>OX402048.1:1038910-1652525 GCA_947859365.1 Archips crataeganus | reverse complement strand
ATGTCGGTATTGGAATAGTTCCATAAAGACTGGATTTGCTTAGGCTATTTTTGCATTATTTTTGATTTTACCAATATTTCTATAAGTACTTCAAAATTATTGTATTGACAAAGAGGTAAATAAATAATAATTGATAGTACAAAACCCTTTTTTCTTATTTTCCTCGCTGTAGTGAGGTGAAAAGTTTTGTGTTATACACGGGTGAAAAGTTATTTTACGTCTCGTGTGTTGAAGCACTCGCTATCGAAAGAATTCTATTTTTGAACCCACTCGCTTCGCTCGTGGTCAATCATAGTATCCTTTCGATAGCTCGTGTTTCAAAATGAACACTCGCAGTTAAAATACAACTTTCCCCCCCTTGTATAACAAATAACTATTTTCACAGAAACTACGGAGTACTAACCTATTTTTTCTCGCACTTGGCCAGTTCTTAAAAAGATCTCGCATTGGGATAAATGAAAACGGTACGCTGGCCCCGCTGGTAAATATCTACATAAGTAATATACAACGTATCATATTACCTGAGCGAATCCAATATTGTGAAGTTACATTTCCATCTTCAAACGACAATAGAATATTCGTATTGACCTTTGATATTTCGTGCGACATGCGATGTATCTGGGGGATGCCACATTTCAAAAATATCTAAGACTAGCTTTACCCTACTACTTTGTCAGCACACAAATAAAATTTATGGTCCCGTTATTCCGCGGGAAACTCCAAAAAATCCTTTTTACTGCACCTCTAAAGGCGAGTTTAGACCTGCAAGAGAAAACGTGCAAGTTGGGTTACATTGCGAGACTGCAACATGTATTGTCTAAAACGCGGGCGCTTGCTATCGCTTTCGCCATCTCTTTCCTTTTGGCGACTAAGGTCTAAAAGGAAAAATTACTAAGAATAAAAATGACGACATATAAAATTTACTAAGTTTTATTCCAACTTTAATCAACACAAACATAGGTTAGGTCAGGGTAGGGTAGGGGTAGGGTTAAGTCCCCCCCGAGGGTTGCCGGCCTTGTCGTGGCGGGGGGGCTTAGTAACCGTGGACTGGTCACCCACGGTGAAGCTAAGAGGCAACCAGGGCCGGCCTGTTTGGGTCGCCGGCTGGCCCGAGGAGGGTGCTCCCAGCGGGCTGAACAAGTCCGCTGCGGACGCGCGTGGAGGTGGGACCGCAGAAGAAGAGGAGTGCCGGTATTACGGTGTGCCGTTCTCCCTATCTTCTGCGGCCGTGGAGGGATCGCAGGGGGAGAGGCGTGTTGGTATTACGGTGCGCCACTCTCCCTACCCCCTGCGAGCTGGCGGGGCCGTTCCGTCGAAACGGCACTGGTGGGGCCGCAGAGGAGGAGGCATGTCGGTATTGCGGTGCGCCGCTTGCCCTATTCTCTGCGGCCGAGGTGTGGTCAGTGGCAAAACCACAGACCTGATGTGGGGTAGCTCCGGGGGCCTCCTGGAGGAAAAGTATCCTGGGGCCTGAGTGCCCCGGGTGGCCCAAGGATTGATGTCTTTGGGTCTTTTCCTGGCCCCAGCGAGGCGAGCTTACCCCGCATCCCTCAGAGGGACATCGGGTGGTGGATCGGGGGGTCCGTCACCCGCCAAAGATATCCCGAGGTTGTCAGGCGCTCCAGGTGTTTCCGGTGCGCCTTAAACGGAGTTTGTGGGGCTTGCGTCCCACAGAGGTGGGCCCGAAGGGGCAGCCGCCGGTGGGGGCCGCGGATGGCGTAACCGTTCCCGTAGCCCCTACCTAAGCGGAGAGAGGGAACACCGTGGGGTTTTAGTCAGTAGGAGTCTGACATAACCCATCGTCCTCCCCCGAGGACGGTGGGTATCCATGAGGATTTCCCCACGTAAAAAAAAAAAAAAAAGGGGTAGGGTTAGGTTAGGCGAAGGGCCAAAAGCACACAAACAAAAGGATCTCCGCGTGAGCGGAGTTCCGTTGACACCTGGTTTCTGTGTCAAATCAAATTGGGAAAAAACGCTACTTTGAAAATAAGCTCGTGTAAAAACTATAGTGAGAAAAGGCATTTGGAAAAAAATGCGAGTGGAAATTTTGCTATTAGGAAATAACGATTTTTGGTATATTTATCTAACCAAAATGTCGTCATTTTTATAGTTGGTCATTTTTCCTTTTAGACCTTAGTCGCCAAAAGGGACCTACCGAACTTTGGCCCAAATCATGCAGGGGCTAAATTCAGGAACGGCCCAACACGGTTTGCGAGCAGTAATTCGATCGTTTGCGAGAGGATAGGGATGAACTGCAAATCAGGAACGCCAAAAATCACTGGTTTGCGAGAGGTTTGGGCTGAGCTTGGGATGAGCCTTATTTTCCTAGAAAAAAGTTCCTGAATTTAGCCCCAGGTGGCATCCCTGGCATGTGTCCTGTAGAGCGTAGGGAGCAATTTGTAGGTCCTTCGCAAATTGAACGCTGCCTATCGATGGGCGATGACACCTTTTGATTTCACTTTAAGGAAATACTCGATTATTGGACTCAATTGTAAGCAAAAAACCAAAGTGTCCCCAAAAAATGCGTAAGATCTGCCGAACAAAGCCGAGTCAAGACGTACTAAAGGTAAAATGTAAATAAGGTAAAATTTGGCAATTTCTGTAGTTTTTTTTCCGGCTGAGGGTCGTGGGTTCGAGCCTGGGCTCACGCCTCTTACTTTTTCGGAATTTAACATTTGAAATTAACTAATGAGCTTTACTGTGAAAGAAAACATTGTTATAGCTAAGCCTTATAAATGAGTCATCGTCCGCGCGGTACTGGGGCTGGGGGTAGGACGAAAAACCGGCCAAGAGCGTGTCGGACACGCACAAGGTAGGGTTCCGTAGCCATTACAAAAAAAATCAAGTAATATTTTTCTAAGGATTTCGTATGTGTACGGAATCATCCAAGTTTAGGTATGTTTTATACCTTAGGCTACTATTTACTCTTAAACAACAAATAATTTCCAAGCAATCTTAGCCGCTATAATTTTCCTAGTAAATTTGATATATTTACTACCATTCTGAATTTTTTAAAATTTTGCCGCCTGACAGTTTAGATTTTAGAGGGGGAACGCTCGATTTTAATGAAAATTTTCACTTTAAAGTTGAATATTTCGCAAACAGATCACTAAATAGAAAAATCATGTTAGCAACCCCGCAATGGTTTTGAAAGACCTATCCAACGATACCCCACACTATAGGATTAGTCGAGAAAAAAAAAATCACCCCCCCCTTTAGGTCTATGGGAGGTACCCTAAAAAAAATTAATTTTTATTTTTTATTTTACCACTTTGTTGGCGTGACTGATATGTATATTCATGCCAAATTACAGCTTTCTAGTACTAACGATCTCTGAGCTTAGCCGCGGACAGACAGACAGACAGACAGACAGACGGACAGACATGGCGAAACTATAAGGGTTCCTAGTTGACTACGGAACCCTAAAAAGGGGGCCCGGAGCCGCCCGCACCTCCCTCGGCCCCTTTGTCGTCATACCCCCCAGCTCCTGTACCGCGCGGGGAGGACTCATTTAAACGGTCTAGCTTAGATTATTTATGCACTAGCTAGAGTGTCAGTAGCAAACATTGCGATACAAAACGTCCACAAATCCATTTGACAGCTTCATATAACGATCGCGTTACGTCATTGAGGTTGTCACTGTGTGCGTGCTTAATGATACCAGTTAATTTCACATTCTTCAAAATGTGGGGAAAGTGAAGCTGATTGGGGTATGTGTGGGGAGAGCTTCAATTCGGGGAAAATGAGGGGATTTTAAGTATGAACACAAATACGCGACATTTGACATCAAATTTCTGCTAGTCTTGATTAATTTCCTACAATTCATTATTCGCAACAGCTCTAAACTAAGTCACTCGGCACACATAATTTTTCATTCCCCACACGTGGGGAATTTTGACAATGCGTTTGGGGATTTTAGCATATTACTATTGGCAACCCTGCAAATGACGCAAATGACGCAAATGACATACTATAAGCTAACAGTTGGCTTATATTTTTTCGGGACGTTTTCATGCCGTGCATAAATAATCTAAGCGCGCGGTCTAGCTATAACTTGCAAACACACCTAAGAAGAAATGCAATGCAAATGGAAGCCTCAATAGTCCTATTTCTGATTAGGTCTTCTGGAATTCGGTCTTTGAACTTCGGCATTTTGATACGTACCTACCTGTCGGTTAAGTGTCAGTACTCTTCTTATTGCTCTGTATTGTAATCTCTTACGTCACGCGAACAAATCGAATACTTCATTTATAAAACCGATATATTACAGAATCACGGTGCAATGAATGAATGTGTACATTTCCCGAGTAGGTACCGCAATATCCGACACACTTCAGGCGCTCTGTTAACGATACCATATGCGAGGCACAGGAATAAGAGCATACTAAAATAACGTCTTCTACCCGCTTAACCTATCTTTAAGGCCCTACCGAGCTATTGGCGCATTTATTGCATTCATTTAATCCCTTGCTGTATAGTGATTCAAGAGAAAAGTTTATATACACCGTGAAATTTTAGTGGTTGTTTTCCCGAAACGAGGTGATTTAGTATCGATTGTACAATCGATTTATAATTACTATTCTGACTAGAGTCAAAAATCCAATTGTGAAAAACGAAAGTCGAAAATGACCGCAAACCAATAGTAACGCTTCGTTGGTACAAGTAGCGTACGATCGTACGATAGGTTAGGTACCAACGAAGCGTTACTATTGGTTTGCGGTCATTTTCGACTTTCGTTTTTCACAATTGGATTTTTGACTCTAGTCAGAATAGTAATTATAAATCGATTGTACAATCGATACTAAATCACCTCGTTTCGGGAAAACAACCACTAAAATTTCACGGTGTATATAATACATGCATAATTGCACCCGTGCGAAGCTATTGCGGCGGCTATTGAAGCGGATTGCTAGTTAAACTATATTTCCGTGTAAGCAATTGGTTTTAAGCGCCATTAGAGGGTAATGAACTAATTCGTACGCGATTCTTGAGTGGAACCCCATTATTGCAGCTAGGGATAATTGCGCCGAACGCTATAATTCGATTTTCTAGGGCCACGAGAAGCGCTTGTAGGAAAAGTTACTTTAAAACATTTCAACAAAACATTTTTTTCTTGCGGATTAGCTCGTTGAAATGGCAATGGGCAGGCCATATAACACGCAGAACAGATAGATGGCCGTTGGGGTCTAAAAGTTCTCGAGTGGAGACCACGGACTGGCAAGCAACAATTTGGTGAAGGCCGAAGGTTCAGGGTGGGTGCAAGTCACTTCCTACCGTAATGAATGGGCGTCAATGAGGGAGGCCTATGTCCAGCAGTTGACGTCCTACGGCTGAAATCTCGAGAAACTTTTTGCCCCATCGACCATTAGTTCTATGAGCGATGTGCCCTGCCCACTGCCACTTGAGTCTGGCGAATCTTCGAGCTATGCACCGACTTTAGTTCTTGCGCGGATTTCATCATTGCTAATGCGATCCAGTATGCTTAGTATAAGTTTTACTTCACCAAAATACTTCTCGATCGCGTTTACGTAAAAAAATCAATTACTAGGGAAACATGGACATCGCCTCCGCGGCCGCGCGTCCTTGTTTCCATAGAATTGATTTTTTTACGTAAATGCGATCGAGAAGTATTTCGTGAAGTAAAAACTTATACTAAGCGTACAGTATGCTTAGTATAAGTTTTCCTTCACTTCAATACTTCTCGATCGCGTTTACGTAAAAAATTCAATTCTATGGAAACATAGACGCGCGCGCGCGGAGGCGCTGTCCATGTTGCCCTAGTAATTGAATTTTTTACGTAAACGCGATCGAGAAGTATTGAAGTGAAGGAAAACTTATACTAATCGTACAGAAGAGAAACTCCGAGCGTAGCCCTCTGAGTGACTTGGAGTTTTCTTATGAGGCCCATCGTTAGCGGCCACGTCGCAGTGCCATAAGTCATCACTGGCATCACACACTGGTCAAAGACTTTTGACTTGGGACATTGCGGTATATTGAAAGAAAGAAAGAAAGAATGAAAAACATTTATTTATAACAACACTAACACGCACACAAGCAAAAATAACAGTACAAACATAAACATAGACATAGATAGTTATGCATATTAATGCTGTCACAAAAGGGTCCCGGCTCAGCATGTCGCTAGTTAAAACCAGCACTGGTCTTCCGCTGGGCCACAGTACAGTAAACTCACGGACGGCCACGAAATTATATAATTATTATAATAATCTTATTATTCAGACATAAAAAACTAAAACTAAACATGTCATGTCATGTGTATTGAATGCCACCACTACCACTACTCATACTGCTCTATCTATTGTATGGGGTGACGCCGCACCGCCGGCGGTATGGCCCAACGCACGCGAAGCTCCGAATCTGTTGTACATTCTCAAGGGTGCGTGGAAACTCCCACAGTAACTTTGATTCCACACCTGCGCCTCAACTTATTGAGTTAACTGGTTATTTGTCACGGTAATTGCGGTTTAATTGATTTGCAGACTAATTTCAAGATTAATCGTGGCATGTAGGCTGTATTTTAGTAAGGTAGAACTTCAACGTTAGCTATTAGATACTAGGTCGTCAACATTTTTATAGCTAAACCGTTTAAATTAGCCCTCGTCCGCGCGGTACAGACTTACAGAGGCGACAAACAAGCAAACAAACAAGCAAACAAGTAGACGACCAAGAGGGTGAGCGTCATACCCCCCAGCCCCTAGTAATAAAAAAGAAAAGCAAAAAAAAACCGACCAAGTGCGAGTCGGACTCGCGCACGAAGGGTTCCGTACCATTATCTATAAAAAATGCGGTTTACGATTTATGACGTATTAAAAAAAAACTACTTACTAGATCTCGTTCAAACCAATCTTCGGTGGAAGTTTACATGATAATGTACATCATATATTTTTTTTTAGTTTTATCATTCTCTTATTTTAGAAGTTACAGGGGGGGAGTGGGGGGACACACATTTTACCACTTTGGAAGTGTCTCTCGCGTAAACTATTCAGTTTAAAAAAAATATATATGAGAAACCTCAATATAATTTTTGAAGACCCATCCATGGATACCCACACGTATGGGTATGATGAGAAAAATTTTTTTAGTTTCAGTTCTTAGTATGGGGAACCCCCAAAATGTATTGTTTTTTTTTCTATTTTTGTGTGAAAATCTTAATGCGGTTCAGAGAATACATCTACTTACCAAGTTTCAACAGCATAGTTCAACGCGTAGCGTAGTTCTTATAGTTTCGGAAAAAAGTGGCTGTGACATACGGACGGACAGACAGACAGACAGACAGACAGACAGACAGGCAGGCAGGGTTCCGTTTTTTGCCATTTGGCTACGGAACCCTAAAAAGAAACAAGAAACTTATCCATGCTGTATTATTATAAATGCGAAAGTGTGTCTGTCTGTCTCTCTGTAAGATTACCTCTTCACGCTTAAACCGCTGAACCAATTAAGATGAAATTTGGTATGTACATTTTTTGAGACCCTGGGAAGGACATAGGATAGTTTTATCCCGAAAAATTGCAAAGTTCCCGCGGGATAGCGATAAACGAATTCTTTGCAGACGGAGTCGCGGGCTGTTGCTAGTATTTTATACTGATGTTTGTGGCTGTTCGCGCCTGGTCTTGATCTTAGACGAAAATTTTACTTTATGCAGTCAAGCATAAAACCCATTTTATACAGTATTATCTCGACACAAAGGAGAACTTTACGAGCCTGAGAAGTGAAAATGTATTTTCTTTCTTTCTTTCACTGCTGCTTGGTTGACAGCAACTTTTTAACCTGCACCTTTCAAAGCAACATCTGCAGCGTTCCGGCTCCATATTTCAGGGACACCGACGGCAACTGGCGAAACTCCAAATCGCCGCGATTTGTATTGTCAAC
Organism: Archips crataeganus; assembly: GCA_947859365.1. Lineage (NCBI taxonomy): Eukaryota > Metazoa > Arthropoda > Insecta > Lepidoptera > Tortricidae > Archips > Archips crataeganus. Next base: position 1,644,635 of record OX402048.1, on the reverse strand, counting down.
TGTAGCCACATTTGTTTCCGGGGTTAATACAAGTGTATTAATTGGCTTTTGAGAGCCTTAAGGGGTATTCCGTCTAGAACGAGATACATAATATACTGACAATATAATTATACTCGGCGTCAAAAATATCGCCCCTCCCCGAAAATCAGATTCAAGCTAATCTAGACCTCAGCGAAATTATGTTACCTAATTAATATTATGTAGTATCAATTAAATGAGCTGAAACAATTGCTTTGCTCACCCGCGACCTTAAGAGTGAGGGTGAGCAAAGTAATTGTTTCAGTTCATTAATATGGACCTCCGCAAAGTAACGCCTGATTCAATAAATTATCAATTAAAAGCACGTTTACAGAAATAATAATAAAGAGGATAGAAGTGCCTTAGACGCGTGACCTTGGCGCCGCGCTGGTGACTCGTAGGTCACCAGCGCGCGACTTGTGGCTCAGTGCTATTTGAAACGTGGGTATGATAACAAGTGCTTTAAAATGGTGTTTTGCAGCATTAGCAATTGCGGAAACTCGTCCACACTGTGCAATTACACTAATAAGGGGATTACATTTCATCGGTATGTATTAATTTAATGTAATAATGCGGTTTATATCAAAATACAACTTGAGAAAATATTTCATTATGAAATATTGGTTTACACGTTATTAACACGAAACTTCATATACCATTGCTGCTCATATCCTTAAAAACGCAGATTGCTTTGAAGTATACGCAGCAATGTAATGTAATTTTTGATAAACCTTCTGCCTCGCACAAATGTTCATGGTACGAACACAAGACAGGTTACGACTAGTCCCGAGCTAGTGATGCCCGTTGACTTGTACACTACAACCACACTGCCGACGCGGCCAATGAAGAACGCCGTTGTGTAAGTGTGGGTATGACTTACGGTGAGTGTTATTCAACGCTGTCTCTAAGTGGTTAGGTTCATAATTGTTTGTAAGCAAAAAAAATAGTAATTGTGTGCGTGATTGCGTAGTACGGTTCCGGTATTTTGCGTGTGTGCATTAATAGTAAGTTGAGGGGACAAACTAGCGCCACTGGTCCCGGAACAAAATAGGAACTAAGGCATTTCTATCCTCTTTATTATTATTTCTGTGGTTTTAAATTAACAATGTTTAATTTAAACGAAACATTATAATGGCTTGTGAATCAGACAGAGCGTTGTGGAAAAAAGTGCACAAATAGAAGGGGCGATATTTTTGACGCCGAGTATATTTAAAAAAAAAAACATTTGAGCAGGTAGTTGGGTTTCTTTGACTGAACACTGTAAAATCTACAGGTTCAATTTGTTGGTCAGATATAATAAATACAATTGGGATGTTGACACTACCAATCAACTGACGTACCTACTTTTTATGAGCTGTCAAAACACAATTCTTATCTCGCAACTTATAACGTCACTTGTTCGCCAACTCAATCAACTAACTATACTGACGAGCAAAAATAAAGGGTCGGTTACAAAAATGACGATAACTACAAAACCCGCTGTGATAGCTTCTTTGAGTAAACTGAGTTTAGTAAAGAGTTTTATTTTCAATTAAACATATTCTTGTTAAGAATAAAACTCTTTACTAAACTCATTTTACTCGAAGAAGCTATCACAGCGGGCTTAGTAGTTATCGTCATTTCTGTAACCGACCCTTTATTTTTGCTCGTCAGTGTATTTAGTTAGTTAGACGGCCGGATAGCCTAGTTGTTAGAGAACCTGACTACGAAGCTTGAGGTCCCGGGTTCAATTCCCGGTCGGGGCAGATATTTGTGTGATAAATACGAATGTTTGTGCACGAGTCTTGGGTGTTTAATATGTATTTAAATATGTATTTATGCATGTAATATTTCTTTCTCAAGTAAGTGAATTATTGTTATTCTTTTGAGAAAATAAAGATCTTTAAACCGAAACCGATTTATCTATATAAGTATGTTTATCCGTTGCTTAGTACCCATAACACAAGCTTTGCTAAGCTTACTTTGGGACTAGGTCAATTGGTGTGAATTGTCCCATGATATTTATTTATTATTTATTTATTATTATATAAGTATGTTGATCCGTTGTCTAGTACTCATAGTACAAGCTTTGCTTAGTTTGGGACTAGGTCAATTGGAGTGTGAATTGTCCCGTGATATTTATTTATTTATTTATTTGCTTCAACGGTTTAAGTCTAAAAAGGTATAATAATAATATATATACTTTCGCATTTATAATATTGATAAGGACTGAAATTATGACAAATTTCGAAAACATGCTTTTCCCCAGAGATAATACTAAGCTAGATAGGTTTTTGCCTTCGAAAATCCCCACTTAGCAAATTTCGTCGCAACCGATCGTTACACACATTTCCGAGTTTCCCCGATATAAATACTTACAAGGGGGCTACCCTTTTTTCATCAAAAGAAAATTGACAAATTATCACTTCGCAAGTAATTGCAAACAAACCTAATGTGTTAACGTTTGAACAACGAGTCGCTTACTAAATAGTATTTTTATCTTTAATTTAGTTCGGTTTTGCTGAGTGAAAATTTGGCCAAATGAAAATGTGCGTACTAAATTTATCCCAAAGATTGCACTGGCAAAGAAATAGTTGCGAAAATTTGTTTGGGTAGTTAAATTTTGACAAAATAATTTTGGCTAAACAAAGGGATCCCAATACAAGAATTGTTCGTTTAAAAATATTGTAGGTATACAGTCAGCCTCAGTATTATATAAAGTGAAGTTTGAAACGTGTCACGTTAGTAAAAAAAAAACTACTAAAGTATTCAGCGACTTGATGCCGACCGTACAGACAGAGTATCATCATCATCATCCCAGATCATCACTTCAGAGCACAGGTCTCCTCTCAGAATGAGAGGGCTTGGGCCTTAGTTCCCACGCGGCCCCAGTGCAGATTGGGAACTTCAGACAACCCATTGAATTTCTTTGCAGTTGTATGCAGGTTTCCTCATGTAAACCGTAAAGCTCATGGTAAAATACAAATGTAATTTCGAACATAAATTCCGAAAAACTCAGAGGTTCGAGCCGGGATTTGAACCCACGACCCTCTGCTTAAGATGCCATAGGTCAAACCGCTAGGTCACCACGGCTTTTAACGTTTTAACACTTTAGTACTTTATCGCAATAACTAGTTACACAGTGAAGATTGAAATGTGTCAAGTTAGTGAAAATGAAAAAGTACTAAAGTATTCAGCGACTTCTGAGACCGAGCGTACCTAGACAGAGTATACTAATTTATTAGGCTAATGTATTTTGAAACCCTAATTCCTTAATAATATAAAACACCGCGGATCGTTGAAAACAGCTCAAAGCACTGTATTATTCAAGTCCCCGGGACTTAACTAAAATAAATCTTGCGAAGTCAAAGCCATAAGTCCTAAAATAAGCTTCCACTTAACTTGGCATAACTCCAAATTAGCGAGGTGCCTTCTAATGGGGTTGCCATACCAAACTCTGAAAAGTTCGGATAAAACTTGAAACATGTCCACTTGTCCAGCATCTCTAGAAAATCTCTGGGTCTCTGGGATTAAGTAGGCCTATATCCAGCAGTGGGATATATACAGCGTGTATTTTTGATACAACCACAAACTTTACAAGTTCTTAGTATAGGCCCTAATGATTATGTTTTTCTATAAATTATTAAAAATGCAAGATTTTTTTTTCTTTACAAAATAGTTCAGCGCGCAATGTATCTCATTTTTATTCGCACGTCACAACTGTCACAAATGATAACTTTAATCTAACACACGTTAGCCAAGTGTCAAGTGTACGCAATTAACGCAATACATTGCTGCTCGAATTTTTTTTTTAAATTAATTACGCTCTGGTAGTTAACACTAAATTAACAGTTTGTCTTAATATCGGTTCATAGCACTAAAATCTACTTCTGGTTACAGTTTGTGGTTGTATCAAAAATACACGCTGTAGATGAGTTTCTTGCTGGATTCTTCTCAACAGTTCATAGGAGCGTCAATTGATGCCTAAATTGAATAAAGAATTTTGACTTTTACTGTATACTAGGGGCGTTCAATAAAAAGTGAGAATGAGTATGTTATAAACAACTTTTGCTAAATGTAATTTTATTTTTCGACATAGTCACTTTTTAGCATAATACACTTAGTATATCTTTTTTCTAAACTTAAAATTCCATTTTTAAAAAAGGTCTCATCTTGAGTACTTAAAAAATCTTGTACTGCAGCGACTACCGCCTCGTCGTCTTCAAATTTCTGGCCTCTCAGGTATTGTTTCAATCTCGGAAATAGGTAGAAATCACTGGGAGCGAGATCTGGTGAATACGGAGGATGCTTAAGGATATCGAACCCAGCATCACGAATTGCAGCCATTGCAACGGCGGACTTGTGTGCCGGGGCATTGTCCTGGTGGAACAGCACAACTTTCGAGAGTTTACCTCGCCGTTTTTCGCGGATCTCATTGCGCAATGTTGCTATTTGTTTGGTTTATAATGTGCCCGTAATAGTGGCTCCATGCTCGAGATACTGTCGTGAAGCGGGTCGGTATAATTGGATTAGGTACTTACTTACTCCTCACTTCACTGGCAGATAAGTTACATTTCTTTTGGTTACAAACTAGAAGTTGCTCAGATAGGTTCAGCGGCTTCCTAAAAGACCTTTACTTCAAGGGCCGTAGCCGGTTGTGCTTATGTTGGGGTGATTAGGGCAGACAGCGAAATGATACAAAGGCCAATTTAAATTAACAGTGTATTGTTTTACCAACATGCAACGATAAAAACAATTTCATAGATTGCAATAATTTCATAACATAAGTTGTGTGACGAAGAACGGTACGTTCGAGTTAGGAATGACCTCTTATTAGAGTACGTTTGGTAACGCGCACTGATTTTAAAGCGTGGGCAAATTCACGCTCGCACTGGCCAGTGGATAAATAAAAGTTAGTGCACTTACGGGATCTTCGGGACTACCTCGACGATGACGGGTGGATCACGCTAGGCTACGGAGGCCGTAGCCTGCGGAGTATGTTCGGGGACCCTCAGGCCGTCGAACCCAACTAGCCAGTAGCTAGGTGAGGCCTGGGGGGGAAACCGGAGGCTGCGCCCGATGACCACGGTGATGGTTAGTGCGGGGTGCAGTGCGCGGGCAGGCATGAAGCCCTTGGCATCGCACTATGTACTGCAGGATCTGCCCGCCAGAATCCTGAGCCTACGGGAACCGAGGCGCGCGCGGTCAGCCGCGGCGCGCGACGGGGGTGAAGTAAGGCGTTGACACACCCTTGGCTTCGCGTAAACGCATCAGGCCGCCTCTAAGCCTGAGCCTTCGGGCAATCAAAAGCGAGCGCGGTCACGCGCGGCTCGCGTTGCAAATAGGGCGCGGCATTCAGGCTCGGCGCGTAGCAGGGGTGATGAAGGGCGTTGAAGTCTTCTTGGCGTCGCACGAATGCACCCGGCCGCCCTCTCAGCCGGGGCCTACGAAGAATGAGTGCGGCGGCGCTCTCACACCGCGAACGTCACTACGCGGCACAACTCGCGTTCAACACTGTATTTGTGGCGATACTACAATCCGCGGCACATTACTAAGCGACCGCAACGGCCTGCCAAGACGTTCGGACCGACGCGGTATGCGCGGGCGTGATGTTTTTGTCCGATTGTTTACATGCGGGTTCGGAATGTCAGACGCGCGCGGTAAAAATGCGTACGTGAGCTCGCGAGGAGCGCCGTGCCAACACTGACGTTTCACTCGGGAAACTCCTGCGCCAGTTCCTTGTTACGCTCCGCGGCGGGATGCTGTCCCAAATTAGCATGACGCGCCGCTGTCAATGTGCGCCGTCAGGGAACGCATACTTCGCCAAATGGAATGGTTTTTGACAGGTGTCTAACTTTTCTAATAAAAAGATACCGTCTCGTTTGAAAAATAAATTTATGACAGTTCCGCGTCTGGAATTTACTGAAATACGTTTTGTTGTGTAAAACAGTGATAATAAGTGTGTAGCTTATGTCCTGGCGATGAAATTGGTGTATCGCATGTGGTTGGGAGTAAGATAGTTTAGTGAGGAAGTGCTTGTGAAAGTTTGCGATAACACATGGAGTTTCTGTGGTGAATTCAACTCCTATAGCTACTGAAGGCCTGGAATATGCCTGTTACTCGTTAGATTAAGAGTTTAGCTACACGTGAGTACATATGTCTTATTCCAAAACATGTTATTCATGTAAATATTGACATGTCAAAATCGGTATTGAGTTTAAGGTTATGTTGTAGTAATTTGTACTACAATACCCCCCTTGTCAGGAAAAGAGGTTAAGCCGAGCTTAACCGCAACAGCCGGTATAGCCGGAAAAAAAATCTTATGCCCTCATTTAGGTATGCATGCGACTTAATATCGTTAAGATTAGGGAGTAGAAAATCAAACTTATCAAGTAAGTGATCCTAAAGGCTAAGCATGCGTGTTGAACTTTATCAACGTCTAACACTAATGCCTGGACTCCGGCCTATGTGGATCCGGTTCCTGGACTATGATCCTAACTTTCTATCTAATACGCCTAGAATACCTAAATTACTACCAACGAGCTATGGTAGGTCATGCCATGTTATGATGTTTATCCTAACTTAAAGTACAAGTATATGTATATTTATTTTATACTACAATATACATTTTGTACAAGAGGTACATGACAGTGTGCGCACACTGTCAAGTTCTCACTATATACAGTAGCACACCTTGTGGTGGTGGCTACAGCAAATCCTAGATGTGTGAAGTGTCAATAGACTTCACACTGAAATTTAAAGTTCGATAATTGTGATAGCTATCAAGAAAGTATGAGAAAAAACTTAGTTTTCATTTTTTCTCTAAAAGTACTGGACCGATTTTAATCCAGTTTGCACTCCCTGGTACCTAGGGTAGTACAGGTACACATAAATTTTTAATTTTTCAAAAAAAGTTGAGTTTGACACTTTTTGTAAAAAGGTGTACTGTGTACAAAAAAGCAAAACAAAGTCAATGTCGCGCTTTGGTATACACCTTATGGCACTTTTATGATGTCCTTGGCATGATATTTTCCTGTTTTACCCGTGTCAATGTCTTGTAGATCATAAACGACATCTGAGTGCTTCTTCGTAACTTTGCTCTTGACGAATCTCGGGGCAAGTTTCGCTGAGAAGAAGTGTGCCGCACTTGACTGTACAAAATTACGCCTCCACACGGTATCTCCCACGCTTAGCCGGAGCTCTCGGCGGCGTAGGTTATACCGGTTCGCGTTTTGTTTGTACGCTTTGGTCAAGGCGTCTGTTACACGGTTGAAGATATCTGCCAAGTCATCTAGCGTGTTAGCTTTGTTAGACCGAGTTGCGAGCTGGAGGTCGTCTGACGAATGTGGTGCGTTGCCACGTATGTGATGCAACGCGCCGTCCGCGACGAACTCACGGCCTTTTGCCAAGAAAAATGGTGTATATCCCGTTGCAACATTGACGGTGCTATTCAGTGACATCTGAATATGTGGTAGGTGCTTGGACCAGTTTCTGTGGTCTTCCCCCACTAAAATAGCTAAGCAGGTTTGGATCGTTTGGTTGTATCGCTCAATAGTGTTCGATTGTGGCGCGTAAAAAGCTCCGTAAAATATCCTGGGAATTGAATGTTTCGAGCAAAAGTTTTTAAATTCTCGACTTTGAAAGATCGTGGCGTTATCGCATATGAGAACGCATGGTATGCCCTCTTTGGTCAATATCTCAGACTCTATAAATGATGACACTGTTTTGGTGGTTGCAGTTCTTAACGGGTGTAACCAACAATATTTAGTAAAAACGTCTACAATTGACAGTATGTAGACGTGACCAGAATACGATTTAGCTATGGGGCCGATGATGTCTATTGACAAAGTATGCATCGGCCTATCAACCTTCTTCTGGTTAGTCATGTGCCCGTGCGGCGGGTTATTGGAGTGTTTATAAGCTTTACACTTCTCGCACGCGGACACATAACTTTTCACGTCTGCATACATGCCCTTCCAGTAATAATTTTCCTTAATTTTTGAAAATGTTTTAAAAGTACCTGGGTGCACCGCGTTAATTTCGTGGTTTTCCTTCATGCACTCTGGTATTAGTTCTCGTGGAATTACTATTTTCCACTCGGTAGCGCTAAGTAGTTGCGACGATGGTTTGCTATACCTTAACAACATTCCATTTTTTATTTGGTAATTTTTGTGGAATGTTGGGTTTGATTCTACGTTTTTAAATAATTTATTATACCAATCGTCGTTAGAACTGCTACCACCAGTAAATGCAACTGCCTTGAGTTCAATTCGAGATAATATATCTGGGACTACGTGGTTCGAGCCTTTTCTGTGTCGTATCTCGAAATTGAAGCAAGACAGCTGCATCGCCCAGCGTGCTAAACGACCAGAAGGGTTGTTTAGCGACTTCAACCATTTGAGGCACATATGGTCCGTGACGACCACAAAGTGAGTACCGTCTATATAAGGGCGGAAATGATTTATGGAGTCTACCACGGCCAACAACTCGCGCTCTGTAGTGCTGTAGTTCCGCTCGGTCTTGGAGAGAAGTCTCGAGTGGAATGCGACGGGGTGTTCTATGCCGTCGATCTCCTGAATAAGGACGCTCCCGATGCCTACCGACGAAGCGTCGGTGTGGATTTGGAATGGTAGGGAAAAGTCGGGGCAAGCCAGTACTGGAGCCATGGTGAGAGCTTCTTTGAGCGCTAGGAAGGACCTTTCTGCTTCTTCTCCCCAGGCTATGGCGTCTTTTCCCTTCTTTTTTCCTACCAATGCGGTCATCGGTGCGACTATGGTCGAGAACTTATCCACGAACCTGCGGTAGTATGAACACAGACCTATAAATGCGCGCAATTGCCTAGCTGTTGTTGGTCGTGGGAAGTTTTTAATACAGTCCAACTTTTGTGGATCTGTTTGTAAACCTTGAGGGCCGATAACATAACCAAGATATTTCAGCTCGTCCTTACAGAACTCGCATTTGTTGAAGTTAATTGTCAAACCCGCTTTGCTTAAAGCGTCGAAAACGTCGTTTAAAATTTCAAGGTGTTCTTGAAAGTTACTTGTGGCGATTAGTAAGTCGTCACAATAACCAAAGATTTTTTCACCATATTTGTGATGAAACAAAGAATCTATTAAACGTTGCAATTCGCAACCGGCGTTTGATATACCAAACGGAAGCCTACGGAATTCGAAAAGTCCTCTGCCTGGTACAACAAAAGCCGTTTTTTGACACGATGTTCCAGAGCCGTCCACGTTGTCGGAGTTACATAAAGATATTTGCCAGTAAGCGGCAGACAAATCAATTGAAGTTAGATAGCGAGAACCGCGCAAATTATCCAAAATCGAACTTATGTAAGGTAATGGGTATGAGTCTTTGACTGTGACATCATTTAATTTTCTTGCATCTAAGCAAAACCTAAGAGAGCCATCTTTTTTTGGAGTCATGACGACTGGATTTGACCAAGGCGACTTAGACGGTGCTATCACGCCCAGCTCTAGCATTCGGTCTACTTCCTCATTTAAAGCCTTAAGTTTGACTGGGGAAAGCGGATAGTACCGTTGCTTGATTGGTGGTCCGGTCGTCAGGATCTTGTGCTCGACTATGGATGTTTTGCCTAAACCCCTCTCCTCTGTACTTATGGTTTTGTATTTAGCTATGACCTTATTTATTTCGATTGCTTCCAAAGGAGAGAGTTGTTGCTTTGGAATTATGGCGCAAACACCGGTATTACCTTGTGTTTGTGTCACAATTCCATTGCATGTTGTTGTGCTGTGGTTTATTAAATTTATTAATCCAACTTTATGCATAAAATCCATACCCATTATAAAGTTATCGATTACGGTTGGTATTACCAAAAACGTGGTCTCGTAAGTTCGATTTCTGAAAATGATCGGTAAAAGTAAAGTGCCTATGACGTTAACTTTAGAGCCGTTCGCACAAGTTGCACTTGAGCGTACGGGTGTTAATTTGAAACCTAGTTTTAACAAGTTTTTGTGGTATCCGTTACCAATAATATTTAAATTCGCGCCTGTGTCCAACAGTCCCTTGTAAGTTCCAGATCCAATGTCGAAGTCGATGTACAGTCTATTGTCACCGTCAATGACTGATATGCCAGGGGTTACCGTTCCTAGATGGGGTGATTTATGATCTGTTTCGGTGAACCCTGGGGTATCTAGTTTTTTGGGCTATTGTTTGCCTCCAGGTGTGGCCTGCGCTTAGGGGGGTTGCATTTTGGGCAGGTATTTGACAATACCCCTCTTTGTCCACACTGGAAGCAAACAATGCCGGGTATAGTTCGACATTGTCTGTAAGAGTGACCAATTTTTTTACATTTTTTACAGGTCACTGAGTTATTTGAGGTGAATTTTCTACTATGCTGTGTATTTACAACAGCCACGTGATTCGACTGTTTGTTTGATCTGGATCCGGAACTGACAGTGGGTGGACCGGCGTAAGCTTCGAGTCGCTTACCCAAAATGATCAAGTTTTGGATAGTGTAAGTATCACCGACAGCTAGCAGTTGTGCATACATAGGCTGAATATTGTGTTTGATGATTTCGATAAGGCTGGTCTCTTGTAATGGGGACACCAACCTCGAATTCATCGTCTGCATTTCCAGTATGTATAAATGTAACGGCTGTCCTGGTAGCTGTCGGTGGTCTCTAACCTTCTTTTCTAAAGCGTAATCGCTATCAATGGATGTGAAAAAACTCCTGAATTTGGTTTGTAACTCCGACAGGGTGGTGACGCTGTCTCGTATCTGCCTATAAAAATCTAAAGCTTTGCCACTCAATAAGTCGGGAAAACATTTGAGTACCTTGCGCTCCGACGTATCGCGGCTGCGCATATAATCATCGAGCCTAAGGAAGAAATCTGCGACGTCCGATTCGCCCGTGAACTTTAAGTTCCACGCTCGTAAGCTATCCTCGCGTATTACGTGTACAACGCGTTCTTCAGAATCTGCGGTCGGCTGGTGGTACATTTCGCGCCAGTGAGGTGGTTGGTCTAAGATTCTGGACACAAGCTTCGGAGCTTCCAATGTGTTTATGGAACGATACTGTCCGGTCGCGGCGGTCGGCGCGTCTGGTTGATTGGATGGACCGGGGGTCGGTTCATATGGGTCTCGATTTCCGCGCGGTCGCGTGTTAACGAAACTAGGACCGGGTCCTAAGTCAAAACTTGAGGTTGTCGTCGGTGGGTCGCGTCTGGTGATTTCAATTTCGTGATATAATTCGTTTTCGTGGTCCGACATGTTGGCAGCTCGTCAATGTCTGTGTGGTCCCGAACAAGTGTGATAATAATAATAATAATGACACTTCTCAATGGAGAAGGTGTTATATAAATTGTATCAACTGCAAAGCATCTATTATGATGCGCAGTAAAATAATTGGGGAATATATTTAATTGTAATTGTTCAAATTGTTTGTTGTTACTATGCTACATTCTCATAGTACAACTAAAATAATTAAATTAATTAATTGTTACTTGGTCGGGTACACACAGATGCACAAAAAGACTTATAAGTACAGGCAGGTTACCATATTGCATCAAAAATATTCAATTTGTTTCAGAAAATATGGCCATGTTATAAAAAATACAATTTAACTATCAGCTGTCCGCTAATCACACCAACAATATTTAGATTTAGTGAAACTATTTTTTCCTATGTTAATTACAGTTTTTTGTTATTGATGTTGTATACTAATATCGACTAGTGAAGGTAAATTTTATAATTAATTGTTTTTTTTTTTTTTTTTTTTTTTTTTCCAAAGTTACATTTTTTTTTTTTTTTAAATTATTATTATTTATGAAGCTGAATAATAACGTTAATAATTAAGGTTCGGGCGCCAAATCTGTCGTGAAGCGGGTCGGTATAATTGGATTAGGTACTTACTTACTCCTCACTTCACTGGCAGATAAGTTACATTTCTTTTGGTTACAAACTAGAAGTTGCTCAGATAGGTTCAGCGGCTTCCTAAAAGACCTTTACTTCAAGGGCCGTAGCCGGTTGTGCTTATGTTGGGGTGATTAGGGCAGACAGCGAAATGATACAAAGGCCAATTTAAATTAACAGTGTATTGTTTTACCAACATGCAACGATAAAAACAATTTCATAGATTGCAATAATTTCATAACATAAGTTGTGTGACGAAGAACGGTACGTTCGAGTTAGGAATGACCTCTTATTAGAGTACGTTTGGTAACGCGCACTGATTTTAAAGCGTGGGCAAATTCACGCTCGCACTGGCCAGTGGATAAATAAAAGTTAGTGCACTTACGGGATCTTCGGGACTACCTCGACGATGACGGGTGGATCACGCTAGGCTACGGAGGCCGTAGCCTGCGGAGTATGTTCGGGGACCCTCAGGCCGTCGAACCCAACTAGCCAGTAGCTAGGTGAGGCCTGGGGGGGAAACCGGAGGCTGCGCCCGATGACCACGGTGATGGTTAGTGCGGGGTGCAGTGCGCGGGCAGGCATGAAGCCCTTGGCATCGCACTATGTACTGCAGGATCTGCCCGCCAGAATCCTGAGCCTACGGGAACCGAGGCGCGCGCGGTCAGCCGCGGCGCGCGACGGGGGTGAAGTAAGGCGTTGACACACCCTTGGCTTCGCGTAAACGCATCAGGCCGCCTCTAAGCCTGAGCCTTCGGGCAATCAAAAGCGAGCGCGGTCACGCGCGGCTCGCGTTGCAAATAGGGCGCGGCATTCAGGCTCGGCGCGTAGCAGGGGTGATGAAGGGCGTTGAAGTCTTCTTGGCGTCGCACGAATGCACCCGGCCGCCCTCTCAGCCGGGGCCTACGAAGAATGAGTGCGGCGGCGCTCTCACACCGCGAACGTCACTACGCGGCACAACTCGCGTTCAACACTGTATTTGTGGCGATACTACAATCCGCGGCACATTACTAAGCGACCGCAACGGCCTGCCAAGACGTTCGGACCGACGCGGTATGCGCGGGCGTGATGTTTTTGTCCGATTGTTTACATGCGGGTTCGGAATGTCAGACGCGCGCGGTAAAAATGCGTACGTGAGCTCGCGAGGAGCGCCGTGCCAACACTGACGTTTCACTCGGGAAACTCCTGCGCCAGTTCCTTGTTACGCTCCGCGGCGGGATGCTGTCCCAAATTAGCATGACGCGCCGCTGTCAATGTGCGCCGTCAGGGAACGCATACTTCGCCAAATGGAATGGTTTTTGACAGGTGTCTAACTTTTCTAATAAAAAGATACCGTCTCGTTTGAAAAATAAATTTATGACAGTTCCGCGTCTGGAATTTACTGAAATACGTTTTGTTGTGTAAAACAGTGATAATAAGTGTGTAGCTTATGTCCTGGCGATGAAATTGGTGTATCGCATGTGGTTGGGAGTAAGATAGTTTAGTGAGGAAGTGCTTGTGAAAGTTTGCGATAACACATGGAGTTTCTGTGGTGAATTCAACTCCTATAGCTACTGAAGGCCTGGAATATGCCTGTTACTCGTTAGATTAAGAGTTTAGCTACACGTGAGTACATATGTCTTATTCCAAAACATGTTATTCATGTAAATATTGACATGTCAAAATCGGTATTGAGTTTAAGGTTATGTTGTAGTAATTTGTACTACAATACTCAATCATTATTACCCCTTTACCATCCCAAAAAACAGAGCCCATGACCTTACCGGCAGATGGGCTCACCTTGAATTTCTTCGGAGTTGGAGATGATGGCCTTTTCCATGTCATAGACTGCAATTTCGTTTCTGGGTCGTAATGATGGAGCCATGTTTCGTCCATTGTTATAAATTGCGCCAAAAAAAGTTCCCGGCCTTGCTGCATCAGGTTCAAAGCTTCTTGACAAATCTCTAGTCTAGTTTGTTTTTGCGTGTCAGTAAGCATTCTTGGTACCCAACGCGCAGATACCTTTTTCATACCCAAGCGTTCATGTAAAATATTTTGCACGCTCCCCGTTGAAATCTTTACATTTTCAGCAATAAAACGAACCGTGACACGACGATCCGCCAAAACTGAGTTTTCGACTTTTTTCACAATTTCTTCAGTTACTGCTGTAGTAGGGCGTCCGGAGCGGGGGTCGTCTATTGTCGATGTTCTTCCACGTCTAAATTCGGCGCACCAACGTGCGACCGTCGAATACGGAGGAGCATTAGACCTTAAAGTGTCCCGCAAATCCAAATTGACTTGGTCCGTAGAAAAATTTTTCAAACACAAGTATTTGATAACGGCGCGCAGTTCAATTTTCTCAATTTTCGCTAACATACTTAATAGCATTGCAAAGAAAGTACCGTATTTTTTTTTAAACAAAAGACAGTTAGTTTTTTTTTTCATAGCAATCAGCTAGATAGATTAGCTTTACCGGCCAGTATTTAATTTCCTAATATTGAAAGAGTTTGCATCTCATTCTCACTTTATATTGAACGCCCCTCGTACGTACATACAGAGGCCGGAGTCTCCATTCCCATCTCTTGGAAGAATCAATCCCGGATTAAAAATTTGGTGAGAGGGATATGGTTGGGCAGGAAATCATCATCATCCCAGTTTTTATGTACGCTCTACTGCAGGGCACGCATCCTTTCACAATAAGAGGGCTTGGGCTCTAATTCCCGCACGGGTCCATTTCGGATTGGGATCTTCACACACACCATTGAATTGGGTAGGAAAGTTGCAAATATTTCCGTATCTTTATGACGTTAATCTCAAATATTTATTTTTTGAAAGAATATTTGGGGAGTTAAAGATTCATAAAGAGGTACGGGGCATAACCCCACCACATTATCCTTTTCGGGTTGGAGGGTCACAGTTGTGTCTCGTTTGTTAGAGAGGAGGGGGGGCAGGTTGGTTTGGGCCCCGATAGATAATAGATAACACTCCACGATAGACCAAAGACCAAGGCGGAGATGGCGAGATGACTTAGACACGTTCTCGGGCCACTCGCCGGACACAAGTGCAGATAGGGCAAGTTGGAAATCCAGGGGAGACGCTTTTGTCCATCAGTGAAACACTAACAAAAACTAAAAGAAACCCCGGAGTCTCCTGGCCATGTCATGATGATGATAGTTGGTTAGGTCTACGTAAAAATTTACTTTTTTGCCTGAAAAATACTTAAAATTTAACAAAACACAAGTGTTTTAACCAAGCCGTAATTATAACCAAGGTTATAATTATGTTCAATCAAGTAAAAAATCTGGATAAGTTGTCACGGAAATCAAAATTTCGGTCAAGTCCGGAGAAATCCGCTTATATGATAACCCCACTTCTACACAGCTTTCAGGCTCACGGTACATAATTCAGTAGTGACGAAGGGGTGGGAAATCAACCCTTATTTGAGGGACTTAGTCTTTCGCGTTATAGTGGGGTGATATTAAATGGTACTCTAGTGTGTATTTAGTAGTGATGCTTAGACGTCTGCATCTGCAAGATCATCCGCATGCTAGTCGAGTGTGCGTGACATAATGTTGATTAATGTGAAAATGGGAAGGTCATTCGTAGCAGAGTAGTTAGTATGCTAGCCACTCACGTGCTTTTTACAAGCTTTTATTTAACTTGCAATGTTCTTATAAATATAATTATTATAACCACGTCCTGGTCTCCGATTGAGCTGAAATTTGGCATATTTATGATGCTGCTGATGACGGAGCTGGAAGGTGGCCATAGGAACTCTGTAATAAAACGATACAACCCTATCGAGCTTTATAGCATCGAGTGTTTCATTCGAGGGTGTCTCGAGGGTTGAGATTTTTAAACTACCTATATTTTGACTACAAATTATTATAAGAAAAAAAAAGTGTCTTTAGATTTTTTAAACTATATTTTGACTACAAATGACTATTTAGAGTTGCATATAAATGTCTTTAGATTTTTTAATCTATACAATTTGACTACAAATTACCTACTATCTAGAAGTCTCATAAAAGTTTCTTTAGATTTTTAAACTATATTTTGACTACAAATTATTATCAAGAGTCTCGTAAAAGGGTCTTTAGGTTTTTTAAACTATATTTTGACTAAAAATTATTATTTAGAGATTCAAAAAGTGTCTTTACATTTTTAACTACATTTTGACTACGAATTATTATCTAGAATCTTGTAAAAGTGTCTTTAGATTTTTTGCGCTGCAAATTACGTGTAAATCCGCATCCGCATCGGCATCTGCAGAATCAAATCCGCAGTGTAGCAGGAGATTGACGAATGTATCGGACTGGAGCCGCGTCTCCGTATAATTCTGATCATTTGCACTAATTGGAAACAAAGCTATTATTTGATCTAATTCGCTTTCGCAAATTGGAGACGGATAGGGATTTGAATTTGAAGGTGGATAATTTGATTTTCAACGTGATAGGGCTGTGTAGACGGGATTGCTATGGCTTAGGATTTGCCGTAATGTCACGGTTTTTATGGTGACTACGGGATTTTGGAAGTAAAGGGTTTATACACTATTTAGATTAGATTTTGACGAGCACGTTACTAAATAAATAAATAAATATCATGGGACAATTCACACTAATTGACCTAGTCCCAAAGTAAGCTTAGCAAAGCTTGTGTTATGGGTACTAAGCAACGGATAAACATACTTATATAGATAAATAAATACTTAAATACATAGAACACATCCATAACTCAGGATCAAATATTCGTGCTCATCACACAAATAAATGCCCTTACCGGGATTTGAACCCAGGACCTCTTGCTTCGTAGGCAGGGTCACTACCAACTAGGCTAAAGCGGTCGTTAAAAACTGAATATCAAAAAATAATAGGTAAATCCAATGTATGATGATTGATGATGTTCGACATCATGCTGAGTTGGAACCCTTTCATGATATATGTGTTTACATGATACCGTTTAAAAAAAAACTTTGTCGCGAATAAATGCTTATTATCTTTCTCAAATTCAAATTCGTTATCTAACCTAACCTTACCTTTTTAATTATTACTATAGGGAAGAGAATGAGCAAGTGAGTTATCTGGATGGGAAATGATCACCACCGCCTATAAATACCAATTTGTATTACTATTATTAGGTGGCGCTAGTAGTCGCTACAACCTAAACTAAAGAATCAAATACAAAAAATCGTAAGTAATGATTTTTCTTATTCCTAAATACCGTGCTTGCATCAGGCATTTGATTTACCCCAACCTTGAAACTGAGCAAGTTGTTAAAAATTTTCAGCTATTCCTAAACTAAAACCAGCCTAGTCAATTTTCCTGGAACCATGAAAATAAAAAGTATTGGTAGGAATTTCTGGCTCTAGATGTGTGTCCTTTGTTTCAGATGCATATGGTGGATCTGTCAGTAACAGAGAGTTATTCGAAAAGTGTGGCATCATAATAAATCTACTTCAAAAAGGGGACAAAGGGGACATTATTCTCGGTGATCGTGGCTTTAATATTCAAGATCTTGTTTCACATATGGATGTTACAGTAAACATGCCACAGTTTCTGAAAAAAGGGTGTAATCAGTTTGAAGCACACCAACTCAGGCAATCGAAAAAATTGTCATCTGAACGTACCTATCAATGTTAAGCATGTCATTGATTTAGGAAAAACTTTAAAGATTCTTAGTAATAAGTTATCTATCATCTAATTTAGTACCACTTGGAGGAAGAATCATATTTGTATGCTTTATGCTCACTAATTTCAGGAAGAATATAATGTAAATAAGGATTTTGGACAGTTAATTATAGGTACTTAAATAAAAGTAAAAATAAATCAATCATCTAAACTTTTTATTTACTTATCCTTTCAATACATAGTCATCCCTATTATCTACTATAATAATTAACTATATTTGAAAGGTTTAGGTAATTAACCAAATGTAAACAAAACAATGACGACTGATGTCTTAAATACTGTAATTCTCCCATAGAACTATCTAAACATTTACATTTCTGTATTAAAATACGTTAGTCTAGTTTGTACAGTCAGCGTCAAATAGTTCGTGACACCCAATGAGGCCAAAAAGTTAGCAACACGGCCTTATTCCAACTGTAATAAAGACGTGTTGCGAACTATTTGACCACTTTGGGTGTCACAAACTATTTGACGCTGACTGTATTAGAATGATAGATAAATAAAATGTTTTGAATCCTTGAATATGCCAAATATGGAAACTGAAGTTTGTTTACATTTAGTTAACTACCTAAACCTTTCAAGTAGAAATAACACATGAAATAGACACATATAACATAGTAGAAGAGAGTAGGTAGGCTTTCATTGTACTAATTTAAGGTAATTATTTATGGTCATTAGATATTCCATGCAGGGAAGCAACTTCAAACACACCACTTATACCAAGCCGTATTTTCTCTAAAGAGCAATAGTTTATTACATTGTTATATATTATGTTAGCATAATCATACCATTGTACAGTGTTGCAAGTGTTATCAGTACGTGGATCAAAACACATATTATTTCGTTTTGATTTGGTAATATTATATTTTTGTATTTCAAATGTAAGATTTTCAGCTTTTTTAGGAGACAAGTTAATTTTCTTTTTTTTTCGGCTCGTGCCATATCTGTTTGTTTACTCTTTAAATCATAAAATTGCATAACACACACAGGCTATGTGCTCACAAACTGCTTTTGGTCCCATACCAGCAGCACACTCACACATGGATTGAACAATTTTTCCATCTGATTCAAAGGCAATGCTCATAAAATATGATAATGCTTTCGTGTTTTCAGAGTGGACTTGTCCCCTATAGAAAAGCAAATTATTTTGTGTACATTGTCACTAGAGCCACTAAATATTCATTTATCATTATAGCCCTTTCTATGAACTGCAGCACACTGTCTTTGTAAACCTCTAAAAAGTAAGTGTTAATTTCACTATAGGTATCTAAGTCAGATGATAAGTACACTTCTCGATGTTACACTGCTGTACGAACTGTCTGAAGGCCCCTCAACAGTATGTACGCCAAATCGGTTTTTAGTATTTCATCTCCTATGTTTCCAACATATATATATATATATATATATATATATATATATATATATATATATAATTCCTATCATAGTCTTGAAGCCTGTAAAAAGAAAAAAACAGCTTTGTAAACAAGCAAATTTTAGACAAAGAAATAGTTTGTTTATAGTAAAAAACTAACCTCTGAATTAGCTGTTCTTTCAGACCGTTTAATTTTGCACCTCTTTTTCTTAAAACCGCTTTTAAAGCATTCATTCATTAATCCGTAACTTATATTTGCCATAATTAATCTAACGTATTGCTAAATATTCGCAATATTAATATAAATAGAAATAAACCCGCGAAGCCAAACCGTAAACAGTGACATTTGACATTTCGAAGACCTCAAGCTACACTAGCGCCTCACGAATTCATACGCGATAGCCCTAGCGTTCCGAATCTTAGCTGCAGATTGCTTAAAATGTACAAAGCAAAGAGAATATAACCAATACATTTTGTACAAAGGTTTCACAACCACTGTGTTAAAAATTATATTTAGCTCTAAAAAAAGTCATATTTTATGACAAAGAAACATTATTTAAGGAAATGAGTTTTTTTTTAAGTTTTCTGTACTTTAAAAATGAAGAAGAAATCAAACCGTAAGCTAACTTTAGAAGTACTTTGGGTTTCGAACGTCCAAACGTCAGTCGAGACTAAAAGATATAGATATATTTGGTTTGCATATAGCGGCATCACTTTCGCGACTTAGCGTTTCAGTTTCGGACCAGAGACAATATCGGTCTTTCTTTCACTTGTAAGCGTGAGACTCAGCTCTAAGAAATAGACGTCGTGGTACCAATTTCGACGATTCAGTTAACGTGCCCAAATTGAACTGCTCTGCGTTTGGAATGTTTATTGAAAGATCATGGTAAGGCCCCTGATTTAGACATGTTAAATGTTGGAGCGAGCAAAATAGGTTTCGATTGAAAAACGGCGATGAAACGTCGCTCATTTGAGGAACCTTTTTTTTTAACCTTTGTAACATTTGTTTGTGTTTTCATAAGTATAATCTTTAGTAGCGGTAATAAAAAACAAAAAGAACATACAACCGAATTGAGAACCTCCTCCTTTTTTTGAAGTCGGTTAAAAAATATTTACAATACAATACAATACAATGACTCTTTATTGTACACCAGGAATAAATATATTTATTTATATATTACTTTCTTTTCTTTCTAAATTTTTTGGTGTTAAACCTTGTGTAAAGTCAGATTCCTACCATCATTATTTAGGTATTAATCTGCCAAGGAACAGCGCTTGTAAATTGAAAGCCAGACAAATTTGTACGAAACCCTTGGTGCGCGAATCTAACTCGTATTTGCTACGAAACAAATAAATAAATTTGTTTTCTTTTCTAGTACATTTTGACTGCGACTAAAGTTTGAACTTCTATTTGTAAATCAGGCTTTAAGTCAGGATTTTTAAATTTTTCATCTGGTAGCTTCATAAGCGAGGTGTGTGATCTGTTTTAGAAATTGGTTGATTTGTCAGTAGCATTAACATACATCACACGTTACACACATTACGCATTACAAGCAATCGTTGAATATAAAGGCCACTGCTCGAATATTGATGTTCCAATGCCTAGTAGGCATGTAACTTCACAACAACGACAGTAGACACATAAAATGACTAGTAGGTATGTACCTTAATCTAACACAGCCTGTGAAAACGCTACATAGCTTTTCTGAAAGCTACTGTACAGTACTACTACGTTAGATAACGTTTATCTCGACGTTATGCCGTAACCACGGCCTGCTATGTAGACGGAACTTCAAGGTAAATTCAGCAATTTACTACTACAAGTTACTTTTCTGTTAAAAAAAACTCTCTTCGGTACCATTTACTTACTACGTTGGCAGAAGGCATAGATGATCGTTTTAAAATTTAAGTCATCAAAAGCAAAGAATAGGTTGGTCTTAAAAGTAAAAGCACAAAGGCAGGAACGCCTCGTCGTAACGTATCGACAAAAACTAAACTGACACCTAAGCCAACCTCTTGTCGAAGCTCATCTCCAAAATTCAGACGCCGTCAAAAATACTCAACCCTTCCAATTTGGCGTCGGCCAAAATTGACATTTCTAATTTACCCAGCAGCACCGATAAAGAAGTAAGTGGTATTCAATTAGGCAAACACTTTCCGGAGGATTAACAGCACCCTTTTCAAGGTCCGATTGACACCGATTGACTTTTTGTAATAATTGATTTTCGCCACTTCGCCCTGACGAATGGAACTTCAATATAAATCGATTTTCAAGTGTTTTTGTGTAAGAAAACGGTGGATTTCTTAGCGAGTGCTCTCCGAATTTTGTGTTTAAGCCGAGGCCTTGGCTCTTTCTTTTCAATAGCTAATTGACACGATTCCGGCCTACGTTTCGATAGGTACGGTAGAAGCGGTGTTGAATATCCTTTGAAATTATAGAAAAGCGCTGAGTGGTAAAAATGTTCACAATCAATCTGTTAATAGCTTTTCTGCCGAGCGATCGCGCTTAAATTGATAATTTTTTATCGGGGTAAGTTATAATAAAAGATGTGGTGGCTTAGTAGTTTGACCTCGGCTCTCAAGCAGGGAACCATGAATTCAAACCCAGCATTGGATTTCTGATTGTATGGAATTCGTGAGCTCGCCACAAGCCCCCCCTGCGAATGACCGACTGCACTAGTGACACCACAACACCAGCGAGCAATGCAGTCGTCTGATCATCATCATCATCAGCCTATGCTCGTCTACTGCTGGACATACGCTCCACCGATTCTAAGGACGTCCTAAGCTATGTTTGCCGATCCGTGGTCTCCACTCAAGAACTCGTCTACCACAACGATTATCGGTTCTTCGGGTTATATTGCCGGTCCATTGCCACTTCAGCGTGCTAATGCGGTGGGCTATGTTGATAACTTTGGTTCTCTGTCGGATCACTTCGTTACTAATTCGATTTTTGAAAGAAACTCCAAGCATAATAGCCCTTTTTATTGCACGTTGAGCGACTTTAAATTTGTGGACTAGCCCTACCGTGAGTGTCCGTATGTCATGACGGGTAGGTTGCACTGATTGAAGACTTTCGTCTTTAGACTCTGTGGAATTAGCGATGTGAAGACTCGACACAGTTTCCCATACGCTGCCCAGCCCAGCTGTATTCTACTGTTGGCCTCTTTCTCATCTAATCCCTAAGCCTTTATTATATCAAATAGTTTTCATTTAGTAAAAAGATGAGTATAGGTCGGTCTAAGTGGGACGGTCTAAGAAGATCAAAATCACTGCAAACGTTTAATGGCCTTCTAACCTGAAAACACTTTTTAAAATATGCATTTCACTTCAAGCTAAGTTAAATGCTGTGGTTACGTGCCCCGTAAGTAAAACAAAATCGCCCTCGCTAGCTTTCTACATAATTAACTCCCCCTTTACCGCACAACTGCTACAATAGGGGCTGTAGTTTAAACCAAACTGTTACGAAGTCGGTACAAAAGCGATCACTGACATAGCGCCAATCCCGACTAGCTCAATAGTTATTGGATCACTCTTGATTCACTTCCCGCCGATTCAGAGTCGGCCGGAAGCTTGCTAAATTGATTGCAGGCTCAAATTGGAAATTCCATTGAAAACCAAAACTCGAAGTGGAAACTATTGGGGAAAAAAGGAAGTCCTGTGCTTTTTGATTCCACACACAAAAAGTAGAACGTGCCACATCCTGTCCTAGTTACTAGTTTTATAAATGAGAAAGGTCGTAAAGATGTTTGGATGTTTGTTACTAGTCAATTACGAAATAACGGCAATGGATTTGAATGAATCTTGGTGGTACATTTAGACAAAAATACTACTAGGCCACCACGGCCTCAAACGACGACAGTAACGGGATATAATCGATCAAAGCTTGATAATATTTTGAATATATCGATACCGGAAATCTCAAATGGCGTAAAGGACAAAATGCGAAAATGCGAAAATGAGTCTTAAATGCCATCGTATACAGCTTTTTTTTCCCTATCGCATTTTTGTCCTTTACGCCATTTGAGATTTCCGGTATCGATATTTCAAACTAAAAACAAACTGAAACATGGATGAACAGAAAAAACCCCAGAAAAAGACCAGCGCTCGGGCTTTTTTCTGGTTTTTAGGGTTCCGTAGTCAACTAGGAACCCTTATAGTTTCGTCATGTCTGTCCGTCTGTCTTGACTGTCTGTCCGCGGCTAAGCTCAGAGACTGTTAGTACTAGAAAGCTGTAATTTGGCATGAATATATATACCACTCACGCCGACAAAGTGACTAAATAAAAAAAACTAAAAAATTTTTTTTAGGGTACCTCCCATAGACGTAAAGTGGGGGTGATTTTTTTTTTCTCGACTAACCCTATTGTGTGGGGTATCATTGGAAAGGTATCTGAAAATAAATAAGGGTATGCTAAAACCATTTTTTGATAAAGTTAATATTTTCGGAGATATTCACTCCGAAAGTTATTTTGTCCCCCCCCCCTCTAACTTTTGAATAGCAAGTCTAAAAAATATGAAAAAAATCACGTAAGTTAAACTTAATAAAAACTTTCTAGGAAAATTACTTTCAACTTAATCAGTTGAGCAGTTTCTAAGTTTTTGTAAAAAAATATTTCTAAACTAAGATTGTAATTTAACCGCCATTGCAAGCATTTTTTTTTTCTTTAAGTACCTATAACATCACGCTAACAGTATCTAGTTTCAAATAAAAAAAATAAAATTGAAATCGGTTCATAAAATAAAGAATTACATCTGAAAAACCATGAACATACATACTAGTTCTAGTAAGACTGCACAGATTAGATTAGTTACCCAATTCGCCGATAGATGGCTCTGTACCGCAGACGATGAAATTCTGTGCGTGGTGGGAGTTGGGACCAAAACAACCACATTAATAAAGTATGCAAGATTTTTTCGTTGCTACGGAACCCTATCTTGGGCGTGTCCGACACGTTCTTGGCCGGTTTTTTTTTCTATGCATCCATGTTTCAGTTTGTATTTAGTTTGAAATATATGGATTTTCTTGATTCTAGCAAATAAACCTTTGACTTTGACTTTGACTTTGACACGGGATGACAGTAAAAGTAAAAAAATGAAGTTGAAAAAATAAAAAAATACAAAAGATACTTCATAGCAAACTTGATTTTTGAATGTATTGGATATTTTCCGCATTTTAATACGGTATTCTACACTGTACATGTTCCGACATGCCATGTACCAATTTAATTGACAGCAAGTTTCAAATGTTAGCCAAAATTTGATGTGGGCTTTATGAGGTAATATTGTCTAAGTCATTGGCCGTGGCACAAAATATCACGAAAGTTCCACCGCTAAAGGAAGTCCGGGGCTTACCCACGCCGGATAATTCCGTGATATATAGCTTGTGATATACGGCAGCTGTAATTTATCACATTCCTAGAGTACTTCCTAAGTGATTGAAACAAATGACCGTTATGAATTATGATTGTATTAATTACAATTAGGTATAATGGGAGGGAGAATTCGGGCACGGAGTAAAATTCAGACGAAATATGCGATTTTTTTTTTAGAAAAAGTTATTGTTTGGTGCTTTGTTCTTTTGCCTAAAAAGTTTATCTTTGAACATTAGAAGCGTGAAGATGTTCGGGTGTTTAGATGTTTGATAATTGTTTAATTTGTATAATAAAACCGGCCAAGTGCGAGTCGGACTCGCGCACGTAGGGTTCCGTACCATTATCTATAAAAACGGCCATAAAATCATGTCTGTTGTAATAGGATTAATATTTGTTGTATTTTAATTTAATTATTTATTTTTAAAGTGAATATATAACATAATATTCTGTGAATATTTCAAGCGTCTACCTGTTGCCGTTATCAATATATCGAGCAAAAACGAGCAAAAAAATCACGTTTGTTGTATGGGAGCCCCCGTAAATATTTATTTTATTTTATTTTGTAGTATTTGTTCTTATAGCGGCAACCGAAATACATCATCTGTGAAAATTTCAACTGTCTATCTATCACGGTTCATGAGACACAGCCTGGTGACAGACGGACAGACGGACAGCGGAGCCTCAGTAATAGTGTCCCGTTTTTACCCTTTGGGTACGGAACCCTAAAAAAGTGTCAATAATTGCAATATTACTTCTCAGCTGTGTGCAAATTTCTTCAAGATGGTATGCATTCACCGAAGATTCACCGTAAAGCTCATGGTTAGTTTGAATGTAATTTCACACATTCAGAAAATTCAGAGGTGCCTATCGGCTTAAAGGAAGCTCAAAGTCACTCAGAGGGTGATGGAGAGGGCTATGCATTGAGTTTCTCTGCGGGATCGCATTAGAAATGATGAGATCCGCGCAAGGACTCAAGTCACGGATATAGCTCGAAGAATCGCCAAACTTAAGTGGCTGTGGGCAGGGCACTTCGCCCGTAGAATTGACGGCCGATGGGGCCGAAAGGTTCTCGAGTGACGCAGTGTAGGTAGGCCTCCAACAAGATGGACTGACGACCTGGTGACGATAGCGGGAACGTATTGGATGCGGATGGCGCAGGGCCAATCTGTTTTGCGAGCCTTGGGGGAGGCCTATGTTCAGCAGTGGACGTCCTTCGGCTGAAATGATGATGAATAATGATGATGATGATGGTTAAAACCCATGACCTGGCTCGAGAGGCCACAGATCAAACCACTAGGCCACCACATTCATTGAAGTAATTCTCCAATAATTACAAAATATTTCGGAAGATACAATAGTAATAAATATCCTCGTAAACGTGCGTCCTGGCGTTACCTTTATAATCCTTTTGCTAACAAACGGAATATTTGTAAATGAATTATTCTTAATTATTCCAGACTTACGTCCGGGCGGGGGCTTATTATTTTCCATTTAAAGTTAATTATGTAAAACAGCTGGGTCCGCGATAATTGGGGGTTTTGGTACTTGACGTTTTTCGTAAAAGGGATTTATTGGCGGCTAAGTGATGAGCTATAAGAAGGATTAGGAAAATAAATGAACCACGACTTTTCAACATCAGCATCATCGTCATTTTCCACTGCAGAAACATTCTTAACTAACTGTTGCCCGTAACTCTGTCTGCGAAGAAATAGTTTATCGGTATCCCGCGGGAATTATGTAATTTCCCGGGATGAAAAAAAAATATTTTATTCAACAAATGCCCTTTTTAACATGAACACATTATAACTTATTATATTAATTGTAATTCTGTTACTCGAATTGATAAATTATTGTTTTTATTATTACGAGCTACGATTCTGCATTCTGTGATTTATTTATTTATTATTTATTTAATTATTTATTTATTACAAAGCGAATTAACAGTAAAAACCAAAATAAATTAAATTAAATTTCTGTGTATCTAGGTAATTATAAGTCTAGTTTTAAGGTTACTTTGCATGCTATTATGTAGCAAAATATGTTTCTGCACTGGAATTGTTAATTTATCACATATTGTACCATATTTTATGTGAATAAAGAATTTTTAATTTGAATTTGAATTTGAATTTGAAAACTTTCCTATGTCCTTTCCCGGGATATCCGCTTATACACAGCGGCTTCTTGCAAAAACCATTTGGTTTTGCATGAAATTCCGGCATTTTAATCATCATCATCATCATCCCAGCCTATATACGTCCCACTGCAGGGCACAGGCCTCCTCTCAGAATGAGAGGGCTTGGGCCGTAGTTCCCACGCGGGCCCAGTGTGGATTGGGAACTTCACACACACCATTGAATTTCTTCGCAGGTATTACAGGTTTCCTCACGATGTTTTCCTTCCCTGTAAAGCTCATGGTAAATTGCAAATGTAGATTCGCACATATTCCGAAAAACTCACAGGTGCGAGCCGGCATTTGAACCCACGACCTTCTGCATGAGAGGCCATAGGTCAAACCACTAGGCCACCACGGCTTCCTTAGTTTGAATTGAACTTAACGGTCAAAGTATTGAATTTGTAAAATCAACGGTATTCTTAGGAATAACACTGGACTCTAAATTGCAGTGGGTATGAGCTCTGCTGCGTTTGCAGTCAGAAAGATTCGGCAGCTAACCGATGTGGCGACGGCACGGTTGGTGTATTTTTCCTACTTCAATAGCATCATTTCATACGGCCTTATTTTATGGGGATCTGCTGCAGACTTGGAATCAATTTTTATTTTGCAAAAGCGAGCTATCAGAGCGATATGTAACTTAAGGACACGTGATTCTTCAAGATCTTTTTACACCACCACTTTAACGACCACTTTAGCCTAGTTGGTAGTGACCCTGCCTACGAAGCAAGAGGTCCTGGGTTCAAATCCCGGTAAGGGCATTTATTTGTGTGATGAGCACGAATATTTGTTCCTGAGTTATGGATGTTTTCTATGTATTTAAGTATTTATTTATCTATATAAGTATGTTTATCGTCGTCTAGTACCCATAGTACAAGCTTTGCTTAGTTTGGGACTAGGTCGATTTGTGTTAGATTGTCCCCTAATATTTTTTTTTTTTTTAAAGAAATAGGTATCCTAACCCTGCCGTCGTTGTATATATTTGAAATAATCATGTATGTAAGAAAAAAAATATGTGATTTTCCCACTAACATCGATAAGCCAAAGGCTACTAGAAACACAGGGAAGCTTAAAGTTCCATCTTACAGACTGGCTAAAACTAAAAAGTCGTTTCTTGGAAGATGCATACGTTTTTATAATAAAATTCCGAAAACAATAACCGAACAAACTGATACTAAATTCAAATCCATTGTGAAGAAGACCTTAATTATATCTAAGGCGTACTATAAAATTAATGACTATATCATGGACAGGGATGTTTGGAAATAATTCCGATCCGCATTGGCGATCCCTAGTCTCAAATAGCGTATCTACTGTGTTAAAAAATTTAATTGTATTAAATACTTTAGATGTATATAATTTAATAACAATGTAGATCTGATTGAAAAAAATATACCTTGTTGAGTTTCTTGCCGGTTTCTTCTTAACAGGGTTTTTTCCGAACCGGTGGTAGATTCTTCGACGTTCATAGGAGCATCAATTTGATGCCTAAATTGAATACAGAATTTTGTCTTTGACTTTGACTTTGAATAGCCCTAAATTATTCTGTCTTTAACGACCCCTACGCTCTTCGCTTTTGCCCCAAGCCCCAACCGCGTCGCCGATAAAAGGGATTTGATTAATATTAGCAGTCCCGCTGGAGGAACCACATGTGATCGGATGCTCGTTACGCGGCCGGATCGTCCAATTACAGCGGAGTCACACTTGCGTGTGGAATGGGTATGGAATGACAATGAGGGTTTTTTTGGCTGGAGGATGCGCTAGATGGCGTTGGTATCGTACTCTAGTGACCAGTGTTATTCAAAACACGATTACTTGTAGTTTAGATTTTTTTTTTTGAATGAGTCGCCAAAGAGGGGCCAAAGACGCGAAGTCTTTGCTATTTTCAACCGACGAAAACAAAAGGAGGAGGTTCTCAATTCGACGTGTATAGGTATATATATATATATATATATTTATTTATGTGTGATCACGCATAACTTTTTACAGAGTAGTCCGATTTTGATGATTCTTTTTTTATTGGAAAGCGTATACCCCGAGGGTGGTCCCATTTAAATTTGGAAACAATCCTACCCTAAGGGTCGAAAAACAGGGGATGATTGAATGTTCAGTTACTGATTGTACTATATGACCACGCATAACTTATTACAGAGTAGTCGCTTTTTGATGATTCTTCTTTTATTGGAAAGCGTATACCCCAAGGGTGGTCTCATTTCAATTTGGAAATAATATTCCTACCCTAAGGGTAGGAAAACAGGGGATGATTGACTAACGTTTTACAGAGTAGTCTGATTTTCATAATTCTTTTTTATTGGATAGATAGGGTATACCTTGAAGTTGTTTATTATAAATTTGGAAAAAAATTACCCCAAGGATGGAAAAAAAGTATAAAATAAAAACTTTTTAACAAAAATATGAACCGCCGAAAAAACTGAAAAGCAAAAAATAATACCTTTTTTGTTTGACCTTAATCTAGGTACCAGTTTGAAGTCGGTGCCTCAGCACTTAGCCAGGAGGAGTGGACCTATAATCGTCTACCTGATTGGCTTCTATCACACCTCCTGGCTCGTGCTGAGGCACCGACTTCAAACTGGTACCTAGATTAAGGTCAAACAAAAAAGGTATTATTTTTTGCTTTTCAGTTTTTTCGGCGGTTCAATTTTTTGTTAAAAAGTTTTTATTTACTTCGGGGTAGGAAGAGTGACTTGTGCTCGGGAAAAATCCCTTCGGACGAACTGGGAATGGAGGGCCCAGACAGTGTCCGACTTGCACGGACTAAAAAACCCGGTCACAAGTCCCCTTCTCTATTGATTATTAATACAAAAAAACGTGTGCTTTATATTTTGAGGAGGGGAGGGGTAGGGAGGGGACTTAATCTACCCACAGTGTCCTGCCTCAGCCATTTGCTGGAAGGCCGGGAGAGGAGCATGCATTCTCCCGCTGGGCACTGGGGGGTGCTTAGGTCGGTCTTTTATGTTTTTACCCGTTGGTTTATTCCTTGACCGACCCTCGCCCGTTTCTGTACAATTACTTAGAGCTATTGGTTGGGTTGGTGGGATTTCCTGTCATATGCATTTATCTATAACTATGGGCTTCCTTTCTTTTGCCCTGCGATGGAAGGGTGGGTCGGAGTGTAGTTTAGATTACTCGGTACTATCGTCAATAAAGCTGGCAACAAAAGTCTCTGTGTATATGGCAGTCGTGCTGCCTAATATCCTGCACTCCGCGGAAACGTGGACTGTGTACCGTCGTCACATTCGCTCGCTGGATCGGTTCCACCTAAAATGTATCCGAAAATCCTAAAGATCCAATGATCCGACCGCGTGAGGAACACTGAAGTGCTGCGACGAGCCAATGTGGGCGGCATCGAGTCTTATCTCATAAGGCGTCAACTTTGGTGGTGCGGGCACGTCCCACGGATGGCGAAGGAGCGAGTGGCTAAGCACATCTTTTATTCGGAACTTAAAGAAGGCAAGCGTAAGCACGGCAGTCAACTCCTTAGGTATAAAAATGTGCTGAAAACCACATGAAAAAATGTGGCGTGGAGCCATCTCAGTAGGAGAAGTTTGCTACACGTCGTGGTGAGTGGAGGTCTGTCGTGAACTCGTGGGGCACGGAATTGACAAGTTTGAGGTTCAGCGTCGATTTGAGCTTGATACCAAACGCGACGAGTTAAAAGCCCGACCACCGGCAGCAATTGCATATAATTTTGAGAATGGTGTCCTCACGGGTATGTATTACAATACCGAAGTACGGAAGGCCGAATGTATTAAAACATCGAATGGGTCAAAAGACCGACACGATTTTTTTCTGAAACCGTTAACTTTTTAAGATTGTTTTGTGATTGCTAACCTAACCTAGCCTAATATGTATGATGCCGTTTTAATAAATTCTGAAAAGTTTACGGTTTCAGAAAAAAATCGAATCGGTCTTTTGATTCATTCGATGTTTTAATACATTCGGTCTTTCGTACTTCGGTATTGTAATACATACCTACCTGTCCTCACGAGCCCGTTGTGTGCGCGAACATTTTTGAAAAAAGTTGGCTATGCAGCCATATGAGGGCGCACGACCGGAGATGAAGCAGTCACCGTGGCCGAAACTGGCCAGGACGATTATATAGTACTATCGCCAACTGGCTTGTCGCAGAAAAATTACACAATAATTTTCACTAGTTCTCTTTATCATACGGTATAGATGAGCGTAACGAGAGTTTACCCTCCATCGGACCAAAATACCCCGACTTTACGGTATGCAACACATTTACCTTTTCTTATTATTCTGTGAGCTCTTCGCTGCATCGTTTAACGTAAATACCAGCAAATGTTCCGAAAGCACTCTGCAATTGTCCTTACCACATGCTGTTCCAATCCCGCTACTGACTTAACACCTCACAGCATTAAACCAACTGGAGATGTCAACGGAAAGTTCTTCTCGCTTCACCATTTATCGTAAGGTTGTATTGTCTAACCCCGGCGCAACAAATGTTTCAACACATATTTGAACACACATTTGATATATGGTTGATTGGTTGATGGTTGGTTTGATGGTTGTTCTATTGAACAAATAAGCAAATACCGGTGCTTCACATGTGATCAAATGTGTGTTCAAATATGTGTTGAAACATTTGTGCTATGCGTGGCGCCGGGGTGATGCACGGATGCTTGGAATCAAATTCACCATCTCTTCTTATCAGGTACGATCGGCCCAAACGCCAGCTTACCAGTTTCAAAACAAATGGATTGGTATGGACAGATGTCTAAGCCACTGCACGCAAACTGGACCTTTAAGGTGTCAAGCTGCTGGCGTCTGGGCCGATTGTACCATGCGATGAAGTGGTGAAAATGATTGTGATTCCAAATGCGTTAAGCAATAAGGTCCTGGCCTGTAGGTCCCACTGCAGGGTACAAGTCCCCTTTCAGAATCGGTTTGGACCGAAGTTCCCTTGCGAGCCCAGCGCGGATCGGGAATTTTACGCATACCATTATTATTGCACGTGATTATACTTTTTCTACATTCATTGAAAAGAATCAAAAGAAAAGAAAAAAAAAACCGGGTTCCGATATTTCAGAACTGGATTTTTTACTGAGCCTAAGAACTGGAAATTCCCGGTTCTTTTGGGAACCGAGCAGAACCAGTTCCGGTTCCCTTTTTAGAACAGTTTTAGATTTCTGATAATTTTCCATTCCCAGTAGGCAACTCATGGGAATCAGCAGTTTGGTAAAGTAGAAAACGTCTCCGGTTGCTTTAATGCTCTAAGTTAACGCTCTATAATAAGACATAAGTCTGAATGGGCGCTGGTTATTTTTTATTCCACAGATTGCTGACGGGCACCGTTTGGCATTAGACGCCGCAGTCGTCGGCGTAATGGGAACATGGAGGCACGAAGGGAAAAAATATTTTTGTATTAGTTTTGTAAGTTTGAGTATTTCAAGTTTTTTCCTGTAGGAACGTTTAGTAGTAGTGGGCCGGAGCGACGGCAGCGATTCAAATTGTCGGAACTATATTTTTTGTCAATTTTCATTTTATTATGGTTACTGTCTTAAAGTAATGTTATATAGGTAACATCAGTACATCAAACATCAAAACATACATACATACATCTCTGCGAAATTTTAAGAAAAGTAATAATTTTCCACTTCCGGTAATGTTAATTGCTGCCGTCGAGATTGTTTATTTCAGGAACAGGTAAGACAAAGAGTGTTATCATACCAATCGATCGATGCCATCGATCGATGTAAAAAAGGTCACAGCTCATTACAGCCACCCGACACCCGACCCGCTCCGCCTCGCCCCGAGCGGTTAGTATTCTTCATAATATGGATTTGTATAGGCATGCGCTCATTACATCAACTCCGCAGCATCACCGGATCGCCTCGCTCGCGTGCCGTCTACGCGCGGACTGCGTGCGGACCACTCGATGATAGCTCGCTTGCCTCGCATGGACCGTGAGCTAGCAACGCGCGGTTCACGCGAGGGCGATACGGCGCTCTCCACCAACCCTTCATTCGGAGTTCATTCATATTGAGTGGACCACACGAGGTCTACTCCTTGACCACGCGAGGGCCACTCGTTGACCTCGCGAGGTTCACTGGTGGTAACGTGGCGTCCAAGTAGGCACCACCTGTACATAACGAGTGGATGCCGAACGACGAGTCAGTGCGGGTCGGGTACCTTTAGATTAGATTGGTCGAGGT
Source organism: Archips crataeganus (assembly GCA_947859365.1). Taxonomy (NCBI): domain Eukaryota; kingdom Metazoa; phylum Arthropoda; class Insecta; order Lepidoptera; family Tortricidae; genus Archips; species Archips crataeganus. The sequence continues at coordinate 1,611,984 of OX402048.1, read as the reverse complement.
CGATCAACAGTTTCTACTACCTACACTACTCGATCAGAGTCAAACAGTAGCATCGATCCGCTGTCGATCAATATTGGTTATCGACCGGTATCCGCGTCGATCAGCCAAATCATTCGATCGATATCGATCTATGGCATTGATCTATGATTGTTCGATTAGTGTGGTGACACTCTTTGTCTTGCCTGTTGCTGAAAGATACTATCTGACCCTAGTAAATATACTCGTCATTATAATGTATAACTACTATTTATAGAAAAAAAGCTTGAAATGCTTGAATCAAAATCTGAAGTTACCAACACAACTCGAAGAATCGCCTGACTCCCGTGGCAGTGGGCGGGGCACGATCGTAGAACTGATGGCGGGGCCAAAAGGTTCTCGAATGGCGTCCCCAGAGCAGAAGATGCGGTATAGATAGGCCTCCAACAAGACTGAGCGAAGAGCTAAGGTTGCGGGAATGTTCAGCGAACCTTGGGGAGGCCTTTGCTCAGCAGTGAACGTCTTTCAGCTGAAATGATGATGATATTTTGACACATTGTATATAATTCCAACTTTTCAATCTGCATATTTTACAGTCCAGCAATACCCCGTTTGCCTAGCCCAAATAATAAGCCAAATTTCATTACATCTCGACCTAAAGACGTATATTAAATTTCCTGGTCCCAAAAGGGGGACAAATCACAGTGAAAGTAACATCCCTTGTAGAACCACATCCACGCGCGTCCATATAACGACGTTACCCGACCTTTCCACCAAACGGATGTTTACCCTTGAATGGGGTAAAGAGGGGTAATGGCGACCTCGTAGTGTGTAATGATCTACGGTGGCCAGAATAGTTGGTATTGTGACCGTGGCCTAATGTGACGTTTTAGGATTATCTCTATTAGCCTGCGGCATTGCCCCGTAGAAGAATAGGAAAGTTAATAATAATAATATTTATTGTATGATTATGTTATACACATCAGTGCAGTTTTTACAAGTTTGAGTCTCACATAATCTGTCCATTGGAGCATACAATAGCAGGTACAAAATTAATACATTACATTTAGTAGCGATGTGCCGAGTACGCCTTGACTCGAGTCAGACTCGATTCCTGCTTAGGTCTCGCCTACTCGAGTACAAAAATATTTTGGTTCGAGTACGCCAGACTCGATTCGGTACTCGAGTCAGAGAGAATCGGTTTCGTACTCGCTGACTCGATTCTATTATGCGAGTACAACTGACTCGAGTCTAGTATTCGAGTCAGATTGACTCGCTTGAATTCAATTTCTTTTTACTTAAGCAATGAATGAATACTATGCTGTTCGATTTTTCCTTTTTATTATAAAAATGGTAACGGACTTGATTTCTGGACTAGAATTTCTTGACTCAAGTAAACATTCGAATAGAATACTAAACATAGACTCGAGTAGGTCTTCACTGGACTCGAATCGCGGAATCGAGTCAGGATTCGAATAACATATTAACTGACTCGAGTCGCGGAATAGAGTCAGGATTTGAATACCACATAAAATGACTCGAGTTGACTCGATCCACCAAAACAGCGACTCGGCACATCACTAATATTTAGCACATTAATTTCAATGTCAAATAAATCAGTAAGTTCCCATTAAATCATCAAAATTAGGTTGAGATATTGCTTGGTCATGTCAATATGATAATTATAATTACAATTCACAATGTTACGTTATTAAAATTAAATTCAAAGTATTCCGTTAAACTATAAAAACATTTTCGAACAAGTACTTTCCTTAATGTAGTTTTAAATTTAGCTCCGGTCATCATTTCTAGCTCAATGTGAGATATTAATGTCCCGGCCACGACTTTGCGCGACTGGCGGCGCGGCGAGCGTGTTCTCCGTACATTCTAGCACACGCAATGAACTGATAAAACGCTCGCCGCGCTGCCGGTCGCACGGGCCGTATAGGTGAATAAGTTTTGTTAAAAATTTCATTTTTAAAGCAAGCTTTTTAGCTGACTGTACTTTTTGTTGACTGTACTTGCATTGTCATCCAACCTACATAAGTATACCAAATTTCAGGTGAATCCAACCACTGGAAGTGGGTCAAATTCGACTTCTATATAAGATTTGACCCAAGAAAAATAAAACTAACGGGGTGAGCTAAATAAAATCTTGTAAAAACTTAAGTAAAAGACCTGTTGTACTTATGTAGTAGTAGTGCACAGAATTGATATGAAGTTTAAGTAATTTTTAAAATTTTGTACGTCAATTTACTTATACACTCACGTGCTTTGAGCAACTACGGTTGCCAAATATATTTTAGCAAAATGCTTCTGGCAACTGTGGTTGCCAGACACCGATCTCACAGTTTTTGTCTTCTCCTTATGTTGGTCAACGTGTATTGAAACCTTAATAGTATCATTCATACAGAGAGATAAACTAGCAACATTAAAAATATAAAACCGAAGGTCTATGGTACAAAATTCGAAGGAAAAAAAATATTCCGTCGACACAAGTAAAGTTCGAGTCGTAACGGGCACGGATCAGCTGTTTAGATTTGTGATGAAATAAATTATATCGTGTTTAGAAAATACAATGTTACGCATATGGTTGTTATTGGCAAGGATTGTAGTGTTTGTTTTTATAAGTTCAAGTGTATATAAGTGGTTTGTAGTGTTTGAAATCGACTCGAAAAAGTGCCCCGAATTTTCGTAGGTACGTAAGCATTGTTTTGCTTTTTGTGCATTTTTATTAATTATTTCAATACAATAGCCCACCAAACTACTACTAGAAACATATTCTCTGTTTCTTTGGCTTTATTGTGTAATAATTTATGTAACTCATATTTGAGAAATATTAAAAAAATCGATTTTTAAACGTAATTCGACACCGCGTCACTGTTTGCAACGCAAGGCGAGAGCAATTCATGGCCGGTTTTTTTTTCACGCGAGCAACTGAGTGGTTATACGGATTTCTTTGAAATTAATGTGTTACTTAATGTATGTATTAATTTTGTACCTGCTATTGTATGCTCCAATGGACACTTTACTACTAAATAACATACAACAGGGGCTAAATTCAAGAATGGCCCAACATGGTTTGTGAGTGGTAATTCGATCGTTTGCGAGAGGATAGGGATGAATTTAGCTATTCAAGAATGCCAAAAATCACTGGTTTGCGAGAGATTTGGACTGAGCTTGGGGTGAACCTTATTTTTCTAGATCTAGGAAATCATCATTATCGCTCGCAAACCGTGTTGGGCCGTTCCTGAATTTAGATTTTAGCCCCAGGTCATTTACTTAAGTTTTTCTATACACATTTGAAACGTGTATAGAAAAACGTGGGACGTCCACCGACGAGATGGACGGACGATTTGGTGAAGGCCGCAGGTTCAGGGTGGATGCACACCGCTTCCAATCGTAATGATTGGGCATCAATGAGGGAGGCCTACGTCCAGCAGTGGACGTCCTACGGCTGAAATGATGATGATGATGATGATTTGAAACGTTGGTTATAACAAAACTTACCAGTAAGAGCGGTTTCGCTTTACGTCTAATCGAAATCCGTGACAATACGGTCCTGAGTAGTTAGTAATGTATGTGTGTAAACCCTTTAATGTACAGCCAGCAACGAAAGATGCGAAACAAAACGAATATTTGTTCCTGAGTTATGGATGTTTTCTATGTATTTAAGTATTTATTTATCTATATAAGTATGTTTATCCGTTGCTTAGTACCCATAACACAAGCTTTGCTAAGCTTACTTTGGGACTAGGTCAATTGGTGTGAATTGTCCCATGATATTTATTTATTTATTATTTATTTAAAATAATGTAACAAAAGACCAGCTCATTACCAATGAGTTTTAATACCTATCACTAGTTTTTCGATTAAGAAACAACAAAATGAGGAAACCAGCATGTGTGTGCTGCGAAGAAATCTAATGGTGTGAGTGTGAGGGAACTATGGCCCAAGCCCTCTCATGCCAAAAGAGCTGTGCTCTGGAGTGGGACGTATATAATAGGCTTAGATGATGATGATGATGTATTATCTAAGGGTTCGAGGACAGGCTCACTGCGCAGCAAATAAGAAAACAGCACGCATACATATTGGCTTGCCTTGCAGTTGCTATATTATGACTGTTGCAAGAAAAATCTAGAATCCCCGCACAATGGTGCTGAATATTTGCAATCACCTGGCAATTAGTCTTGGTTAATGAACATCGAGGCTTCATTGCGCGACTTACACGTGTAAATGCAGCCGATGAACCGAGTCACACGAGGATTTTATAATTTTACTAGCTTTTGCCCGCGACGCCGTCCACGAAGAATAGGGGTATAAAAAATAGCCTACGACCTATTCTCAGACCTACCGAGTATAAAGAAAAAAGTTTCATAAAAATCGGTCAAGCCGTTTCGGAGGAGTTCGATAACAAACACCATGACACGAGATTTTTATATATTAGATTCGTTATGGGTTAATATTAGATTAGGTTAGTTAATTTTAGATTTCGGTATTCTTTACTTTTCATAGCATATTTATCTACTCTTGTTTCTTACGTACAGTCAATCCTTCAAAGGTTAGGAAGAGATCTAGGATAATTTTATACTTGTACATATGTATATTCATTTCTTCTGTTCTTCTATTAATATCATATTGTATTTTACATACAATAAAGAATTTATTGAATAAGGAAAGAAAGAAAGAAAGAAGAAAGAAAATACATTTATTTACAACAACACAAGACACATAAATATTTTAACAAAAAGGACAATACAAAGGCTAAAAATAGAGTGTGTCATTGCGGTTGCAAATTGGACACTGGCTCAGCATAATGCTGAGGCGTTTATAACACCCCAGCGCTGATTTTCAGCCAGTACCGTCGGTAATACCCGGAACGCCACACAGATAGATAAAATGTACACTTATAAATATAAGCGATGAACTACATAAACTACATGCGTAAATGGATAATTTGTAGATCATAAAAACGAATAATTTTAACAAAATTACTTAATCATAAATTACTATACTATAATATAACTCACTTGCCAAGTATACAACTCTGCGCGGATTAAAACAAGAAGTGAAATAACCGAGACAAAGAAAAATCAAAGAAGTTTTGTGAAATAGTGCTGGAAAGGAAAGGAATTAAGTTTTCTGAAATGACAACAAATAGCCTTTAAGCTTTCGCCCAAAGGTGTACCTGCTAGTCACTCCTAGGATGGGAGGGGGGATGTCATTCCAGCACTTAGACGCCGCAAGGCAAGACAAGGCGTTATATTGCGGAGGTCCATAATAATGTACTTACTGTAACAAATTAAACAAGTTAGCTATGAAGTATATATTTTTTTTTTTTTTTTTTGGAAAAAATAAGTACAAAAAAAAAGATACTTCATAGCTAACTTGTTTAAAGTTGCACAGTAGCGCCATCTCTTGTCCAGGTGAGCGGTTAGTTCCGAAGGAGTGTTAAAATCTCTCGATGAGGGTGTAACATAGATGTGCGTTTGTCACTGCATAAGGTGATGATTTAGCAGATTGAAATGTATGATGTATAGGAAAGATTCGTGTCTAATCTCTAGACCAGTGGTGGTGTAGGGGTATGGCACGCGGCACGGAATGCTGAGGACCTGGGTTCGATTCCCAGCATTGGTCTTTTTTCTGGGGTTTTTTCTGTGCATCTATATTTCAGTTTGTATTTAGTACGAAATGAAACAAATTACTTTGTTCACCCGCGACCTTAACCTTAACCGAGCTCGCTGGTGAGCAAAGTAATAGTTACAGTTCATCGTACAATGAAGAATTTTTGAATGCATTTTATTATTATGGCTATCATTTTAATTGAGCGTTGAAAATAATTCTGAAACTGTCCATTTGCGTATGAAACTATAATAGAATTACGCAGAGCACTCACACTCCATCCGGCTATACCATTTAAAAACATGAAATGCTAAAACGTTTTTCGCTAGCAAAAAAATTTCAACGGCTCTCGCCATATTTGACTAATGCATTTGGCGTGAATTTTCAATGAATTTTTTTTTTTTTTGCTCCACGTGTTATCATGCGATCAGTCCAATGACTATGAGCAGATAAGTTGCGTGATGTATAGCGTGTAGAGTTAGTTCCCCAGTGGGAGCCCCTCTAACTGTGGCTGAATCTTCAAGTTAGTTGATCCAGTACTAGGATTCTGCGCCTCTTAAGACGTCTTATCTGGTCAGGTTCAGTAAGTAAGCCTGCCAGCTGGTTTGGGTGGCGGTGTAGTCGCTTTTTATATTTTATTGAATATGACTGAATTTCTTCCTTCACAGTGTTAATTTTTAAATGTTGATGGACTTCTGAGTTCTTAATGAACCAAAGTGTGTTAGCAATTTGTTTGAGAATAGAGTCTTCAGCTCTTTGTATTGAAGAGATGTTTGAATTGCATGCAGAGCCCCAAATCTTCGGGAGTCAAATGAAACACGGACACGTAGAACGCGTAATGCTATTAAAAGTATGATGGAGTGCAAAGTTTGGATTCCGGTTCCGTAGTATATGCAATCGTGACTGCATTGACTTAAAAAAAAAAAAAAAAATATTAGGGGACAATCTTACACAAATCGACCTATTCCCAAACTAAGCAAAGCTTGTACTATGGGTACTAGACGACGATAAACATACTTATATATGTCGTCGCGCGCGTTATATTGGTAGCATTATAGTTGCTGATTTGACTACCTAGTACCGGATCTTATCTCTGATTGGTTGAATTAAATTGTAAAGTGCAGTGAACGCAGTGTGGTGGGGCGAGTATCGCTTTGGCGCCATTACACGAGGACAGAGTCGATGTTCACTTGATTGCCGACCGCCGTTGAGAACGGTCATTTCCTACTCCATCGAACCTGTCACGTTCACAGTCACTCCTGCAAGTACCTACCTACTGTGATTCCAAATAATTACACGTTGCAAGGTATTCTGCGTTTCTCTGTATCGCCCACTAACATGGAAACTCCACCACGAGACGACGGTGATGATCCACCTACCGCTCCGTTTCGTCTCTCTCGCCGTCATCAGAAGTGGGATACGCTCAAGCCCTACCATCATCATCGAATACCCTCCTGCAACTGCTGCTCGAACAACAGAATTAGAACATGGTACGCCTGATTGAAGCCATGCGGCCGCCATCCTCGTCTTCTGTGGCAATCAAGCTGCCTGAGTTTAATCCTGACCTATCGGACGCCAATCCACGGTCCTGGTGCTCGACTGTGGACATCTGTCTGACCGAACAACCATTGGAAGGAGGAGCCCTCATTATCGCACTGAGTAAGGCCCTTAAAGGATCATCATCAACTTGGCTTTCTCACGTTGCGCCCTCAGGTATGACATGGCATGATTTCAAAAACCTGTTCTTGGCCCGCTATGACTCAGCTGAAATATGCGCAGCCACTATTGTTAACATCAATAATAGCCGGCCTAAAGAAGGAGAAAATCTTGCCGCATATGCCAGTCGCTTAATTACATCGCTAATGGCTAAATGGCTTTCCATTTCACCTGAATTCTGAAGAAATCGCCATTTCATACGTGCTCGCACATCTCGCACAATTTGACGGTAGAATTAACCGTTTGGCGTTTACTAACCCCATTAAAACAAGAACGAACCTAATTCAAGAAATGCAAGCATTTTCTTTAAAACGCAAGCAAGAACGAAGCATAGATACCTACACACACGAAACAAAATGAAATCGGATGAATTTTATTTCTCGAGATGTGAACAAACAGATCCAGTGTCACAATTGTCATAAATTTGGACACAAATCGGTAGATTGCTACTCCAGGATCAAGAAACCAGCCCTGAATACACACGCCTCTTCGTCTTCAAGCTTCACTCCAAACTCGAAGAAGTTTGTGACCTGTTATCGCTGCGGAGAAGAAGGACACATCGCTCCTTACTGCATCAAGGAAGGAGGCAGCGGAGTCGGCACGCCTGGCAAGGGCGCGGGCGTCGGTTCCGGCGGCGGTGGTGCCAGCGGCGCTGCGCTCGAGCGTCGGGTCAATGTTTGCGAGGTCACCGGTGTCCGTGGCGAACTTACACAATCTGGTGAGTCGTACCCTTTTTATTTCGATAGTGGCGCAGAATGTTCTCTTGTAAAGCAAAGTATAGGAAACCGGTTTTTGGGAGTGTTTGTGTAGTGCAACTAACGTGCACTTAGCCGGTGTTGGCAACGCTCACATTTACTGTACCGAACAGATTTCATGCGTGGTAATTATTGACGGGCATTGTTTAAATTTGTCGTTTCTTATCTTGCCAGATGATCGTATTCCGTATGATATTATGATATTTTAAACTTGGGACTGACTGTTAATTTATCGAAAGCGCGATTATCAATTACGAAACCGAGGTTGATATTAGCGAAACAAGAGAACGAGCTGTCCACAGTATTAAAAATAGTGCAACATACGAAAAATCTCGTTTTGACCGTAATAAGATTAAATTCGATAGGTTTGTTGTTGGTGATTTGGTTCTCATCCAAAATGAGGAGAGAAACTAGACAAAACTAGATCCTAAATACAAGGGACCCTTCAAAATTCTAGAAGTTGAGTATCGAAGGTGATCGATACACGTTAAAATCTTTGACTAATAACAGAAGTTATAAATACACTCACGATCGCCTTCGAAGAATGCCTCAAAGTGCTGTACCTGTTGAACTTAATGTTTGTGACCTAGAGTCTTATTCTGATAGTAATTAGAGATTTTTTTTGCCTAAATAACTAATATACACACACATGGCTCATTTTGTTTTGGGTTGTGCGTGCTACAGTACCGGCGTAGTTGTAACTGCGGTCGTTTCAGAGGCCGAACAGGGCGCGATGTGCGACCGGTGCTGTGGCAGCGGCCAGTCTTGTAATGACAGTTGTTGTTGTCCATGAGGACAGTGTTTCACTATGACTCCAGCGTAGTTGTAACTGCGATCTTATTAAAGGTCGATCAGAGCGCAATGTGCGACTGGAGGTGTGGTGTGATGAATGGCCCATGGGGGCTTATGGTTGGTCTATGGGGACCTTGTGTTTGGTCCGTGGGGACCTATTGGTTGGTCTATGAGGACCTGGTTATGATTGAAAGGCAAATGAATGCCAATATGTTGAGCCATGTTTGAGTAGCTGCGTGTGTGTATGTTTGAGTAGTTGAGATATTGTTTTGACATTTTATAAGGTGCTCTGTTTACTTTTGAGGCTTTCTTTTTACTTCAATCTTTGCGTTGCAAATTACAATCTTTTAGTCAGGATAAGCCGAGTGAATGGATATTCCAAACTATGCCTTTGTTCCAGATATACACGAGGACGTGTAGCGGTCAGTCTGGCCGTGTCGTCGCGCGCGTTATATTGGTAGCATTATAGTTGCTGATTTGACTACCTAGTACCGGATCTTATCTCTGATTGGTTGAATTAAATTGTAAAGTGCAGTGAACGCAGTGTGGTGGGGCGAGTATCGCTTTGGCGCCATTACACGAGGACAGAGTCGATGTTCACTTGATTGCCGACCGCCGTTGAGAACGGTCATTTCCTACTCCATCGAACCTGTCACGTTCACAGTCACTCCTGCAAGTACCTACCTACTGTGATTCCAAATAATTACACGTTGCAAGGTATTCTGCGTTTCTCTGTATCGCCCACTAACATGGAAACTCCACCACGAGACGACGGTGATGATCCACCTACCGCTCCGTTTCGTCTCTCTCGCCGTCATATAGATAAATAAACACTTAAATACATAGAAAACATCCATAACTCAGGAACAAATATTCGTGCTCATCACACAAATAAATGCCATGCCCTTACCGGGATTTGAACCCAGGACCTCTTGCTTCGTAGGCAGGGTCACTACCAACTAGGCTAAAGCGGTCGTTAAATCAATTAGATGAGAATAACACGATTTTTTAAAATTGGTTGAAATTAGTAGAATCCAGAGAAGACTGGCTTGGCTCACCTTAGAGGAGGCCATTACCTGCAGGGGGTTCTTAGTAAAAATTTATTACGGAGCAATAAAAACTACTATGTAAGTCAAGACTGTAAGAAATAAAACACTTTTTTTTTATTACCGCTAAACGGACGTAAATAACCTTCCATTACTAGATTGGGAGGTTTAGGCGACTGTGGACTTGCAATGAAAAGTTTTCAGTTTCTAGAACTGTACGCCTCGTTTCATTTCCGTATGTCATCACTGGCAACACACTTAGGCAAAGACTTTCGTCTCGACGAGACACTTACAGAAGACTTACATAAAGACGTAATAAAATAAAACTCGGAACGGTACCCTGCGACAAAAACACGTCCTTTTTTCGAACTAACGATGAGTGATGATACGTCGAACGGCGGTCGAACGCCTGTCCGACGCGACAACTCGGTGATCTATTCCGAATGGCCGAAACAATCTATTCTGTTTTTATGCGAAAATATTTTCGGGAAAATCTTTTTCAATCGCGGTCGCTAGCGTTTTTCCTTTGACTTCCTGTTAAAGACCATTTCTTTATATGAAGTTGATGTATCTTGGAAATACGTATAGTTATATGAAATGAGGCAAAGAGATACGTGTTGATGGTTTTTTGAGTGGCTTCCAAGAAAAAGGAGCGTTTAAAATGAGGCGTAGACATTTTTAGATTTCCATACATACTCAAAAGCTACATACAGTCCAAAACTCAACAACGACCTGGTACCAGGTAAGAAGCCAAGTTATAACAAGGTCTGGAAAAAATAAAAAATAAAACACATGTCACTTAGTAAAGCGATAAAAGACATGTTTTTGAAAACTTCTAATACTAAAAGTGATATTTCAAACTAAATACAAACTGAAATATAGATGCACAGAAAAAACCCCAGAAAAAAGACCAATGCTGGGAATCGAACCCAGGTCCTCAGCGTTCCGTGCTGCGTGCTTACCCCTACTCCATCACTGGTCTAAAGGTTAGCGACGAATCTTTCCCATACATCGTACATTTCAGTCTGTTATAATCACCTTATGCAGTGATAAAGCACGCATCTATGTTATGCCCTCTATCGAGAGACTTAACACTCCTTCGGAACTAACCGCTCACCTGGACCAAGAGATGGCGCTACTGTGCCAACTTTAACAACTTAGGTATGAAGTATCTTTTTTTTGTATTTATTTTTTTTCCCCTAAAAGTGATAATATCTTAGAGCATTTGTGTCCTTACTTTACTTTTGACAAAACGGACACAAAAAATATATGGAAAAAAACAAAAATAAGTTTGTCGACTATGACTAGGTCAACTCCTGCTGACTCGTGCACCACCTACTTCAAACAGATTCATCATCATCACTCAGCCGAAAGACGTCTACTGCTGAACATAGGCCTCCCCCCAAGGCTCATCAAACACATTAGTAGAATGATATTTTCATGCTTTTTGTTTGTAGTCGGTTCAATTTTTATTTAAAAATTTTATTTTTGCTTTTTAGTTTTTATTTTTTTGAAGGCGGTTCTATTTTTTATTTAAAAATTATTTTATTTTTCGCTTTTTAGTTGTAGATGAATAGGTTAAAATCGTTTGACTTTGAAACAAGTTTGTTAAAAATTATATTTTTAATACAAGGTTTTTTTCTGACTGTACTTGCCCTTGGTTACCAAAGAACTCATCAAGACGAATCAAACGTGAACAAACTTGATGGAGTTATGTCGTTTTATTACGGAGTTCTTATGGTCACTTTCCAGCTTCATCGTCAAACCCTGGTTACCATCAAGGATTAAAGTATTCGTCAATACGAATCAAACGAGCCCAAACTCGATGCGGTCGTATCATTTTATTACAGAGTTTCTATGGCCACCTTCCAGCTCCATCATCAGATCAGCTTCATGTCATAATAATATTGCATTGTCATCCTATTTACACATGTATACAAAATTTTAGCTCAATCAGAAACCGCAAAGTGGGTCAAACTTAACTTGCAAGATTTGGCCCGTTGAGTAGTTCCGTTGGTCATCTGTGGTCTTCTTCATCAGATCCAGTTTACCAAATTACATTTTCTGAATGGAAATGCTAAAATGTCAAAATCGTCATAGGTGTGCCTATAAAATTTGAGGGTTTCCCTAGATTTCCCTAGGTTCCACCATCAGATCTTGACTTGGTTGGTGCCAATGGGACCACATCAGAAGTATACTCTTTCAAGCTAAAAAAGAGTTTTGAAAATCGGTCCACAAATTGGCGGAGATATCGATGAACATACATAGAAAAAAAAGTAAAAAAAAAATACATACAGTCAAACATAGAACCACCTCCTTCTTTTGAGGTCAGTTAAAAATGAACAATCAATCAATCAATTAGCGTTTTTGATTCTGAGTAAGAAAAGCCCAAAATTTTCTCAGTGAAAAAAATAGATTGCTTTAAAATAAAAACGATTTCTTATAACAATGTGACTCTTTTGTCGTTTAACATGGTTTTTTTATCGTTCCAGAACTGTTATAAATGTATTTACCTCTAGTACGGTACCAGCTTAGCATTGAATTGAGGATGATGACATTTTTCCTGTAAAATCATCACTTTCCTCGTTCTTCGCAGAATCGAAACATGACCGGTTTTCGCTTCTACTTTCTCTTGTGAGTAATACAACATTAGATATTTCTTAACACAAGACTCTAGAAAACACGCATCAGAGCTAAGTACATTTAGAACTAGTAACTGTAGTGATGTACAGCCTTAGAACCTCATCACATTATTGGCGATTTGCGAACGTATTAAGGCCGCACCGAGCTTCTTGCACTAATCGATTTTAGGTATTCTATGCACTCGTGTATGTGTCAAAGCCGAGCGTAAGCGCAAGTGACACAAGTCCCCGTCCGATGGCCGAAGGAGAACTAACGCAACTAACTAAGTATACAGACAAGAGGGAAGCAACGACTCAAGATAGGTTGGTCAGACAACGCGTGTATTTAGGTATTTTCATCGTATTACTAAAACAAATAAAATAAATAAATAAATAAATATTAGGGGACAATCTTACACAAATCGACCTAGTCCCAAACTAAGCAAAGCTTGTACTATGGGTACTAGACGACGATAAACATACTTATATAGATAAATAAATACTTAAATACATAGAAAACATCCATAACTCAGGAACAAATATTCGTGCTCATCACACAAATAAATGCCCTTACCGGGACTCGAACCCAGGACCTCTTGCTTCGTAGGCAGGGTCACTACCAACTAGGCTAAAGCGGTCGTCAAAAAAAATACATATTTTAAAAATATAGCATCACTAAGGCCCTACAAAACATCTTATTTTATTAACATTATAAAATCATAATCTGCGGTGCAGTATTTACCAATCGCCGTACTAAGGATTTATTTTATTTTTAGAGACGATTTAGGATTTTTTTCTATCGAGCAAACTACAAGTAATCGTGTTTCGAAAATCACTGGTCACACATAAATTTTAGAACTAAAGCTTAGCTGCTACAGCGAGGGATTAAATGAATGCAATAAATGCGCCAAAAGCTCGGTTCGGCCTTAAAAGCGCCTCATGGACGGTGGTGATCATTTTCCATCACATGACCCGCTTGCTCATTTGCTGCAGTCTCATAATTTAAAAATAAACTCGTTTTACCGTGAAAGAGTCACAAACATCCACACATCCATCCATCCAAACTTTCATTTTTATAATATTAGTGGGATATCTCATTGATACGAATTCTTCAAATGGCACATCACTACTTAGTAACTTCGAGTAACATGAACCACTGTATACTCAAGCTCTCAATGTGTTGTCGGAAAAAGGAAAGGAGCACAAGCTAACCTATCGCTTGAACCTACCAAGAATTTGAATTCGTTGTTAGGGTTCCGTAGGCAAAGTGTAAGAGGCATATAAGTGAGACTAAATTTCAACCATTTTCCCTAGAAAGCACAAAGCAAAGACCTTTCTTTATCTTTAAAATAAATAAGATTATAACAAATAAGATTTTCATTTTGATTTTTTTTCTGGAAAAAGCCGTGGTGGCCTTGTGGATTGACCTACGGCCTCTCAAGCAGAGGGTCGTGGGTTCATCCGGCTCGCACCTCTGAGTTTTTTCGGAATTTATGTGCGAAATTATATTTGTAATTTACAATGAGCTTTACGGTGAAGGAAAACATCGCGACGAAACCATTCATCATTCTGAGAGGAGGCCTGTGCCCTGCAGTGGGGTGTAAGTATATAGGCTGGGATGATGATGATGATGAACGAATTAAAAGCGGAGCGAACGCGCGGCGTTATCACTGTTCGAATATTCGTACTGCGTCAACGGTGAGTGTGAACGAGCCTTTACAAAGTGATGTTGTCAGTCTTGTGTGCTACCCTACACTTGACAATGACAACAAAAGCGACAATGAAAACGGGGGTAGTTGTGTGTCGCTATCAGTTGCGTCGAGCAGCCGCGCGAGCAGAGTGGTAGCGCGCAGTGCGCGTTTGGCAGCCGCCTTGACGTGAAGGGCTACGGATTAGCCCGAAACTTGTCAAGCTAAACTCAATCATAGACGTGAGTTATCCGTATTTTTCACTATGAGTGAGTCTCACGGTAGTTTGAAGTATGTTATGTATCTCACTTGCCTTCTGCTCAAGGGCGTAGCTACCGCCGTATCAGCCGTATCAATGATACAGGGCCCCCGGGCTACAGAGGCTCCTAACGTGCGTAAGCAAAAATAAGTAAAATGTTATCCACAATGCCAATTAAGAGGATACGATGCGCACCATTTCTCCATACAAACGTAATCCCCTGTTTCCTCCCTGGATAATGGGTTTAGAGCCAAATTTTTTTTACTGTGTAATCTGTATCTACCATAGCTATGCCCCTAGGTTTCGTTTTTTTCCATATTTCAATTAACATAAGAAATATGAGCTTTCCAAAACTGAAAAAATTGCCCAATTTCAACGTCATTTTCAGACACTCATCAGAAAAGAATCCCTCACATAAATAAAAAAAGGAAAAACATAGGGGAATAGCAAATCTGTCCTCTAATTATTTTTGAAAAAAATAATTTTATTGGTCCAGTTTTCGAGAAGAAAACAGGGGATTACGAAATGCTGTTTTGATCAATTTTACGCGCCTATTAACGGTCTGAGCTGCAGTTGTCCCGCTCTCGCTGTACTGACACGCAGTGGTTCGGGCGAGACAGCGACATTTCATTAAAATACCTATTTCTCAAAAGTCTCTCAGCCATCGTACCCTCTTAATTTCGTACTTCCCGCGATAGCCCCCCCAACTAATTTTGATGCAGTGCCCCTCCGAGGCACGCTACGCCACTGCTTCCGCTACATGTATTCACAGCATATCAAACACTCATCCATTAATATCATACTAAACTAAATACAAACTGAAACATGGATGCACAGAAAAACCCAGAAAGAAGACCAGCGCTGGGAATCGAACCCAGGTTCTCAGCATTCCGTGCTCGTGCTAAACCCCTACACCCCCCCCCCCGCACAGCAACTCCCCAACTCTCCCGCACCCCTCCGCACCCACCGTACGCGCCCTCCCACACAGTACCCCCCCGCACACCCGCGTTCGTCCCAAGTCAAGCGTGCCTATGCCTATAGAAGTTTTACTTCGAGTTTTACTTCAAGTTTTTTTTGTCAAATATCTAGAAAACGGTGCATCCTACGGCAAAATCATTGAAATTTTAATCCCCCCCTTGCAGCCCCCCCTCCCCCGCACCCTCACCACCCTACCCCCCACCCGACCCCCACCCCCCGGTGTTTTTGTCAAATATCTTGAAAACGGTGCATCCTACGGCAAAATCAATAAAAGTTTCATCCCCCTCTGGAACCCCCGCACCCCCTCCCCCGCACTTTCACCCCGCCTCAACACACCCCCCACCCCCCGGTGTTAACCCTGAAAGAATTTTTCAAATCGGAGCAGTAGTTCCTGAGATTCGCCTATAGAAGTTTTACTTCAAAACCCCCGATTTTGAAACATTCTTCCGCTCCGCTCCGCTCCTATTGATGTTAGCGTGATGATATATAGGCTATATAGCCTATAGCCTTCCTCGATAAATGGGCTATCTAACACTGAAATAATTTTTCATATCGGAGCAGTAGTTCCTGAGATTAGGGCCTATAAAAGTTTTACTTGAAAAACCCCCGATTTTGAAACATTCTTCCGCTCCGCTCCGCTCCTATTGGAGTTAGCGTGATTATATATAACCTATAGCCTTCCTCGATAAATGAGCTATCTAACACTGAAATAATTTTTCAAATCGGAGCAGTAGTTCCTGAGATTAGCGCGTTCAAACAAACAAACAAACAAATAAACAAACAAACTCTTCAGCTTAGATGCTTATTAGTATAGATAATAAAAAGATTCAATAATAAATTTGATTTTAATTTGATTTGGTTTAATTTTTTAACTAAAATGAAGTATTGTCGCCCTATAATGAGACAACACGTAACTGCAACGTTTAGTTATGCCGTTACGTGTTATTATATCTAGGTCTATGATATTATGTAATAATTAATAAATTATATAATTAATTATTATACGCAACTCGACTGTTTTGTGTTGGCTTATGAGCCAATACACAAACGTAACGCCTAACGATTGTCAGGCGGCTATATCGCGAAGTTGAGCAAGCATGGCTGGGCTAAGCAGATTTTTTGTATGGAACAGCGCCATCTGTTAGAAAGACTGTATAACTATTTCGATTGCTTATTGACTTTCTGCTATGAACATAGCCTAATCTTCTGTCTAACTCCGGATAGATGGCGCTGATCAAATATAAACTAATAAAACTTCTTTTTTCTATCACATTGTCTTTGTCTTTAGGAAAGAAGACGAATCATTCACTTTTACAATTACAGTTCTCAAACGATAGTCATCTTTTTATCTGAAAAACACTAGTCTAGACAACCGAGCTCCCTCCCTGGTTATTATTACGCTGTGCCGTAATCATCTCCAGTCATTAATGCTATACGCTCCAAAATGAAGTTAACAAACGAACCGCGCCATTTTAATAATACCCTCATTTTGAATGCCGAAATCTAAAGAAACCGCCAAACGAGATAAGCCCTTATGTACTATGTATTAGAGTCTGGTTTATGAGGGCCATTGGTTTATTAGCTGATAATAAAATTGTCGAGTCATAGCCGGAGAGTAAATAAAAGATTCATTAAGACGGGAATGGTTCCGGATCTGGGTGACTTGCTATTAGCGTGTTTGTATTTACGATCGCGGCTAAGAGGGATAGGGGGAGGGACGGATGGGGAGGGGGATAGATTTCTTTAATATATGATAAATAATTTATTAGGCGTTACTTTGCGGAGGAAAATTATCAATGAACTGAAACAATTACGTTGCTCACCCGCGACCTTATCAAATAAAAAAACCGGCCAAGAGCGTGTCGGACACGCCCAAAGTAGGGTTCCGTAGCCATTCCGAAAAAATCAAGTAATGTTTTTCGAAGGATTTCGTATGTGTACGGAATCATCTAAGTTTAGGTATGTTTTATACCTTAGGCTACTATTTACTCTTAAACTACAAATAATTTCCAAGAAATCTTAGCCGCTATATTTTTCCTAGTAAATTTGATATATTTACTACCATTCTGAATTTTTTCACATTTTTCCACCCAACAGTTTAGATTTAAGAGGGGGGGGACGGTCGATTTTAGTGAAAATTTTCACTTTAAAGTTGAATATTTCGCAAACAAATCACTGAATAGAAAAATCATGTTAGCAACCCCAGAATAGTTTTAAAAGACCTATCCAACGATACCCCACACTATAGGGTTAGTCGAGAAAAAAAAATCACCCCCACTTTACGTCTATGGGAGGTACCCTAAAAAAATTGTTTTAGTTTTTTTATGTAATCACTTTGTCGGCGTGACTGATATATATATTCATGCCAAATTACAGCTTTCTAGTACTAACAGTCTCTGAGCTTAGCCGCGCACGGACAGACAGACGGACAGACATGGCGAAACTATAAGGGTTCCTAGTTGACAACGGAACCCTAAAAAAGAAGCAAGAAGATGAAGGTCGTGGGTGAGTAATTGTTTCAGTTCATTGATAATAATATGATAGGGGTTTCCTCACGTTATTTCTCAGCTCATGGTAAATTTCCAAAGTAGAGGCCACAGGTGATACCACCAGCACTGGGCCCGCGTGAGAACTACGGCCCAAGCCTTTTCATTGTGAGAGGAGACCGGTGCCTTGTAGTAGGACGAATATAGGCTGGGATGATGATAGGGGGCAAATGACTAGACGAGTCAACACCGAGAAAAGCAACCACCGCCGCCTATGGACACCCATAAAACAAGTTGAGTTACGGATGCGTTGTCGGCCCTTTGAGAAAAGAGTAGGCTCGTGGACCCAATCAGGTACTGAGACTGTGTTGTCAAACCGTCCGTCTGTCCGTCTGTCCGTCCGTCTGACACAAGGCATCTCATGTACCGTGATAGCTAGACAGTTAAAATTTTCACAGATGATGTATTTTGATTGCCGCTATAACAACAAATACTAAAAACAGAATAGGTGAAATAGATAGTGAGGGGGCTCGCATACAAAAATGTGATTTTTTTGCTCGTCTTTTTTCGATATTGATAACGGAAACAGGTAGGCGCTTGAAATATTCACAGAATATATAATTATATCGATAACGGTACGGTAGGTACTACTGTAGGTACGGTAGGTAATAGGTACGGAACAATTCTTGCGCGAGTCCGTCTCGCACTTGGCCGGTTTTTTTTCAACTATTCACGCCACCGTTAATAATGACGAGCCATCAATATCACTTCTTCCTTACCACATTACGAGACGAAATGAGATTGGAGTCTCATAAAAACTGCGGAATACAAGTTCCCACCTCAATCCGAGTCCAACTGTACTTTGCAGGTCTCTGCAATTTTCTAGCCACAACTTTAAATAACAAAGTTCTTTACTTCATACAGGTTAAGCTGATTAGGACTCTATGCCAACAATCCAAGGTTCACTGTTGTTTCATGGGAAATGTATTGCCGCAACTTTTACGTTGCTTCACAACTTTCTGCAATGTTTGTTGGCTACAAGCATCAGATAGACTTTTGTTTGAAACCAGTTGGTACGAATGAATATGGTAATGGTATAATGCGCGATGCTCGCTGACCTCGGTAGGTTCTCCGAGCGAGTTGGTCTTTTGAACATGGACAAGACGAAGGTCATGTCGAACGCTCATGTTGTACCATCCCCCGTTATAATTGGAGACTCTCCGCTCGAAGTTGTTGACAACTATATCTACCTGGGACATACAATCCAATTACTGCTACTCTGCGGAGGCCCATCACAATAAATTAAAATTATCCAATTAGGTAGGTTCAACTTCGAGAAAGAGGTCAATCGTAGAATTATACTCGGCTGGGCAGCGTTCGGGAAGCTCCGCAATATCTTGTCGTCCAATATTACCGCAATGTCTCAAGTCAAAAGTCTATGACCAGTTTGTGTTGCTAGTGATGACTTATGGCACTGAGACGTGGCTGCCAACGATGGGCCTCATAAGAAAGCTCAAAGTCACTCAGAGGGCAATGGAGAGGGCTATGCTCGGAGTTTCTCTGCGAGATCGCATTAGAAGTTATGATGAAATCCGCGCAAGAACTGAAGTCACCGACATAGCTCGAAGAATCGCCAGACTCAAGTGGCAGTGGGCATGGCACATCGCTCGTGGAATTGATGGCTGATGGGGCAAAAAGGTTCTCGAGGGACGTCTACGGACCGGAAGACGCAGTGTAGGTAGGCCTCCAACAAGATGGAACGACGACCTGGTTAAGGTTGCGGGAACGGGAATTGGTTATGCGTGATAGAATTCGGTGACATCTTATGCGAGAACAGTTTCTACACAAATATAATAAGGTTTAAACAAATGCAATATTTAAATATGACTAAATTAATTATTATTATACGGGGAACCATATTCCACGCGTAGGTATTGTTACACCTCCCTCATTAGTTCTGCACCGTCAATTGAAATTAAATTCATATGGGAACAATAACTTTGTTTATTCAACGACAGTTTGCCCAGTCGTCTGCATTTGCACTATATAAATGGGTATAAAATCTTGCATTACAAAACACTTGTTTAACCAGCAAGCAGGTTGAAGACATTAAGTATTTTAATTTTTATATTTTAAATGTAATAAAATACTATTCGATGATTTTTATTTGTATCTTTTCCTGTCAACTGTATTTCCTGTGTATCGAATATGTGTAAATAAACATCTCTCTCTCTCTCTCTCTCTCAAATAAAATGTAGTCAAATTTTAGTTTTTGGAGTTTACTTCGGTTGAGTTTGTGACAATATAAAATACTTAAAACAATCTTTAATCGATATCAAATCGATTAATCGATTTCTGGGGATAAAGTTTTTTTTTAGTAAGTAGAGCCGTGTCTTGAAGTTATTGTTTTATGGTGTCACCATGCCTAATTCTACTACTACTACTAATATTAGTTCGAATTTAAAAATATTTTTTGTGTTGAATACTTAGTCCATTTTATCGATGAAAGCTATAGGCTATACAGGGTACTAACAAATTAGGTACCAATATTTCTATGCCTTAATCTACTCATCAAAACAAAATACTTTTATTCAAACAAATTTTTAAAATTTGAAAAAAAAAACTTGATTTTCCATTACTAAAGCAGTAATCCGTTTGGATGGATATGTATGAAATGTTTGCGTTTTTTTTTTTAATGTTGATAAATTGTCTGAGTGAAAGTGACTTGTTTTGATGAGTAAGTTACGCTCTGGAAATATTGGTACCTAATTTATTAGCACCTATAATAACATCACTCTACGACCAATATACTTAGAAGCGGAACATCAATGATTCACGCGGTCGAAGCTAGTAGCAATAAAATACTAATACCAAACCTGTTACTTTTTGCAGCTCTGAAAATAGTACATTGTGCATCAAGGGCCGTAAGCAGGGGATTACTAACGAGCGCCTATTAATGACTCGAGTTTGTAATCCGTGATACACACAATGATTTTCATCACACTGCGAGGAAAAAAATCCAAAACGAAATTATTTTGTCTCTAAACACTTAAATTAAATAAATAATGGCTACCCGCCGATACAGATTGTCACTTTTTTCAAGTCCATACCACCATAGATAATGTAAACTGTGTTTAGAATTCGAATTCACACGGCCACATTCTGCCAACACGTTAAAAAAATACTTACTAAAATTATTGCAAAAAACTATTTGATATAAATTTAAAATATAAAAATTACGAAGTTTCATGAAGCGTAGACAAATTTTGTGTAGTAAAATTGGGTTATAAGTAGCTAAGTTTTAAACATATAAATATAACGTTGGCTGACTTGAAACCTCCTTAGTCTGTTGAAAATTTTAAAACTAAAGTTAGAACTCCCTTGGTAAGAAAAACTGTACGTAAATCCATAACTCCCTTAAGAACAAATTAGGCCTTTGACATTTAGTATACAGGCATGGAATAACACCATTGACGAGCCAGTGTGATGAAAAATAAATAATAATTCTTTCAATAATTCTTAAATAATTCTTTCTTATCGCTGTGCTTAGAATAAAACTGCCTATCCACCGTCGGTGAAAAAGCCGTGATGGCCTAGAAAAGCCGTGGTGATCTAGTTAGTGGTTCTAGTGGTTGCATCTCAAGCAGAGTGGCGTGGGTTCAAACTTCAAATCCCGGTTCCCACCTTTTTTTTCGGAATTTATGTGCTAACTCGTGACCACGGCTGCTGCGATGTGGCCGAAACGTCGAGGTAAATATTAATTGCGTGATAAGTCCCGTTTAGTATTAGCAGGTAATTATTTTATGTACGAAATTACATTTTTGTAATTTACCATGAGCTTAGGTACTTTGAATCTTACGTCATTGCGTGAAGATCACTCGACATTATCGTTTATGAACTAAAACAATTACTTTGCTCACCCGCGACCTTACAATAGTTACGTTTATGCAAGAAATGTGCGTTCATGCAGTTCCTCCACCTCCACACTGTACGAACACACACAAATCACATAAACCCAACCATCACCACCACCAAGCTACACTCGCGTTTCGAACTCAACCAGAGCTCATCTTCAGAGTTACCACAACCGTATGCTATGCTACCAACTGTTAAGCTTGGTGGTGGTGATGGTTGGGTTTATGTGATTTGTGTGTGTTCGTACAGTGTGGAGGTGGAGGAACTGCATGAACGCACATTTCTTGCATAAACGTAACTATTGTAAGGTCGCGGGTGAGCAAAGTAATTGTTTTAGTTCATTAATATGGACCTCCGCAAAGTAACGCCTGATTCAATAAATTATCGTTTATGTTATGACGTAATATCTGTCGTTGGCGTTGAAAAGGAAGTCTTATTTTTCCCGGTCGCCATGTGCCGTTCCCCAATACAGCTGCAGTGACTTCTAGAAAGTAATTGCAACTGCCCGCGGCATGATTCCTGTAATCATTCAATTCCCCTTATTACGGGGGACATGGGGAGCAAATGGATGCTTCAATCCCACTAATAATCTAATCTATCTAATCTAATACCTTTAAACGAGCAATTCTTGTATATATATGTATAATCAGAATCTCGGAAACGGCTCCAACGATTTCGATGAAATTTTGTAAGTGGGGGTTTTCGAGGATGAAAAATTGATCTAGCTTGGTCTTATCTCTGGAAAAACGCTTGGTACCGAGTTTCAGCCCGAGCGGAGCTCGGTCGCCCAGACACTATAACTTAAATGACAAAGTTTGTAATGACGTTCGAATGTTTGTTTTGAACTAGAATTTAGATAAAACTTGGCATACAGATAGACAAACTTCGTAACTAATATTAATTTGTCTGTCTCCCTATTATGTCTGTTACCTCTTCACGTTTCAACCGATTTAGATGAAATTTGGCATGGAGATAGTTTGGGGGTAGTTACAATAGAGAGACCTCTCTCCAGGCAGATGTTATGCCTGGGGACCGAAGTCCAATGGATGAAAGTTAGAAGTTGTATTTATGCAGCCGAGTTGAGAAACTTCGATAGCGTGTTGTAGGATTGTAGCAATTAGTTCCTTATGTGACGACTAGATGGCGCTAGTAGTCGCTACATCAGCCCCCCTTTTAGACCGGAGGGGTCGATACGAATTGCAGTGGAGTGCAGTCTGTGCGTCATGTGGGCGCTTGCAAGTCGCTCAGAGCCTCGTCGGCGAGCATTGTTGTTCCTCTGCTACTTGTAGATGCATGCCTGTTGCGTGATTGCTCAAAGCCTTGTTGGCGAGCGTTGGATGATTAATAGGCTACTTTCCTAACTAGTCAGTCTTTTAGATTATCAAAAAATATTGGACACGTATTTTTTATTTTGTCAATTAAACAAAAAATTACGAAGATATGGCGCGTTGAAGTTTCGCGTGACGTCACTTGTTCCTACACTTTGTATGAGCGTTTTAGGAACAAGTGACGTCACGCCTCGTCACGCGGAAGTTCAACGCGCCATATCTTCGTCATTTTTTGTTTAATTGTCAAAAGAAAAATTACGTGTCTAATATTTTTTGATAATGTAAAATACGGACTAATAAGAATTATTATTTTTTTACCTAGGAAACATCCCTATTGGCAAGTGGAAGTAGTGGGAGGAGGTTTTATTGCGAACTGTAGGCACCAGGCAGATAATAGATACATGCTAATGGTGTACAGTGCGGTGAGTATGGCTTGCTGTGAGACTGCGTCATCGTCTTGTGTGCCTGAAGGCTGCGATTTTGTCCAATGTCGTGGGTCACCAATTTGGGGGTAGTTACAATAGAGAGATCTCTCTCCAGGCAGATGTTATGCCTGGGGACCGAAGTCCAATGGATGAAAGTTGGAAGTTGTATTTATGCAGCCGAGTTGAGAAACTTCGATAGCGTGATGTAGGATTGTAGCAATTAGTTCCTTATATGACGACTAGATGGCGCTAGTAGTCGCTACAATAGTTTGAGACCCTTGGAAGGACCTAGGATAATTTTCTTAGAAATTTTCATAGCTTTCACGTGATAGCGATAAACATCCTTTGCAGCCGCAGCCGCGAGCAACAGCTAATAAAGCTATAAATAAACTTATTTCGCAATTTTGTTTCTACAGTCAACGCTCTAAACCCCCTTTTTAAATCAACCACTATCGCCATAAAGATTCATTCAATTACTCGAGCTCATTCCGCCCCCACCTCCTCTCCCCACCTGTTGCATCGAGTTTGTTTACAATCTACCAACATTACACGAAACCGACGGACTTCTAGAATATTGTAGCAACACCCAGTGCCACTCAACCGAAAAAAAACTGAAGTGCTTTAATTTAGAGTCGAGTTTTTATTGGTAGATGGCGCAGTTACGTCATTTTTGGTTCGCGTTGTCGCAAATTGGTTGGATTATCGTGTTTTTTAAAGTGAGGAGGCACGGTACAATCTTTTTGTGTTCCAGACTGAAATCATGGGCGATGTGATTGTGTGTTTACTAGCTTTCAAACAAGCGCAGCGTAGGACGTCCACCAACGAGATGGACAGACGATTTGGTAAAGGCCGCAGGTTCAAGTTGGATACAAGTCGCTTCCAACAGTAATGATTGGGTATCAATGAGGGAGGCCTATGTCCAGCAGTGGACGTCTTGCGGCTGAAATGATGACTAATCATCATCATCACTTTGACTAATATAATAATCATCATCATTTCAGAAGATAGCCTAGCTAGCATTTCAAAGCATTAGCCTGCGACTTTGGTCGCGTAAACCATTGTTTTAAACTTTACACCTTCCATGAATAGAAGAACACCCAAACATAATTTCATATTTCTAGAAATAGCGATTAAGATTTAGTTAATTTACCCGTGTAAGTCAAACATCAGGTTAATAAGTAGTTTAAAAAAACCATTCTCTATTGGCATTTGCATAGTACAGTACAGGTACAGTCGAAATCAAAAATATGTATACCTACTATTACAGTCATCGCGTCAAAATATGTAAACATCAACCTTATGGTTAATGACATAGAGTTGTCGATATATTTTTGACACCTTGTCAACGTATACATATTTTTGCACTTGACCGTACCAAATTTGATCTCTCTCAATATATAAAGCTACTTTCGCGCAAATACTCTTATTTAGTAGGATTTATTTTACTTATTGATTAATAGTCTATGCATAATAAAAAAAAAACAAAGAGTAATCCCCCTTTTCATAAAGGTTTTTCAACCTTGCGGTTTACAATACGCGCGACTGGCGGCTCGGCGAGCGTTTTGTTGTTCATAGCGTGTACTGGCTGGTAACTACTCCCCGACGAGCATCTCGGCCTCGTAATGGACGTCGAATATACCCGCCGTATCGCCTGTGACTTTTATGTCGTAGTATTAGCTGGCCGTTATGTTTACTGCATTTGTTTGTCTCTAACTGTCACTTGAACATTGCCACTTAGTTTAATTCCACTGTAAAATGCATCGACGATACAGTCTCTGAGTTTTAGAAACTTATGTGCGAAGTTACATTTGAAATTTACCATGAGCTTTACTACATACATCTGCGAAGAAATTCAATGGTGTGTGTGAAGTTCCCAGTCCGCTCTGTGTACTCTCACTGTGGTCTCAAACTGTCTCCATATTTAGACGACCGGATGGCCTAGTGGTTAGTGAACCTGACTACGAAGCCTGAGGTCCCGGGTTCGATTCCCGGTCGGGGCAAATATTTTTGTGACAAATAAGAATGTTTGTGCTCGAGTCTTGGATGTTTTATATGTATTTAAGTATGTATTTTACTTTGGGACTAGGTCAATTGATGTGAATTGTCCCGTGATATTTATTAATTAATTCTTTCTCAACAGTTGTAAAAAGTGTTTTTTTTTTATTTTTGTACAATAAAGGTTCATTCATACATACATAGTTGTTGAAACGAACCAAGTCGCGGTAAAGGCTGGTGGAAGTTTGACGAAAGCTGGTTTTAAGAAAATGGTAACAGGTGGTGCTTGGTAACGAAAGGTTATTTACCTTTGCGGTCAGAAAAAAAAGACAAACAAGCTTTCTTATTACATAACCACTCTTGGTTTGTTTATTTTACGCGTGACTCACGTTCGAGTGAGACAAAAAATGATTTGTCCTTCAAGGCGGGTCGTTGGCATTATGAGTAACTATGTCAATTCGTTTTTTTTGTAGTTTTAACATAGCTGGTTGTTTGTATTGTGTTAGATCTAAAAATAAATTTTTAAGTTTCCCTTTCTTTGAGTTATAACTATTTTACAGGCTTCAAAAGCAAGAATCGGATTGGTTACCGCAAAATGGCGGCGACGAGGTAGACACAGGAGGCGTTGGAGTAACCTAGACGTGTACTGTAGAAACTGGATGGACACCGCTCAAAATTGGGACGAATGGAGAATGGGGGAGATCTTTGCCCAGCAGTGGGACACTTCTCCAGGCTACATAAACATAACATAACAATAACAAGCTTTTATTCAACTTGCAAAATTTGTTCTGTTCTTGTCAAAACATGCAAAAGCTACTAATTTTCAATGAATGGATTGACTTGAAATTAGTGTAATGTAGGTAGTTTGGACAACAATGCAAGCTTCTATGAAGAAAAAAAAATACAAAACTTATTTACTAAAATAAAAAGTTAAATTATTGGTCCGTTTTGCACTCTCTCCATAGAGAAAAGGGTACAGTAAGGGTATTTTTGTTGTAATTTTTTATTAACCATCAAAATTAATGAACTGAAACAATTACTTTGCTCACCCGCGACCTTAAGGTTGCAGTGACATTAATTATGGACCTCCGCAAAGTAACGCCTGATTCAATAAATTACCATCAATATTTTTTAATAAATTATGTTCTTTTTACACAGTCATTACAATGTTTTAAACACTTACCTATTGATACAGAGTAGGTAGTTATCACGATTCCCCCATAAAGACAAAGACAACACAATGACATGAAGTAGATAAAATAGTTCTTAGAAATTTGCTCCTTAATTTTTAGTTGTAAATATATATCAAAATATCTTACTTATTTCAATAAAAGTCACATACGATATCAATGTCGTAGAATCTACCATCGATACAGAAAAATCCTGTTGAGAAGTAACCGACTAGAAACTCAATAAAAGGTACTTATTATATTTTTCAAAACAGATTTCCACGGTAATTTAATTACATTTAACTTTTTAACACATAATATACGTTATTTGAAACTAGAGATCGCCAATGCGGATAAAGAAACCTCTACTGTCAAAGTGTTTCTATGCCCAGGTTTATTAAGTGCTAAATGAAAAGAAACTTATTGAACAAAAACATCGTTCAAAATTCAATTGCAAACCCAACAATTAACTTCGATAGCTCACTTTCTCCAATGGGGTTCCCAAAAGACTCGAAAAAACTATTGAAAAGGTGCACCGTCAACAAAACAAGGAAAACATACGAGGTGACCTACTACTGCTAACGGTACACACACACAGCGACTGGCCGGTGCGCAGGAGTGGCCAAGCGGAGGTCCGCTTGTAGTGAAAGTATTCTCTAGAAATAAAACCGCAACAGGACATTTTATATCTTAGTGCTATTTTATTTTACAACCTTTTTTTAGGGTCGAGTGTTTCCCGGGCTGCGTCTCCTGAGGCCATATTGTCTGACACTTCTGACGCTTGCCTTCGCTTTCACCGTCTCTTTCTGTCATCATCTTATACCGTTTGACAGAAAGAAATAGTGATTGCGAAGGCAAGCGTCAGAAGCGTTAGACAATAAGCCTGCAGGAATCAAATAGGTTGACCGTACTAGCGTAGTTTAGTCACTTTTGGCTGTAGCTTTTTTTTCATATATAAGAGGGGGCAAACGACCAGACGGGTCACCTGATGGAGAGCGATCACCGTCGCCCATGGACACCCGCATCACAGGTGCGTTGCCGACTCTTTTAGGAATGGGTAGGCTCTTTTTTTAAGGATCCCTAAGTTGTATTGTAACGCTCCGGGAATGTTGCCGCAGTAAGCTGATTTCAGATCTTCGTCGTGCGAAGAAAGAAGTTTCGCTTAAAACGCACGGTACTAGACTGCCAATCATCAAGATGGTGAGGATGAAAAGACAGACAGTTCCTCGAAGTGCAGTTACTGCACTACTGTAGTGGAATTTAGTCGCAGGCAGCAATTCGAACAGTTCGTCAGAACACTCCCCATGATAAATACGGTATAATATGCAGAGAGACGCCACATCCCTCCGCAAAGCCAAAGGATCGAGTAGGCCAGAGAGAGCATAATCTTATTTTGTTCCTCAAGTAAAATTCGGTAAAAAGTTCATAAAACATATATACGTAAATTACAACGCTGTTATAATAAACTCCATCGATTGTTTATCGTCATTTTGTGAACATAAATTCAAGTAGGTAGATAACTTGTTTAGTTTTTCTAGTACTTAGGTATATCATCACTTTTTTGGAATAATAATTTGTTTCAATTCTCACTTAACCGTCCTTCACGCTACGTATTCTTAAGTTACACATTTTACCACAAATCGTAAGTTATCTTAGATTATCAAAACAATATCCGAGAAAGAACAGTCAAGTTTTTCTAACAAAACAATATCGCTCAACAATGATCCATTCACAACTAGCCATAATAAAATAAGAATCTCCTTAGAACTCTATTATAATAAGTTTGTTATAAGATGAATAAACTTTAGTGTCTCGTCATTATGAAGTTTATTAAAAAAAGAAGAAGTTAAACTATGTTTAAATTATAAAACAATTGGTTATTTGAATATTTGCAGCATGACGCATTATTAGCAATATAAGTAAAAACGTGTTAATAAAATGAAGGTGTAAAAGTATATCCATACATATTTTCTCGAGATTCATGCAGTTAGGTACTTTTAATTACCATATCAATATTCATGAGCTCATTTCAATGTAATGTTCGAAAAATCCTTGAAGACTTGCTGAAAAATATTTACACACTTGAATAAATACGATTCAAATGCTTTCACAATAAAACTATTCGAGAAAACTGTTGGCGACACCTGGCCAGTAAAGGCGCAGTTATCAATGAACAGTTCTCGAACGTTCGCCCCACGCAGACCAAGCCTATATAAGCCCCCGGCCCGGCCGCATGCCGGCATACGATTACGAAAGTCAAACGATACACACGAACAATGTACAAGTACTACGCTCTCATAATCCTAGTCCTCGCTTGCGTGGAAGCGAGAAAACACCAACACCAAGATCCCTTCGCAGCCTTAGACCAACAGCTGTCTCACTCCCTCGCGTTCCACTACCTCTGGCCATGGAGCGAACTCATGCAGGCAGCAGCTGCCATGAATGAAGAGGACAATCTCGAAGAACCACAGATAACGGCTGATCCAAATCAATTCGAAATCAAAATAAACGTGAAGAGATTCAAACCGGAGGAGTTGAGGATCAAAGTGAAGAACCAGTACATCATTGTGGAGGGAAGACACAGGACGACGGCCACGGACAACCGTTTTATGGCGAATCATTTTGTGCAACGCTTCAATTTACCCCCTGGAAGCAAGCAGGAAGAGGTAACAGCTGTGCTCAACGAAAAGGGTGTTTTGATCGTCTCAGCTCCAAGACATGAAGTGCCACCTCCACCAACTGAAAGGATAGTACCCATCGAAGTGCGACTACCGCAAGTTTCAACTGAGACACCATCAGTATCCTCCGAAAAGCCAATCAAGACATCCTCAGAAAAGATAGAAACTTCGTCAGAAAAAATAGAAACGTCGTCGGAAAAAATTGAAACTTCATCAGAAAAAGTGGAAACTTCTTCTGAATCAATCGAGACTTCGTCGGAAAAACTGGAAACTTCTTCTAAAAGAGTCGAGACGTCGTCAGAAAAAGTGGAAGTATCATCAGAATCACCATACAGGAAGCCGTCATCAGAGTCACCGCTGGTTGAATTGCACTTGTTTGATAAATCGCACGTTGGAAAAATCAGGAAGAAGGAGTTGAAGAACACAACGAAACATTTGAAGGATAACGAAGTGGCCAAGGGAGTCAACGGCAACTTATTGGACTATGCTTTAATAGAGGCTGAAGAATGATTTAGATGTTGTAACTATGTGTAAAGACTGATAGCTTTAAAGCAGTGCTGTGAAATATTCCCAGTCTGTTTAGGATGTACAGTCATTTTCGTAAAAGCATTTTTGCGCTTGCAGTTCTAAATTTAACCTATTTAAAGGACTCAACACGCTCGAAGTTTTACGTTTTCAACGATAACGTCTTGCCATTTCTTTTAAATAAAATGTTTATAAAATTGATTGTACCACAAAACTAAACAGCCTCTGAGAATTATCAAATTTATATTTTGTTTCGTGAGAATATAAAATGTTATTTATTATTAATCGGTTTTTGTTTCACTATTTAAACACGTCAAAATAGCAATATTAGGGTAAATCGCCAATAATTAGCCACCGTTCAATGACTGGCCACCTCATACTAAAAATGAACTCTATTCACCCATAATAGAATTAATTTTTAATAGAAGGTGTTATAATTGCTGGCCACCCTTCAATAACAGAATTCAATTTACTATAACGTGGCCGGTTATTGAAGGGTGGCCAGCAATTATAACACCTTCTATTAAAAATTAATTCTATTATGGGTGAATAGAGTTCATTTTTAGTATGAGGTGGCCAGTCATTGAACGGTGGCTAATTATTGGCGATTTACCCTACTTACTACCCAAGCCTTTGTAATTATCATATACATATCTATACTAATACTATAAGTACTATAGTAAGTACATAGTAGACACATAATTCGCGGGACGCGATCAGTCGCAGGCAACAGCTTTACATATCTCAAGTAAGTACTTCTTAGGGTTCCGTACCCAAAGTGTGCAAACGGAACCCTATTACTGTTCCTCCATTCCCAGTTCGTCCGAAGGGATTTTTCCCGAGCACAAGTCACCCTTCCAATCCTTAAAGTAAAAAACAGCAAAGACTTCGCGTCTTTGGCCCCTCTGGCGACTCATTCAAAAAAAACCCTATTACTGAGACTCCGCTGTCTGTCTGTCTGTCCGTCTGTCAGAGGACTCTATCTCTTGAACCGTAATATACAGACAGACAAACATCGGAGTCTTAGTAATAGGGTCTCGTCTTTGGGTACGGAACCTTAAAAAGTACGTTAGTTGATTGGTAGTTTCTTCATCCTTATTGACAAAAGGCATCCGTAATACTAGCGAACAAAAGAAGCGTAATTCGGGTAATTTTACGATTTTCCTATTAGGTAGCGCAGTTGTCGTAAATGACCTAACGGGAGATGAGTGTAACGACGCGTTCGTCGTACAGTAAGAGGGCTTAACGTAACTAGGGCAATGTTCATAGTCAGGCCTTTAGCGTGAGTTACAAGTTACTAGGGACAGTAAGCCGTGTAGGGGGGGTATGTATTACAACACCGAAGTACGAAAGACAGAATGTATTAAAACATCGAATGGGTCAAAAGACCGACACGATTTTTTTCTGAAACCGTTAACTTTTTAAGATTGTTATAAAACTAACCTAACCTAACCTAATGGGTTCTGTATGATGCCCTTTTAATAAATTCTGAGAAGTTTACGGTTTCAGAAAAAAATCGCGTCGGTCTTTTGACCCATTCGATGTACATACATTCGGTGTTTCGTACTTCCCGCCCCGGCCTTTTCGTCCCGTGTAGCTATGGCGGCCTTATGGTTTCACCTATTGCCTCTCAAGCTGAGGGTAGTGGTTTCAAATCCGGGCTGGGTTTAATCGTGTTTCGGAAGCAAACACGAATTAAGGAGTACGATCAAGATTATCCTAATTTTATTTTTACCTCCATATAAAAATTTTTAAATAAAAAATAAAACCGCCTTCAAAAAACACCCAAAAAAAACTTGGAAATAAAAAAATTTAAATAAAAAATAAAACCTCCTTCAAAAAACCCCCAAAAAAACATAAAATAATAATTGATTGAACCGACCACAATAAGCATGAAAATATCTTTCTACTAATCTGTTTGAAGTTGGTGCCTCAGCACGAGCCAGCAGGAGTGGACCTAGTAATCTAACTTACCTACATACCTATTATAGGGCTTCTACACTCCTGCTGGCTCGTGCTGAGGCACCAACTTCAAACAGATTAGTAGAAAGATATTTTCATGCTTATTGTGGTCGGTTCAATCAATTTTTATTTTATGTTTTTTTGGGGGTTTTTTGAAGGAGGTTTTATTTTTTATTTAAATTTTTTTATTTCCAAGTTTTTTTTGGGTGTTTTTTGAAGGCGGTTTTATTTTTTATTTAAAAATTTTTATTTTTTTCTTTTTAGTTGTTGCTAATGGCCTGGACTGGCACTCTTTACTGACTGTACTTTTTGCCTCTGGTTACCAAAGTACTTATCAAGACGAATCAAACGAGACCAAACTTGATGGGGTTATGTCGTTTTACTACGGAGTTCTTATGGTCACCATCCAACTTCATTGTCAGACCCTGGTTACCATCTAGGACCAAAGTACTCGTTGAGACGAGTCAAATGAGTCCGTACTCGATGGGGTAAGTGCCGTTACTTTATGGAGTAACTTTGGCCACCTTCCAGCTCCATCATCAGACCCTGTTTACCATCTGGGATCAAAGTGCTCGTCAAGACGTTTCAAATGAACCCAAACTCGACGGGGTTGTGTTGTTTTATTACAGAGTTTCTATGGCCACCTTCCAACTCCATCATCAGATTAGCTCCATGTCACAATAATATTGCATTGTCACCTGATTTACACATGCATGTAAAATATGAAATCAATCAGAAACCGGGAAGTGAGTCAAATTCAACTTGCAAGATTTGACCCGTTGAGGAGTTCCGTTGGCCATCTGCGGTCTTCTTCATCAGATCTAGTTTACCAAATGACACTTTATGAATGCAAATGCTCGATTTGTCACTGAAAATACTAAAATCGCTTTACATTTCCCTTGAACTTTTGAAGAGTTCCTTCAATTCCTCATGGATCCCATCATCAGAACTGGATTCCGGTAACAACGGGACCAACCTTGAAGCATATGCTTTCAAACAACGAAAGAATTTTCCAAATCGGTTCATAAATGACGGAGTTCTGAGGTAACACACGTTAAAAAAAAAAAAAAAAGAACATACAACCGAATTGAGAACCTCCTCCTTTTTTTGAAGTCGGTTAAAAATAGACCAATTTTATACAAATTACTAGCCCGCGACTCCGTCTGCAAGGAATAGGGGTAGGTGTACAAAAAAATAGCCTACAACCTATTCTCAGACCTACCGAATACAGACTAAAAGTTTCATAAGAATCGGTCAAGCCGTTTTTATATATTAGAAGATTTAAAAATAGCATTGAACGGCATTGGTGGACTTTTAACCATGTCGTCGCTTCATCTTGTTAGCCTACCTAGACTGGGTCTTCCAGTACGATCCGTGTAATAAATGAGATGATGATGATTGCTTTTCTTGTTACTAACTAAACAACAGAATACCAATTAGAAGCCACAGTTTTATGTGTACAATATAAAACTAACTTGTAATTGCCTTACTCTAGAACGTTAAAACAAAGCAAGTTTAATGCGTATCGTTTAGAACTGTCCAACAATAAAAGTCGAGTTTGTTTACAAACTAACAAGAGACGGAGCGGGGTTGGTTAATATAAATAATGCGGTTACTTTTAACTTTCGATTTGTTACTGCGGTAATAAATTAGGTTAGTTTCCAGGGTTCCGTACCCGAATGGTGACAAAAAAAGGGAACCCTACTAATGCCCCTTCTAATTTGCGAAATTACATTTGAAATTTAACATGTGTTCATCATTTCCAAAAAGAATGCGCCGCAAGAATCTTTGCAAAAAAGATTTTTTCAAAACAAAAATTATACCATTACAATTCACCTAAATCTAAACGAATATTATAAAGAGGAAAGATTTGTATTTTGGTAAAACGACTAAACTTAAAAACTACTGGACCGATTTCAAAATTCTTTTGCTGTTAGAAAGCTACATTATCACTGAGTGACATAGGCTACTTTTTACCGCGAGAAAATACCTTTTACTACGGGAAAATTAATGTATTGCGGGCGAAGCTGCGGATGGAAGGCTAGTAAAGTAACTACATAATTCATATATAGAAGCTGGAGAAAAATTACATGTTTACCGAAACTTACTGTATCTATTATCATTATATCTACTTTTTACAGGGACTATATTAGGGTCTCTTAAATAGTAAGTACAGTCAACGCCATAAATACAAGGTGAATTATAAGTCGTAAATCGAAATGATTGTTTCTAACTCAGTTATTTGAGGTGTCCATACATTATTATGAACTCTGCAAGCACTCAATGTATGGACCCCTCAAATTTAATAAGACTAATAAAAAAAATGAGCTAATGCATTATGTTGTCCAACATCAACTGAGTTAGAAACAATCATTTCGATTCACGAATCATAAGGTTGGTGTTCACATTATGTATTTGACGTGATGGCTGTATAGATAATGCCCTCAACTGTACCTAATTCAAAACATCAACAAATTGATGTGTAATACCATTGACCTCGCCAATTATGTACATTTTTTTGTAAAATGTGCAATAAAATTGCGTATAAAGTGTCAGTAAATAAATAAAGCAATTAAAATTATCGTATCTTACTGAGAGGGTGGATAATTATTGCAATAACTCTTTACAACTAAAGAAAGAAAATAAAGAAAGTAAATACATTTATTTCCAACAACACAAGACACATAAATATTTTAACAAAAAGGACAATACAAAGGCTAAAAATAGAGTGTGTCATTGCGGTTGCAAATTGGACACTGGCTCAGCATAATGCTGAGGCGTTTATAACACCCCAGCGCTGATTTTCAGCCAGTACCGTCGGTAATACCCGGAACGCCACACAGATAGATAAAATGTACACTTATAAATATAAGCGATGAACTACATAAACTACATGCGTAAATGAATAATTTGTAGATCATAAAAACGAATAATTTTAACAAAATTACTTAATCATAAATTACTATACTATAATATAACTCACTTGCCAAGTATACAACTCTGCGCGGATTAAAACAAGAAGTGAAATAACCGAGACAAAGAAAAATCAAAGAAGTTTTGTGAAATAGTGCTGGAAAGGAAAGGAATTAAGTTTTCTGAAATGACAACAAATAGCCTTTGAGCTTTCGCCCAAAGGTGTACCTGCTAGTCACTCCTAGGATGGGAGGGGGGATGTCATTCCAGCACTTAGACGCCGCAAACCTGAAACTGCCTCGAAACGCCACCGTCCGGTGCGGCGGAACAATAGCCTTAAATCTGCGCACACTTTTCGACCATGTGATTTTTTCAAAAAGGTACGAAGGCGTCTTGTGCCGCGCTACACCGAACAAAAGGGTTGCAAGATGCAAGTGCCTGCGATCGTGCATCTTAAGCAAATCAGCAGCGTTCAAGTACGGAGTGACATGGGACCGAGGAGGAGTTCTGAAGCAAAAACGAGCACATGCGTTTTGAACTCGCTGGAGCAATCTCTTAGAACGACCAAGTATGCAACCATCATAGACGACATCACAATAATTTAATCTAGACAATACGAGTGATTCACACAGTCGGACACGCAAATCCACACTGAGGTAATCACGAATATTGTAAAGAATCCGAAGGCGATAGAAGCAGCTGCTAACTAACTGAGTTATATGGCTCTCGAAGCGTAGCTCGCCGTCCATAGTTAGCCCAAGATTTCTTGCTACATCTACCCTCTCTATTGGTTCGCCCATGACAGCAACATTCTCGGTAGCCAGATTTTTCAAAGTATTACGAATTTGATGCTTAGATCCAAATATAAGATACTTAGATTTTCTAGGATTAAGAGCCAGACAGCTCCTCCCCGACCAGGAAAAAACGCGATCAAGGTCCGCGTTTATGCTCTTCACGACGGTGACTGCATCTGAAGGCACACTGGATGCATACAGTTGCAAGTCGTCGGCGTAAAGATGGTATTTATAGTTCTCCATATAGGAAACGATATCAGCGCTGTAAATTATAAAAAGCAGCGGACCCAAAATCGAACCCTGCGGCACTCCTCTGTTAACAGGACTAAGAGAAGACCGCAAAACACCACCATGCATTCCGCGTAACTCAACTGTTTGCGCCCGGCCGGACAAGTAACTGTCAAACCACCTAATCGCCATAGTATCAAATCCGTAATATGACATCTTAGATAATAGCAAGGACAAATTGATGCAATCAAAAGCCCTGGAGAAATCCAAAAGAACCAAAATGGTACTTCTGCCAGCATCCCTTGCCTGTAAGATGTTGTCGACTACATCAAGTAACGCAGTTGCAGTTGATCGACCTTTGCGAAAACCCGACTGTAGTTCAGGCAGGATGCTATTTTCCTCCAGGTATTCCGACAGCTGATCACAAATTACCCTTTCCAGTATCTTCGATGTACAAGGAAGGATACTTACAGGACGGAGGTCGGATAGGTCAGCTGGATTTGGTTTCTTAGGTAATGGAGTCACTCGAGAGTTTTTCCAGTCTGTCGGGAAAGTTGCAGTCATAATACTTTTGTTAATAATGAATGTCAGAATGTCGGCAGTCCTTGAAAGTGTCAGATGAAGCATGTCAACGGATATAGAATCCAGTCCCTTTGCTGTCGATTTTATTCTAGTAATAATCTTGGTCACAGTCGTCGAAGTCGTTGTTGTAAGTTTAAAAGTCGAGTCTCCGTGCCTGTGAAATTCGAAAAAAGACAAGTCTGATACAGTTACTTCTGACTGCCCTGGAACGTTGAGAAAATGGCGATTTATCAGGTCAGGGTCATTCAAGTGGTTTGGTAATTCGTTTTGCACTTGTGGCTCTGGAAGAACCGTCCGCTTCAAATTTTTCCAGAGAGTCTTACTGTCAGTTGTGTCACTGATATGTTGTTCGAAGAAGGCACGCTTCTCGTTATGGATTGCTGCAATGACGAGATGCTTCAAATCCAGATAGTACTGCTTATGTGAGTCCAACTTAGTTCGCTTAAATCTCGAGTGTGCTTCGTTTCGTAAGCTCATCATAAGCCTCACATTACTGGTAAGCCATGGTTTTGGTGCCTCCTTCACCACAACAGTCTTCTCCGGTGCATGTCTGTCAAAAAGTCCAAGTAAAAGGTCATTAAAACGTCTCACCATTTCGTCAACGTCTTCGAGGCGTTCTATCTGGCTCCAGTCTATTTCGTCAAGGTCACGATTGAAATCAGTAAAGTTTATGTCTTTTAAGGGTCTATAAGTGATCATGGTTGGTATAATTTTCCGCTTTTTAATGTTTAACTCGGTTGTGATAAAAGCATGAGCACCGAGTTCAGGGACATGCCTCACATCCACACTCTCAACACGAGCGTCAGTACATACCAGGTCTATGGTCGTTTCACTATGGCTAGTAAAGTGAGTCGGTTCATTTACGTGCTGTGTCAGATCAACTGTAGTCAGAAACTGCATCAACTGCTTAAATTTACTGTCATTTTGGTCGGAATAATTTATGTTAAAGTCACCAAGTAAAATCAATCGGTCATAGTTAGTAAACGATGTAATTGAGTCAGTGATAGCATCAAAAAATGTGTCAACATTTAGCCACGGAGGTCGATACGCTGTGCCTACTATTAATTTTTTACAATTAATTGTAAGCCTAAGCCACATTTGCTCGACGACCGCGGCAGGAGGGTGCGGCAGCGTACGCGCGTTCCAGCCTCGGCGCAAATAAAACCCCACTCCGCCTCCTCTAGCGCGGACGTCAGCTGGCCGTGGCACGTGTCTCAGTCGGTATCCTGGCACAGTGGGCGCACGCCCTTCCTGTCCGGCGCGAAGCCAAGTCTCATTGATGCATTATCAAGTCTGCGTCAGTATCAGTTATAGTCAAAATCAACTCGTCGTGCCCCGTACTGAGGGATCCAGCATTAAACAAACCAACTTTAAAGTTTTTAGAATGATGCATAACAATAATAAGAATATACGGAACAAAAATAACAAACGGGTAGCTGTATACATGCAAGTAAAGTGCGGCCTGAAACATATATAATAAATAAAATAAAATAAAAGTGCATACAATTACATAAAATATTAATTAATAATACTATAACGTTCCAGAATGATTTATCAAAAAGTGCACGGTTAAGTGTAAAATCCACACCCGCAATAACACCAAAGAAATAAAAAATTACAGACAGTGAAGCAACGACAAGAAAATTAATAGACAAAACCGACAATAACAAATAACTGAATTTTCTTTTTTTTTTAAATACCACATATACACTAAACAATATGAAAACAGCTAAGAATTATTTCAACCGCCACACTCGGACCTAAAAATATCTAGGTCGACCGAGCGACGGATGCGATGGCACGGTTGACCGTCCCTCTGGCGAGCAAAGATTTTGCCATCGCGGGACCACACGTACCGCCAGGCGGCGGCACGCGCCGCCTCCCGAGCCCGCTGAAACAGCTGCCGATTGGCGGCCGTGAGGCGCTCGTTCACGTAGAAGGGCTGCGGAGGCGCCGCCAAGCCCAGGTCCGCGGTGGTGGCGCCGCGGCGCACGCGCGCGGCCCGCAGCACGTCGTCGCGCAGGGCGCGGCGCGCCAAGCGCAGCACCAGCAGCCACGGGCGGCCCGCGCCTCTCGCTCTGCCCGCGCGGTGAACCGTCACCACGTCCCGCTCGTCGAGTTGCACGCCGAGCTTGGCACAAATCCGCACCGCCAGACCGGCCGGACTCTCCCCCGGCTCCTCCGGCACATTGGACACCTGCACGTCATTGCCCAGGAGCTCTTGGTCGCGGTCGTTGAGCTCTAACTGCAGGGACGCAACGGCCTCCTCGAGCACCTTGTGCGCCGCCGATACGGTACTGTTCGACACCTGTTGTTCGATGGCGTCGACTCGGCTATCCAGTCTGTCGATTTTCTTATTGAATTCCGCCAGGCTCGCTCTGACGTCTACAAACTCCTGACGAAAATCCTTCAACTCCTGTCGGATGAGCTGGAGTTCCTCCCTGAAGAGCCGTATCTCCCGACCGAGGACCAACGGCACCCCTTCCGTCTCAACCTTCGTCTCGCCAGTCAGCGGTACCGCCGGCACCCGTGTGCCGCCACGCAGTAACACCACACTCGAGGGGCCCGCGGCGGGCGCAGCCGCAGCAGGCACGGCCGCGACAGACGATGCGACTGCAGGCTGCTGGTGAAGGCCCTTCACTGGGGTATCCGCGTTATTGTCCCGCGGCTGAGATCTCTTGCACGCCGGGCAATTCCAGTCCTGTGGGGCCGAGGCCGCAGCAGCCATGCCCACACAAGCGCGGTGGTAATCACCGCCACATTTTGGGCATGGTACTCCAACACCCCGGGCCATAAACTTCGCACATGCACCACACTTTTGCATTTCAATGTGTTCTGTATTTGTATACAATTGAAAATATTTAATTTTCTAGTTGTGTGAAACTGCCAACAAGAACGCACCCTTTTTCAAGTTTCCGAACGGAATCCGAAATTGCTTAAAGTTGGTAGTGCTTCGGTCTTGACGTTTGGCACCTCTCTCTGTGTCCCCGTGACAGTTGACAGTTATCAACAAACAGGTGATCGCATTACCTGATATTGGTTAATTAATTTAAGAGAAATCAGTCTGTTATTTCAAACTATTTGTCTGATTGCTTGAAATTTGTAATAATAATAACAATTATCTGACCAGTAATAGCCCGAAAAACACCTCAAACAGCTCACCAAAGTGTCGTGATGATATTTTCCAAGTCCGCAATGCTTGTATCCTGGTATCTTGCTCAGTTTCGTTGAGGTTTGTAATGTTCTTGCATTTAATTATCTACAAAACCACTGCAGCGCAATTCAAAACGTCCTATCATGTGACAGTTCGCGGGTAGTAATAAGTATTGAATTTCACGTCAATCTCGAAGTTAATTTTAAATTCAATTTGCAACTGTCTGCCAAAAGACGTCCACTGCTGGACAAAAGCCTTCTCCAAAGAGTTCAATTTTTTTTTAATACAATATAGGCTTTCGTTTGACCATAATCTCGCCTGATCGAAAGCGAAGATGAGGCCTACGATGGAGCACGCTTGCCTAGTAAATGCTCATTCACCCTAGACTTGAATTTAAGGGAATAAGCAGGAAGAAGGCAGAAGAGCGCGGTGTTGCGCGCGCCCCCAAGCTGCAAACCGTACAACAAATACGGGGCACTGTAACCGGCACGCGCGCGCTGCACAACTGCTCAGACCCTTCCTCCAGAATGGCTTCTATAGGCAACAGGCTGGAACATGACGAGTCGCTTGACGGCCTGGCACAACCTATAGGGTGGTGACCAGCTGCGGCCGAAGCCTACCACCGGAGTTGTTCCGCAACGATCGGTCCTCCCCTACCCAAGTACCCACATCCAAGTTGTTCCTACAACCTTTACTAGATCGTCTGACAATCTTGTTGGGACCTTCCCACGCCACGTCTTCCGGCTTGCGATCGCCACTCCAGAAACTTCCTGCCCCATCAGCCGTAAGTTCTATAAGCAATGTGCCCTGCCCACTGCCACTTAAGTCTGGCAACGCTACAAACTATGTCATTAAACTTTTTATTATTACCGGGTAGCATAGTTAGAGAACCTGACTACGAAACTTGAGGTCCCGGGTTCGATTCCCGGTCGGGGCACCACGTGGTGGTCATTGGAATTTTTAGTTGACTTGACGGACATATAGTTTGACTAGCCATTAGTGGGTTATTGCCATAGTCGCCACGCTTGGCAGGCGGGTTGGCGACCGTAGTGAGATACCGAAAGATATCAAGGTCGCTGCTGCCCGTCCTCCGGTATTATTGCTCGCAGACTTAGGACATGCCCGGGTCCAACAATGGGCCTTATAAGAAAGCTCAAAGTCACACTCAAAGGGCGATAGAGAAGGCTATATGCTCGGAGTTTCTCTGCGGGATCGCATTAGAAATGATGAAATCCGCGCAAGAATTAAAGTCACCAGCAAAGCTCGAAGAATCGCCAGACTTTTTTTTTTAATTTTATTTTATTTCTTTGTTGGGATAATTAAAATAAAAAATAAATAAAAATAAATTTTAGGGGACAATCTTACACAAATCGACCTAGTCCCAAACTAAGCAAAGCTTGTACTATGGGTACTAGACGACAATAAACATACTTATACAGGGTTATTTGTAATTCACTGACATCCTCTTAACCCTGAATTCCTATCACTCAAACAAATGTTTTTTGTTTTACGACTTTTTAAAATGAAGCACTTTTTTTCCCATACAAATACACAAAGTATCGTAAAAATAAGAGGTAGTCTCAAATTTTCAAAACGTTATTACACCAAAAATATTAAGTTATGACAAAAGCCGTAAAACAAAAAACATTTGTTTAAGTGGTAGGAGTTTAGGGTTAAAAGGATGCTAGTGAATTACAAATAACACTGTATAGATAAATAAATACTTAAATACATAGAAAACATGCATAACTCAGGAAAAAATATTCGTGCTTATCACACAAATAAATGCCCTTACCGGGATTCGAACCCAGGACCTCTTGCTTCGTAGGCAGGGTCACTACCAACTAGGCTAAGGCGGTCGTTGCTACATAATATCCATGCAAAAAACAGCTTTCTAGCTCTAAAGATATCTGAGTTAAGCCGCGGATAGACGGACGGACAGACAGACATGGCGAAACTATAAGGGTTCCATTTTCGCCATTTTGGCTCCGGAACCCTAAAAAGGACAGCACGAAGGCTAAAGACAGAGTGTGTCATTGTGGTTGTAAACTGGACACTGGCTCAGCATAATGCTGAGGCATCTATTCTATTCATTATGCCATGCAATGATTACAAATTTGATTAAAATCATAATTCATAAATTAATTATCTGCTTGACCAATTCTGGTGTTGCCGATCAATTACAGTGCAGCAATCACGACAGTCATTTGGCATTTTTTTTTACAAAGGAATAAATGGGACATATACACTCTTTTGACTAAGCCCTCTTCGCCACAAGATGACAGATTTGTGTCCATTGTTCCTCAAAAAAGCGTATATGGCTGTTTAAAAGAAACCCCGTACTATAAATAGACCCGCCGAAAACGTGCAGTACTCGAAAACACTCGAACAATAAAAATACATTGTCCGCGCACCGCCGTTGCCCGTTTACAGCCCTAGTGCGTTAGGACACCACTTGTTCGCTTTACTTTACGACCCCCATTACTGCTGCTATCGTTTCTTAACAGACACTAAAAATTCGAATTGTACGATACAATGTTCGCGGAGAATAAGAATACAGACGCGACATACTATTGTGGGGAATAAAATTAAGAGGGTACGATGGCTGAGAGACTTTTAAGAAATAGGTACTTTAATGAAATGTCGCTGTCTCGACCGAACCCCTTCGTGTCAGTAAGTACAGCGAGAGCGGGACAACTGCAGCTCAGACCGTTAATAGGCGCGTTAAATTGCTCAAAACAGCATTTCGTAATCCCCTGTTTTCTTCTCGAAAACTGGATCAATAAAATTATTTTTATCAAAAATAATTAGGAGACAGATTTAGCTATGCCTCTATGTTTTCTTTTTTTTGTTTATATGAGGGATTCTTTTCTGCTGAGTGTCTGGAAATGACGTTGAAATTGGGAAATTTTTTCAGTTTTTGAAAGCTTATATTTCTTATGTTAATTGAAATATGGAAAAAAACGAAACATAGGGGCATAGCTGTGGTAGACACAGATTACACAGTAAAAAAAAATTGGCTCTAAAGCCATTATCCAGGGAGGAAACTGGGGATTACGTTTGTATGGAGGAATAGTGCGCATCGTATCCTCTTAAATACTAGAGGACTTTACTTAACTGCGTTAGACGTTTGGGGGCGGTGAGAAAATATCAGCAAATATCATTTGTTTTTTTCCACAGGAAACCTTGTGAAGTTATCAAGGGTTACTTAGGCCCTTGGGTTTAACCAGAGGCCGTATTGTCTAATGTGCGGACGCTTGCCTTTGCTTTCACCATCTCTTTCTGTCACAGACTTATACCGTTAGACAGAAAGAAATAGTGATTGCGAAAACAAGCGTCAGTGCCGTGATAAGTCCCGTTTAGAGGTATAGTAATTATGAGTGAAAATCACGAAAGTTTAAAACAGTATA
The DNA here is from genome assembly GCA_947859365.1 of Archips crataeganus. Lineage (NCBI taxonomy): Eukaryota > Metazoa > Arthropoda > Insecta > Lepidoptera > Tortricidae > Archips > Archips crataeganus. The sequence continues at coordinate 1,568,967 of OX402048.1, read as the reverse complement.
AGCGTCAGCGCGTTAGACAATAAGCCTGCAGGTCCAGTTTGCATTGTTAGGTACCTTGAAATTATTGCATGTTTGTTTTACCTGACCGCTGACGTTTTTATGTTTTTTACCTACCTACTTGTCTCGTCAGCATGTCAGAGACTACAATTTTCGCCTGCTGTACTCTTAATTTTCAGCGCGCTAGTAACATAAATATCTACCGTGAATTATCAATAATTTCAGTAATATCGATATTGTAAAGGATCGCGACGTTTCTATACAACGACTTTACTTGACAGCACTTTGATTTAATCTTCTTTGATTACACTCCTTAACACTCTGTTTTATCTCGACATTTGTTACTCTTCCTATCCAGGTATTAAACCGGTATTTCCGGTATTACGTGGTATTATTTCGACAAAGTCATAGAAAATACAAAGTTATTTTACAGTCCCAGCAATGTTTCTTCGTAAAACATTTATATAAAGTGGCTGGTGAGGTGTGTTTGATAGCCTGCTAAACAACTATTAAACGTCGATGTATTTTAGGATTCTGTACCCTAATGGTGACAAAATGGAACCCTACTAATATCGCTACACTATCCGTCGGACATAGAAAAGAATCACGTTCTCAAGTGGCAGTGGGCAGGGCACGCTCGTAGAACAGCAGCAGCAGTAGTACTCCTGCTGCGTTTCGTACGGTCAGTGAGAGCGCCGGGGGCCCAATACCTCTCGCCCTCCTCTATTCCCTTTCCTTTTTCCTCTCCCTTTTAGGGCCGACAACGCACTGGCATCGCGTAAAGCGCTGCGGGTGTCTATGGATAGTGGTGATCACTTAACATCAGGTGACCCACCAGTTCGTTTCTCTGGCCTCTCTAACATAAAAAAAAAAAACTGATGGCCGATGGAGCCAAAAGATTTTCAACTGGCGTCGACGGACTGGATGGATGCAGCGTAGACAGCTTATTTTCACAGTAGCTTTTTTTTCAAATTTGAATTGACACAGAAACAGTGTCGACGGATCTCCTTCTTCTGTGTGCTTTTGGCCCTTCGGACTGATACAAACTTAACATAACCTAAACCTACCTATGTTTCTGTGCCGATTAAAGTTGGGAAAATAAGCGATTGTGAAAATAAGCTTCAGTAACATTGACGTCCAATAAAACAGCTAGACTCCCAATCGCTTAACAAAAGTTCCTCAAAAAACGTCCGAGCGGCGTTGTGTGTACGTATACATCAATTTATACAGATAACATTAACAGCATTCATTCAAATTAACACCTTATTTCGTAGCAGTAATGTTTAATGTTAATTGAATACGATCGTTCGACGTAGTGACATGACGTCACGCGCTGGAAACCGCCTAAATAGTAAAGAATGCAGTGAAGTGGTCATGCGAAGCGGAAGCTAGACTGTCTGTCTCTTTTTTTCTCGTGAGTTTGATTACGGTGCGAAAGAGACATATACGAATACGGGGCGAGAAGTGACGTTGTAATCAACGCGCGGTCGAAACACAACTGAACCAAAACTCTGCACAATAGACGCGTGTGCTGACTTTTGCTTCGGACAATTTTTGAGCGTGATTGGGAGTCTAGTTGTTTAATTGTACGTCAATGTTCAGTAAAAAACCATAGTGAGAAAAAAATCATTTGCCAAGGAAAAAATGCGAATGGAAATTTTGCTACAAGGACATAATGATTTTGGTAAATTGATCTAACCACGTAAGTACGTCCCACGCGGGCTCAGAGGCGCTACTGCGAAATTCGAAAATCGAAGTTCGTATCGTATTATCCCTCTCACTCTCGTGTCAAATCATATTAGCGTGAGCGGGACGGCACGAAACGAAGTTCGAATTATGCACTTCGTGGTAGGGCCTCAGTGCATTTCGGGAAGTTCACACACACCACTGAATCAGTTCGCAAGTTATTCAGATCGAGTTAAAAATGCTGAAGAAACACGTGTCTTGTATGACGAGATGACCCCATTTAATTTTTAACTTTATTTTATTAAGTTAAGTATGAAGTATCTTTTTCTATTTATTTTTTTATTTTTTCAACTTCATTTTTTTATTACTTTTACGGTCATCCCGTGAAACTATATATTTCAAACTAAATACAAACTGAAATATAGATGCACAGAAAAAACCCCAGAAAAAAGACCAATGCTGGGAATCGAACCCAGGTCCTCAGCGTTCCGTGCTGCGTGCTTACCCCTACACCATCACTGGTCTAGAAGTTAGCGACGAATTTTTCCTATACATCGTACACTTCAGTCTGTTATAATCACATTATGCAGTGATAAAGCGCGCATCTATGTTATGCCCTCTACCTTTAGCTTTAACCGCTCACCTGGACCAAGAGATGGCGCTACTAAATGAAATAAAAAAATGAAGTTGAAAAAATAAAAAATAAATAGAAAAAGATACTTCATACTTAACTTGTAAAAGTTGGCCTAGTAGCGCCATCTCTTGGTCCAGGTGAGCGGTTAGCTCCGAAGGAGTGTTGAAGTCTCTCGGTAGAGGGCATAACATAGATGCGCGCTTTATCACTGCCTAATGTGATTATAACAGACTGAAGTGTACGATGTATAGGAAAAATTCGTCGCTAACTTCTAGACCAGTGATGGTGTAGGGGTAAGCACGCAGCACGGAACGCTGAGGACCTGGGTTCGATTCCCAGCATTGGTCTTTTTTCTGGGGTTTTTTCTGTGCATCTATATTTCAGTTTGTATTTAGTTTATTTTATTTTTAGAATTTCTTATTATAGCGGCCAGATAATGACCATGGGGCGATTATACTCAAATATACCAATAAAAGTGACCTAGTCCCAAACTAAGCAAAGCTTAGCCTATGGGTACTAGACAACAGACAAACATACTTATACAGGGTTATTTGTAATTCACTAGCATCATTTTAACCCTAAACTCCTACCACTTAAACAAATGTTTTTTGTTTTACGGCTTTTGTCCTAACTTAATATTTTTGGTGTAATAACGTTTTGAAAAAAGAGGTGTGTTACAAGTTTGACCGCTATGTGTGTGTGTGTCTGTCTGTATGTGGCATAATAGCTCTCAGACGAGTGAACTGATTTGGATGCGATTTTATAATTAGAAAGCAGGTGTCTTGGCGACGGTTCTTAGATATGTTTCATCAAAATCGGTTCAGCCATTTCAAAGTTATTCAGCTCTTTTGTTAATTGCGGAAGGAATCTTAGACATTATTTTATGTTCAAACACACGTAGGTATGACATAATTGCTTCGGGGGTTTTTAAATTTTTAAATTTGTAGGTAGTTATTTACACAAATATCTGCCTCAACCGGGAATCTAATCCGGGACCTCCAGCTTCGTAGTCAGGTTCTCTAATCTAACCACTGGGCTATCCATAAATAATAGCTGAAAAATTCAAGTAGCTACGGTTCAAGAGATTGAACTTGAGCCCCGTTTCAGACGGACAGACAGACAGCGGAGTCTTGGTAATAAGGTCCCTTTGGCACCCTTTGCTCCCTTTGGGTACGGAATCCCTAAAAAACCAAATTATTCTTCATTATTTGACAGGTTACAGTCGTTTAGTCCGTGTCACTTGATCCAATAACGGTTGGAATGGGAGAAAGTTGCACGAACTGGATTTTAAATCAAGTTTTTAATTACCCCGTTTTTTAGCTGGCGCTGGCACCCTCGTCCTTTGCATAAGTTATCAAAACGCCCAAAGTCACATTTCCAGTTAGACCCAAATTGAACCAAAAGATAACGAAACAAAGCCCCAATTTGACTGCACTAAAAATGGCATACGTCCTTATTTCTGCTTAGCGGGAAACTTGAGTCAAATGACATGCAACATTCGTATTTTAAACTAAAATTAACAAAGCCGGTGGATCCGAAGAAACTTGCAAACATGCGAAAAAATTCAATAGTTCTACGAGCTATGTGCCCTGCCCACTGCCACTTGAGTCTGGCGATTCTTCGAGCTATGTCGGTGACTTCAGTTCTTGCGCGGATTTCATCATAACTTCTAATGCGATCTCGCAGAGAAACTCCGAGCATAGCCCTCTCCGTGGCCCTCTGACTGACTTTGAGCTTTCTTATGAGGCCCATCATTAGCGGCCACGTCTCAGTGCCATAAGTCCATCACTGGCATCACACACTGGTCAAAGACTTTAATAAAAAGTGTACTTTATTAATGAGAAAATTTTGGTTTTTCTAACTCCTTTAACCTTTAACAACAAGTACTCTTAAATAAACTTGAGTTACTCGTATCCAAGTTATTACTCGTTCTTGGTTATGCCGGTAATGTGCTAACTTAAACTATGCTTAAACTTACACGCGGCAAATAACACGAAGCCGCCAAAACTACGGGAACACGAGTTTCTAAACATAACTTGTAATGGAATTTACGAATTTCCATCACCGCGCCACTTCTTACGTGTCGAAAGTTAGATAATCATAATAAATACTGGCAAACTTTGGTTGAGCAGTCTATAAAGGTGGTGTTTAGTAATTACGACGGCCAAATAGCCTAGTGGCAGGGGGGTTTCACTCCGCAGTTTAGGTATGTTCGGCCGGCGCGCCTCCCTGGCAGGCGTATGGCAGTAGGTTGTCGCTCGGCTTTCGGCTAGTCGCGTCGCGCGTTATTAAGCATCTTTTTTCTGTGATTTTTGCAACAAACAATGACTTCTAAACGATCTTATAATCCGTACAAAAGATACTGTTGCGTTTAAAGGTATAGTTTACTCAATTAATACACACTGTTATCTTTCTTGATTTATATAGGTACCTAAATATCGGCGAGTGTGAACCCTGTGCTCTTAGTTTCGGGTCAGCGGTGCCCAACGCCCAACGCTCGTATCACACGATAAGTTTCAATTTCGCTTGAAAGCAGTCAACGGTCGTAAGAGTAGGCAAATTTTTATACTACCTAAAGTCGACTTTTGTTTGATAGTGATCCTTCTATACGCTAGTACTATTAGTTATTCGGTGCTAGTGGTTAGAGAACCTGACTACTAAGCTTGAGGTTCCGGGTTCGATTCCCGCGTCGGGGCAGATATTTGTTTGAAAAATATGAATGTTTATTCTCGAGTCTTGGGAGTTTAATATGTATTTAAGTATGTATGTATTTAAATTTATAAGTATGTTTATCTGTTGTCTAGTTTCCATAGTACAAGTTTTGCTTATTTTGGGACTAGGTCAATTGGTGTGAATTGTCCCGTGATATTCATTATTCTATTATTTATTACTAGGTTGTAGTGTGCACTCATACATGTTCCTACATCTCCCTATATAGCAATGTGTTCTAGCTTAAGTTCTTAGTAATAAATCATATCTTAGACCTATCGGTTGTTTCCCTAACGCCATCCTTACATGGCGATCCTGCCAGGATCCCCATCTGATGTGGGATGTTTATGAGAGAACACGACTACACGACGAAGAAGCGTAAGAAACAAAAGTCCTGTGTTTCAAACTAAATACAAACTGAAATATAGATGCACAGAAAAAACTCCAGAAAAAAGACCAATGCTGGGAATCGAACCCAGGTCCTCAGCGTTCCGTGCTGCGTGCTTACCCCTACACCATCACTGGTCTAGAAGTTAGCGACGAATCTTTCCCATACATCGTACACATCAGTCTGTTATAATCACATTAGGCAGTGATAAAGCGCATCTATGTTAATGCCCTCTACCGAGAGACTTCAACACTCCTTCTAACTTCTAGACCAGTGATGGTGTAGGGGTAAGCACGCAGCACGGAACGCTGAGGACCTGGGTTCGATTCCCAGCATTGGTCTTTTTTCTGGAGTTTTTTCTGTGCATCTATATTTCAGTTTGTATTTAGTTTGAAATATATGGTTTCACGGGATGACCGTAAAAGTAATAAAAAAATGAAGTTGAAGAAAATAAAAAATAAATAGAAAAAGATACTTCATACTTAACTTGTAAAAGTCCTGTGGACTTAAAATTAGTGACTGTTAGTCAGCAAGCTTAAGATGTATTTAAAAGGGCCGAACGTTGAATCTATCCAATATGCTCTACGATTTATTTGTACCAGTACCTATAGCAAATTTTGTATTTTCCTTCAATTTTATCTATAAAGCATATTGAACTGTTTTTCTCCAATTGGCTATACTAGCTCTAACGAGAGCAAATTGGAAGAAAATAGTTCGATTCGCCCAACTAAGTTGTTGGAAAGCAAATTCAACTTTTCCTCTCCAATTTGCTCTACTAGAGTAAGTAGTTAGTGAAGTGAAATGAATCTATGGAATAGAATCGTATCAATCACATCAGGGCACAGGCTCCCTTTCAAAATGAGAGGGCTTGGGCCGTAATTCCCACGCGGGCCCAGTGCGCATTGGGAGCTTCGCATACACCATTGAATTTCTTCTCAGATGTGTGCAGGTTTCCTCACCATATTGTCTTACACCGTAAAATTGATGCCAAATTTGAAATGTAATTTCGCACATAAATTCTAAAAAACTTAGAGGTGCAAGCCTGGGCTCGGACCCACGACCCTCTGCTTGAGAGGCCATAGGTCAAACCACTAGGTCACCACGGCTACAACGCAAATTTGAAGATAGGTTACATACCTACTAGCAGACTGTCCTCCAGATTTGCAAGGAAATATGGTTAGTTAGGTACATTATTTTGGTTTCATAAGTAAGTTCTCCACCTTCTTTACGGCATTCTCTTTAACCCTGCAACTCCTCGCTACCTCAAAGAGCGGTTTAGCTACGTAACTTCTATTCGATGCTCTCAGAACTTTCTCCTCACCGTGCCTCTCTCTAACTCCAAATTCTATGTCTATTCTTATACTGTCCAGGCTATTCGGTTGTGGAATGCCTTGCCGATTGACTTACGACGGGCAAAATCTCTGTCAATCTTTAAATCAATGCTTAAGGTGTACTATCTGTCTTCTTGTAATAATTAGCTTTGTTATAGTTTATTTATTTATATGTGGCTGTTTATCCCAATGCTTATATTTGTTTTAGACGTGTACTTATTATATGTACGATATATGTATGAGTAGATGTACTATTTTTTGTTGCGTTTTAATTTTCTGATCCACTGTTGATGCACCACCTGCTGTAAACTAGTCCTTCCTTCTTTCTGGTAAAGGGTTGCCTGGAAGAGATCGCTTGTAACTTACTCTCTGTGTACCTGTTTTCTGTATTGCTTACTATTCCTGGTGTACAATAAAGAGTCATTGTATTGTATTGTATTGTAAGTTAATATTTTTTTAAAAGCGTTTTTCAATAAAAATACTCATCAAGATTAAGCAATACACACCCTAAACACCCTATTTCTAATGCTAAATAAAAAACGATGTAAGTATACAGGGTTATATTTGTAATTCACTAGCATCCTTTTAACCCTAAACTCCTACCACTTAAACAAAATGTTTTTAACCGACTTCAAAAAAAAGAGGAGGTTCTCAATTCGTCTGTATGTTTTTTTTGTTTTACGGCTTTTGTCAGCACATAATATTTTTGGTGTAATAACGTTTTGAAAATTTGAGATTACCTCTTATTTTTACGATACTCTGTGTTGTATGGAAAAAAAGTGCTTCATTTTAAAAAGTCGTAAAACAAAAAACATTTGTTTGAGTGACAGGAATTCAGGGCTAAGAGGATGTCAGTGAATTACAAATAACCCTGTATACCACTGCAAGGCAGCCAATGTAATAAAACTTTCAAGATGACACTTTGCCAAGATAACTTGGTAGGCGCTCGATAAAATAATAAATTCTCGTGTTACGTTTATTATTGTTTAGCCTGGACAAATGTCCCACTGTTGGTCAAAGGCCTCCCGATTTTCTCCATATTTGTCACGATTGTATGCGGTGTCCTTACAAGCACACACGCGAGCAAGCGAGCAAAGCAAGGTACACGTCTAGTTCACGCCAACGCCTCCTGGGCCTAATGTACCTCGTCGCCGCCATTGATATTGGTTGTAGTTCTCAAGCGGGCCCGGTGTGGATTGAAAACTTGACACACTCCATTGAACTACTTCACGGGTGATTCCTTCAGGATGTGTTCGTTCATAGAAAAGCTCATAATTATTATACTAAACGGGACTTATTACGCAAACAATATACTACTTTTATATTAATTAACTATTTTATTTTTTATATTAGTATTGCCTTTTACGGTGTCAACTTGACTTGACACCCTACACTTCAGTTAACTCGTGACCACGGCTGCTGAAATGTGGCCGAAACGTCGAGATAAATATTGTTTGCGTGATAAGTCCCATTTATTATAATAATTATGAACATCACGAAATTTTAAAACAGAAAAGGTTATAGTAAATATCAAATGCAATTTTTCATTATAAATGCGAAAAGATGCAAGCCGGGGCTCAAATCCACGACCCTCTACTCGAGAGACCATAGATCACTTGACCACCACGGATATTTTTAAGGAAAATGCCGCAAATAATTTATTGAAAGCATAGAATTTCTGTAGAAATCGGAGAAATTGCTACCAAAGGTCAGTTATTTAATAATACGATTGCATTTAATGCTCTTGTACTGGCATTATCGCCGCAGTTTTAACACTGCAATGCCATAGTCCTCAAACCCCATACAAACACGACTCCTATGGGAGCCTTGTGGGTTTGAAGATAGAAGAATATCAGCCAAATTGCTAACGGTTGGATACCGGGTCGATTAGCCCCATTCATAGAAGAATTAACCAATAGAGAGGCAACACAGGCTATCCAAGATTTAGACACACATTAGTGACTCTACTACCTAAGAAAATGAGGTCAATGAAGTAACCAACGGGTAAAAACATAAAAGACCGACCTAAGCACCCCCAGTGCCCAGCGGGAGAATGCATGCTCCTCTCCCGGCCTTCCAGCAAATGGCTGAGGCAGGACACTGTGGGCAGATTAAGTCCCCTCCCTACCCCTCCCCTTCTCAAAATTTAAAGCACACGTTTTTTGTTTTGATAACTAATAGAGAAGGGGACTTGTGACCGGGTTTTTTAGTCCGTGCAAGTCGGACACTGTCTGGGCCCTCCATTCCCAGTTCGTCCGAAGGGATTTTTCCCGAGCACAAGTCACCCTTCCAATCCTTAAAGTAAAAAACAGCAGACTTCGCGTCTTTGGCCCCTCTGGCGACTCATTAAAAAAAAAAAAAGAAAATGAGGCCAAATTTTTACCTGCAGATATCTTCAGTCTCGCTTACCTACTCACTCACATTTTGATGTAGATTATTTTACTTTCAACTTTATCACGGAAGATAATGCATTTTTGGGGTTCCGTATCCAAAGAGTGCCAACGGTACCCTTTTACTAAAACTCCGCTGTCTGCCCGTCCGTCCGTCCGTCTTTCACAGGGCTCTAAGATCTGTTGCGCCATAGTGCACTTGAAATTTTCACCGATTGTGTATTACTGTGCCTGTTATAACAGCAAATACTAAAAATAAAATCATCATCATCATCATCATTTCAGCTGAAAGACGTCCACTGCCGAATTTCCCGTTCTTCAGATTTCCCTTTCTTCTTTCTTTTTTTTTTTTTCATTTTTATTTCTGTAATTTTTTTGGTTGTAATTATTCTCTGCGTAAAGGGACTATAGAAGACAAACTGAAAAATGTTGATATATGGGGAAAATTTGTGTCTTAACTCCTGACCAGTGGTGGTGTAGGGATATAAGCACGCAGCGCGGAATGCTGAGGACTTGGGTTCGTTTCCCAGCGCTAGTCTCTTTTTCGGGTTTTTTTTTGTGTATCCATGTTTCGGTTTGTATTTAGTATTTGGTATGAAATATTAGGATTTTACGGGATGACCGTAAAAGTAAAATTTGGAGTTGAAAATATGAATGCAAAAAGACTCCAAAAGTACTAATCTTGGTTAATTAAATGTTTTGTATAAGTACGTAATATTGTGAGCTCTGCCCTTCCCGTATTATTACTGTGTTCAACGCGCCGCGGGAGGGCGCAGGCTGAAAATCAGCGCCGCCGGCTTCCTAACCGGCAGCATTTATGCTGAGCCTGAGCCTATTGCCACGAAGTTCTTTTTTTTTGTGTTTCTGTTCTTCTTCTTTTTTTTTTTGTGAAAAATAAAATAAAGTTAAAAAATAATTTTGAGGTCCTCATACAAGATACTTGTATTTTTCAGCGTTTTTAACTGCGGCGCTGGTTGTTTAGCTGACAGTTGCTAGACAACGATTAACAGCCATAACCATGGCCGCGCGCATACGCGCTAGCGACCCTATGCTATGCTATGCTGTTTGGTTTGTTGGTTTGTTTGATTGTTGCTGTTTTTGAAAAAGCTACCTATAAGTTTGCGATTTTAGAGCTTACATTTCAGCGATTATTTTCTGAGCTGTTTTTACAACATTGTACGGAGGTACGGAACCCTCCACGTACTACGGTACTACACGCACTTGACCGTTTTTTTTTAATTAAATAAAAAATAAATAAATATTAGGGGACAATCTTACACAAATCGACCTAGTCCCAAAGCAAAGCTTGTACTATGGGTACTAGACGACGATAAACATACTTATATAGATAAATAAATACTTAAATACATAGAAAATATCCATAACTCAGGAACAAATATTCGTGCTCATCACACAAATAAATGCCCTTACCAGGATTCGAACCCAGGACCTCTTGCTTCGTAGGCAGGGTCACTACCAACTAGGCTAAAGCGGTCGTTAAACATTTAAACGTTCTGTTTAACATTCCAACTCTATTGGTTAATTATTCTATGACCCATTACATTTAGACAAGGGGCATTAAATCTAGATTTAGATCGGGGCCTGGGGCCGTGGATGGCCCCTTGGGGACCCACGCTCGCTTGATAGATAGATTGCCCCTTAATGGGTACTTGTATAAACAATCTGTAGATATCGATACAAGGTCTTTAAGTGTCGGGTTGTTTATGCGGTTTAGCGGTTGACTGAAGTGATTTTGACGTGCATGAAAGTAGGTTCGATGTTAGAGCCGTGGTAGCCTATTATACTCCATTTAATTTAGAATTATAAACCACAACAACATTATATTGCGGCTCGTGAACTGTAATCTCTTTACAATTTGTACTAAACAATTTTATTTTGCGGCTCCCAGACTATTGTACTGTACTATTTGCTAGGTAAGAAATAGTTGACTAGCTGCAATATAATGATGTTGTGGTTTTCAATTCTAAATTAAATGAAGTATAGTTTGGCCTATGGCCTCTCAAAGTGGCAGTGGGCAGGGCACATCGCTCGTAGAATGATGGCCGATGAAGCCGGAAGATTCCGAGTGGCGTCCGCGGACCGGAAGACGCAGTGTAGGTAAGCCTCCAACAAGATGGAGCGACGACCTGGTTAAGGTTGCTGGAACGCGTTGGATGCGGATGGCCCAGGACCGATCCTATTTGGCGAGGCTTGGTGGAGGCCTATGTTCAACAGTAGAGTGGTGGAGTGGTGTCTTTCGGCTGAAATGATGATGATGATAATGATGATAATGATGGCCTCTCAAGCGGCCAGGGGTTTGAACCCAGGGTCGCACCTCCGAGTTTTTCGGAATTTACGTACGAAATTACATTTGAAATTTACCATGAGCTTTACGGTCAAGTAAAACATCACAACTCCGAAGAAATTCAATGGTGTGTGTGGAGTTCCCTGTCCGTACGGCTCGCGTGGGAACTATACGGTCCAAGCACTCTTATTCTGAAAGGATGCCTGTTTCCTGCATTAAATAAAATTGCCAAATCAAATTAAACTTAATTTTATATGTATACCTAGTACATGAAATTCAATGGTGTATGTGAAGTTTCCAATCCGCACTAGGCCCGCGTGGGAACTACGGCCCAAGCCCTCTCATTCTGAGAGGAGGCCTGTGCCCTGCAGTGGGACGTATATAGGCTGGGATGATGATGACGAGTACATGGATGGCGGCAAGCGATAATTTTGAGCATCTAGACAGGAGCCAATATGGTGCCACAACATTTTTAGACATAATTCATCGTTTGGCATAATTAAATAAATAAATAAATAAATATCACACGACAATTCACACCAATTGACCTAGTCCCAAAGTAAGCTAAATAAAGCTTGTGTTATGGGTACTAGGCAACGGATAAACATACTTATATAGATAGATACATACTTAAATACATATTAAACACCCAAGGCCCGAGAACAAACATTCGTATTTTTCATACAAATATCTGCCCCGACACGGGAATCGAACCCGGGACCTCAAGCTTCATAGTCAGGGTCTCTAACCACTAGGCCATCTGGTCGTCTAAAATTCATCATTTCGCATAATTCTTTTCTCTCAGCCACCATTAATTATTCAGGAATTTTGAAATAGTTATCCTGTGGGACTCTACAGTCAAGGAAACTGAACACGTACCAGGGTGAACCCTTTTCATTCCAAATGTCGTGTTGACATTCCATACATCTGCCAAAGAAAATTATCGTGAAATTGGTTGTGAAAAGGTTCCCTGGTACGAGATTGAGTTTCCTAGACTGTACATATAGGTTAGGTTAGGTTTACTTTATAACAATTTTGAACGATTTGTTTCTGAGAAATAAAAAGTTATGCGAAATGATGAATTATGTGCGTTCCAATACGGACCATCTAGACAGCTCCAGATTTTTTATGGCGATTGGCGGTGGTAAAGTCCGTTGAAAGTTGGAAAAAATAAAGACATTTTTTATGTGGATAGTGGCTGACAGCCGAAAAAAAGTTGCCAAAACAAAAATTATCCGATGACAGCCCCTGTTAGCAACTTTTTGGTAATGAATAAAATATTGAAAACACAGTTCTGTTAACTTCATGATAGTTGCAATGTTACTGTGGCATTTCGTTTCGATTTGTCAGGCAGTTTAAGCAAGTTTGTGCAGTAAATTATTTATACTTTCATCCTTGCTATCCTTACTGATATTATAAATGGGAAAGTACTCTGTTTGTATGTCTGTTACTTTTTCAGCTCTTTGACATCCGGAGAGCCCAGTGGTTACAGAATCTAACTGCGAAGCTTGAGGTCCTGGGTTTAATTCTCGGTTGGGACAAATATTTGTGTGAATGAAGATAAAAATGAAAAATTTTAAAAACTGCCAACTTAATTTAGTCATACATAAGTATGTTTGACAAAAACATGTAATTCGCTGCTTTGTGATAGCGGCAATCGTGTATTATTTATCTCTATTGAAATGGGTATGTATTACAATACCGAAGTACGAAAGACCGAATGTATGAAAACATCGAATGGATCAAAAGACCGACGCGATTTTTTTCTGAAACCGTAAACTTTTCAGAATTTATTAAAACGGCATCATACAGAACCCGTTAGGTTAGGTTAGGTTAGGTTTGTTTTATAACAATCTTAAAAAGTTAACGGTTTTTGAAAATAATCGTGTCGGTCTTTTGTCCCATTCGATGTTTTAATACATTCGGTCTTTCGTGCTTCGGTATTGTAATACTTACCCATTGAAATTTATCTTAGTGTATAGTACCATTTTGTTGGAGGCCTATCTACACTGCGTGTTCCGGTCCGCGGCTGCCACTCGAGAACCTTTCGGCCCCATTGGCGACGACCTGTACCTCTACCATGAGTTTACACTAGTTTACGTGACCGTACTCGCTAGCGACGGCGTAAATTATTTGTATGGAGAATTGTACAGCGCCTCTAGCGGTCACTTACGGAATTACAATTCTCCATATAAATCATTTACGCGCCGTCGCTAGTGAGTACGGTCACTGTAAACTAGTGTAAACTCATGGTGGAGGCACTGGGCCTAATTGCATAACAAAGTAAAACTTATATTACAAGCGGAACTCCCTTTCTAGTTAATATAACTGAAGCGAGAGTTCCGCTTGTAATATTAGTTGTACTTTGTTATGCAATTGGGCCCTGGTTAAGGTTGCTGGAACGCGTTGGAGGCCTATGTTCAGCAGTGGACGTATTTTGGGTGTAATGGCTAATGGTGATGGATGAAGATAGTATTTCTATTAGTCAAGCCCTTTCATTACTTGTAAAAAATATATAATCCGCCATTTTGGACCGATTTTCATGAAACACATAGCTAAGAACACCCCTGACTAATTCACCTTTCAAACAAAAAAAAATCAAAATCGGTTAATTCCTTCGGGAGCTACGATACCACACGCACACACGTACGCGCACACACACACACACACACACACACACACGCATAGCGGTCAAACTATAACACCCCTCTTTTTGTGTCGGGGGTTAAAAATAACAATGACCACCATGCGTGGTGTGGCGTCATCATCATAAGTAAGGGCCATAGTTCCCACGCAGACCCAGTACGAAATGGGTACTTCACTTACACCAAATAACTTCAGCAGTAACAAAAGTGCTTATTCAATGAAAAAAAACGTGGGCCGATAGTCACCAATTGGCCTAGTCCCAAACTAAGCGATAACCGATTTGGATGCGTTTTTTTGACAGCAGGTTTCTTGGCAATGATTCCTAGACATGTTTCATCAAAATTGGTACAGCCGTTTCAAAGTTATCAGCTCCTTTGTTAGCTGCGGACGGGATCTTAGACGCATAATGGGGCTATACTTTATTTTTAAACACATGTGTGACCAAATTGCGATGGGGGTCTATTTTAATTTATGGTTATTAGTTGATGGACATATTATTAGTCGATTTTCGTACGAAATACGGTTGAAAAGCTTCAGAGCTTCATCCATAACTTTTCTTTATTATTTCGAATGCTTACACAAAAGGAAGTCATACATAATTCACCGTATTATTCTAGCTCTATTCTCAATGGAGTGGAGACATTTTATATCACTACATTGAGAAATATACTTATACCAAAAAAACATTAAACAACTTCAAATGTGAATGAAATTATAAATGCAAAAACCTCCGTTTCAAACAGAAAATAAATAAGTAAATCAGAGTTGTCGGTGAGGGTCGTGGGTTCAAATCCCGGCTCGCACCTCTGCGTTTCTCGCAATTTTTGTGCGAAATCACGTTTGAAATTTACCGTGAGTTTTACAGTGAAGGAAAACACCTGCGAAGAGATTCAATGGTGTGTGTGAAGTTCCCAATGCGCACTGGGCCCGCGTGGGAACTTCGGCCCAAGCTCTCTCATTCTGAGAGGAGGCCTGTGCCCTGCAGTGGGACGTATATATATAGGCTGGGATGATGAGGATGAGATTATGAACTTCAACAATTATGCAACCCGGGGTCCATATCGGGGATATGTATTAAATCAGAACCTTCCCCTTTTTCGCGGTAAAAACCTTTGGCCAGCCAGGATATCTTTCTTCCCAGAACGAGCGAAAACAGGCGAGAAAATAACGCGCGGTAAATGCTAATTTTCAATCGAACGTATTCGACCTCGAACCGTTATGCTACCCAACATTCCAAAATATCACTCTCGATCGAGATACCAGAAACGCCCCCCTGTCATTCCCAGTGATCAAGGAAGGGGCGATTATCAAAGCGTCGACAATTTCTCGCGAGGGCTTATTATTTTTAATGAACACACTAACGGTGTCATTACTTTTTGTGCGGTTGGCTCTTACTGTCATAGGTTTAAGGATCATATTCGAATGAAACTTCGTAGGCTGCGGAAAAAGTCTGAAATTATTTCTTCTTTATGTTCGTGCAAAGATCAATTAGGTGATAATAGGGTATTGTAAGAGTCAACCGCTGGGTGTTACCTGTAGCAGAAGTGCCTACTTAAATAAGTTTTGTGTAGGTGAAGGTACTCGTGACTTACGAGGAGCCTCCTCTCTTTAAGGTACCTACACGTAAAGTGTTTCCACTCCGTTAAAAAAAAATGTACCTAGAGTTGGGTTACTTTACTTAGGCCCTGAAGGGTTACATTGGCCATTGGAATTAACTGGGTCCATATTTAGTTTAGCCGTGGTGCCCTAGTGGTTTGACCTATGGCCTCTCAAGCAGAGGGTCGTGGGTTCAAATCCCGGCTCGCGCCGCTGAGGTTTTCGAAATTGATGTGCAAAATTACATTTGTAATTTACCATGAGCTTGACGGCGAAGGAAAACATCTTGAGGAAACCTGCATGTATCTGCGAAGAAATTCAATGGTGTGTGTGTGTGTGTGTGTGTGAATTTCCCAATTCACACTGGGCCCGCGTGGGAACTGCGGCCCAAGCCCTTTTATTCTGAGAGGAGGCTTGTGCCCTGCAGTGTGAAGATGATAATTTAGTTTGGTTGTAGCTGACAACCTACGTTTTTTACGTTTTTAATACACTCTTCTGCATGTGGTTTTCATATTTTTGGTAATGATGACTATATGACTTTTTGGTAATGTAGGTAATGTTTGATTCTAAGTTACACAACTCGATCAGAAACAACAAGGTAAATACTGGGATAAATATTATATTCTATTACATATTATAAACACCGCATTAATTTATATTAATTTATTTATTGCATGTCACATTACAAACATGGATGTAATTATAACCTCCTGAGTCCCGAGTTTTTTAAAGTGATTTAAGGCCCAGCGCGTTCAATATCATTGAATCAAATACGGTGTGCCGCGCAGCCGGTGTGTGTCACCGTATATTTGATTCAGTGTTATAGAACGCGCTGGGCAGGCTCCGGCGGCGCCCCGCGCTCCCGGGTTGTGGTGGCCTTTAGTTTAGCACAGATGAGAGTCATAAGCAGGGCTATGACGTAATTTTGTAACAGAATGATGTGGTCCCTAAATAAAATAAGTTTTAAAAAACTTGCTACCATAAAATACGATTATTTAATAAATCTGTGGTTCGTCTATATACATTGTCTTTGTAACCATAATAAAAATAAATTTGATAGTTTTGTTCTTTTCTTATTATTATTTATGATATACGTATTTACACATTATACGTAGTCGTTTAAATTAATCTAATTCTAGTAAGATTACAAAACCTTATAATTCTAAAGACTAGTTTGTTATTAAGTAAATTGAACAATAAATAAATATGAATTCTAGAAATCCTTATTTCTACAACACTGTAGATACAAAGTCACTATACTAAATAAACATCTCAAAATAATATAATTATGAAATTTTGTTACGGCAGATGTAAATTCAGAAAATAACATGAAAATTTACAAATTCCGTTAGGTACTTTCTAAAACAAGCGAAGTTCACCAAAACTTAATTGAATTTAAATACTAGATTAACAATCATAATAACATTATTTAAAACATAAAATTATCATATATTATTATCTCGCACTTTTTACAGAATAAGACCCGTCAGCATCATACATCCCTTTCTTTTTTTGAGGATAGTAGTCGTCCTTACCGAAGGAACCATAATGCCCTTTATAAGGCTCTTGGTCATGACCATAATCATGATGCCCGTAGTCATGATGATCGTGACCATAGTCATGATGCCCGTGGTCGTATCCATGATGACTGTGGCCATAGTCATGATGACCGTAGTCATGATGACCATAGTCATGATGGTCGTGCTCAATCTCGATGTACTCATGCTCGTGCTTCTTCTCTTTCAGATAATGGATGAACCAGAGCACAAAATGCCAGGCTTTTGAGACGACAACAAAGAAGATTATGCCGTAGATGATTTTTAGTACGATCAGCTTCGTGACTACCGCGTAGAAGAAGTGAACTGGGGACAAAGATAATAAATGATTTAAATACAGTCATAAGAATAAATAAGAACATAGGTAGAAGGGAAACTCCCGCTCCGGCCGGACTCAAAGGTCACGATATTAGAGTACTCTCTCGAACTCCAAATTCTATGTCTATTCTTATACTGTCCAGGCTATTCGGTTGTGGAATGCCTTGCCGATTGACTTACGACGGGCAAAATCTCTGTCAATCTTTAAATCAATGCTTAAGGTGTACTATCTGTCTTCTTGTAATAATTAGCTTTGTTATAGTTTATTTATTTATATGTGGCTGTTTATCCCAATGCTTATATTTGTTTTAGACGTGTACTTATTATATGTACGATATATGTATGAGTAGATGTAGTATTTTTTGTTGCGTTTTAATTTTCTGATCCACTGTTGATGCACCACCTGCTGTAAACTAGTCCTTCCTTCTTTCTGGTAAAGGGTTGCCTGGAATAGATCGCTCTTAAGCGATAAGGCCGCCTATTGCTTACCTTGTAACTTACTCTCTGTGTACCTGTTTTCTGTATTGCTTACTATTCCTGGTGTACAATAAAGAGTCATTGTATTGTATTGTATTGTATTGTACTCGCTAAGCGAGAACTCAGTCAGGGTGTCACGGACGACCGCCGCCGCTGGCCGTGACACCCTGAATGAGTTCTAACTTAGCGAGTACTCATTTTAGTATCTTCTCCTTTACTGCGGCTTGGGTCGAATTTGAACAGTTAGTATTAATTAAATATGCCTTATAAATAAATAAACAAAAAATTCAAGGTAGTTTTAAATATGTCAATAAAAGTTAATTTTTGTGGGGTAGTTTGAGAATAAGAAAAATAAAGTGGGTACTTGAGAAGTTACAGTGACAAGTTAAAACATTTGTTTTGGTTTGTTAGTTTAACATTTGGCAGCATAGCATACGGTTGTGGTAACTCTGAAGATGAGCTCTGGTTGAGTTCGAAACGCGTCAGTGTAGCTTGGTGGTGGTGATGGTTGGGTTTATGTGATTTGTGTGTGTTCGTACAGTGTGGAGGTGGAGGAACTGCATGAACGCACATTTCTTGCATAAACGTAACTATTGTAAGGTCGCGGGTGAGCAAAGTAATTGTTTTAGTTCATTACTCATTAGAGTACCATCGTGACCTTTGAGTCCGGCCGGAGCGAGAGTTTTCCTTCTAGTATGCTAAATATAAGCAACACTGCGTCATTGTCAACATTCGTGCTGGCTCTGTTGCTCTACATGCTACATTTAAGCGCAAGCCACACAGAAGAGACGTGGGACGGGGGCGTGTCGCAGTCACGGCGCCCCTTGTATTAGTTTTCATACTAAAATGTTTAGAAGCGTCGCGATCAAAGGCTGAAGAGACGGGGCGGAGACGCGGCTGCGAACAAACGACGCGGACTGCGACGCGCGCCCGTCCCATGTCTCTTCTGTGTGGCTTGCGCCTTAAACGCTTGCCAAGCGTTGCCAACCTTTCAGAAACGCAAAAATAATAAAGTTTGAAATCACATGTCAATAAATGTCAGTAAATGCAAAAAAGCACGTAAGGTGCCTGAAGCTTGAAGACGTTTGCCAAGTCTCGACAAGATGCGTGTAAATGTAACATTACTACAACTCTATTATCGTCCATTGTACGGTATTTACAAAAATAATAGTACCTAATTTATTCCAAATGTTATGCTCAATTTACGATCCTTGGTTTATTATTATTACTGACCGTATTTAATTTATTCGTGACTGCAAATAACAACACAAACTTAAGCAGGTACAGTCAACAGCATAAATACCTCCTCACTTTAACGTCATGTTTGAAATGTCATACAAAATTGTCAAACGATTGAAAACGACAAGGTACAGAAATTACCACTTATTTATGCTGTTGACCCTACAAGTTTACCGACGGACGACGACGGTGTGTGCGCAGTTTCCTCACAAATTCGTTCACCGTAAACCTTATGGTAAATTTCTAATGCAATTTCGCACATTTTCGAAAAAGTCAAAGGTCGAGCCAGGACTCCCACCCATGTCCATCTGCTTCAGAGGCCATAGGTCAAACAACTAGGCTACCTAAACATCTGTTCTAATACTCAGGATTAATTCTAAGTCATGTAGCCTCAGGTCAAAAACTGCCTTACCTAATTCACTGCTTAAAATATCCCAATGCGAAGTCCAAGAAATTACTAGGCGTATTCCCGGCGTTTAAATTGTAGTTTTCAAATCCAATTTTATCATGGTACTTATCGAATCCATGATAAGTGGTGTCAACTTGTTTATATTTCGGCCAGACATCTGGTACGTATTTGAATATGGCCAGTGCCCAAGCCATGGCGACCATTAGCTTCATACTGCCGACCACGAGGGCTATCCCTAGTATTATCTTGTACAGTCCCACTTTGGCAGCCAGCAAAAACGCTAAATGCGCTGCAACAAAAAGTTTTTTTAGAACCAGAGGCCATATTGTCTATAGCTAAACCGTTCAACTGAGTCCTCGCTCGCGCCATACAAATGCTGGGGCTGAAGACAAAGGGGGTCGGGGGAGGTGCGAGCGGCAGCCACACGAGGCGCACCTCTCACGGCCCCTTTGTCGTCATACCCCCCAGCCACTGTACTGCGCGGGCGAGGAGTCATTTAAGCGGTCTAGCTATAAAGATGGCGACTGATGTGAGCGTTTGCTTATGTGAATATTGGCATCAAGCATTTCTTCTGCTCCAATAGTTCTGGAGCGTTCCGCTCGCTGGACTGACGTGCATTCTACTTGTAACCTGTTTACATCAAGCAAATCCTCTCATCAGTCCTCACCTTAACGTGCGGGCGCTTGCTATCGCATTCGCCATCTCTTTCTGTCACCATTTTATACCGTTTGACAGAAATAAATCATGAAAGAGATAGCAAACGACCGTGGGTGACAACAAGGGGACTGGTTAAAGCCACGAAGCTTTTCAAACGACTTGACTTTTGCATTGCCTAAATCTACGTATATTTTAAGAGCACGTATCTGAGTCATCATCATCATTTCAGCCAAAAGACGTCCACTGCTGGACATATTAAGTCTAACCTAAATTTCACCAAATATGTAGACCCTTCCCGCAACTGTAACCAGTTGCTTACCTACACTGTCTTCCGGTCCATGGACGCCGTTCGGGAACCTTTTGGCTCCATCGGCTATCAGTTCTTCGAGCAATGTGCCCTGCCCACTGCCACTTGAGTCTGGCGATTTTTCGAGCTACGTCGGTGACTTTAGTTTTAGTTCTCATGCGTTCTGAATATCTAAAGTTAATATAGCTATCAAAACATCGAATGGATTACAATATCGATTTTTAAAGTGAAACTTCTAATGCGACTTCCAACAAGGTTGCGTTAAACGTTTAACGCTACCATGGAGGGGGTATGAAAGCATTAGTATATGTACTAATCTCGCATTATATAAGTATAATGTTTACTAACGGATGTTAACAACTTCGATAGTGCGATGCAGAACTCATACTGTCTGTGCAAATGTATGAGACTTCATAAAAGCGCCATCTAGTGAGTAATTTAAACACAGATGCATAAGTAAATTTAGTTCTTTAAGTTATTGCAATAAGGTTCATATTGATGTATAAGTGCCTTTTTCATTTCCACATTACGAAGTTTCACTTCTTCCGCGCGGAGGAACTGCACGCACGATTTTTTTTACTCAAACCGTAAACTTTTTAAATAAAGATAAAAATGTTTAGATTGTAATAAAACTAACCTAACCAATACCGTTTTAGCCGATTCGATTTCAAGAAAAAAAACTTTTCGAAATTATAAATTTCGATATTCAGAACCATGTCTATATTCTAATATTATAAAACTGAAGAGATTGTTTGTTTGGTTGGACGCGATAATCTCAGGAACTACCGAATTGAAAAATTTAATTTTGCATTGAATAGTCCATTTATCGAGGAAGGCTTATAGGCTATAATGTATAACGTCACGCTACGACCAATAGGAGCGGAGCATCCATGATTAATGCGGACGAAGTCGCGGGCAGCAGCTAGTTTAAAATAATTAGTCATTTTATGAAAATTTTCCGTTCTCTGTTTCCAAGTACAGAAACAGCTCTTTGAGTTATTATGAATTTTAAAATTAGATCAATTAATTAATTAAACTTTGTTAGCTCTCATTTGCTTGGCAAGCAAAAATATTTTATTTTAGTAAGTAAAGTATTCGTTTGCTTTGTTCGTTCTCTTGCAAGTTTGATAAGTTTCAAGGTTTTCATTAATGCAGAACGGAGCTGATTCGCATTTATATTATACCAAAATAGAAACTGAAACATGGAAGCACAGACAAACCCTGAGAAAAGACCAGCGCTGGAAATCGAACCCAGGTCCTTAGCATTCATGCATACCTAAGTATATATATGCACATATGCAGCATATATGGATTTCACGAGACACTTTTACATGACCGTAAAAGTAAAAAATTTGAAGTTGAGAAATAAAAATACAAAAAGACAAAAAAACTTGATTCGCATTGTTGCGTTTCAAATTAAATCATTTAAGAGGGCGCCAATACAACAGACGTGATTTTTTTGTCGTTTTTATAGATAATGGTACGGAATCCTTCGTGCGCGAGTGCGACTCGCACTTGGCCGGTTTTTATATACATATGTTTGTTTATTCAACCCGTCACGTCTTCGAGACAATTCTCGAAAATAAAACCCCAAAAAAATAAATTTAAAAACATGTGTTAGCAACATAAAACCAACTCTCGTAATAAATGCTTTGGTCTTGCACATTCCAACAAGAAAGACTTCAGAATTCCAACACGTCCGTAGAAAAAACACTTCTAATCCCTTATTAATTTAAACTAGTGAAAATGGTGGAATTTGCATACTTCTATTTTGAATTCCTAGCGCATGCAAACCGCGTCTGCGAACCAGGACTTCAATGGTCCGAAAATGAATCTGGATTTCTACTGGTACGTCTTCTGGAATGTTATTACTTATTTTGAGGCATTTAAGTGGGGAATAGAATGTGTTGAAAGTCCGAGATTAAATTTAATCTTTCGCGTTTCTAGATCCGCTATTAGGAGTGCAAAAACTTTTTAACAAAAAATTGAACCGCCGAAAAAACTGAAAAGCAAAAAATAATACCTTTTTTGTTTGACCTTAATCTAGGTACCAGTTTGAAGTCGGTGCCTCAGCACTTAGCCAGGAGGAGTGGACCTATAATCGTCTACCTGATTGGCTTCTATCACTCCTCCTGGCTCGTGCTGAGGCACCGACTTCAAACTGGTACCTAGATTAAGGTCAAACAAAAAAGGTATTATTTTTTGCTTTTCAGTTTTTTCGGCGGTTTAATTTTTTGTTAAAAAGTTTTTATTTTATACTTTTTTACCATCCTTGGGGTAATTTTTTTTCCAAATTTATAATACCAACTTCAAGGTATACCCTACCTATCTATCCAATAAAAAATAATTATTAAAATCAGACTATAAAAAGTTAGTCAATCATCCCCTGTTTTCCTATCGTTAGGGCAGGAATATTATTTCCAAATTGAAATGGGACCACCCTTGGGGTATACGCTTTCCAATAAAAAAAGAATCATCAAAATCCGACTACTCTGTAATAAGTTATGCGTGGTCATATAGTACAATCAGTAACTGAACAATCAATCATCCCCTGTTTTTCTACCCTTAGGGTAGGAATATTGTTTCCAAATTTAAATGGGACCACCCACGGGGTATATGCTTTCCAATAAAAAAAGAATCATCAAAATCGGACTACTCTGTAAAAAGCCATGCGTGATCATACATAAAAAAAAATATATATATAAACACGTCGAATTGAGAACCTCCTCCTTTTGTTTTCGTCGGTTGAAAAGCGCCTGGTTGACGACTGTGAACTAAAAGTCTGGCTGCTATATCGTCGTCTAGTACCCATAGTACAAGCTTTGCTTAGTTTGGGACTAGGTCGATTTGTGTAAGATTGTCCCCTGATATTTATTTATTTATTTATTTATATCTTTCAACGAATAGACGAGAAATTTATAAAAAGATATAATTTATTGGCTTCGTATTTATCAGAAACCAAGGTGGCCTAGTGGTTTGATCTATGACCTCTCAAGCAGAGGATCGTTGGGTTCAAATCCTGACTCGCACCTTTGAGTTTTTCGGGAATTACGTGCGAATTACATTTGAAATTTACCATAAGCTTTACGGTGTAGCAAAAGATCGTGAGAGAATCTGAGCACACCTGAGAAGAAATTTAATGGTGTGTGTGAAGTTCCCATTCCACACTGGGCCCGCGTGGGTACTACAGCCTATGCCCTCTCATTCTGAGAAGAGGCCTGTGACGTGTATAGGCTGGGATGATGATGTTGATGATTTATCACGGGGTATCAATTAAAATTATACAATAGAATTAATTCACTGCAATAATAAACCTGTCCTAAAAATAGCATAACATGTTTATTTTTCCCTTTTAGGCTTTTAGTATTTTTTTCTGTATTTACGTGGCTGTATGGTACAAAACCCGGTTTCTTTCCTGTGGGAAATAATTTGTGAAAAATGTATTAAAAACTAAAAGCGTATTTAATAAAACAAACGAAGTATTACTTACTTAATAATGCGTATTTTCCGTGTCCTCGTGCCTCGATTAAATTCTCTTCTTTAATTTGCTCCGAAGCCTCTACTAAACCCAAACAAAACACAACAATCACAAACGAATTCATCTTTTCTTCTTTCTTACTTCAATTAATAATCAAACTTTACTAAGTCTCTTTACAATCTTAAAAATTAAATTAATAATCTTCGACGTCTATTTTTATAACCTAATCCATCTTAAGCCACAGTCCACAGGATAATGCCGCGGACAAGAAAAAAAATAACGTTTATATTTTTTTATGTAAACTGATTTGGACCAAGGCGTGAAACATAATGCCAAAGCAGCGGTATAGACGCAAAGTGGTTTCATGTGATAATTGGATAGCAAATACTGTAGTGGAGAAAGTATTAAGTCTAATTTTCACGTAATGTTAAATATGGAGAGTGTTGTGACATGTAATGTAACATATGTTTGTGTTTTCACTGAAGCGGATGTACTGAGTGAGAAAAACACGATGTCCAAATTTACAAACACGAAATGAGAGTTATTTTAGATGCAGGGAACTGATTTATGAAATTTATAAAAAAAAGTGGTTTCTATTCTTATGGCGATTAGCAGGAACTATGCAATTTTCCGAGATAAAAAAATATTTTATATGGTAATCCAGGTTAAAAACATCTGTGTGCCAAATTTTGACAGAATCCGTCATACCGTTCCGTTATACCCGAAATCGTTATACCAAGAAAAGTAACAAAATATCCACGTTATCCATCTATCCATAAAAACTTTCACGTTTATATTAAAAAAAAGTGGGGGGAAGAAGAAATTTATTTCTTAAAGTACTTATAATAAAACATTGTTCATGGCCAGTAACAATTTAAGTACTTAAAGGCTTGGCTAACTAAAAAAAAGTTTTTATGTCACAAACACCATTGTCTCAGAGAAATTAACTTCATTTGACGTGCTGACTGTTTTCGTAAGTCAAATTAAATAAATAAAGACGGTGTAGTTTAATTTTGACTCCAAGTTAGTCCGTTAGGGCATTAGGATATGGAAACATGGATCGTCCTAGCGTGTGGGAGACCTATTAGACGCGCTACCTAAACCGCTACAGGCAATTTTGGCTGCAACTCGGCGTTGCAATCTTACGGTAGAAGCACGCAAAAGGAATTAAATATGATTTGTGCATTGTTTATTACGCGTGAATTTCTAAAGTTTCCATAAAGATATTGTTAGAGTATATAAAAATAAGTAGTAATTTTAAGTCTCCTTTTGTAAATCAGTATGTCATGGATTTATGTTTATAATGTTATTATTCGTACATTTCAGCAGATTCTTAAAATTAAATAAATAAATGACATACTGATTATTTTGGCAATAATAAAAAAGGAATTAGGTTAATTTAATGTTTCTTTAATTTAAATGTTTACGATATGATTATAAATACAATTAATTGTATATCACTAAAATAAGTGGCTGAACACGAAAAAAGGTCAATGTCAGAGATGATTTTGGCGGGAGCTTCAGGAAAAAAAAAAAGTACGATCAGACGATTGATGTTAAAAAACTTGCGTGCGATGTATTTAATAAAATTAATTAGTTAATGTACGTCTGCGGTTTTATTTAAACAGCAAGTATACTTTCAATATCTAATGTCGAATTAGACGTCGAAACTACGATTAAGTAAATTTCTGCAAGCCAAAATTCACTTAAATACTTTGTAAAACGTCCGTGCGTAGTCAATTTTGGCTTGTAGAAATTTGAAAGCGGAGATTTGAAAGCTGATTTGGTGTCTGTTGTCGTTTTAGTAACTTAGTACAAGGATCTCTAGTCTGTGGACTTTAATATTTAGGTAACTGGATAAAAAAAACATATTTTTTTCCTCGTACTTTATCATAATCACCCCAGTCTAAGTACGTCCTACTGCAGGGTGTGCCCGTGCCTGTGGGCCTCCTCTCAGAATAAGAGGGCTTAGGCCGTAGTCCCTACGCGGACCCAGTGCGGATTGGGAATTTCGCACACACCATTGAATTTTTTTCAAGTGTGTGGTTTCCTCACAATTTTTTCCTTTGCCGTAAAGCATACGCAAATTCGCAAATAAATTCCAAAAAACTTAAACCAACGACCGTCTGCTTGAAAGATCATCAAACGACTAGACCAACACTGCTTAGTTTGGATTCAAATAGGTGCACTAAAATAGTGGTGGGTGGTTGGCAAGCGCAGCGTGGGACGTCCACCAGCGAGATGGACTGACGATTTGGTAAAGACCGCAGGTTCAAGATGGATGCAAGCCGCTTCCAACCGTAATGATTGGGTATCAATGAGGGAAGCCTATGTCCAGCAGCAGCAGTGGACGTCCTACGATGATGACGATGAGATGGACTAATTAGCCACCACAAGATGGCGGCGACGAGATAGGTCAAGAAGGCATTGACGGGACTTAGATGTATACATATACCTTACGGACTGGAAGGGCACCGCTCAAAATCGGGACGGCTGGAGAAAAAGAGGGGAGGTCTTTGCACAGGAGTGCACTTCTCCTAATAATAACAGCTTATGCATCCAAATCACGTCAGGTACTTGGCAACGTTCATCCTGTTCCTGATGACGAACTAATATCGCGAAGGGCGGCGTGCGAGGCAATCACCGTTAAATTCGGAAATAATGAGCAGTTTGCCTTTACGACGACGATATCGCTGTTAGGGTTGTCTGTTTATCGATAAAAAAATCACTTTAGTTAAAGTAATTTTGTGGGGGCCTAGTAAAACCGTGTTGGTCTAGTGATTTGACCTATGGCCTCTCGAGTATAGGGTCGTAGGTTCGAGCCCGAACTCGCAACTCTAAATTTTTGAATTTATATGCAAAATTTTATTTGAAATTTACCAAAGGTTTACGGTGAAACACACATCGTGAGGAAACCTGCACACATCTGAGAAGAAATTCAATGGTGTGTGTGAAGATTCCAATCCGCACCGGGATTGACAGCACAACGAACTACGGCCCAGAGAGCAGGCTGTGCCCTGCAGTGGAACGTCCATAGGCTGGGATCATCATATTCAAATATTTTTATTTTCGATATGTACCTACTTAAGTAGTTTGTATGTAGCTCTACGTATATCTGTTTCTTTTAAATTTTCCAGTGCTTTAGTTATGTTAGGACAGTAGTGACAAATTTTTGATTTAAAATAAAATCCCAAACTCTCAACCGTTAAATCTAACGTTAGTACAAATGTCAATTTTGAAGAATGCTGAAAAGCTTAGTGAATTCTGGAATTTCAATTCAAGAGCCGGATTGAACGGGTCACGCGAGCGAAGCAAAGAAACGAAGCTAGTTTAAAACAAGTGAATACCAACGGCCACTTACTTGACTTACCCCCTGTTTCACCATCCATTGACTAAATTTATTTGACGGTTAAATGCGTTGCTGTCTCTGTTTGTTTGTTCGAATAGACGGAGACGGCATCACATTTATCCGTCACTTAAAATTAATCAATGGGTAGTGAAACAGCCCCTTAATGTCCTATGCCCCCTGGATCAGATCAGAGGGCGTCCGCAGTACGTCGTCATCTCGAACGGTCTTGAGATTCGCGTTTTACTTCGCTCCAAGACATTCCAGTCGCTTTCGCTTCTGCGGCTCGTCCAGCGCCAGGATTGCTTAGGGCGGCATCGTTTCCGTTTCCCTTGGGGATTCCAGTCTAGGGCTTGCCTCCCTCCGGAGTGTGTGACCAATCCAGGCCACTGCGTGTAGTAATTAATCTGTAAATAATTTATATCTACGCTCCAGTCAGTAAAACAGTCGTCGCACTGCGGATCTACGTAAGCTTGTGCACGATATACAAGCCAAATTGCACAAAGTGTCACAGTAAAACTATTTCACATTTTGTTACTTTTTGATGTTTACCTACTCCTTAAGATTTTTTTTATTAGTAATGCTACTCAGTTATTGCCTAATGAAAGGTTTCAAACGCATTAACATCCAAAAATTAAATATTATTGTTGCTACAAAACATTTAATACTATGTTCCTAATAGCTTTGTAGTAGACATATTTTTCAAAATCTTTCTGAAAATTTTCAGCCGATACAATTGGGATTTGGCTGCAAAGGAGGGTGCGAGGCAGCCGTACATGCAGCGCGCACCTACCTCAGTAAGGGCGACTGTGAGGTACTTTTAAAGGTGGATGTTCGGAATGCTTTCAATTCTGTAGACCGAGGAGCAATGCTGTCACAGGTTAAAAGTGTTACCCCAGAGATTTATAGCTATCTATGGCAATGCTACAGCACTCCATCTCACCTGGTTTATAAAGACAACCTATTAAGCTCGGCAGTTGGCTGCCAGCAAGGCGACCCACTTGGTCCCGCCATTTTTAGTTTGACTATACACCCGGCAATTACATCTCTAAATTCAAAATTTAACACCTGGTATCTTGACGACGGGACCTTTGGTGGCGAGGGAAAGACAGTCCTTGACGATTTATGCAAAATTACTTCTCTATTTAATACAATCGGTCTCGATCTAAATTTTTGTAAATGCGAAGTTTACTTTAAGGAAAATTTACCTCTTCAAACTTTGACTGACTTAACTTCTAAATTTAATACACTGGCTCCGAACATAAAAATCATTCACAATAGTACGCTTCGTCTTTTGGGTGCCCCCGTCCTCCCAGAATCTATCGTTCCCCTCATTAATGAACATGTCTCCAAATACAATGATTATTCCGATAGACTCCTCAAAATTAACCCACACATGGCTTTGTTCATTATCAGATTTTGTTTATTTGTTCCAAAATTTACTTACATTTTACGATGCAGCCCTGTTTGGAAATACAAAGATTGCTTAATTCCTTTAGATGATCAGCTCCAAAAAACACTGTGCAAAATTCTAAATTCTGACATATCCGGACGCGCATGGACACAGGCTACTCTTCCGATCCGTTTTGGTGGCTTGGGAATAAGAAATTCTTCTCAAGTCGCCCTCCCGGCATTTCTTTCTTCTGTTCACAGTACTCAGGCTCTGGTGAATCAAATATTAAGCCCCTCCGTGGGTTGCCAACCGCCCGAGTGCTTTGACGAAGCTGGGGATGCCTGGACGGCTGCTTGCCCTAATACAATTTTTCCCACTGTCCCCAAGTCGCAACGGTTGTGGGATGAACCGCTCTGCCAACTTATGTCCGAAAGACTCATTAACTCTGCAACAAACCAAGCTGACCGCGCCCGCCTGTTAGCCGCTTCTGTGCCAGAATCCGGATATTGGCTCCAAGCTCTGCCTTCTGCCAATATTGGTACTTTATTAGACCCCATTACTTTATCGCTTGCGATTAGCCTGCGTCTAGGTCTTAATGTCACCCAACCCCATAGATGCCGTTGTGGAGAACCTGTAGATTCTCTAGGCTATCATGGCCTCTCCTGCTCGAGAAGCGCAGGCCGCATCTCTCGTCACGCCTCTCTGAACGACCTGCTCCGGAGAGCCCTTGCCACCGCCAACGTGCCGGCTATCCTAGAGCCGAACGGTATCGCACGTGACGACGGCAAGAGGCCCGACGGCATGTCGCTTATTCCTTGGAGGCAGGAGGCAGGAGGCAGGGCAGGAGTCTCGTTTGGGATGCGACCTGCGTCGATACGGTGGCACCTTCTCACGTTGCTACCACTTCAATCCGAGCAGGTGCGGCGGCCACTGCGGCTGAACACCTCAAACGGCGCAAATATGCCTGTATAGGACAGTCGTACTTATTTGCACCGTTTGGAGTAGAAACTCTAGGCGCATGGGGTCCAGGCGCGAAGGAACTCGCAAAAGAGATTTCTTCGCGCCTGGTAGAAACGACTGGTGACCAGAAGGCAGGTGGCTATTTCCGCCAACGATTAAGCCTGGCTATTCAACGCGGTAACGCTGCCTGCCTTCTGGGAACTATGCCGTCGGGTGACATCCTAAAAGATATTTTTTATTTATAAATTTTTAGTTTTAGGTTCAGTTTTATTTTCCTTTATTTATAAATTGTACATACTTTAGATTATTACTATTTAAATACAATATTGTACATGTTACAAAAAAAAAAAAAAAAAATAGCTTAATGAACTTTGCTATGGAATTTAAATGGCATAGAAAAAAAAAACAAAACCATAATCATCCAAAAAATGCAGTGATTCCCCAATATTTTCAAATCGTAAATTAAATCTGTTTCATCATCAAAAACAATAATATTTGGATTACAAAATTTGGCAAATGCAAATTCGGAACATCGATATTGTTCGATTCAGCGCCATCTACAGTTCATTTGCCGAACTAGATGGCTTGCTAATTAAGAATAACGATCGATGCCTGTTGACAACCATGCATCTCATTAGTTCTAAATTTACACACAACTAGTATAGTACATCAAATATAAATATATAAATATAAATAAGCTCTGTTCCATTGCAATCGGCCTCGAAATATAAACTTCCAGAATCCGACCCTTTCTCACATTTCTGGGCACCCAATTTTATTTATTATTATTTATTTATTTTTTTACAGATATATTACCCACATTAATTCTATCGATATGTGCCACTGATCAACATCCCTACCCTGCGTTGGTGGGAGTTAAAACGTCTGTTTCATTTTGATGGCCAATGAACTTGTGATTAAGGGAATTAATCGTCTACATGCCATAATGTGTGCTTAGAGAACTAAAGTTTATGTCTACTAAGTTGTTTGAAAAAGAAAAACTGCACACGTTTTTTCATCATTATCCCAGCCTGTATACGTCCCACTGCAGGACACAGGCCTGCTCTCAGAATGCGAGGGCTTGGGCCGTAGTTCCCACGCAGGCCTAGTGCGGGAACTTCACACACACCATTGTATTTCTTATGCAGGTTACCTCACGATGTTTTCGTTCACCGTAAAGCTCGTGGTACATTTCAAATGTAATTTTGCACATAAATTCCGAAAATCTCAGAGGTGCGAGCCGGGATTTCAACCCACGACCCTCTGCTTGAGAGGTCAAACCGCTAGGCTACCACGGCTTACACGTTTTTTCAGTTGACTTATTTTTTGATACCATGGCGCTGCCGAGCATTTAGTATGCTAGTACCATTATTATTATTATTATTATTATTATATTGGTACGGATTTCCGATCACGGGCCCATGGGGACCCGGTCATTTGAAAGGCATTCATGGGGCCAAAGCCAACATGAAGAGGCCTTTGGTACCATATAATATAAATGAGATGGGCGCAACTATGGAGGTCTATCCCCTAATACACCATGAGGATGTGCTAGCGGACAGTCCTCCACAGTTGCCAGTCTATTGCCAGGTAGGAATCGACATGGAATTGGCTATGGGGTTGGGATGTTGTGGACAGGATTACCGGGCTATGGAGTGAGATAATTATTATTATTATTAAACTAACCCTTCAAAGAAGCCTTAGTAGTTTGACCAATAAGCCCTCAAGTAGAATATCATGGGTTCATTTTTGTTTTGTGACTTATTTTTTTATTCATTTTATTTTTCCATCTTTCACCATCATCATATCTGTCAAAAGATATCCACTGCTAGACAACGGTCTCCCGCAAAAAGTTCCATAACGATCACTCCTGCGCTGCCGACATCCAAGTGGTTCCTTTACTAGACAAAGTTAAGTTTTATAGTTAATAATAATAACTAAAACATATTATGAAAAGGAATCCCTGTAGGCAAGGTTCCGAAGGTACTGGCAGCGTTCCCCCTTTGAATAGCTAAACTAAATCTCTGTCCGAGGTAGCTCCAGCTCTTCGGTCTCCTGTGACGCCGACTAACTTTTTTGCTATTTCCTTAAATCATAGCGCTAGGACCCCACGGACTAAGGGTCTCGATACCGAATGGGACAAAGTCATATTCAGAGCCTAGACCCTGTATATACAGGGTGATTCATTAGTCATGCATGAGCAGGAGTAAAAGGGGTGATGAGGAGATTCACACTGAGCAACTTCTACTATGGAACCGGGCCCGAAAGCGCCAAAAAAAACATCTAATCAATAGCACAGAATATAATAATCAATAGTTAATTGATCGGTAATGTATGGAACAGTAGATTTTTTTTTGCGATTTCGTGGCTGGTCTCATGGTGAAAGTTGCTCAGTGTGACCCTTCTCATCACCCCTTTTAATGACTCCTAAATCAGCCTGTATATCTTAATATATAAAAGAAGAAACTGACTGACTGACTGACTGACTGACTGACTGACTGACATATCAACGCACAGCCCAAACCACTAGGCCTAGAGATTCCAAATTTGGCATGTAGGTTACACTAAGAAAGGATTTTTCAAAATTCACTCCCTAAGGGGGTAAAAAGGGGGTTCAAAGTTTGTATGGGGAAACAAGATTAGTTCGACTATTTTATTCGAAACTTCACAGAAATACTCCTAATGATAAATGAGTTAACACGTGTTTCAGGTTTTTTGAGAATTCAACCCCTAAAAGGGGGGAAAGGGGTAACAAAGTCTGAAAATCAACATGGGTGTTGTTTCTATGGTTTATCGGGTCGCTGGTTATGAAAACAACAACGGTTTTAAAATCCGACGTGGCAGACGTAAAATACCATCTCCCTGGATGGGGTGCGATGGGGTTGAAATATCTAAATAAACTAAATGACTGTTGATATATCAACGCACAGCCCAAACTACTGGACCTAGAGACTTGAAATTTTGCACATAGATACCTTATACAATGTAGGCATCCACTAAGGAAGGATTTTTGGGAATTCCCACGGGAAAGGGAAAAAACGGGATTTATATATTCGATTGCGAGTGACCCTATCTCAGTAACTATAATAACTAGACTCTTCAAATTTGATACACAAGTAGGTATTACATTATTTAAAACATTAATTTCAGGATTTTTCAAAATTCCCACGGGATAAGGAAAAAACGGGATTTATATATTCAGTTCAACGGGATCCTATGAACTATAATTACTAGACTCTTCAAATTTGGCATAGATGTAGGTAATTATAAATTCCCATGGGATAAGGAAATAACGGGATTTTTCGTTTTACTGGTCGTAGAAAGCTGAAATTCGGTATGTAGGTTGCTTGGAGAGTGTAGAGGAGCATTGAGAGAGGACTTTCCCAATTTCCAACGGGAACGGGAAAAAACGGGATTTTTCGTTTTACTGGTTGTAGAAAGCTGAAATTCGGCATGTAGGTTGTTTGGGGAGTGTCGAGGAGCATTGAGAGAGGACTTTCCAAAATTCCCACGGGAACGGGAAAAACGGGCTTATTCGTTTTACTGGTTATAGAAAGCTGAAATTTGGCAAGTGGGTTCCTTGGGGAGTGTAGGGGAGCATTAAGAAAACATTTCCCGAAATTCTTACGGGAACGGGAAAAAACGGGATTTTGCGTTTTACTGGTTGTAGAAAGCTAAAATTTCAAAATTCATAAGTTTATACTGTAATTAGGCCGCAAAGGGCCCTTTAACCGAATTCTAAAAAAGGAGGAGGTTATGCATTCCACTTTATGAATTTTTTTATGTAGGTATGTTCACCGATTTCTCGGTCAATTGTGGACCTGCTTGCTTGCTTGCCGGTATGCTTGCTTGCTTGATATCTTGGTTCTTTGGAATACTCATAGTACACGCGAGCGAAGCCGCGGGCAAAAGCTAGTTGTACAATAATGACTACAACATTAATAGTAAATTGTAACGTCCCTCGAGCGCAAATAATTTAAAGCAGAAATGTAGAATTCAACATGCATCTTCATCCGCCATGTTTAAACTGAAACGGTCTCAAAAGCAAGAACTGTAATGGCCGCCACAAACTTGGCAATCCGTAATTACGGCGTGTTCATACGGGCTCTAAATTAGAAGAGCGAATCGCACTACGCTGTCCGGTACCGGTTGGTATGTACCTATTCAGTGAAATGTTGATATTTTTTAGTAGGGATACTTTATTCTACCAAAAACATACTTAAATGTGAAAAATATAAGCCAAATTGAATATTAAAAATATGCTTGGTTGTGGACTTCGCCGACAAAAGGATTGAGATTAAAATGGGTGTCAATTTGCACCTCACACTAGCAATTCCAACTTTGGCAGTTTGCCTGCTTCTAACTAGACTAGTTCCCTGCGTATAATTATGCGTACTAATTTAGCTGCACAACTCACGACTTACTGCCATTAGTCAGGACCCGTCCTTTGCTAAATAATTCAACGAGCAATTCACATGTTGAAGTCGCCGCATGGGACCATAGACTTCTTTAACTCTCGTGGGTATCCACTCGAGTGCTTTTTGCAAGGGAGCGGGTTGCACAAAACTTTTAACTTTTAGTCATAATGTAATGTTTGTCATAATTTTTGTTAATCATAATTTTTGTTCCCGTCGGCACCGTAACTTTCACATAAATTTTTAAATGGTCACCTGTAGAACTCTGTAGATTAGTTTAGGTTTCTTTTAATAACAATTCTGAATCATTAATGGTTTCCGAGAAAAAAGTAGTTATGACAAATGATGAATTATGACTAATAATTATATGCGACTTAGAAAAATAATTGGATTACATACTTTTTATTGTTCGTGTATCTCCGGTAAAAGTTAAGGGTCTAGAGCCAATTATACATCGGTGTGTGGGACGCTGGGCCAATTTCGGTCCATTAGAAATAAATCATAAACTGACTCGGAATACGAAGAAATTTAATGGTGTGTGTGAAGGGGTGCGCCTCGATAGATATAACAACATTTGATATAACTGTAACATTTGGTATAATGCTACATTTGATTTAATGCGATTTACTCTAAAAGTAAACTTCGGAGGATTGATATTAATTCTATTTGATATGCATTAGGTTAGGTTAGATTAGTTTATTTTATAAAAGAATCGTAGAATGTTTACTTCTCGAGTAAATCGAATTATGACAAATGTAGCATTATACCAAATGTGACAGTTATATCAAATGTTGTTATATCTATCATTACACACCCTGTGTGAAGTCCCCAATCCGCACTGGGCCCGCGTGGGCACTACGGCCCAAGTCCTCTCATACTGAGAGGAGGCCTGTGCCCTACAATGGGACGTATATAGGCTGGGATGATGATGATGATTATGACTCAGAATTGCCAATTTTATGTCCACGGGAGAGACAACTTTTGTTTCTCACGATCCCTTGTGCCTTGGAGATAACCATGGCTAGATAACTGGTTATCTGTGAAGATATTTTTTCCTCGCAGATAATTAGTTATCCCTAAGGATTATATTTTCCTTAAATATAACCCGGCCTTCCTGTGTAAGACCCAATTACATTGTTTAAAATCATTCGGGAATAAATATACAAAATGATATTTACTAAAATTAGGTTAGCGTTAGAATATGTGTATTGTCAAGCTGCAATCAGAATAGGAACAATCAAACAGCAATGTCAACAGTGTATGTATGTATTTTTTTTATTGGACTTTTTAAAAGGATCTTTCATCCAAATTCGTTCACCCGTTTTTGCGTGTTTGACTAACAACCATCCAAACATCTTCACAAACTTTCTCATTTATATTACCACTGCTGCTGGACTAAGGCCACCTCCAAAGAGTTCCACAGCGATCTGTTCCGCGCTGCCAGCATCCAAGTTCCTGCAACCTTTACCAGATCGTCGGTCCATCTTGTGCCTTTCCACGCCAAGTCTTTTGGTTCGCGGCCGCCACTCAAAAACCTTACCTACTGCTCCAACTATCGTCGATTCTACGAGCAATGCACCCTGCCCACCGCCACTTAAATCTGACGACTCTCCGAGCTATGTCTTTAGCCTAGTTGGTAGTGACCCTGCCTACAAAGCAAGAGGTCCTGGGTTCAAATCCCGGTAAGGGCATTTATTTGTGTGATGAGCACGAATATTAGTTCCTGAGTTATGGATGTTTTCTATGTATTTAAGTATTTGTTTATCTATATAAGTATGTTTATCGTCGTCTAGTACCCATAGTACAAGCTTTGCTTAGTTTGGGACTAGGTCGATTTGTGTAAGATTGTCCCCTAATATTTATTTATTTATTTATTTATGTCAGTGACTTTCAGAACAATTGACAACATTTCATATTTCTAAGACTATAATTTGATCCGTTCTCTGTATACTGTTTGAAAAGAGAAAGACGCTGATAGTTTTAAATTTTCACTAGGATTATTAATTAATTTATTACAATTTTTTAAAGATGTGCTTATCCTAAAAGAGCGTAACGATAGAATAGATCCTTTACTTTTGTCTAGTCTCTATTAAAAAAAAGTGATGACGTAAATTTGACATTAAGGTTGTTATCAAATTATGACAGCTCTTTTTTCTAGTGAAAAGGGTAAATAAAGGAAACATAACTATTCTGTGGAGGTACAGGTAAGTACACATAATGTTTTTGAAATATGTTGTATTTTTTTAAATATGAAGAAATCAATTTTAATAAATATTTTTCCGTGTTCAGGAGGCGAAACTCTTTCGATTGCTGTAGTAATTTTCAGGTGTTAAAAAAATGAAATGTTGTCAATTGGATTCATTTTTACGCAGTTTCACGTCGCGGTACAACCGTTCGGTCTGGTTTGTTTGGGGCGTATAGTATAGTTCAATTAGTATAGTTCACGTCTCAAAACACCCGAAGGTCACAGGTTCACACATTTAATCGCAGCCATAAATCAAGCAATGACATGTAAGGGTTGTCCCGTCATAGATCATCCTAAGTGGCCGGGTCTAGTGGGCGTTCCTTGTGATGGGTCCTTAACTGGAGCACCTAAGACTAGAGTTGCTACACACGTATTTCAAAGTCAAAGTGTGTTTATTCAGTTTAGGCTATAACAAACACTTATATTTATTTATGCAGCCGCATGGCTTAGCAATTTAAGTGTCTTACTCTAATGCCTGTATATATATTAATTATGCCATACGATTAAATAAATAAATAAACACTTATAAATGAAGAATCTACCACCGGTACGGAAAAACCCTGTTGAGAACAATCCGGTAAGAACAAGGTATTTAAAAATAACTGGTCACAATGTTTTTTAATTGGGTCTCTATGGTTTCCCATAATTTAATGAGTCATAATGTATCATTCTCCATAATCAACGTTAGTCATAATGTGATTTATTTCTGAAACAGTATTTTCTTCGGAATTGTTATAACACAAACCTAATAAAATCATAAATATGTATTCTCTATCTACCTACGAATGTAAAACTAAACTAAAAACATGGTTATTGACACTGAATTATGTAGAATCTGAGGCGCTGTTACCGTAAGACTCGTTGTTGTAACACACTCACACACGCACACCAAACACACACACACACACAGACACACACACTGTACTTCATACTGTATTTGTACTTTATTTTCAATAAAACATTATTATTATTATTATTAATCAAATCAACTGCATTCTATAAGATGGCATTTAAAAAAAATCCGGAAGAAAATACTGTTTCAGAAATAAATCACTTTATGACTAAGGTTGATTATGGAGAATGATACATTATTTCTTATTAAATTATAGGAAACCAAGGTGCGCCTATTTAATTACTCACATTCATTGTATTTAGCACATCTAATTTTTTTTAACACAGTTTGTCAATACAGACCGAAAAATCAAGTCAACCAATTTTTAGTTCAACTATATACTTACGTAACGCAACCACTTAGATACAGTCAAGGGCTTTAATTCATGAGCCACCATGGAACCTTTTCAAAAGAAAAGTCATTATAATTTTATTTTCCTTGTTAATTAATGCGCTGTCACTATGACGTTTACTCTGAAATGGTTCCATGGTGGCTCATGAATTAAAGTCCTTGACCATACCATGCAGTGGCGAAGAGTACTAACTACCCGGTTCCGCCCGAGTTGACTAAACTTTCGAAGTTACCCAACGTTTCTCTTCCATTACTGCACTTTCAAGAAAAAAGTGGGGTTTTTAGATTTTTTGCTCCGGCTTTACTTGCAAAAAATAAATCACTCCCCACCACGTATAACATTTATTGTGTAGTTTCTGGATGCCCGATTGAATATAATTTATCATTAGTAATATGACAGAAACTTTGAAGTCAACATGGCAACTCTAGTTAAAAGTGCTCGTTGACAGCATCTAGCTCTAGTGATGTGCCGAGTCGCTGTTTTGGTGGATCGAGTCGACTCGAGTCATTTTATGTGGTATTCGAATCCTGTCCTGATTCGATTCCGCGACTCGAGTTAGTTAATATGCTATTCGAATCCTGACTCGATTCCGCGATTCAAGTCCAGTGAAGACCTACTCGAGTCTATGTTTGGTATCTATTCGAATGCTTACTCAAGTCAAGAAATTCGAGTCCAGAAATCAAGTCTGTACGCTTAGTATAAGTTTTACTTCACCAAAATACTTCTCGATCGCGTTTACGTAACAAAATCAATTACTAGGGAAACATGGACAGCGCCTCCGCGGCCGCGCGTCCGTGTTTTCATAGAATTGAAATTTTTACGTAAACGCGATCGAGAAGTATTTTGGTGAAGTAAAACTTATACTAAGTATACTGTTACCAATTTTATACCTAGAAGGAAAAATCGAAAAGGAGTATCTACAAACAGCATAGTATTAATTTATTGCTTAAGTAAAAAGAGATTGAATTCAAGCGGGTCAATCTGACTCGAATACTAGACTCGAGTCAGTTGTACTCGCATAATAGAATCGAGTCAGCGAGTACGAAACCGATTCTCTCTGACTCGAGTACCGAATCGAGTCCGGCGTACTCGAATCAAAATATTTTTGTACTCGAGTAGGCGAGTCCTAAGCCGGAATCGAGTCTGACTCGAGTCAAGCCGTACTCGGCACATGGCTATCTAGCACACTTATTTCTGGTATCTATTTATATTGTTTTTCTTTTAATTTTCAACAAAGGAAAAAATTGATCCGAACAAAAAAATGCTAGCAAATTATGAACATGTGCCTCAATTATCATCGTAGGTGTTCTGAACAATAAGAAAACGAGCGGAAAATGAAATCTTCTCAAAAATTGGATTAATATAAACCTTTGTGCATAACGAAACAGAATTGGTGGTATT
The DNA here is from genome assembly GCA_947859365.1 of Archips crataeganus. NCBI lineage: Eukaryota > Metazoa > Arthropoda > Insecta > Lepidoptera > Tortricidae > Archips > Archips crataeganus. The sequence continues at coordinate 1,529,840 of OX402048.1, read as the reverse complement.
TATTTCAACAAAAACTGAAAAAGTATTTTTCTTAGGGTTCCACAGTTTGTCGGTTTTGAAGCGAACATGAAGGTTTTCATAATGAACTTCTAGGTGCCAATGGGTAGTGGGGCGGCAGTCCTAGAATGACACCACGGAGCGACATTATATCCATTGATTCGTTAGAATATTCATTGATTATTTCGTTTTACCTCACATCACTGCTACAGAACCCAGGTTTTTTCCTAATAATTAAAAAAAACGATGCTGTTACGTTGCTACATATCCCAGTCTGCCCCTAATTGGGTTCGTTTCGCTTAAAACGCAGCCAACCCTCTGAAACGAGGATGTCGTTATTTTATTTGCTATTCTGTTTAGAGCCGGTGCTTGTATCCCACCGGTGGGACACACGGCCCACGCGTTGAATTCCCAGCATATTATCGTAAGGTGGCTTTGAAGATACTTATATGAGCTAGTTGTGTTGTGTTGCATAATTTAGATGTATGTGATTTAACAACACTTTAGATTTGTTGTTATACTGATATACCTCGGTACCGCTCTGCTTTCAGAGCATGACATGCATGAGTGCGTGAGAGCCAACTTTGGGGGCGGCAGGCGTAAGCTTGCCTTCGGAATCCAAAAGTTGAGTATCTCCAATATATTTTTTTTCCTTTTTAATTTTTTGACGGTGGAAGCACTTTCACTGAACGTAGATATATAAAGATGAAGGTATGTTTTAGTTTCTTAACTAAAAACCCAATACATCCCTGTATTTTTTAGATAATTTTTTTATAAATAAAAAATTCTATAATAAAATTGTTTGTTCTTTTTGTAATTTATTATATTTTCATTTGAAAGATGACTTTCTTCTTTGATTGATTTGATTGATTTCTTTTTTGATGACGTTTTTCTTCTTGACAATGATGGTCCTTACGAAAGCGCTGGTAGTCTTAAAAAATAAAAACCGGCCAAGAGCGTGTCGGACATGTCCAAGGTAGGGTTCCGTAGCCATTATGAAAAAATCAAGTAATATTTTTCTAAGGATTTCGTATGTGTATGGAATCATCAAGTTTAGGTATATTTTATACCTTAGGCTACTATTTACTCTAAAACTACAAATAATTTCCAAGCAATCTCAGCCGCTATAATTTTCCTAGTAAATTTGATATATTTACTACCATTCTGATTTTATTCAAATTTTTCCGCCCAACAGTTTAGATTTTAGAGGGGGGGGGACGGTCGATTTTAATGATAATGTTCACTTTAAAGTTGAATATTTCACAAACAGATAACTGAATAGAAAAATCATGTTAGCAACCCCACAATGGTTTTCAAAGACCTATCCAACGATACCCCACACTATAGGGTTAGTCGAGAAAAAAAAATCACCCCCACTTTACGTCTATGGGAGGTACCCTAAAAGAAATTGTTTTAGTTTTGTTAATGTTATCACTTTGTCGGCGTGACTGATATTTTTTTTTTTTATATAAGAGGTGGCAAACGAGCAGACGGGTCACCTGATGGAAAGCGATCACCGTCGCCCATGGACACCCGCAACACGGGGGGCATCACAGGTGCGTTGCCGACCCTTTTAGGAATTGATAGGCTCGTTTTTTAAAGATCCCTAAGTTGTAACGCTCCGGGAATGCTGCCGCAGAAAGCTGATTCCAGATCTTTGTCGTGCGAGGAAAGAAGTTACGCTTAAAACGCACGGTACTAGAATGCCAATCATCAAAATGGTGAGGATGGAAAGACAAACGGTTCCTCGAAGTGCGGTAGTGGAATTTAGCCGCCGGCAGCAATTCGAACAGTTCGTCAGAACACTCCCCATGATAGATACGGTATAATATACAGAGAGACGCCACATCCCTCCGCAAAGCCAAAGGATCGAGTAGGCCAGAGAGTGCCCGATTACCGACAAATCTAGCAGCTCTACGTTGGATGCGGTCAAATGGAAGAATTTGGTACTTGGGTGCCCCAGCCCAGAGATGAGCGCTGTACTCCATGTGCGGCCTAACCTGCGCCTTATAAAGTTGTAAGCGATGGGCTGGCGAGAAGTACCGTCCCGCTCTATTAAGCACCCCCAATTTTTTAGAAGCTAACTTAGCTTTGCCTTCCAAATGACCACGAAACTGAACATCACTCGAAATGTCGACACCCAGGATCCCAATAGACGATTTGGCATCAAGGGGAGTACCATCAAAACAAGGCGAAACAACAAAGGGATCCTTTTTAGTGGAGAACGCGCATACTTGAGTCTTTTGGGGATTAAACTGAACTAAGTTTAGTCTACCCCAATCTGCGACATGCTTCAGCATGATCTCAATTTGAGACTCAAGTATATTCTGGTTTTCAATGACGTGTTCCCTGGATAAATTAGCGCGACCGGTATAATACGTGTCCCCAGTACTGTCATCTGCATAACAATGAATATTGGTATCATACAACATATCATTAATATGCAGAAGAAATAACGTGGGGGATAAAACGCAACCTTGCGGGACACCAGAGTTTACAGGCTTTAAGTCAGAACATGAGCCATCGACTACAACTTTGATGCTCCGACCTGAAAGAAAACTTGCAACCCAAGAACACAACTTTCCAGATACTCCGTACGCCGGAAGCTTAGACAACAGAGCTCCGTGCCAAACCCTATCAAAGGCTTTCGCTATGTCCAAACTAACTGCCAAGGCTTCCCCTTTGCTCTCAATCGCCATAGCCCAACGGTGTGTTAGATAAGCCAAAAGATCACCAGCTGAGCGACCACGACGAAAACCGTATTGGTGGTCACTAATCAGCTGATGCTCCTCCAGATAACCTAAGAGCTGGCGGTTAATAATCGACTCCATTACCTTGGAGAGCAAAGAGGTGATAGCTATCGGTCTGTAGTTGGACGGGTCTGAGCGATCGCCCTTTTTAGGGATCGGATGCACGAGAACTGTCTTCCATCCACACGGGACAACGCCAGTAGAGTAGGAAAGCCGGAAAAGACGCGTAAGGATATAATATATTCATGCCAAATTACAGCTTTCTAGTACTAACAGTCTCTGAGCTTAGCCGCGGACGGACAGACAGACGGACAGACATGGCGAAACTATAAGGGTTCCTAGTTGACTACGGAACCCTAAAAAGTGACATGTAAAAGAGCCTTTTGCGGCCTACCTACTTGCAGAATAAACGTTATGATTTTTTTTTGATTAATTTTTGAGTTTCTTTCCGGAATCTCTCAACAGGGTTTTTCCGAACAGATCACAGATACCTATCACATAAAATATCAAGTACTCACCAATGTGTGGGGTAACAGTAACAAGCCTAATGTACTTGCCTTAATTCTCCCTGAAGAGGTTTCACACGTGCCTAAAAATGTTTAATTGGAAGTAATACGGTAAACTGGGTGCTTTAGGAAATTTTGGGGTTACTTTGATAGATTTAAAATGGTTATAAAAACGCAAATATTCATAGCTCGATTGAGCAAATGACGTAAAAAGTTAGGTAATTTATCAAGGTAGTTATTTCACTGCTACAGATGGTCTAAAAAATAAGGACACGGCGTAAAAACTGTTTTCCAAAGTAGCCCCTGCATTTTAAAGTAACCCCGTTTTACGGTAATTATTTCGTTAAAATCAGCTTACAGAAGATACCAAGCATTTCGCAAATTTTAAATTTAAAAATTAAATGGCGTCTAATTACATTCCAATTCCACCCCCACACGGCAAAAGCTAAAAAATACAACTCCATTTTGAATCTCCAAAAATATTATCTGTGGAAAATTCATTGTCACACTTAGTCTCCGCAAGTTTTATGCTAAATCATGCAAATTAATAACCAGGGGTAGACGGCTCTTGAATATTCAGATCGGTTACTAGCTTCACACTTTTAGTTAACCCTGATTTTGAATTATTAGAATAAGATAGGGTTTTAAAGGGGAATAAGCGGGCAACCAAAAATATTTTCAAAACCACGGTAGGTATACACCGTGTTTTTTTTCGTTAATTTTAACGTAAGATTATTCAGGTCAAATAGAGTTAATTTCTCGAAGAAACTAGTGTTTTAACTCTTACTACATATTTTGAGATACCTATTCAATAATTAAATTTAATGGCTGAACCAGTGTAAAAGGTCCTTCATTACGTCCTATTATTATTTTATCTTTTAAATTTCGTCAGTAAAAAGTTTTCCATTCATAGCTATAGCAAACTACCTACCATCAAGCATGCTTGTCATGGATAAAATGTCTCATAATTGACACCAACTTTTGTGGAACACATATTGATTTATTATGTATGAAAAACAAAAAATATTCGATTTTAACAAAAATCAATATACCAAGTAGTTTCTGTTAATGTACCGAGTAGCGTGTCAGTTCAATTCACTTTTTGAAAATATAGCTCCATCGATACTATCGATGATTCTGCCAATTTCGAGGTTGAGAAAGACACTATCGGTTGGCCGTTGTTCGGTGAGAGTAACGTGTCGAATTTAACGAAAATAAAAAAAAAGCGGTGTTTAAAAATAAACAGGAAATGGCATGTTAAGAGGGTTTATACCTGCTGAGCTGGCAACGTTGCATTTTTGTTAGTTTTCTCGATTATTCCATAAAAATTGAATGAAAATTAAAAATGTTTTGTATACAAATTGTTCTAATATACAAGTTAATGTGTCTACTGCAATAATAATTCGTGATAGACTTTTATTTTCTTTAAAAACGAACAAATTATTACCTAACGGTTTTGCAAGAAAATAAAAGTCTTATCACGAATTATTATTGCAGTAGACACATTAACTTATATATTAGAACAATTTGTATACAAAACATTTTAAATTTTCATTCAATTCTTATGGAATAATCGAGAAGAACTAATAAAAATGCAACGTTGCCAGCTCAGCAGGTATAAACCCTCTTAACGAGATACGCTGCACAGAGATACGCGAGCATACAGTCACCTTCTGAACGAACTGACACAATTCGAATTATTGTCATTTCTAAAATAAAAATCATGGAAAAACAGGGTTTAGTTTTGAAATGAGTATAATTCAAATTGTGTCAGTCTCATTCTGAAGGTGCGAACGTCAATTTCGCTGTCAAATTTGAATTTGATAATTCGAATAGCATCCTATTTATGCAGTCATTTGTTCAGTTGAGACTGAGACATTTATCGGGTAATGGTAACATTTTTTTATAATAAAAAATTTTAAATAAAAAATAAAACCGCCTTCAAAAAACACCCAAAAAAAACTTGGAAATAAAAAAAAATTAAATAAAAAATAAAACCTCCTTCAAAAAACCCCCAAAAAAACATAAAATAATAATTGATTGAACCGACCACAATAAGCATGAAAATATCTTTCTACTAATCTGTTTGAAGTTGGTGCCTCAGCACGAGCCAGCAGGAGTGGACCTAGTAATCTAACTTACCTACATACCTATTATAGGGCTTCTACACTCCTGCTGGCTCGTGCTGAGGCACCAACTTCAAACAGATTAGTAGAAAGATATTTTCATGCTTATTGTGGTCGGTTCAATCAATTATTATTTTATGTTTTTTTGGGGGTTTTTTGAAGGAGGTTTTATTTTTTATTTAAATTTTTTTTATTTCCAAGTTTTTTTTGGGTGTTTTTTGAAGGCGGTTTATTTTTTATTTAAAATTTTTTATTTTTTTCTTTTTAGTTGTTTCTAATGGCCTGGACTGGCACTCTTTACTGACTGTACTTTTTGCCTCTGGTTACCAAAGTACTTATCAAGACGAATCAAACGAGACCAAACTTGATGGGGTTATGTCGTTTTACTACGGAGTTCTTATGGTCACCATCCAACTTCATTGTCAGACCCTGGTTACCATCTAGGACCAAAGTACTCGTTGAGACGAGTCAAATGAGTCCGTACTCGATGGGGTAAGTGCCGTTACTTTATGGAGTAACTTTGGCCACCTTCCAGCTCCATCATTAGACCCTGTTTATCATCTGGAATCAAAGTACTCGTCAAGACGTTTCAAATGAACCCAAACTCGACGGGGTTGTGTTGTTTTATTACAGAGTTTCTATGGCCACCTTCCAACTCCATCATCAGATTAGCTCCATGTCACAATAATATTGCATTGTCACCTGATTTACACATGCATGTAAAATATGAAATCAATCAGAAACCGGGAAGTGAGTCAAATTCAACTTGCAAGATTTGACCCGTTGAGGAGTTCCGTTGGCCATCTGCGGTCTTCTTCATCAGATCTAGTTTACCAAATGACACTTTATGAATGCAAATGCTCGATTTGTCACTGAAAATACTAAAATCGCTTTACATTTCCCTTGAACTTTTGAAGAGTTCCTTCAATTCCTCATGGATCCCATCATCAGAACTGGATTCCGGTAACAACGGGACCAACCTTGAAGCATATGCTTTCAAACAACGAAAGAATTTTCCAAATCGGTTCATAAATGACGGAGTTCTGAGGTAACACACGTTAAAAAAAAAAAAAAAGAACATACAACCGAATTGAGAACCTCCTCCTTTTTTTGAAGTCGGTTAAAAACAAAATCTAATAAAATTATCTTTCCGTTATTCCACGATAGATGGTAGCACATTGTATTCGATTTTCAGTTACTGACCTTTACAACACAGACTCTCAACGATATGCCGTTGTAAATAGTTCTTGCAACCTTTACCAGAACATCGGTCAATCTTGTTGGGACCTTCCCACGCCACATCTTCCAGTTTACGGTCGCCACTCTAGAAACTTGCTGCTCCATCATCATCATCACCCCAGCCTATATACGTCCCACTGCAGGGCACAGGCCTCCTATCAGAATGAGAGGGCTTGGGCCGTAGTTCCCACGCGAGCCCAGTGCGGATTGGGAACTTCACACACACCATTGAATTACTTCGCAGGTGTATGCAGGTTTCCTCACGATGTTTTCCGTCACCGTAAAGCTCATGGTAAATTAGAAATGTAATTTCGCACATAAATTCCGAAAAACTCAGAAGTGCGAGCCGGGATTTGAACCCACGACCCTCTGCTTGAGAGACCATAGGTCAAACCACTAGGCCATAGGCTTTTGCATACATAGGAATATATCAAGTTAAATAAAAGCTAGTGTAATTGTCTTTAACATTGCCTAAACTAGATGTCTGACTAATAAAAAGTTTCGGCAAAATCCCCTTGATTAGGTTAGTATGATCGTCATGTAATGCGCTGCACACCCTCTGTTCATACCAATACATAGTCTTGGTTACCAGGTGGGTATACCGCACAGGGACAAAGCTTCCTACGTAAAAAATATACCTATTTAATTGAAATGCCCCCCATTGCTACGACTTCTGAATTGCATCCCTTGTTCCCACCAAAATTCCAAGTCCAAAACATCTCTTTTACCACGGCAAAACAGTGCACGCCACCTAGTGAGGCTTTCGCGCAATTATCCAGAGCTCTCCTAAAGCCACGTGAAGTCGCCTGATGACCGCGGCTCGACCATTCCCGGCCGACGCTGCAACTGTCGCAGCCATTTTTATCGATAACTTACTCCCAAAATCCCAATAAAACAAAAAGTTCCCTTGAGAAAGAGACATATTATCCGATGTATAGGCACCATTATAGCTAGACCGTTTAAATGAATCCTCGCCCCCGCAGTACAGAGGTTGGAAGGTATGACGACAAAGGGGCCGAGAGAGAGAGAGGTGTGTTCATACAGTGTGGAGGTGGAGGAACTGCATGAACACGCATTTTTTACATAAACGTAGCTAACGGTCGCGGGTGAGCAAAGTAATTGTTTCAGTTCCTTTTGTGCTAACGTAGTCACGATAATGAAGTAAGTATACTATTTTTTTACATTTATCCGATGTACGAAGCTTTATCTCAGTGAGATTTTTACTAATGTGAGACTTGTGTGGTTAGGCTACTGGCTCGAGCCTTATCTAATAGAGACTAACTTGTGATATCTGATTACGCGGTCTATATTTGCTTAGGGCTTTTGTGTACACTCAATTACCTTTGCACATAACTACCATCTACAAATACCAGCGAGCAAAAAAAACAGGTCAAATTTCTCACAACTTCGAAAGAAAACTGATCCGTTATTTTTGCTCGTCAGTTTGTAACGTCTTATTTAAACCCAGGCGAATAAAAACAATAAATTAAAAACTCAAAGTTTAATTCAATAAATACTTAAAACTAAGTAAAATTATAAAATTACATGTTATAGAAACGAGACATTATTGAAGTGACTAATAACTTAATAAGAAACGACTTCCTAAGAAAGTCTAAGGTAGTTGTCACTTAAAAAAAAATGTCTCTAGGTACAGAGGGCAACTTAAAAAATAACTTTGTTTGTACTTTAACTTTTAACCCAATTTCATAAAGTTATAGACTGTTTAACCCTTAAATTGGCAAAATTTCTAAAAGTCGGGTATTCAAACCCTGTCTTAAATTAGAAGTCCTGACAATTCTATATTAAAAAAAAATACAAACAGATGGTAGGGTAAGTCCAGGATAGATGCCCCACTTTTTGAAATAGCTTTATAATTCAAAAACTTAACAAATTATAGCATTGCGTCCAATGCGTATGATAACTATGGTCCTTAATCTATTATTTTACTGTACTTGATTTAATATAAATCGTATGGATTTTGTGTAAATCGTACTTTTTTTGACCTCTTAATGCCTTAAAAGAACAAGTAATGATAAAATCACTATAAAATATACTAATCCATGCAGCCTTAACTTCAGTGAAACCAAATGAGTTAGTTAAAAGCGCAAATTATAAGCCAGTCTAAAGATATTCAAAAACAAATACTTACGAATATGCTTTTCACGCTCTGCGAGACCTCGCCGCGAAAGGTTTTGGCACTCATGGACTAAACGCGTTCGCTCTTGCTCATGATAGCAGCGGCCCAGAGGTTTGCAGGGAGGGGGCTTGCTATTATTAAGTGGAATTTTGCTCCCACAGCCTTGCTACTAGTAGAAATTGAAATCGAGGCATCTATCCCACTGGGGCATCTATCCTGGAATTACCCTATTAAATAATGTGACTTGTGTGGTACATTGTCAAACTAAGGGTTAACAGACTTCAAAAAAGGAGGTGGTTATATGTTCGACTGTGTGTATCTTTTTTATGCAATTGGGCCCAGCTTGCTCGTGCTGAGGCCGGACTTCAAACAGATTAGTAGAAAGATATTTTCATGCTCATTATATTCGGTTAAATTTTTATAAGAAATGTTTTGTATCATCTATCTGGCAAATTAACGTTTGTTAACATAACTATTAAGTAATCTTAGGGCTGATTTTTCAATCCTCAGATAAAAGTATCCGTCAGTTAAAGCCTATTTGGTCGTACCGCTACCTGGCTGTATTGTCAAGCGTCAGAAGCGCCCCGGCGCCACACATATTACAAACGTTTGAACACATTTATTTGATCACATGTGTAGCACCGGTATTTGCTTATTTGTTCAATAGAACATCCATACAATCAACCATAGATCAAATATGTGTTCAAATATGTGTTGAAACATTTGTAATATGTGTGGCGCCGGGGTTAGACAATACGGCCTCAGGTATAAATCTTCCCAGGTGAATTTTTCGCTTCGAGCCCTTATCTTTCAAAACAAACGGTCTCGTCATAGTATTAAGGTTCAAATTTAATGCAATGGCTCGAAGCGAAAAATTCACCTGGGAAGATTTATACCATAGATATATCCAAGGTATCTTCAAGGCGTGTGGGGGGGAGTGTCGAACCAGTGAGATACACTTGGCCTCATCCGTATTTTTCATCAGGTGAGAAGGGTCAGTCGCGAGTCAGTTTTATGTAAAAGAAACATCGTAAATAAACAAATCTAAACATTTCTCTTAAAAGGCCAATTGAAGTTCCCCAGATCGGAAAAGCTCGGAATCATATTCTCAGTATTCAATGGAAAAGGTTCGCTATTATCGGGGGGTCCGTAACTGTAGCCTATAGTGTTGTAGTCAGCGGGTGCCGGCGCCCCGTAAAGGGGCGCCAGGGGTGCCTGGGGTGCCGGGGGCGGCTTCATCGCCTCTTTGTTCTTCATGAAGAAGTTGATCAGGAGGCCGATTATGTAGCAGAACTTTTGGAAGAATGCCATGAAGAGGAACACTGATACCACTTTCAGGACTGCTACCTTCGAGAACACCAGTAGGATGATCATAACTGGAACAAATAAGAAGATAAAGTGACTATAGAAAAACAAACTGAAAAATGTTGATATATAGGGAAATTTGTGTCTAAACTCCTGACCAGTGGTGGTGTAGGGGTATGGCACGCAGCATGAAATGCTGAGGACCTGGGTTCGATTCCCACCGCTGGTATCTTTTTCTGGGTTTTTTTCTGTATATCCATGTTTCAGTTTGTATTTATTATTATTATTATTATTAGCCTATTCTGTCCCACTGCTGAGCAAAAGCCTCCCCCCAACATTTCCACTGCTCTCTGTCCGCTGCATAATTGGGCCAGTTTGTATTTAGTATAAAAATATTAAGAGTTCACGGGATGACCGTAAAAGTAAAAATTTTGGAGTTAAAAAATAAAAATACAAAAAGACTCCGAAAAACAATCTTAAATAAGAAGATATTTAGGGTCAACATTTGGAAAAACAAAACATTAAGTCTTTGACTATAGTGATCCGTGTTATTTAAATTTTTTAACATTAAAAATTACTTAGTGAAAGAGTGCTTCTTTCAAGATATCAAAGAGTTTTTGAGTGTTTACAACTCTGTCTTATTACAAGCTTTTATTTACCTTCTCCTGTCTCGTTATCTGTGTGTCATCCAAATCTTAGTAGTTAAATTTGACCCACTTCTCGATTTTCGATTATGCTGTAATTTTCATATGTAAATCGGATGACAATACAATATTATTATAACATGGAGCTGATCTGATGGAAGGACGGAGAATGATGGAGGAACTTAGTAATAAAACGACATAGCCCCCATCGAGTCCTCCTTTGATTCTTCGAAGTTTGGTCTTAGATTGTAACCAGGGGCAAAAATAAAGTCAGCAAAAAAAAGCTTGTATTAAAAATGGAATTGTTAACGAAAACTGGTTTTTGCCTGAAATATTGCCTGTCTTATGTTTATCAAAACCACGTATACCTAGAAAGGTTTAATTATATAAGAATGAGGTCAATTTTGCACATAAATTCCGAAAACCCACTAGGTTTTCACAACTACTGTTTTTACTTTCTGCTAGCACCACTTCTCCACATAATACAAAAAAATAATATTTTTAAGAATCGGGAAATAAATTATCGATGATTAATCGATTTTTTTTTTCTAATTCGCACTTGAGTGACTCTTGTACAAACATTGTTCATTTCAGCAAAATCCCCGCCAAATCTAATACCTACTGTCAAAACATTCACAATCCCATATCTAGATTTAAAAGGAAACACATTTAGTATAATGACAAATCCACCGATGCTGGTAATGCCCAAGGGGCCGCTTTGTATGCATAGTCCGCTCCACATTAACGGATCGCGATACGCGTTCGTGTGACACCGGCCTAATTTGCATTCTAAGAAGAGTATTATTTTCGTGAATAATATTGTTTCCGATTTTTGAATGATTTGCTTATTTTGTAATGTTGATTTTGATTCTTCCGACGCATACGACCAAAAATCATCATCATCATCATTTCAGCCGTAGGACGTCCACTGCTGGACATAGGCCTCCCTCATTGTCACCCGATCCCCGATCCGATCATTACGGTATGGTATTTGGGGGTAATGGTAGGAAGCGACTTGCATCCACCCTGAACCTGCGGCCTACACCAAATCGTCCGTCCATCTCGTTGGTGGACGTCCCACGCTGCGCTTGCTAGTCCGTGGTCTCCATTCGAGAACTTTACGACCAAAAATTAAAAAGGCCAATTCATATATATTTCATGCTTAAACTATTTTTGGTTGTATCTATGTTTTGGATGGCTGCCTTCTTGCCGTTGCCTACTAAGATTATAAAATGCCAGTATATTGTGTATACACACCGCGCCCTGTTCAAGTAACCCGAAATTTTTAAAACATAGATTCATTTTGTCATTTTATTTCAAGCCAAAAATGTAGAATAAAGTCGGGCTTCGTTTGAGAGATTTTTCATGTTTTAATGAACTAAAACAATTACTTTGCTCACCCGCGACCTTACAATAGTTACGTTTATGCAAGAAATGTGCGTTCATGCAGTTCCTCCACCTCCACACTGTACGAACACACACAAATCACATAAACACAACCATCACCACCACCAAGCTACACTGACGCGTTTCGAACTCAACCAGAGCTCATCTTCAGAGTTACCACAACCGTATGCTATGCTACCAAATGTTAAACTAACAAACCAAAACAAATGTTTTAACTTGTCACTGTAACTTCTCAAGTACCCACTTTATTTTTCTTATTCTCAAACTACCCCACAAAAATTAACTTTTATTGACATATTATAAAACTACCTTGATTTTTTTGTTTATTTATTTATAAGGCATATTTAATTAATACTAACTGTTCAAATTCGACCCAAGCCGCAGTAAAGGAGAAGATACTAAATTTACCTGTTCATTAATAATAGACCCCATAGTGTTGTACCTAATTATTTCCATGCATTCCAGAGCATCCAGACGCAACCCCTTGCCGCAATAATGTAACACTTCATAAGAATCTGAATCTAACAATGAATGATTTGATTCCAACAAATGTTTTGCAAAATTCGATCTATCTGGATGCTCATTCCTATATGCCGAAACATGCTCTTTAAATCTAGTATTAAAACTTCGGCCTGTCTGTCCTACGTATATCCCATTGCAGTCATTACAAGTAAGCTTGTATACCCCCGATCTAGTTCCCTTATCTACCTGTTCTTTGTGGTTACATAGCCTAGAGTACAAAGAGTTGTTAGTCTTAAAGGCAACATTAATATTGTTTGATTTTAAAATGCCATAAATCTTATCAGACAACCCCCCAACGTAAGAGATGCTAGATCTATATTTGTTAGTAGACTGAGAAGGTAACGCAGCGTAAAGCATGCTATTTACTAACCGTGCCTGCTTCTTTTGAACTAAACTATCTACCATTGATTTTGTATAACCATTTGAGATCGCTATCTGATAAATAGTACTCAACTCTAAATCAAAATGTTCCTTAGAAAGAGGCACAGTCAACAATCTATTAACATAACAATGGAAAGCAGCCAGTTTATGCTGCCACGGATGATTAGAAGATGCTGGTATAACAGCATCTGTGTACGTGGGCTTACGGTATATTTTAAATTGATGTTTACCATTTAATTTTGAAATCGTTAAATCCAAAAAGTTCAACGAACAATTTTCCTCCAATTCTTTTTTGAACCTTATCTTTACGTGCTTGTTATTCAAACCATTAATAAACACGTCAAGCTGTCTCATACTCCCTCTCCAGCATAGGATCAAATCATCGACATACCTAAAATAGTACACAATATTACTATTACCCACAATATACTGATTCTCAAAATGATCCATAAATATATCTGCCATTAAAGGACTCAGAGGTGAACCCATAGCTAAACCATCACTCTGTAAGTAATAAAGACCACTGAACCGGAAATAATTTTGTTTCATGCATAAAGTTACCAAATCTATTAATTCACAAACTTCACCCGGATGCAACCGCTTCCTTTCTAAGTGGTCTTTTAGAATTTCTAGTGTCTCACTATATGGTACGTTAGTAAATAAACTGTCTACATCCAAAGAAAGCAACGTTGCATTCGGCGGTATGCTGATGTCCTTAATTTTACTAACCAAATCTAAACCATTTTTTAAACTATAAGAAGGTTTAAAGGAAGCCTTCACACGAATAATACTATTTAATTTCTTCGCCAATTTATAAGTATTTTATAACTATTGTAAGGTCGCGGGTGAGCAAAGTAATTGTTTTAGTTCATTAATATGGACCTCCGCAAAGTAACGCCTGATTCAATAAATTTTCATGTTTTGTAAATAATTTTGAATAATTCTGCAGTGAAACTCACCTTCACTCACTTAAAAAACATGAAAGTACAAGAATTTCACATTGAATTAAATTATAAATCGACTAAGTAATTCGATAATCACACACAATCAAATATGTTTTTTTAAGAAGATGTTTGAAATTTTAATATAATTTAATTAAGATGCACACATATACAGGTTTCTTAATACAAGCCATTGTGCTTATTGCTTCTGAATATTTATTGTTGGGAAGTTATGATATGGATGTAGATAAAATAGGTTATGATATGACACTATCCAACTAATATTTTAGTCCCTGAAACCCCGAACAATGTGGCGTCTTAAACAACTGTGCACCATAATGTTCGGTTCCAGTGCCATAGTACGTAACCTTTCAGGAAAAGTTAATAAAAACTTCTTTATCACTTACTCCACAGTCGCGCAACATTTTTCTTCTTTTTCGCCCTTGACTCCTCTACCAACGTATTATTTTGTCCATCGCAATAACAGCACACCAATAACGCGAATAAAACCATCAATGTTTTCAACATTATTTTAGTGAATGACAGCTGCAAGCGCGCGTTTTTTCAACTTTTTAAATTGAAAGACTGTGGAATAAGCCGAACAGCCTCGCGGTTTTTTTTTTCTAAAGTCAACTGAACCGTTCAGACAGGCTTCCCGTAAATAAATAAGGTGTAATACGCACTGGCCGTCATAGAAACCCGTGGATTCTACATATGAAAGTTGTTCATTGTTTTCAGTAGTTTAACGAATATCCGTGACTAATGAACGTGTTCGCAAACGATTATTAGGTCCATTGTTGCACGGTCGCGTTCCTCGTTTGTTTAAATTGAACGCTTTTGAAAAATTTCTCCTTTTCAAGCAAATAGCGGTATTTGCATACTAAGGAATTTCCCTTGCTTTGAAATGTGGAAAAGTGTTGAACTTTTTATTATAGTTTTTGTTTGTTGTAACGAACAAGTGTTTTTGTTGAAACTTAAGTATGATGATAGTGTTGTAATAATACGTATTGTTTAAAAGATTGATGAGTAAATTTCATTTAAATCGGAATAATGAATGTGCTCATTATAGTAATACAAATTGAAAATTTAACATGCACTTTCACAATAAAATAAATACCGAAATGGTGTTTCATTAATTAATAATGATAATGTAATCCTGTTATGAAGCGGAGAGTTTAAAACTTGGCGTAATATTTTATAACCCTGTAAGTATTGGAAATAAATATTGCCGAATGGGTAGAGAACCCGGGACCTCAAGCTTCGTAATCAGAATGTCTAATGGCGTAATTTGTCCGCTAACCCATTGGCAGCAGTCTGGCTGGGCTGGACAAATTACGCCATTTTAAACTCCTCAAATCATCATTATCATTATCAGCTTGTGCCAGTCTAGTGCCTATGTTCTAATTGTCCTATACATAGGCCCCTACCCTACTATGGCACGCCACTGAACTTACAAATGCAAAAACGCAAAACTCAGTCGGAGGCATTATGATTATCAATTGTGTAACTGGATTCCACATGCCTCCGACTGCGTTTTGGAATCCAATTTCTTGTCCTAAATTTGCTATTTGCTATATATTTGGCTACAGTGGTGCCTTCAGCTGCATTTCTTTTTCCGTGTCATTGCGCATAGCTTACTCTTCTTAGTTTACTGAAAAACGTTTCATAAAATGTTTTTTATTTAGCTTGTTTTTAGTTTACTTTTTACGCAGTCGGATTTTTTATTTTTTTTATAATTAATGTTTTTTTCTTTACCAAAATCAATACTGCTCTTGATTCTGAGTAAAAAACGAACCACACCAAAATTTCCTCATATATTGTGCTTTTTAGAATGGAATAGAATAGAATAGAAATGATTTATTTCTTAGAATATAGTAGGTACAGATAATACAATTTATAATCAGCAAGAGATCAACATATTCTGCCAGTTTTGGCAGAATGAAAAGGCCATTAAAACTTATTCACTTTGCTGATCCAGACCTCAACAGCAAAAGACTCAATGCTCTTAAAAATACTTCGCATGTACTGACCCGCGGTATATTCCATTCATCGTCGTAAACTCATGAACTTGAGAAAATTCCAGACTTAGACATTAAAAGATTGAGCATAAAATCCAGTCAGCGAATATTCTGGATCCTTCCCGCATATTTGAATTATAAACTCCGGTAAAACGGCGGCATATTTTCTTCGCGGGATAAGTTTTAATCTCCGGGTCAAGTTTAGGTTTAAGTTGCAGTTGAGGGTTAACAGTCCCGGTTATTTCAGTTTAATTTGTACTTTGATTCGGAACTTTTAGAGTTATCTGCTGCCAAGTTTTAAGCGAGATAATTGTTGTGTTTTGATGAATTCAGTGAACTCGTAATTTGTGAACATTTCTTAAGACTTTAACTTCTTTTGACATTATTTTTTGTAATTGCTCTCACCAACAAATTGTGCGTATGTACAATCAGCATCAAACGTCTGGTCACTTTTGTACCTTGTCGCTTTACAGTCAGGTGCAAATGTCATACATGATTGTCAATTTTATTGTGTTATTACGACAAAGTACAAAAGTGGCCAGCTACTTTTTATGCTGACCGTACGCCGTGGTAGCCCAGTGGTTTACTATGGCCTCTCAAGCAGAATATCATGGGTTCAAAGTCTAGACTCGTATCTCTGAGTTTTTCATTTATGTACGACATTGCATTTAAATTAATTTACCATGAGCTTTGCGGTCAACAAAAAAATGGTGAGGAAACCTATACACACCTGCAAAGAAATTCAATGGTCTGTGAAGTTCCCAATTTGTACTGCGCACGCGCTGCAAACCTGAGGAGGCCTGTCCACTGCAGTGTGAGACGTATACAGGCTGGAATTGGAATGATGGTGATGATGATGATGATATATTTTTTAGTCAAGGTCTACAAATATATTTAAAAAAAATACTTCTATTCTAAAGTTAATAATACACTGGCAAAGACTCGCTTTCTTTGCGGGATCGCATTAGAAATGATGAAATCCGCGCAAGAACTAAAGTCACGGACATAGCTCGAAGAATCGCCAGACTTAAGTGACAGTAGGCTGGGCACATCGCTCGTAGAATTGACGGCCGATGGGGCCGAAAGGTTCTCGAGTGGCGTCCGCGGACCGGAAGACGCAGTGTAGGTAGGCCTCCAACAAGATGGAGAGCCAACCTGATTGCTGGAACGCGTTGGATTCGGTTGGCGCAGGACCGATTTGTTTGGCAAGCCTTGGGTGGGGGAGGCCTATGTTCAGCAGTGGACGTCTGATGATGATGATGATGAACAAACAAATACTTGCATAATAAACTTTTGTTATTAAAACTTTAACATAAAAACAGCTACAAAGTCAACTTAAGCTCTCTTCCAATATGGCTGCAGCCCCGCAAAACGCAAGTGAATGTTACGGTCGAGCAGCTTAGAAAATCTGCATATTTACCGACGTCTACTAACACCGGGGACGCGTTGTCTGTCTTGATACTGAAATTAAGTTGCAAAATTTTGAAGCTTTAATAATTTTTTTATATAAGAGGGGGTAAACGAGAAGATGGGTCACGTGATGGAGAGCGATCACCGTCGCCCATGCAACCCGCAACACGGGGGAGTCACAGGTGCGTTGCCGACCCTTTTAGGAATTGGTAGGCTCGTTTTTTAAAGGTCCCTAAGTTGTAACGCTCCGGGAATGCTGCCGCAGTAAGCTGATTCCAGATCTTCGTCGTGCGAGGAAAGAAGTTTCGCTTAAAACGCACGGTACTAGACTGCCAATCATCAAAGACAAACGGTTCCTCGAAGTGCGGTAGTGGAATTTAGCCGCAGGCAGCAATTCGAACAGGCCTTATACTACGAAGTGCAAAATTCGAACTTCGTATCGTGCCATTCCTCTCACGCTAATAGTATTTAATACGAGAGCGAGCAAGACGATGCGATACGAACTTCGATTTTCGAATTTCGGAGTAGACCCTCAGTTCCTCAGAACACTCCCCATGATAAATACGGTATAATATGCAGAGAGACGCCACATCCCTCCGCAAAGCCAAAGGATCGAGTTGGCCAGAGAGTGCCTGATTATCGACAAATCGAGCAGCTCTACGTTGGATGCGGTCAAATGGAAGAATTTGGTACTTGGGTGCCCCAGCCCAGAGATGAGGACAGTAATCCATGTGCGGCCTAACCTGCGCCTTATAAAGTTGTAAGCGATGGGCTGGCGAGAAGTACTTTTTTAAGCTTTAATACAAAAAAATCTGAAATACCGTAAATTTGGGGTCGTCATCATTACAGCCGAAAGACGTCCACTGCTGAACATAGGCCTCCCCCAAGGCTCGCATATTTTTAATATTATCGAACTTGTCTTTAAAATTTTTCACATTTACGTTTTTAGTGGGATTATTATTATTTACACAAAAACAAACAAAAGAAGTACAGAAATACTTATGTTAAAATACATCTGCCAAACTGCATAGCAGTTTGTTGGCAGAAAGTTTATAACTCTCACTAGGTACTTAAATTAATAAGGTCCCGACACACACTTGTCCGGTTTTATTAAAAATTCAAACCCGGTGCCGGCTGCGTAGGCACAGCGCGCCGCGGCCCTTTGTTATTGATTACTATTCTTAATTATGAGGGTGGAATTACGCTGTATATGTATAGTCGACTACAAACAATACGCTGTGCTACATAACAAACGGACATTTGTTCTCGCCAACATACAAGATTAACTAAACTGCTGTCGCTTTAAACCCGTATATTTCAAACTAAATACAAACTGAAACATAGATGCACAGAAAAAACCCCAGAAAAAAGACCAATGCTGGGAATCGAACCCAGGTCCTCAGCGTTCCGTGCTGCGTGCTTACCCCTACACCATCACTGGTCTAGAAGTTAGCGACGAATCTTTCCCATACATCGTACACGTCAGTCTGTTATAATCACATTTAGGCAGTGATAAAGCGCATCTATGTTATGCCCTCTACCGAGAGACTTCAACACTCCTTCGGAGCTACCCGCTCACCTGGACCTGGACCTGGGTTCGATTCCCAGCATTGGTCTTTTTTCTGGGGTTTTTTCTGTGCATCTATGTTTCAGTTTGTATTTAGTTTGAAATATATGGTTTCACGGGATGACCGTAAAAGTAATAAAAAAAATGAAGTTGAAGAAAATAAAAAAATAAATAGAAAAAGATACTTCATACTTAGCTTTAAACCCGCTTACGTAGAGCAGTTACGGAAAGCACCGAACCCAGGCTGCTCGTCTAGTCTACAAATTCGTATGCAGCACTGCAAATGCACAATTTCTGCTCAATCTTCGGCGATTTGCTCTCACTTTGCGCTCATTTTACCCGAGCGACTCGGGAATTGCTTATAGCACGTTTTATGCTCCTAGCGATATTCCATATTGTCGTTTTGCTTGCAAGATATTGCCGTTATCACGAAACAAGTTAGATAGAAGAAGTCCACGGCAGTGGAAAACTTAGTTTGGACCTCCCAAAAAATGGTTCAAGTTGCTTTACATCAATACGTTATTGGGTGAGGCTTTGATGCCTTTCGACTCCCGTATTCCGCGTGTTACGAAAATCGACTAATAGTATGTCCGTCGACTAAAACTCGTAATGACCACGCGTGGTGTGATGTCTGGTCACCTCTGCCCCATACGTCCCATTCCAAGGCTGCCTCGGTCCAAAATGCTTCGGCTTCGGCTTCGGCTTGGGCTGTAGTACATCATTAAATTTCTTTTCAGGTTGCATACACCTCAACTGGTTTAAAGACGTGAGTTATTCATATTTTTTACACTAGCTATTACGGTTATGTTCTTCGAGCTATGAAACCTGCATATTCCCACTTCAGCCGACATATTAACCCGCGTTTTGACAAAGGCTTGTCTGTTTGTGTTATGTTTTGACTAAAAACACACTTCATCTCGCGCCCAAGTAAAAAATAACACGATCTTTTAACCCCACCCGCGCCACATTAGGTTAAGTAACTTCACCGAATTCCCGGAAACTTCGCCCTTTATTTTTAAGCTTAAAGAAATACATTTGTAACGCGAACAAACGAACGGCGAGTGGCTGCCATATTATCCGTTTGCCGCAATACTAGGGTTCCGTCAGAGCCCTATACAGGATGTCTTAAAACTCAACGATAACCCAGGCCCCTCTTTTCCACTGGGCACTAAGAGCGTGTGCCCAGGGCTCTAAAGTCAAGGTCAATTTTTTTTTTTAAATTTAAGCATCAATTGATGCTCCTATGAACGTCCAAGAATCTACCACCGGTTCGGAAAAACCCTGTTGAGAAGAATCTGGCAAGAAACTCAACAAACAAATAACAACAAATTTATTTTAAAAATGAAGTAAAAGATAGTAGTTTCTTCAGTAAAATTAAAACAATGCTATTAGAAAAATGCTACTACTCAGTATCAGAGTTCTTAGAAGACAACTTGTAGATTCTCAAGAATAGTCGCCTAGAAAAGTGTATACAAAATATATTTGGTCTGTTTAAAATGTTTTTATGGATAGATAGATTTATAAATATTATTGTAGACTTTAAGTGACATTTTGTAATTATTGCTATACTTACTTGCTATATACTATACCCCACCGGGGTCCATGTGGATCTTTATTTTTTTATTGTAACATAACACCAGATTTAATACCATGGTTGTAATTAAATAAATAAATAAATAAACATACATCTAAAGTATTTAATACAACTAAACTTTTAACACAGTAGATACGCTATTTGAGACTAGAGATCACCAATGCGGATCTGAATCATTTCAAGACATCCCCCCTCAGCTCCATGG
Source organism: Archips crataeganus (assembly GCA_947859365.1). Lineage (NCBI taxonomy): Eukaryota > Metazoa > Arthropoda > Insecta > Lepidoptera > Tortricidae > Archips > Archips crataeganus. The sequence goes on along the minus strand of OX402048.1, from coordinate 1,509,091 downwards.
GCGATGGGGCCCCCTATTTGCTATAACATTTGGCTTTGGCTTTATCTGATCCATTTGTCGGTCAAAGCCTTATCCTTAAGTGTCCAGGGCTTCCAATAGGTTAAATACGACCCTGCTGGTACCAGACAAGAGGCCAAGTTATATTTCAGTTCTGGAAAAAATAAGAAAAAAAAACCATCACATGTCATCATCATCATTCCATCCTATACACGTCCCACTGTAGGACACAGGTTTCTCATAGTGACAGGGCATGGGCCGTTGTTCCCGCGCGAGCCCATTGCTAATTGGGAACTTCACGTATATTTCACACGTATACACCATTGACTTTCTTCTCAGCGTGTGTTTCCTTTAATCATGGTAAATTTCAAATGTAATTTCGCATTGAAAAACTCAGAAGTGCTAGTCCGGACTTCAACCCACGACCCTCTGCTTGAGAGGTCATGGTCAAACCACTAGGGCACCATGGTTTTACAAGTCATGTAAGCATGTCACGCCTCATGCATGCATGTCACATGTCACTTAATTAGCGATAATAGAGTCACATAACATATCACTTTTACAAGTTAAGTATGAAGTATCTTTTTCTATTTATTTTTTATTATTTCTATATTTCAGTTTGTATTTAGTTTGAAATATCACTTTTAGTAGGTAGGTATTACATATTTTCGAAAAAATGTTTATTGTCGCTTATCTAGATTTTTTCTTATTTTTTCCCGACTATTCTACTGAACTTGCCCTCTCGCCTGGCCCAGGTGATCGTTAAGTTTTCACACCCTGTATACTTAATCGTTTAAAACAAATTGTCGCATCTGTCAACCACTCTCAGAGTTGCGAGCGACTCGGTAATACTGTATTATTGATTTAATACGGAACCCTAATGACATAAGCGGTACCTACTTCACAGCTGTTTTTGCTGACGTGCCAAACCACTTTAAGAAAGTTAGCTGTGTTTTTGGCACAGATATTACACCCAACTCTATATTCCAAGCTAATTCATGGAAACTGAAATATGTAATGTACCCTGTAATATAAGTGTTGACACATCAAAACATCGCTCAATTCCTTTGGGGGAATTGGTGAGGCTGGGGTAGGTATTTGAGACCTACAAGCCCTCTTATTCTGAGTGAAGGCCTGTGACCAGCAGTGGAACGTATGATAGAGATGATAATGGTGATACAACTAATAGGCACAATACAATACAAAACTAATGACTGTTTATTGTGAAGTTCCCAATCCGCGCTGGGCCCTCGTGGACACTACGCCCAAAGCCCTCGCATTCTGAAAAGAGGTATACAGGATGGGATGATAAATTATATTATTTAAACAAAAAAGTTATTTGACAAACTTTACTCAATTATTCAATCCATTCCTGAAATGTTTTGGAATTAGATCTTATTGTTAAGAGCGTGATCAATCTCCATTAAGCCCAAAATCTAAATTATTCCAAGTTAAAATTTAACCAATTTACCCCGTATCATGTCTTAAAAAATCGCACAACAGTACGAATACGCTTACGAATGAAAAATATAAAGGTTTTAAAAGGTTTTTCCATTTTTATTTCCCAATCTTCAAGTTAATCCATTAGGTTGGGATCCCTTTCATGGGATCTGGTTAAAACGTCTTCCAGATCTGATTTTCGAGGGAAAACATACCTAATTTAATTTCATTTTGGCTTATAAAAGACTTTTTCTGATAGCTTTAAGAGTTACAAATGGGCCGGTCCTTTTTAAGACGTAGCTACCTACATACTTTTGGTTTTTAATTTTGTATCCGCGTTTTGCTGCAGTACTAATACAATGTGAAATTATAAACGTGATACCTACAAAATTAGTGTTCCTAGATCAAATTAATGCTGTACTGTATAATGCATTAACTCAATTTGTAATAAAATTTAGGATTTTAAAACTTTATTGAAATTAAATCACATACAAAGGTGCTGGAATCGTCAATGCGAGTCTACCTCGCATATACCCCGTTTTTTAACAGCGATTTTATTTTACATGTAGGTATCTATCTTACAAGCTTTGTACTACAATCGACGCTTCCGACGCTCAAGCTAAACCACGCGCGGATCGCATAACTCACATTTCATTGCGCGGCCGTAAGATTACAGATTTGCAGTTAAATGACCAGCCACTTCAATGTAACGCGACTTACGCTACACTTCTTTTCCCGTGATAGTTAAGGTTTAAGGGTGGTACAAGCAGGAACCGCCGGCGGAATGCGCTCATATCGCGGGAATTTGCCAGTGGTAGAGCACCCTACATGGGCTTAGATACTGGGGTGACCATGCTTTACATTTTTTTAAGTTCGAAAAACCACTTTGGGGGTAGGCCACATTAGAGAGATCTCTCTCCAGGCAGATGTTATGCCTGGGGACCGAAGTCCGATGGATGAAAGTTGGAAGTTGTATTTATGCAGCGAGTTGAGAAACTTCGATAGCGTGATGTAGGATTGTAGTAATTAGTTCCTTATGTGATGACTAGATGGCGCTAGTAGTCGCTATATCAGCCCCCCTTTTAGACCGGAGGTCGATACGAATTGCAGTGGAGTGCAGTCTGTGCGTCATGTGGGCGCTTGCAAGGGCCAGTCGCTCAGAGCCTCGTCGACGAGAATTGTTGTTCCTCTGCTACTTCTGGATGCCTGTTGCGTGATTGCTCGGAGCCTTGTTGGCGAGCGTTGGTTGATTGATTTGCAAGTGGAAGTAGTGGGAGGAGGATTTGCGAACTGTAGACACAAGGCAGATAATAGATACATGCTAATGGTGCACAGTGCGGTGAGTATGGCTTGCTGTGAGACTGCGTCATCGTCTTGTGTGTCTGAAGGTTGCGATTTTGTCCAATGTCGTGGGTCACCAATTTGGGGGTAGTTGCAATAGAGAGATCTCTCTCCAGGCAGATGTTATGCCTGGGGACCGAAGTCCGATGGATGAAAGTTGGAAGTTGTAAATGAACTAAAACAATTACTTTGCTCACCCGCGACCGACAAAGTAATTGTTTTAGTTCATTAATATGGACCTCCGCAAAGTAACGCCTGATTCAATAAATTATTGGAAGTTGTATTTATGCAGCCGAGTTGAGAAACTTCGATAGCGTGATGTAGGATTGTAGTAATTAGTTCCTTATGTGATGACTAGATGGCGCTAGTTGTCGCTATACCACCGAACTTGATTCATTACATAGTTTAATGACTATAACACCTTGAGAGGTACACGTACTTTGGTGAATTGTTATTTCGAAAGCGTGCGTTGAGCGTACTTCACACAAGGATGAAAAAAGATAGAAAATACATTTAACACTAATTTTGATGGAATTTTATTATTTCAGTGAAGACTTAAGTTTTAATTTAGATTTAATGAAACTAAGAATAAAACTTGACTAAGTATAAACACTAACAAACTATAAAAATTAAAACTAACTATATTAAAATAAAATAAACTAAAACTAAATTAAATCTAAAAATGGCCCCTGTGGCATGGTACCGAAGACGCTGGCAGCATTTCCTCGCTGGATCGTAAGACTGATGCGTTGAGCGAGGAAGCTGCCAGCTCTTCGGTCTCCTGTGGTATCTCTGAGTCTCTTTGATAAGTCTTTGAAGAGACTCAGAGCACCAGGGCCCCACGGCCCAAGGGTCTCGACGCCAAAAGGTACAAAATTATATTCGGCGCCGAGACCGCTGTATTTCCCTAACTTGGCAATTTCGGCCGTTTCTGCTGCTGCCGCTGCCCTTATAGATGTTCGTTGGAGTGGAGATGTGAAGGGGCCAGTGTGTCAGCACAAGTTGCGTCCCACACTAGCACCCGTCCCATACTCCACGGAATCAGGGACATCCCATCCGGTCTCATGCCGTCATTTCTAGATATTCATGTTGGCTCCAAAATAGCCGGCACATTGACCGATGCAAGAGACCGGCGGATGATGTCATTAAGGGCAGCATGCCTTGAGAAACGATCCGCACTTCTCTGGCAGGAAAGACCGTGGTGCCCTAGTCGGTCCACGTCACTTCCACAGGGGCAACGATGTGGCGCGCAGACCGGGACCCCGAGGCGGAATTAGGTATTTAAATAGAACATCACAAGACTCAAATATTTTTACAAAAAAGATAACACAAAGGCTTAAGACGTGTGTCAATGCGGTTGTAAATCGGACACTGGCTCAGCATAATGCTTTTTTTTTTTTTTTTTTTTTTATGTTAGAAAGGCCAGACAAACGAACTAGTGGGTCACCTGATGTTAAATGATCACCACTGTCCATAGACACCCGCAGCGCTTTACGCGATGCCAGTGCGTTGTCGGCCCTAAAGGAAAGGGAACAGGGGAAGGGGGTGAGGGAGGGGAAAAGGGAAGGGGTGAGGTATTGAGCCCCGGCACTCTCACTGACCGTACGAAACGCAAGCAGGATTACTGCTGCTTCACGCCGGTGTTCTGTGAGAGGGTGGTGGTGTGCTGAGTCGTTTACAGCACCCCAGCGCTGGTTTTCAGCCAGCACCGTCGGTGACACCCAGGTATCGCTATATACCTCTAGATTTACCGCAAATTAGTTTAATTTAAATTATGTACAATATAAATTTCTTCTCTGCCGCTATAATATAGTAGTAGGTACTGAATTATTTATGTTATTATTTTATTACTCTTTGTTATTCCGTCGCTATCCCCGAGAACCTGTAATTGGCTTACTGTATTTACTCCTATTTCCATATTGTGTTACCTTTTGCCCGCGACTTCGTCCGCGCTAAATTAACCTCCTGCGACCCAGAAAAAATATTGTATATTTGAATTAAGAAATTGTGCCTTGGTGTCTGGGCCGCCCCTTAGCGTGGGACGTCACCTGTGTAGACACATTGGCTCCGTCCCACGTTAACGGTTCTGCACGGAAGCCTGGGTCCGCCGCAGAGCAGGCCCAAACTATTAAGTGCCGCAAATACGCATTTCTTTCGAACAACTACATATTTGCGGCACTTGCAATTGAAACTTTGGGCCCATGGTCGTCCGACACAAAAAAGTTTGTAAAAGAAGTGTCGGACAAGCTCCTCGGCGTCTCAGGCGACCATAGGGCTGGTACCTTCTTTGCCCAGCGCCTATAAGTTTGGCGGTGCAGAGGGGCAACGCGGCTTCCGTCCTGGGGACGATGCCCCAAGTGGGCGATCTCCAGGGTATTTTTTATTTGTAATTTTTAGTTTTGTAAAATTTTGTTTTATTCTGTCAAGCTTTGATTTATAAATAAACTTTATGTAATATTAAGAACCCTTTTGTTATTTAGTTACAATTCAAAATCAATTTTGAAATATTTACAAAAAAATGCACACGGGGTCTTAGGAGGTTAAACAAAAGGTTACCTAGGGGTTATGTGATGGAAAACAATCACTGCTACCCATGAACACATCGCCGGATGACAAGCAAAACTCACTAAAATTTCTGTCACTGCTCTTCAAAAAATCGTATCTAGTTAGTAATTTCATAGTGAGATACGAGCTTTGTTTTAAGTAGGTATTTGGTACTAAGTGACTTTTGCTTGTCACCCTACGATATTGTATGCTATGCCCCTACAATACAAGTTAATCGTTAATCAAGTATGAACACAACTATGGTGACTATGCGCTTACATTAGAAAATAAGATGTTCAAAAGTTCATATTTCGTTAAAAAAAACAGTATTTTTTGTAAAGAAGCTGTATTTGCATTATCTTTCCAGAATTTTTAAATTATTGAGACTTGCGATCTGCTCTGTGTGGTTTTCCTATGGATCAAATTGAATTGTTCAGGATAAAAAAATACTTTAGTCCCTAGAGATTAAAAAGGAGTCTTAGTTCTGCTATGGAGGGACTGAAGTGACATTTTAAGAGCATGAGAAGTGAAAAAGCTTGTAAGAATGATGTGAAACTTGTTCAACTTCTAACTGCTTCATTTAAAATAGGGAAGCGTGGTCCCCCTAACTCCTGAGCGAGGGTCTCAGCTGTCATTCACCTTGAAATTGGTTTCACGCCGTCACACGCGCTACTTTCTATTACTCGCCGCTTAGGGTTCCTTTGGCAAGGTTCCTTCCTACACAAAAAAAATTAAAACCCCCAACGCAATTTAGTCACACATATTATGTTTGAAAAAAATATGTAATTCGCCATTTTGTGGTATGGGTACTAGACGACGATAAACATACTTATATAGATAAATAAATACTTAAATACATAGAAAACATCCATAACTCAGGAACAAATATTCGTGCTCATCACACAAATAAATGCCCTTACCGGGATTCGAACCCAGGACCTCTTGCTTCGTAGGCAGGGTCACTACCAACTAGGCCAAAGCGGTCGTATTACCAAAGTACTTGTCCGCAGCAGTTATGAAAATGCCCTTGCAACTTTAATTTTTAATGTTTAATTATATTTTCGTTTACAGTAACAGTTGTCATTTTTCTACATATATTCTAGGTACCTACATTATATTAAATGATCTGTTTGTACGATTTACATAAAAACTTGTTGATCAAACTAGACACTTCATTTTACTACAAATTTCCTGTAGTCAGACCCGCACGTACAGTCAAGTGTAAAAATATGGGTGCACACAACTTGCTCATAAATATGTCCCATAGCCCTTATGTCGTCGAATTAGGGTATAGGTATACAACGATGGGAGGATTAAATCGATACTTATTTTTGCACTTGACCGTACCTTATAATTAAAGTCTCATAGAAAATCTTGAGTCTCAATTCTAAGTAATCAATTTATTTGTTACTCAAATCAAATCAAATTGCTAATTACTGTCCGCAACAAGCTTCGTCAATCTTCGCATCATAAGCAAAATTAAATTACGGAGTCAAACAAATAACTCTTTCTACTTTGTCGGAACTAAGTGAAGGATTATTTCGGTACCTACCAAAATGCGGCGTGGGCGGGTAATATTCAACAGCTACAAAACCTTCGCGCAATCATCGTTAACCGAGTTACTGACAACGCCGATGATGGCTGGCAGAAGCGACACTCTATTGAATTGGGATTGTTAATTTTTTCTAACCCCCCTTTTTATTTATTTTTTATCAAAAATATCTATAGAGCATTTTAAGAAACCAATTTGAATATTTCAGCAATTCATAACTCCAATATTTTTTGATAATTTATTGAAAATTTGAGATACGACTTCTCGTAAATAACATGCCGCGGCTGAATCTGTGTATAAACTACAGACGCAATGAAACAAAAAAAAAATGTGTCGCAATCGATGGTTAGTTGTCATCTGTCAATGTCACTTTACACGTTATCCTTAATAAAAATAACACTAAAGTTGCCGATTCTTCCAAGAGACTACGTACAAAAAGCGATTTACGGTTATAGTCTTTTTTGTACGTATAGAATAAAAAGTTCAGGAGTGTTCCCTTGAAAATTCTTTGGCGGATTTAATCCATACTTACATTTAAATGATCCTCGTAACAATAAACATCGTGTAAGCTTTGAATTAACTTCGCGGCACCACTTCTCTCGTAAATCTTCTCTAATGCGAACAATTAATTTGTTTGGGCTATTGACAAAATCATATCCACAAGTAGGAATGAAACACTTCCTGTATAAATCCATTATTAAAATATGAAAAACTCGAATAATGTTTTTCAAAATAGTATCCTTAAACTGACAGATGATAACTACGTCGAAGTGACAGAGAATAGTAAAGAGAAACTAGACGGACGGCTTTTTTTCTTCTTGCAAAGAATTTCAAAGTTTAATGCCACTAGAAAGGTCAAACAAAGGTCAAACATTATTTTGCAAAAATACACACGATCATTTAGTATTTTTTTACTAAAATGTTATAAATTGATTTAAACCACATTCTAAAAAAGTGATCAATGCCAATTATAAGAGAAAACCGGCAAATTTCAGGTCACCCGTGAAAATTTAAATTTCGAAAAGGGTTAGCGTTTGTTTCTGTTAAATTCTTATCGATTTCGCCGTTTCATATAAGAAAACCGTTAAAGATCGTAACACGCTGTCATCTTACTAAGTGATAAGTCAAAAATCTCTATTTATGTCAATTACTATGTGTTTCCCGTGACTTCGTCTGCAAATAATCGTTTATCTTTCTTTTATAGTTTCTAAAATCTCGTTATTAGTGCTCACCTACATGAAAAAAGTAAGTACTGACCAAAATACAAGCTTCTAAGCCCGGTAACATGGGCTGTGCGTTAAATCTATATAAATAAAAATGAATCACCGAATGAATGAATGAATGAATGAATGAATGAATGAATCACCGAAGTGTATGTAAGCGCATAACTTCCGATCGACTGCACCAACTTGGATAATTCTTTTTTTGTTGCGTTTGTTATTGTCAGGAGAAGGTTCTTATGAAAGAAATTTTATAAAAATTACAACGGGAACGAAGCCGCAGGCATCAGCTTGTAATAAATAAAAATCACGGGGTACTTGACACAAAGTCCCAGAGTAAGCAAACCTGAGTAGGTACTAGACAACGTACACTTAAATAAATAGTTACATACTTAAATACATAAAGTAATAAACACTCAACGCTCAAGGACATAAAATTGCTCATGAATTGGCTTCGATTTATTAATTTATATGTTTTATTGTTATGTAATTTGGTGTGCCCATTATGATTTCAAACACAATGTATATTGTTCTTGAATAAATAAATGAAATGACAAACATTTATAATTATATTAATACATAATTATATTTGCACCGACCGGGATCCCTTACCTTACCTTAACCGGGGACCTTAAGCTTCGCAGTCAGCTTTCTAACCAATAGGCTACCTGGTCGTCTATTTGATACATCAGTCAGTCAACCATTCACTCAGCTTTACCTACGAAATACAGGGGCTAAATTCAGGAACGGCCCAACATGGTTCGCAAGCGGTAATTCAATCATTTGGGAGAGGATAGGAATGGGTTCAGCTTGGGATGAGCCTTATTTTCCTGTTAATTCGCTTTGTAAATAAATAAATAAACAAATGAATAAAACTCATCCCAAGCTCAGCCCAAACCTCTCGCAAACCAGTGATTTTTGGCGTTCCTGAATATAGCAGTTCAAACCCAACCCAACTCAAACGATTGAATTACCGCTACCAAACCCGTGAAGGCCCGTTCCTGAATTTAGCCCCTGATATAAACGTATTGCACCATCTGAAGCACATTAATCTCATCTTTGCCATTTTATGACAAGCGTAAACGGTTTATAATCGAGGGCGTCTGAATTTACGGATATTCGTTAGCCCGGGTTGCGGGCTCGGGTTTGAACTGGGTTTATTTTTTACTAAAATGGCTGCAAACTCGCATGCGTACATTGTATGAAGTTAGAAGGTTTTACTGTGACTCTAGCAGACGGATAAAGATTGTTTTAGCTGGGATTACGACATACGTCAGATACGTTTTTGGTCAGATTCGGCTTTAGACCGATACCATAGTACAGAAAAAAGGAGCAGTATAACGTCTCGGCAGCGTCCTTGATATAATTACCTACGCCGGTTCGGTACACAAACACGCGATAAGGCTGCCTACTAACAGTCACTCTTCAGTTATGTTTTGATAATGTCACATGAAATTTAAAATAGGGAAAGGATTAGGAGCTTAAGGAAATTATGGATAGAATGGACTAAGTGGTGTTTAACATAAATGCATATATAACGTTATTTTAATAGACCACTAAACGTATTATGTTTTTAAACGGTTTTATTTAGTTTCATCACTACGTATATTTGCTACCTATAAATTAGCCACGGAGAAGTATTTGCGCCTCTTCTGGGATGTGCGAAAAGCTTTATTATTGAATTTATAAATTCCGACTGAGTTAGTAATATAAAAAATTACAATTCCGGTTTCGATATAGATGAATTTAAAACATCCGTATACCGAACAATAAATACTATTTATATCGTCGTGTCATAATTAATAGGTATGCGCGTGAGTCCCGCGCCGCCCGTACGTAGCCGCGGAGCACTTGCGGCTGATGGTTGCCGAGGTATGCTGAGAATTCGTGGCGCGTAGGTATAACTCGCGTTCCGGCCGTTTGTATGAAGACATTCTACTGCTCCTTTTTTCTGTACTGTGCCGATACACTAACCTAAGAAAGTTACCACTATCGCGCAAAAAATATACCGAACCGAGAGCAAATAATTATTATGGGAAGCGGACTCTGGCCTACCTGATACCGAGAATCCTAAACAATATCCCTTCGGAGGAAGGCTGCACTAGTTTACGTTGTTTTAAAAATAAGGTAAAGTTGTTTTTGCTAAGTAATCCTATTAGTAAAACATTTAGTCCTTAATGTAATGTATTAAGTAATTATAGATATAACCCACAGATGTACCCACTATCACCTAATATCAAATTTAATAAGTACCCACCTGCTTTTTTTATATAACTCCAATTATGCATGCAAATAAATGTAAGCTAAGATTCTTTTCTAGGTTATGTAGTTAGTTATATAGTTTTTGCACAGTATTATATGGAAGTGTTTGGAGTGTTTCATTTCGCCAACAAACTGTCATGCAGTTTGGCGAAAAATGTTTTAATGTATACGCTGTGTAATTGTTATTTAAATAAATATAAAAAAAAAAAACTTATCGTCGTCGTCTCTTTATTACTAGATACTTTCTTTGTGCCACCAGTTTATTGCCAGATTTTTCATCAAATACTTTGCATCTCATAAATAGTAGTAGCTAAACTTATATATACTTTTCACTCGACTATCGAAGGAGGGTTATGTTTTTCGAGCGTATGTATGTATCATTCTTTGGCATGCCCTGCAGCCTAAACGGCTCAATGGATTTTGAAGTGTGAGGTGTCATTAGATTCGTCTCAGTTCTGCGAGTGACAAAGGATATACATTTTCCCGGAATTCCCATGGGAACGGGAATTATACAGGCGGGTTTTTTTTCCATCTGTTATTGAAATTAAAGTTATTTATATTTACTGACGATAACGCATCGGACTCAAACTGCATCTTGCCAAACATGAACCTAACAAATATCGTGATATCATTTTAATGCTCATTGATTTGACCGTGTAGAGTCCATCTAAAATCATTGAGTCCTTTTTGAACCACAATATCTGCAGTATCCATTTTTTGAGCCATTAACTCCGTCATAAACTGCGATGGCTTTATCTAAATCCAAATTTATTAATTTGCCGCTCTTTGACGTAAGGTTTACCTATAGCAATGAAATAACGGATAGCAAGAATTAAATATTTATTTCAAGTAATTTACAAAATGTCATCTCGCTTTTGGGTGTTAATTATTCATCCAGCCAATCGAGAGGCTTACATTTTGACCAATCAACGAAGTGCATTTCGATTTTCCATTTGCGCTTTACATATTAATAGTTTGAAGCTAGTATTTTGGAGTACGTTTTAAATTCGATGGTATTTAAAATTTAATCTCAAAATATATAAGTATTTCGGTGATACGGCACAAAATACTGAATCAACCCCTGTATTTAAAGCGACTGCAAAAGTATAATAGTTAAATTAACCTTAAACTAATTGTAAGCTAGTATGTACAATGTCATCCTTTCAAAACTAATCTAATTTAAGTTTAAGTCTCTTCAAAGACTTGTCAAAGAGACTCAGAGATACCACAGGAGACTGAAGAGCTGGCAGCTTCCTCGCTCAACGCAACGCATCAGTCTTACGATCCAGCGAGGAAATGCTGCCAGCGTCTTCGGTACCATGCCGCAGGGGCCATTTTTAGATTTAATGTAGTTTTAGTTCATTTTATTTTAATATAGTTAGTTTTAACTTTTATAGATTGTTAGTGTAAGTATACATAAATAGCTTTTATTTAAGTTATTGTTATTTCAGTTATAATTGACGACCGGATAGCCCAGTGGTTAGAGAACCTGAATACGAAGCTTGAGGTCCCGGGTTCGATTCCCGGTCGGGGCAGATATATGTGTGAAAAATACGAATGTTTGTGCTCGAGTCTTGTATGTTTATCATGTATTTAAGTACCTATGTATTTATCTATTTAAGTAAGTTTATCCGTTGTCTAGTACCTATATAAGCTTTGCTTAGTTTGGGACTAGGTTAATTTGTCGGACTCACGCACGGAGGGTTCCGTACCATTATCTATAAAAACGGCAAAAGAATCTCGGTTTATGCATGGGAAGCCCCCCTTAAATATTAGTTTTATTTTAATTTAATTATTTATTTTTATAGTGAATATATAACTAAGTATTTTGTGAATATTTCAAGCGTCAAGCAAAAACGAACAAAAAAATCACATGACAAAATGACACATGATGTTCGAATGACATTATCACAGGTGTGATTTCATGACACCAATTGACCTAGATTCCCAAACTAAACAAAGCTCGTACTATGAGTACGAGGCCACGGATAGACATACTTAAGTATACCTACACGGTGATTTTTAATCAGTGATCAGGAGTTGAAAAATATTAATCCCTGGCCAAAATGGAATTTAATAGATGAGGTCTCAAGTAGTCGGGTACCTGATTAATTAAAAAACCGGCCAAGAGCGTGTCGGACACGCCCAAGATAGGCTTCCGTAGCCATTACGAAAAAATCAAGTAATATTTTTCAAAGGATTTCGTATGTGTACGGAATCTTCCAAGTTTAGGTATGTTTTATACCTTAGGCTACTATTTACTCTTAAACTACAAATAATTCCCAAGCAATTTTAATCGCTATAATTTTCCTTGTAAATATAATTTATTTACTACCATTCTGAATTTTTTTCAAATTTTTCCACCCAACAGTTTAGATTTTAGAGGGAGGGGGACGGTTGATCAGATCACTGAATAGAAAAATCATGTTAGCAACCCCGCAATGGTTTTAAAAGACCTATCCAACGATACCCCACACTATAGGGTTAGTCGAGGAAAAAAAATCACCCCCACTTTACGTGAGGTACCTTAAAAAAATTATTTTAGTTTTTTTTATTTAATCGCTTTGTCGGCGTGACTGATATATATATTCATGCCAAATTACAGCTTTCTAGTACTAACAGTCTCTGCGCTTAGCCGCGGACGGACAGACAGACAGACAGACAGACGGACAGACATGGCGAAACTATAAGGGTTCCTAGTTGACTACGAACCCTAAAAAAGTTACTGTCAAGACTTCCTCCATTCATAGAATGCATTGTTATCCTACATTAGTAGAAGTTAAGTTTTGTCAAGTGTCATCCATCACTTTGGTGGGGAATTCGACAGGTTTTAGATCCAGACTAGACTATACCATGTGTAGGATCTAGGATGACAGATATTTTAATCAACAAGTGATTTTCCAAAATAAAATAAGTATTTAAAAAATAGACGTTTTGTTTCATGAAAACTACGTCTCAAATATTGTCACCACCGAATAGTGATCCAGAATAATTGGTTCAAAACCATCGTGTATGGATAAATACATATTAAAAATCCAAGCCCAAGAACAAACATTCGTATTATTCATGAAAATATCTGTCTCCATCGCGAATCGACTCCGGGCCAAGCTTCATAGTCAGGTTCTCTAATCACTTGGCTATCCAGTCGTCTAAAAGTTTAAAAAGTACCAGCAAATTTTCATACATTATTTACTTCGCACATAAACTAAGAAAGTAACCTATAACGCGTATTATCAATGATTTATCAGAAAACTTTCCTTTTATATCCTTGTAATAGATAATTCTTCGACAAAGTTATTTGAATTTATCGCTTTAATAAATCTATCGAGCCTCTGCAAAATGGACCGCCGCATACTAAAGCAATTGTCCGGGGCAAAAGGTATTTCAAATGTAACTTGCCATTATTATATCAATACTTATAACGTTTAATTTCTATATAAATAAAAAAATAAAATCTACTTATTTCCCTTGGACACATTAGAACGAACGACTTTACCGATTCTGTTCATCGTTTTTTAGAAAACTTTGTAGAAGATTCTTACGAAAAAAATCCCACGGGATAAGGAACAAACGAGACATACATTCGATTCAAAATAACCGTACCTCTGTTACTGTAGCTGTTAGCTGTTATAGAGACTTGATACTTGGTAGATATCATCATCATCATCATAGAGAATCATGGAGAAGAAAAGTGTCCCAAGTGGAGAACAAAAGTGTCCCAAATCATGGAGAACAAAAGTGTCTCAGTCTCGAGGAAGAATGTAAAACTAAAAATTGTTTCAAAAAGAATTTGAAAAATTGGTTGATAAACTCTTTCCACACAAAAAATTGTTAAGTAGTATTAGTCAGTAGTTTTGTAAGATGTACTGTATCTATTGTGCACAAATCTATTTGAAATTAGTGTATAGTTCTCCAACAAATTATTTTGCAATTTGGCGAAATATTTCATAAGCTTATCATATAAAATATAGTATAAGCCTTATACTATATTTTATATGTGTATAATAAAACTTACTTACAATAAATTAAAAAAAATATATTTGTCAGTCAGTAATTTTCAATAACTATAAATGCTTTGGTCACTTGCACTAATAATTCTTTCTTTTATATGGTCCATAGCTTGGCCCGTAACTTGGGGGTCCATAGCTAGGTCCATGGTCGTAATGGTGGTGGGGTCCATAGTGGTCATGGTCGTGGCCGTGGTACTCCTGCTTCTTCTCTTTGAGGTAGCTCACGAACCAGCTGAGGAAGTAGCCGGCTTTGTGTATGATGAGCCAGAAAACGAAGGCGTAGATCAGTTTGAGAACGAAGAACTTCTTTATTATGATATCGGCGAAGTACACTGGAAATAAAAGAAACAAATGAGTAAATATAGCAGAGGCACAGATTAAGGGGGTGAATCTTAATTAAATAATAATTACCGAATAATACTCGACATTGGCAAAAATACCCTAGAAAACGAAGAACCTTAATATGAATGCAAGCGGATAACATAATTGAGCTGTAACTAAAATATGCAACGATTGAAAATCCATTACGAACCCATTTCCATTGCATATGGCTCTAGCTGTTTCAATCCATTCCGTATTGCGTTTCAAATGACAATGGATTGGTCTTTTTTCCGTTGAAAAAAATGGCGGAATAATACACGGAAATTCGATTTTCGAACTTCGTTCCGTTTCGTTCATCCTAATAGTATCAAACCGAAGAGTGATTGGGTCAGCACAATACTAAGTCCGAAAATCAAATTCCGTAGTTGCCCCTTTGAATACAAACTATGAACTTAAAGGCCACCACATACCGTAGCGCGAGGCGTGCGCGCGACGCCGACGGAGCGTGCCCAGCGCGTTCTATAACACTGAATCATATAGACGGTGACATATGATTCAGTGTTATGCAACACGCTGGGTATGCTTCGTCGGCGTGGCGCGCACGCCTCGCGCTGTGCGGGGCTTAAATCTTGCTGCTCTGTGGCTTCTACGTCTATGCTCTGTCCTTCCCTAATGAACATGGCATATTATGCGCACCAGCATAATGATTGAGGCACTGACCGCCAGCTGCAACCAAGTCGCTATACACTACTTTTTATGTTTTCATGCATATAAACCCACCCTCTTACCGTCTACGTAAACACACTAACGACCGCTTTAGCCTAGTTGGTAGTGACCCTGCCTACGAAGCAAGAGGTCCTGGGTTCGAATCCCGGTAAGGGCATTTATTTGTGTGATGAGATGTCGATTTGTGTAAGATTGTCCCCTAATATTTATATTTTATTTATTTACTATGTACATTAATGTACAATACGCTAGTCAAGGAACAGTGGCAGAGCGAGATATGGGGCTTTGTAAAGTAATGCCAGATTCAATACATGTAAACTAAATTACGGAGGTTAACGACATACATATATCAATAAAGCATCAGCAATTATATTGTCACGAGCATTACGGTGAAGGAAAACATATTGAAACAACCTCCACACACCTGCGAAGCAATTCAATGGTGTGTGTGAAGTTCCCAAACCGCAGTGGGCCCGCATGGGAACTACAGCCTGAGTCCTCTCATTCTGAAAGGAAGCCTGTACTCTGCAGTGGGACGTATATGTATATACATACCTACAGGCCGCGATGATGATCAATAAAGCATCGAAGTGCGCATAGAGTTAAGGTTCCACATTAATTATGGGCGATGTCTGACAACATATATGTACAGTCACGAGCTTTAATTTGGGACCCACTTAAGGTTGACAGTCCTGTCATATTGTATAGGAATTCAAAGGATATTTTTTCGAAATGGGTCTCAAATTAAAGCACGCGACCGTACTTCTGTGACAAACACAACTTTCTAGTACTAAGAGTCTCTGAACTGAGCCGCTTACAGCCAGATGCAGCTTACGGACAGATGGGCGTTCGAAAAGTATACGAGTTCCGTATTTGTTACTATGACTACGAAACCCTAAAAATAAAAATTAATAATTAGGTATACCACCTACATCGAAGTTTGTTAGAAATTTGTTAACACCAACTTACCAAATAAAGCGATTTTCTTTTTTTTCCCCCTCGCTTCGACTTCACCCTGAGGCTCAGGAAACGCATTACATAATGCCACAAAACCAATTAAAAATAAAATCACAATCTCAGGACGCATTTTGTTTCCAGACAGATATTTTTACGCACGATAATGCTTTAATCTTTGTTTGGTTGGCTGGTTGTAATCCAGCGTTCACTTGTTTCGAATTTTGAATATAGAATGGTTGTCGATGTATTTTGTTCAGGTGACAGTGACATAATGGCGGTCGTCCTCTGCCAACCCAATACTTAGCTCCCTGCTAAATGTGATAATCAGTTGAAAGTGAATCTCACAACTTTCGTGAAGGTCTAAATAATTTAGGAAGTAACAATGAACTTGGCAGTGCCGGGAAGTTTTCCTTTTGTAAATGAAAGTGAACCGATGAGAAAGATTGATGGTGGCTGTGGAAATAAATCAGGATGCCATGAAGGGATGCTGTTGTGGCCGCCGTAAAAAATCAGAAAATGACAGAGTAATCATTTACGCTGCCTAAAATTGGGTTAAGCCGATAACATCCGGGTCAAAGTGGATTCATAATTCAGTTTGCAAATGAGATTGATATTCTTGCAACTACGAAATTGAGGAAGTTACAAGTAAGAACCACGGCAATTTTTAATAATGTAAATATTTTTTATGTATTTTTTACTAAGGGTAGTTAAAAGGTATAATAAATCTTTTATCTCGTCACAGGCCTCGTCTCAGAATGAGAGGGCTTGGGCTGTACTATCCACGCCAGCCCAGTACGGATTTGAAACTTCACACACAGCATTGAATTACTTGAAATCATCGTGACATTGATTGTGAAAAGGTTCTGTTGCATGTTATACTAGGGGCGTTCAATAAAAAGTGAGAATGAGTATGTTATAAACAACTTTTACTAAATGTCATTTTATTTTTCGACATAGTCACCTTTTAGCATAATACACTTAGTATATCTTTTTTCTAAACTTAAAATTCCATTTTTAAAAAAGGTCTCATCTTGAGTACTTAAAAAATCTTGTACTGCAGCGACTACCGCGTCGTCGTTTTCAAATTTCTGGCCTCTCAGGTATTGTTTCAATCTCGGAAATAGGTAGAAATCACTGGGAGCGAGATCTGGTGAATACGGAGGATGCTTAAGGATATCGAACCCAGCATCACGAATTGCAGCCATTGCAACGGCGGACTTGTGTGCCGGGGCATTGTCCTGGTGGAACAGCACAACTTTCGAGAGTTTACCTCGCCGTTTTTCGCGGATCTCATTGCGCAATGTTGCTATTTGTTTGGCGTATAAAGTGCCCGTAATAGTGGCTCCATGCTCGAGATACTCAATCATTAATACCCCTTTACCATCCCAAAAAACAGAGCCCATGACCTTACCGGCAGATGAGCTCACCTTGAATTTCTTCGGAGTTGGAGATGATGGCCTTTTCCATGTCATAGACTGCAGTTTCGTTTCAGGGTCGTAATGATGGAGCCATGTTTCGTCCATTGTTATAAATCGCGCTAAAAAAAGTTCCCGGTCTTGCTGCATCAGGTTCAAAGCTTCTTGACAAATCTCTAGTCTAGTTTGTTTTTGCGTGTCAGTAAGCATTCTTGGTACCCAACGCGCAGATACCTTTTTCATACCCAAGCATTCATGTAAAATATTATGCACGCTCCCCGTTGAAATCTTTACATTTTCAGCAATAAAACGAACTGTGACACGACGATCCGCCAAAACTGAGTTTTCGGCTTTTTTCACAATTTCTTCAGTTACTGCTGTAGTAGGGCGTCCGGAGCGGAGGTCGTCCATTGTCGATGTCCTTCCACGTCTAAATTCGGCACACAAACGTGCGACTGTCGAATACGGAGGAGCATTAGACCCTAAAGTGTCCCGCAAATCCAAATTGACTTGGTCCGTAGAAAAATTTTTCAAATCCAAGTATTTGATAACGGCGCGCAGTTCAATTTTCTCCATTTTCGCTAACGTACTCAATAGCATTGCAAAGAAATTACCGTATATATTTTTAAACAAAAGACAGTTAGTTTTTTTTTTCATAGCAATCAGCTAGATAGATTAGCTTTACCGGCCAGTATTTAATTTCGTAATATTAAAAGAGTTTGCATCCCATTTTCACTTTATATTGAACGCCCCTCGTACATATATGTACTTAAGTAGTGTTTTGTACGTGTGGATTCGTATCCCATCCTCGTCGCCAATGCTGTAGTTAGTTTTACCTAAGTAATTAATTAATACTTTTTTTAATGAAAAACTCGTAGTTGGAAAAATATTTACGGTTTTATTCACACTACAGATCCGACTAACATTCACACGGGCTATCAATCTAGCTAGGCCGCCCTCTATCTTGCTATACAACAGGTTCTATTCTAGTACACGATTCAGCTCCCTCTACTGTACCCCGTTACCTCCTAACATCTTTTTAAACAACCATTCAGCCATATCCTTTTCAATCCAGGTTATCAAAGTACATTCAAATATCACATATCATCTTAACGACCGAGAATAAACGGCGTGGCGGAAAGGTCGGTTCTAACATGCAAAATCTGTGCGGACCAATAATAAAAAGCCCTCTATCTTACCACGTCCCAAGGGCTATGTTACCGGGAAGCTCGTTACCTGGGACCACCTTGGATTGGTCGTTAGGCGACCTGGACCGTAATCGTTCATTTTATGGCACCTCGATTATCTCGCTTCTGAGATCGCTTTGAATCGCTTCAAGTGATTTATACGATTGCCAGGTGATTACGTAGTTTTATTTTTTGATTATGCACGGGAAATATCTGTGTATTAAGGAATTCTGATATGGTGCTGCCGTGGTCATTACTTGTATGTTGTGGTACTGTAAAATAGGGTTATTTTGGCCTTAAATGATTTTATTTGGCTGTTCCATCGAAGGAACTATTGCGGTTTTTTTTTTCGCACTAGTTCCTTCTCAAGAGGTATAGGAAGAAATACGTTTATTTTTTCACCTTTGTTCCTTTGCTAGAACTGAAGGTGCTACTGCGATAAGGAACAAAACCGAACGCAACGTAGTTCTTGCTTCATCTCTTGTGAAGGCACTAGTCCGAAAAAAACGCAATAGTTCCATTGAAGGAACAGCAAAAGGAACTACCGCGAATAATCCAGGATAAATTGGACTATTCAGATTAACTCGGTTCAGATATCTCACTAGCTTTTGAGTCATCCACGCAGAATTCAAATTTGTAGCAAAGCTTCTTCATCTTTCTTTTGGGAAAGCAATATCCAAAAATACATCATCGTCATCGATATCAGTTAATGAATATATAAATCGCAGTTTATTTTTTACCAATGGAAACCAGTGATCACACAAGATGTTTACTCAATAAGATTAGTCTGGCTCTAACCAAAATCCTTTTAAAATTCATGAACCTAATTACGTCCAATCACAGACGGGCGTCGTGTTTCACCACTGATAATAGCCAATCAGAATGTGTTGTTAATATGCATTGAATTAACCCCAGGCACTATATAACCCTTAGTACTTTTGTCGCAGTAACTACAATGCTACGTGAGTCTAGATAAAATCCAAGGCTTAGCAGACTTTCGCAATGCGAGTAATAATTCTTCAAGAGTTATGTAAGTACCTTTTCTAGAAGCTATCCTGAAGTTAATAAAGCTTTAACAAGTTGTTTTAGGACCACTAGGAAAAATCCTCTTCCATATCAATATTTTGGTGTGGTGGCCTAATAAATCCGCGGGGGTCTTGGGTTCAAATCCCGGCTCGCACCTCTGAGTTTTTCGGAATTTATGTGCGAAATTACATTTGTAATTTACCATGAGCTTTACGATGAAGGAAAACATCGTGAGGAAACCTGCACACACCTGCGAAGAAATTCAATGGTGTGTGTGAAGTTCCCAATCCGCACTGGGCCCGCGAGGGAACTACGGCCAAAGCGCTCTCATTCTGAGAGGAGGCCTGAAATAATTGTGAATATTTATCGCTATCCAATTAGCTTATAGCTTTACCAATAAATAAAAATAAGGAAATTAACCTATATTTTTGTATCGTTATTGTGGTAACGTTTACAAACAAGCCGACGGTGACATTCAGTGCGGCTTTTGCTGTGTTTGGGCAATTAGTCAGAAATACCCGGGGCTTATCGGTAAAAAACATTGTTATAAATATTCAAATGTTTGGTTGACAGCACTTAAATAACATTTGAATATTTATAAAAACGTTTTTCTTTGTTTTAACTTTTTTTGTACCTTTTTTGCGTAAAAGTGAAAATACAGAACTGGGTCTTTTCAAGAGTCGATTGCTCGTGCGAAGCCGCGGGCAAAAGCTATCCATACTAATATTATAAATGCGAAAGTGTGTCTGTCTGTCTGTTACCTCTTGACGCTCGAACCACTCAACTATGATATAGAAATTTGGTATGAAGATAGAGACCCTGAGAAGGACGGGTAGGTTTTTCCCGGAAAACTGCATAGTTCCCGCTGAGGTGTGATAAAAGATTCTTCGCAGACGGAGTCGCGGGCAACCAGCTAGTGTTCTATAGATAAAAAAACGACGATGGTAAATATTTTACCAAAATTTATTAAGATGAATACCATTTACTACTTTCAATTACCAAAATATAAACCAAAAATATCATTTATGCCAATTGAAAATTTAAAAAAAAAAACATTATTTTTTAGTGTACAAATATTTAACACCTTCAGTTTCCTCTTCGGTTTGGTCTACGTCACCCCACCTCCAAAGGTTCCTCCCATTCCCTGTCCTCTGCGACCGGGCAATTATCAACTCATCAGGTATCGTCTTCAAGTCATACGCCCATCCAAGCCAAGCAAAGAAATTAATAAACATGGTAGCAGCATTAAATTTAGTCATACCGAGTACAGAAGCTTTATAATAACGGGAACACGTGATGATAATTGTGGAAACATTCACCAGTCGAAATCAAGGAAACCGCTATATTTTCCACAGCCTTATATTCTTGTCATACGGCCTGTTCCCCCATGTATGCCCGATACTGTTCACTAAGAAAATTTGATTGATCGTCAAGACATGGCGGAGCATCGTGCAAATGTGCCAGGAATTACAGAGCGTCTCGCCAAAAGTCGCCCAAAAGTACATCGGGACGACCGTCGGTATAACATAAGCCCACAATCCAATCACGAAGAACGCATATTTCTCCTGGAACCGCAGCAATGGATTCCTGTGTATGTCTTCCATGAAAACGGTTTTTCCTTTCTCTAGAACATCGGGGTGCTTTCTAACGAAAAGCCAACCGATTTGCGAGAACCAGAATCCCCGGTTAACGTTATGGGGATCGGCGTCGGTGTCGGCGAACTTATGGTGGACACGGTGGTCTCTTACCCAGTATGTAGCAGTATTCATGTACGCGATACTGTTGAAGATCAGAAGGAGGATTTCTAAGCACAGCAAATACAGGTTAAATATGTTTTATGCGATATTTAATGTTATTGTCTTCGCGAACGAAGTCGCGTGCAAAAGCTAGTAAATGATAAACCGCTAAAATCTAGATTGTTCAACGTCAATGTTCACTTTTTAACGCGTAGGGTACACTTCTTTGTTCTATGCAATTGCGCACAATAAGTACGTAGTTAATGTTCAACAAATAACTTTTTAACCAATATCTCGTTTCTAATGCTGCACTACTAATAAGTTCATACACACTAGGTATAGGCTGTTAGCGTTCACTTAAATGTTCCAGTTGTAACGAATAAATACATCGAAAATGATTTGAAAAACAACGGTTAAATGTTCCGTTCACTAATGTTCTAGTTTATGCACGATTAATTGTCACAATTAATTGTGTTTATTAAGCACTTTTTTGGTCTATGATTAATTGTCTTTTCACTAAATTACATCGATTTTTACTCCGCGGACTATTTAATTATAGGTCACTGTCAATGATCCTCGGTCGATGGACCATGTTTTGAAGGTGTTAAGGTCCTTTTTCGCGTGCAGGTGATTTGTTATTGAAACGCGGCTTGTA
Organism: Archips crataeganus; assembly: GCA_947859365.1. Lineage (NCBI taxonomy): Eukaryota > Metazoa > Arthropoda > Insecta > Lepidoptera > Tortricidae > Archips > Archips crataeganus. Next base: position 1,486,702 of record OX402048.1, on the reverse strand, counting down.
ACTCTGAGAATTTAATTCGGACTGACTTACGTTAAAAAAAACAATAAACATGATCTTGAAGGTAGGTATCGACAAAAATCGATCAAATTATCGAAGTATCGTAAATAAATACCGTTTTTGGATCAATTATAATTTTACATATTTGATTATGCAAAAAAAAAAGTAGATGTATTCAAAAATTATATAGTTAACCATTTCTTTTGCTTTAATAATGAGTGACTCTTTGAACGAAAGTGTGCGAACAGGAACGCGTGGTCGTGAAATGCGACGTTGCCATTCCGACTTTTTGTTAAACCCACGATTAGTTAAGTGGTACTTAGTTTGCACAGGACCGGAGTGGTGAAACTGAAAAAACACTAGCTGACAGATTTGTCCAGTACTTAGTTTATTCATTGGTTACGTAACCAGCAGTTTGACAATAAGGTGGTGAAACACCCCCTAAGTTTATTTAAAAGCGAAATAGTTTTTCGGGTGCGCCGGTGGGATTCGAACCCACGTCTCCTGGGTATGCGCCCCAACGGGTGTTCTACCAATTGAACCACGTCGCGTCCAACCGGCTCCCCCGAAATTCTTAATCGCTTACATACGCCAACAGTGGCGTGTGGTAACATCCATCAGAACTATTAGAAGCTACGATTCCTACGTTTCAAATTACATTGGAAATGCGTAAGAAATGATGTACCACATCTATTTATTCAAATATTATTTTTATTTTATTAGCAGTACGGCTGCTCACCGAATCTAAGATTCCTAAGATTCTAAGATGGGGCGCGCATACCCAGGAGACGTGGGTTCGAATCCAACCGGCGCACCCGAAAAACTTTTTCGCTTTTAAATAATCTTAGTTTCGGTGAGCAGCCGTACTGCTAATAAAATAAAAATAACACCCCCTAAGTGTTTAAAAATATACAGTACCTACTTATAAAATATATATATATAAATGTACATAGTAAAGTCAAAGTGTGGCAATATTAGAAATCTAGAAATTACTATAGAAGCAATTTATTTTCAGCCATCCAGTTATTTCTTTTAAGATGTGCTTATGCCACGCAATAGATCCATTACTTTTGTCTAGTCTCTATTGAAAAAAAGTGATGACGTGAATCTGACGTTGAGGCTGTTATCAATGGTTATCAAATTTATAGTATTTTATGCAACTGTTGTATAAGTGAGGTCTTAAAAGGCGAGTGACGTGAGTTGCGATACGAGCGAATGCGAGTATCGCAATGGAAGACGGCACGAGCCGTTAAGACCAAATTATACACCGTTGCATACAATATTTTTCCTACGACTCGACTCTACTGTACTGTACTGTACCCTACTGTAGGGTACAGTCGGGTACAGTAGGGTAAAATGGGATACAGTCGGGAACAGTAGGGTAAAATAGGGTACAGTCGGGTACAGTCGGGTACAGTAGGGTACAGTCGGGTGAAATAGGGTACAGTAGGGTACAGTCGGGTACAGTAGGGTACAGTCGGGTGAAATAGGGTACAGTAGGGTACAGTTGGGTACAGTCGGGTACAGAAGGGTAAAATAGGGTACAGTAGGGTACAGTAGGGTAAAATAGGGTACAGTAGGGTACAGTAGGGTAAAATAGGGTACAGTTTGGTACAGTCGGGTACAGTAGGGTAAAATAGGGTACAGTAGGGTACAGTCGGGTACAGTCGGGTACAGTAGGGTAAAATAGGGTACAGTAGGGTACATTTGGATACAGTAGGGTAAAATAGGGTACAGTAGAGTACAGTCGGGTACAGTAGGATAAAATAGGGTACAGTAGAGTACAGTCGGGTACAGTAGGGTAAAATAGGGTACAGTCGGGTACAGTAGGGTAAAGTAGGGTACAGTCGTGTACTACAGTAGGGTAAAATAGGGTACAGTAGGGTACAATCGGGTACATTAGTGTAAAATAGGGTGCAAAAGAGTACAGTCGGGTACAGTAGGGTAAAATAGGGTACAGTAGGGTATTTTACCCTACTATACCCGACTGTACCCGACTGTACCCGACTGTACCCTACTGAACCCTATTTTACCCTACTGTATCCAAATGTACCCTACTGTACCCTATTTTACCCTCCTGTACCCGACTGTACCCGACTGTACCCTACTGTACCCTATTTTACCCTACTGTACCCGACTGTACCAAACTGTACCCTATTTTACCCTACTGTACCCTACTGTACCCTATTTTACCCTACTGTACCCTACTGTACCCTATTTTACCCTTCTGTACCCGACTGTACCCAACTGGACCCTACTGTACCCTATTTTACCCTAATGTACCCGACTGTACCCTATTTTACCCTACTGTACCCGACTGTACCCGACTGTACCCTATTTTACCCTACTGTACCCGACTGTACCCAACTGTACCCTATTTTACCCTACTGTACCCGACTGTACCCTACTGTACCCTATTTTACCCTACTGTACCCTATTTTACCCTACTGTACCCGACTGTACTCTACTGTACCCTATTTTACCCTACTGTACCCTACCGTACCCGACTGTACTCTACTGTACCCTATTTTACCCTACTGTACCCTACTGTACCCGACTGTACTCTACTGTACCCTATTTTACCCTATTGTACCCAACTGTACCCTATTTTATCCTACTATACCCGACTGTACCCTACTGTACCCTATTTTACCCTACTGTACCCTACTGTACCCGACTGTACCCTATTTTACCCTACTGTACCCGACTGTACTCTTTTGTACCCTATTTTACCCTACTGTACCCGACTGTGCCCTATTTTACCCTATTGTACCCGACTGTACCCGACTGTACCCTATTTTACCCTACTGTGCCCGACTGTACTCTACTGTACCCTATTTACCCTACTGTACCCTACTGTACCCGACTGTACTCTACTGTACCCTATTTTACCCTACTGTACCCTACTTTACCCTACTGTACCCGACTGTACCCTATTTTACCCTACTGTACCCGACTGTACTCTACTGTACCCTATTTTACCCTACTGTATCCGACTGTACCCTACTGTACCCTATTTTACCCTACTGTACCCTACTGTACCCTACTGTACCCAACTGTACCCTATTCTACCCTACTGTACCCGACTGTACCCTTTTTTACCCTACTGTACCCAACTGTACCCTATTATACCCTACAGTACCCGACTGTACCCTATTTTACCCTACTGTACCCGACTGTACCCAACTGTACCCTATTATACCCTACAGTACCCGACTGTACCCTATTTTACCCTACTGTACCCGACTGTACCAGACTGTACCCTATTTTACCCTACTGTACCCGACTGTACCCGATGTACCCTATTTTACCCTACTGTACCCGACTGTACCCAACTGTACCCGACTGTACCCTACTGTACCCGACTGTACCCTACTCTACTCAACTCAGCAGGTCTAAACTGGACTTTAGTGTTGAGTGTACCCTACATTTAATATTATGTGGCAGCTAGGTGTATCGTAATAACGACATTACGACACAAGTGCTGTTATGGCGAATAGATTAAGTATAGACTTTCTGAAGCCATATTATCTATGTTCTTATATATTTGTTCGTGACCATGTAAAAACCAGATAAAAGAACAGGAGTAGGAAAAAATTATTACAGTTCTTTTTTCTGGTGAAAAGGGCAAAGGGAACATACTTATCTATTCTGAGGTAGTATTGATAAATTTAGATACATTTTTTTAATTTCTTGTATGTTTTTAAATCCATATTTACACCTACCACCATACCATATTTACCATATTTACCATATTTATCACCATTGAAATAAATTATAATAAAAAAAACCGTGTTTAGGAGACAAAACTCTTTCGATTCCTGTAGGTAGGTAGTAATTTTCAGGTGTTAAAAAAATGAAATCTCGTCAATTGAGAATCTTAGAACCACCCAACTTTTATTTGTATTTAATAATGAATACGTCAACATTAAATCAAATAGATTTCAACTGTTACGATTGGTCGGTTCTCTACGTCTCTACATCTTCTATGGACCCCTTATCCCCTTTCTTCGCCTGAAAGAGGCAACATTAGTTAAATTCACGTCACATCTCAATAGGGACCATATATCAAAGTCAACACATAGTTCTTCGCCCGGCGCCGTCCGCCTGCGCCTGACGCGTCATATATCTCGAACTGAGAGAACTTCTAACGAAATATTATATTGCAATAACAAAGGTGCCTAAATTTCGCGGAACGGCTACTGTTTCGGAGTTACGCAAGCGGTTTTGTTTGCTTTAGTTTTCCGAGTCAAGTTTTTTGTCTAAATATTAATGTTTAGATATATTTAATAGATTAGCTTTGACTTCATCGCAGCATAATCTCTGGTGGAAATAGAAATAAAATAATAATTAATAAAATAGTTTATAAAAAGAGTCATCTTTTAGAAAAATGTTTACCATTGGTCCCACACTAGGCAATACCTGTCACGCGGCAACCAGGATACGGGGTACAAAAATTAAAAAAATAAGAATAAACTTGTAAACAAAACAAAAAATCTAGGAGGAGATTACATTTAATTAATATATCAAAGGCATTTAATTTAACTACAATAAGATAGGGGGGGGGTTGGTTAGACCGAAACAGATAGAGTGGGTGTGTGACTGTGTGTGTGTAGCTATGTTTCGTGCGAGTGTGTGAGTGTACGTGAGGGTGTGGGAGGATGTAGGTGAATGTGCAATCACCTAGGCAACGACCCTAAGCAGATTCTCACTCTCAGTCTCCCCATAATTGAGTCCACCTAGCCAGTTATAAACCATGATCTTGGCTTCGCGCGGGGAGGCTCTATATAGTAAGACTATCTTTTGCCCGCGACTCCGCCCGCGTGGAATTAGTAACTTGGGCAGCTTATTATTTTTATCGCTTTTTCATAAATTATGGCTCTCCTTAGTTCCTCGATATTAAAAAAATTACTCCCCCCCCCCCGCAACCCCCCCGCACCCTCCAACCCGCTCCCTCCCGCACTCCTCCCGTACAGCAACCCCGAACCCCCCCCCCGCACCCCTCCGCACCCCCTGCACGCCCACCCACACAGCAACCCCCACACACCCGCGTTCGTCCCAAGTCAAGCGTACCCTATAGAAGTTTTACTTCAAGTTTTTTTTGTCAAATATCTTGAAAACGGTGCATCCTACGGCAAAATCAATGAAATTTTCATCCCCCCTTTAATACCCTCACATCCTCTGCCCCGCACACCCACCCTTCACGATGCACCTGCCTGAGTGACAACTCGCAGAAGCATCATCGTTGCACGCTCAGAACACTCCAAAGGGTGTTTTAACTGTGGGAAAGCACAGAACCCTCCCCATTTTTCCATTTTGTAATACTATTTTTACGTCCAGTAAAACTGGGTTATTCAGCTGCAGCCGCATACGTGGTGCATCCCACGACACGTATGCATTCTACTCGACCACAAAATATTAGATTTTACGACCGCTGCAAACTTTGTAAAGCAAAATGAATTTTAATTAAAAATAAAGCACATTTACCTGTATATATTGAAAACTATGCTAGTTCCAATGACATAAACGGGAAAATTTGAGTGTGGGCGTGCGGTCGTGTATGTGTATTAATGCATGCGTGCGTACGTGTGTGCGTGCGTTCTTGCGTGTATACGGTCAGCCTGGTATGGCTACCGCCGTTACAGGGGGTATTTTCTCTGCAGCTGATTGTACGTGCGCGTGTGCATGCTTCTGAATATGTGTATGTGTGTGTGTGTGTGTTGTATCACTTTCACGGTAAAACAGCTGGACGGCTGAAATTTGCTACGGAACCCTATCTTGGGCGTGTCCGACACGCTCTTGGCCGGTTTTATTTCTTATGCCCACGGGACACAATAAAAATCCCAAAATTACACATACGCACGCACGCAAACTTTCCCATTTAAATACACCTTCAGGACGATACTGACCCAATAATAGGAATTATTCTCATTTCAAAAGTAAACCTGTTGTTCTTTTAGCATTAAGTTCAATTTTGAAACGAGAATTATTCCTATTGGGTCATTATCGTTCTGAAGGTGTGTGTATTAATGGGATGGTTTTATCTACCCTACTGTTTAAGGTTAAGTTGATTTTCGGGTTGCAGAAATTTATTTAACATTTTTAGTGCAACTTACTATGAATATCCAATGCAACCAATATCCTTCGCTTACATCAAAGTTATAGCACGTGAATGCTCACAGTGGGTCCCTGGCTTTGTCCCAACGTCTTCCAGGCAAATTGGTATGCTAAAAATATACTCCAATGTTATTTCCCTGGCCAATAGGCTGGTGTATAAAATGTTAGAGGTGAATATGCATTAGTTATTGGTGCATTCTCGAGATGCATGTAAATTTCGCGAGCGAATGGAACAAGAGTTTATGTTGTTTAGAAGTTAGGGCCCCTAAAGGATACTGTTTGAGCTACCGAATTTTATTTAGAGTTCATTTTTGGGTAAAAAGTTATGACATGACGCTTGCACTATAAGTTGCATCCTATAAGTTATTTTGCCTAACGGGGATTCTTTTGGTCAGCTACTTCCATAATAGGGGATACATTCATGATTCTGAGCCCGAAAAAAAATATTTTTGTTTTTTACAAGCTTTTATTTAACTTTCATTGTATGTATGTATGTATGTGTACGGGTAAAATCTTGGAAGTCGAATTTGACCCACTTCCAGTGGTCGGATTCGCTTGAAATTCTGTATATTTATGTAAGTTGGATGACAATGCAAGTACAATAATCTAAAAGTACAGTCAGCGAAGAAGCTTGCATTAATTTTTTTTTTACAAAACCTTTTTTGTTTTGAAAGTAGAAAGAATATTCTCGCTTTACTATCTCATGGAAACTCGTTTCTGTATTGCATTATTGAATATAATATTATTGTCCTTATTTAGGCAAATGCAGTTTCATGTAAAATCTGTGTCGATTCCGGAGACAGGAAAACATGATTTCGTACGTTTCGTACGTGCTGAGTATAAAAATAAGTTGTGAATTTTATCAATTACTAGCTGTTGCCCGCGATTTCGTTCGCAAACAATTCGTTTATCGCTATCCCACGGGAATTTTCTGGGATAAAATCTATCCTATGTCCATTTTAGGGTCTTAAACCATCTCCATGTTTATTTAGTCCAAACTATCCCCTGTTCTGTTCAATTTTATACATCCATCACTACTGGACTTAGGTCACTTTCGCTAATGGAAAGATCATTAAAAATTAAAATACAATCATAACTAAGTAAATTGAATGGCGAAACTGTAAAATGTGGCACTTAAATGTTTCCGAACTCTTCACTCAATCTAGGACGTAGGACCGCGGGGAGCATTTAGGCCCTATCACAATCTCTTAATGGCACTTAAAATAATCAAGCAACGACCGAAACTAAACACCAAATTACTTGACAAGTATCTAGTCTCCAAATAATCCCTTTGAGGACGCACGTAGTTTAACTTCTTCAGTTATACCTATCCTTATATCTACCCATCGTCATCATTCCAGCCGTAGGATGTCCACTGCTGGACATATACAGCCTGTCTCATTGATACCCTATCATTACGGTAGGAAGCGGCTTGCATCCACCTTGAACCTGCGGCCTTTACCAAATCTTCCGCCATCTCGTTGGTGGACGTCCCACGCTGCGCTTATCAACCACTCCACTCTAGGCTGGTATTAGTGTCACGCGGACGGTCAGTACGGATTGCTACGCATGTACCAATATTTATGTATTACCTAAGCTTAGGGAGCAATTCAGAGTAATGCGGGCGGCTCCGTACGGTAGACCGCCCGCGCGGACAGCAGTTTTAGGCTTGATTTCCTCCTACGCTGACGTCGGTCGCTGACGTCGGTCGAGCGTACCGTCGGTCGCGTATGAGCCATCAGCGTCGCTGTGCGGTGCCCCATAGAATATTGTGTTTATTCGTACGCTCGACCGATGTCAGCGACCGATGTCGGTCAGCTTCGCACTGAGCGCGCGATAGTGGTGTATAGGGCGTCAGCGCCGTCAGCGCACCGACGCGCGCCATCAGCGGCGCGTACCAATAAATCTGCCGCGGACGTCAGCGTCGCTGTGCGGTGCCCCATAGATAGAGTATTGTGTATATTCGTACGCGCGACCGACGTCAGCGACCGATGTCAGCGTAGGAGGAAATCAAGCCTTAATACATATTGGTCCGTGCGTAGCGATCCGTACGGACGGCCCGCGTAACACTAAAGCCAGCCAACCACTACCCCCTCGCTGTTAAAATAAATACTAGATTTTGGTCGTTAAGGCTTAAGTTTGACAATACAAGAATGCCTGTGATTTGGTGCAACAGCAACTACATGTTTGTCACCATCATCATCATCGTCCTAGCCTAATACGTCCCACTGTAGGGCACAGACCTCCTCTCAGAAAGAGAGGGATTGGGGCCGTAGTTCCCATGCGGGCCCAGTGCGGATTGGGACTTCACACACACAGAAGCCGTGGTGGCCTAGTGGTTTGACCTATGGTCTCTCAAGCAGAGGTTCGTGAGTTCAAATCCCGGCTCGCACCTCTGAGTTTTTCGGATTTTGTGTGCGAAATGAATGCTAGAGTAAAGTGTAGTTCACAACGGTACATAAGTACCAAGGGGGATCACGTACGTACGTATGGCAACTCTTGATCAGTGTAATCGTATTTGAACTAGCCCTAATGAAAGCATCGAACAAATTGTGGAAAGTTTAGCTTCATTTGGGAAGCTCAATTGGACTGTAATTTGGTGTAAATTATCGCACTGTATTTATATATGTATACTAAATTGAGAATTGAATTAAAATAAATTGATTGAATCACAACATTAAATTACTTGTGTGTTTATTTTTAATTTAGTACGGAATTAATATGTTCTCTAAACACAAATGAATTAGTTACTGTGTGTGGTTAACCGTTGCAGAGTTAAACGCATTTGTAAACTAACACGAGATTATTTGTTATTATGCTATGGATAAAATGTTTAATTTAGTTCGTGTTCGTGACCACATTATGTTCCATACATATATTTTATATCAGCCCGCTATTTTATTTTGCCCGAGATAAATTGCGGGATAATTTTCCGGGAAGAAAACTACCCCGTGTCCTTTCCCGGGACTTAAACTATCTCGAAACCAAATCTCATTTAAATCCGTGGTTCAGCGGTTACCTATTGATTTTCCATACAAATTGCCACCCCTTTTTAACCCCCTTAAAGGTTGATTTCTGGGACAAAAACTATCCTATATCCTTTCCCGGGACTCAAACTATCTCTGTACCAAATTTCATCTAAATCGGTTCAGCTGTTTAAGCATGAAGAAGTAACAGACAGACAGACACACTTTCGCATTTATAATATTAAAGTATATGGATTCTTGCCTCTACATAATTCTATTCTTCATAGATACTCGGCAAATATCCAATTTAACTATCAGATCTAGAATCAGTTCGCCCGATTTAAATTAAATGCATATTGCAACAGACACCTGGTCGCAAACCTTTGGTCGCGGTTATCGTGGTCTTTGGTAGTTTAATTAAATTTCAGGGAGCTCAGGCGCCCGCGTCGGTGACATCTTGGCGAGGGCCAAGGTATAAGAGAAAGAGTTTTTTTTTTTTTTTTTATAATCTTCTTCTTCTTCTTAGTCGGACACTCTTGTCTGAGTGGTCGTGGTTGCGCAGACGAGGTACACGGAGAGATGTACGGTGGGTCGCAGACTTTTTCGAGGACAGCTCTCTTAGCAATTTGCTTCCATTTCTGCCGGTTAGAGGCGTTGCGAGTACACTGGACCATGGTGGACTCAGTAGCTTTTTTAATCAGGTCAGTCCAGCGAGTTGGTGAACGGCCGCGTGCCCTCTTGCCTTCCACCTGGCCCTGAACCACCAACCATTGAGTATTTTTTATAATATCACGGGAAAATTCATACCAATTGACCTAGTCCCAAAGTAAGCAAAGCTTCTGTTATGGGCACTAGGCAACGGATAAACATACTTATATAGATAGATACACACTTAAATACATATTAAACACCCAGTACTAAAGAACAAACATTCGTATTATTCATACAAATATCTGCCCCAATGCAACGCGGGAATCGAACCCGGGACCTCAAGCTTCGTAGTCAGGTCCTCAAACCACTAGGTCATTTGGTCGTCTTAAGTTTCTCAACGGTTGGTCCTGCGTTGCGGGCAACATTCTAAGTGGTTCCTGCTACTTTTACCAGATCGTCAATCCGATTTGTTAGGGTCCTTCCCACGACACGTCTTCCGGTTCGAGGTTGCCTTAATGTCCCATTGGTCGTTGGTTTTAATTCTACATGGGGAAGGGAACTACCACCATCTTAGGCGTTCCTCGATATCATCTGCTTTAGTTTAAACATGAAACTACCATGAGACTCACTCATAGTGAAAATAAACGGATCACTCACGTCTTGAGACCCTACATTTGACAATGACAATAAAAGTAATGATGAAAACGGGGGTGGTTGTGTGTCGCTGTCAGTTGCGTCGAGTGAGTAGCCGCGCGACCAGGGCGATAGCGTTTGGCAGACGCCGTGACGTGTGACTACGAGAATAAGAGCTACGGATTAGCCCGAAACATGTCGAGTTAAACTCGCTTTAAGACGTGAGTGATCCGTTTATTTTCACTATTCATCTGCTTTAGATTCAGTGAAGCAAACTGCCACTTAAGAGACCTATAATACATTGGTAAGCTGTCATTGGCGTTATGCCCAGTTTTAGAGGACGGTCCCATCTCTTCTCGTGGGTAGGTTAAAAGGGTTGGTAAAAAGCCTCTCAGGGACCTGAAGTGAGAGTAAGCAGGAGCGCTCTCTATTGCAAACTATAAACTCCGGACTCAAGCACTATGGTCAAAGCAAGAGGAAACCATCACTCAGTTTTCCAAGAAAGTTAAATAATAAAGATAAAGATAAAGATAGATAAAGATAAATTTATTAAAAAATTTGATTTTTACAGAAAAACTTAAATAGGTACATACAAAGTTTCCTTATAAATCTAAGTAACTAACTCATGAGCCCGAACTAGGAAATCCTGTGTTTCGGACTGGAAGAACTAAAATATTAACTTTAAATAAATAATCAAACACACCGTGAAAAATGTAAATCAAGAATTCTGTCAAATACAATATAAATATAATTTAACCAAAAAAAAAAGTACTTAACCTAAAATTAAAAAGTAATAACAAAAGAAAGGCAGCAAAAACTATCTACTTTACAACTAATAATAATTTCTCTGTATCTTCGTACGACATGTTTTGTAGACGACATGGTTCAGCGCTACCAATTCTCAACTACGACCACGAGCGCTTTAATACGAGTATACTCGTAGAAGCCCTTATTTTCAAAATACAACAGTTGAACATTGAACCTTTTCCTTTTTTGAAGTCGGTTAAAAATTACCCGTGGCCTATGGCCCTATGGCTGGTTTATTTCTAGCCCATCGTACCTACCTACTGGACAGTCTTCCGTAAGACCATGACTTAGGCGAATTGTACATAAAGTTATGTTATTTTAGGACAGTTTTTATTAAAATTATACACTCTTTATTTTTTGTTGTTTAAAAAATCTTATGTATGGATTTGGGCAAAGGGCAGCTTTTAATTTATATTGAAAATGTAGCGAAGCGTCATTTTTGAATAGACGGTAGATGTAAATTCATAGAAATGTTATAAAACGCTGTCGAGCTTGTGTAATTTCACTTTCAGATGTGATTAGCAATTGTTTTGTGTATATTTCTAATTACTTTAATTTACTACCTTTCCCGCTTTCGCTTAACGCTTGCAACACACGTTACAGTAGCCATTCCCTCACCGCTGGCCGAGGCGTCGCTATCTCGTAATGAATTAAAAATATTTCTTAACTCAGCGGGAAATTGTTTGCAACCCCTGCAGAGTTAAATTAATATTTTTGATGAACTCGGGAAAAATATTAAGGTGGAAAAACATTCGCTTTTGTTTTTGAACGCCATGAAAGATTACTAAAGCGATTATGGGCCCGTTCATTTAAGCGAAGTAGAAAATGCGGCCCAGTTTAAAATGGAGGCTAGACATTCAATAAATACTGTGGTCTACTGTCTACGGATCATCAAAAAAATCATCGTGTACATACGTATTTAGTTTTTAAAATTCATAAAGAAAGCTGTATTTCGAACGAACTGAAACAATTACTTTGCTTACGATAGTTACGTTTATGCAAGAAATGTGTGTTCATGCAGTTTCTCCACCTCTACACTGTACGAACACACACAAATCACACAAACCAAACCATCACCACCACCAAACTACACTGACGCATTTCGAACTCAACCAGAGTTCATCCTCGGAGCACCACAACCGTATGCTAAACCAACTAAACCAACAAAATGTTAAAAAAAACACGAAAAAAAAACAAAAAAAAACAAGAAAACTGTAAAAGCTGTATTTAAATAAAGAACTCCGAGTTAAGCTCGGTCGCCCAGGAGTTGCCCTTGAAAATAAAATAATTTGGGTTCTTCCAAGAACTTAAACCCTCTAGAGCTAAAGTATCCAATACAGCTACATAATAACATTTTAATTGTAGCTTATAGGTAATGAATATTGTAACCCGAAATTCGTTGTAACTTTTAAAAAGCTCGTATCGCAAACTGATAATCTTACCTAGTATACATTACTGGCTGTGCGTCAAGGTTCAGTTTTGTTTACATATCAATGTTGTAATACGACCTTTTTAAAAGTAGCGATGAATTGTTTTAGGCATTAAATTTTGATCTGCGAAATGATTTTCCTCTCAAGATTCCTATTAGTCTAGGTTCAATAAAATACTTGTAGGACCACAAAGTATGTACATGACAGGAGATGGCACGTATCTAACACATTCCTTCCCATCAAAAACATGAGGTACAGGTGAGTAAGTAAGTGTAAGTATAAGTATGTACCTAATATGTACGGAACCCACAATGCGCTAGTCTGACTCGCACTTGGTCGGTTTTTAACACGCTTTTATTAGGTCGACGTGTATGTAACTAAGTATGTAATGGAAACTTTGATCATGATTTTGACCCACTTCCCGGTTTCCGATTGAGCTGAAATTTTGCACGTATGTGTAAATTGGATGACAATGCAATATTTTGGTAATATGGAGCTGATCTGATGATGGAGCTGGATGGTGGCTATAGGAACTCTGTAATAAAATGACACAACCCCGTCGAGTTTGGGCTCGTTTGATTCGTCTTGACAAGCACTTTGATTCCAGATGGTAACCAGGGTCTGATGATGGAGCTGGAAGATGGCCAAAGGCACTCCACAATAAAACGACACAACCCCGTCGAGTTTGAGCTCGTTTGATTCGTCTTGACGAGCACTTTGATCCCAGATGTTAGGGGGTTGGGGGGTTGGGGGGTGAGGAGGTGAAGATAGAAACAGAGAGTTACGTTTGGTATTTATTATAAGACAAAGTATAAGATGGACCGATTCTATTTAAGACGAACAAAAAACCTTCATGTGTCTCTTTTTAGCACATGGAAATCATGCCGTGTATAAATGTTAAAAATATTTCGTTATCAAAGACCAAAAAGTATAAAATAAATTAATAGTTTAAAAAACACTAGAAAAACAAGCTTTTATAAATGCACGTAAAAACAAAAAATAAATTATGGATCGTTCAAGTTGTCTCTATTTCTGGGCTGAAGTGTAAACTATGTTCTTTTAATTATAATATTTGATTGTAAAAGCGTGGGGCGCTGGAACAGGAAAGACGTTCTTGTTAACAAATACTAATACTAACTTCATTCTTCTTCTTTGGGCTGGTCATATTTGTCGAAAAACCGACAACCGTTGGAGTAAACGAGTTCTTGAGTGGAGACCGCGTCTTGGCAAACGTAGTGTAGGACGCCCTCCGGCCAGGTGGAGTGACGATCTGCGAAAGGCTGCTGGTAGAAGCTGGATGCGTCTGTAGCGACTACTAGCGCCATCTAGTCATCACATAAGGAACTAATCACTACAATCCTACATAACGCTATCGAAGTTTTTCAACTCGGCTGCATAAATACAACTTCCGACTTTCATCCATCGGACTTCGGTCCCCAGGCATAACATCTGCCTGGAGAGAGATCTCTCTATTGCAACTACCCCCAAATTGGTGACCCCCGACATTGGACAAAAATCGCAACCTTCAGACAAACACGACGTTGACGCAGTCTCACAGCAAGCCATACTAGAATCACCGCACTGTGCACCATTAGCATGTATCTATTATCTGCCTGGTGTCTACAGTTCGCAAATCCTCCTCCCACTACTTCCACTTGCCAATCAATCTACCAACGCTCGCCAACAAGGCTCCGAGCAATCACGCAACAGGCATGCATCTACAAGTAGCAGAGGAAACTACAATGCTCGCCGACGAGGCTCTGTGCGACTGGCCCTTGCAAGCGCCCACATGACGCACAGACTGCACTCCACTGCAATTCGTATCGACCTCCGGTCTAAAAGGGGGGCTGATGTAGCGACTACTAGCGCCATCTAGTCATCACATAAGGAACTAATCACTACAATCCTACATAACGCTATCGAAGTTTCTCAACTCGGCTGCATAAATACAACTTCCAACTTTCATCCATCGGACTTCGGTCCCCAGGCATAACATCTGCCTGGAGAGAGATCTCTCTATTGCAACTACCCCCAAACGTCTAGCCGAGGACAGGGCGCAGCGGCGCTCATTGGGGGAGGCCTATGTCCAGCAGTGGACTGTTTTATGGGCTGGTGATGATGATGATGATGAATACTAACTTCCTGGCGGAAGCTGCATGAGGTCGCACAAGAGCATAACGTTTATGCCGCCAAAGGGTTACCAAAGGGAACCAAAGATATCTCGTCCACGAACAAGAACTCTACATTTTGCCACTGTTGACGCATCCAAGAACGTCTTTCCTGTTCCAGCGCCCCACGCTTTTACAATCAAATATTATAATTAAAAGAACATAGTTTACACTTCAGCCCGGAAATAGAGACAACTTGAGCGATCCATAATTTATTTTTTGTTTTTACGTGCATTTTTACTAAAAAAAGCGCCCAACTTTCCTAATAAAATGTTCTGAATTCTGAAAGCATGTAGCCACGCCTACTTAGTCTAGAAGCCATTTTGAGGACACAATGCGTGGCTGGAATAATAACGCTGTACTCCCAAACTTGTAATTAATAACAAAAGTCAATACAATGGTGTCGCCTGAATCACAAGTACCTAGTACGTATTGTTATAAGAAATTCTGAGATGTTATTAAAGTTTCTGTTGGCTTTTTATCAGTTACTAAAGTAATACAGTAATACAGTAAGTAATACAGTATAGTAATAAATAAATAAGCCGTAGCTAAGGGATATTCCACTTCTTCATAAATTTAACGACCGCTTTAGCCTAGTTGGTAGTGACCCTGCCTACGAAGCAAGAGGTTCTGGGTTCAAATCCCGGTAAGGGCATTTATTTGTGTGATGAGCACGAATATTTGTTCCTGAGTTATGGATGTTTTCTATGTATTTAAGTATTTATTTATCTATATAAGTATGTTTATCGTCGTCTAGTACCCATAGTACAAGCTTTGCTTAGTTTGGGACTAGGTCGATTTGTGTAAGATTGTCCCCTAATACTTATTTATTTATTTATTTTAAGAGCTATGCTCTTGTCGGTGGAGTAACCGCCACTCGGCGCGGTCTTCGGCCAGCCGTTTGACTTCCTGATACGACACGACACCCACTTTCTCCTTCACCTGGTTAAAATAGGTCAGTCTTGGCCTTCCTCCACTAATGCCATAAATATTATAAATGCGAAAGTTTGTATGGATGGATGGTGTGTAGATGTTTCCCTTTGACGCTAAAATGTTTTGACGGATTCTGATGTAATTTGTCGCACAGATTGTTTACAACCTGGATTATATACACCGTGAAATTTTAGTGGTTGTTTTCCCGAAACAAGGTGATTTAGTATCGATTGTACAATCGATTTATAATTACTATTTTCACTAGAGTCAAAAATCCAATTGTGAAAAACGAAAGTCGAAAATGACCGTAAACCAATAGTAACGCTTCGTTGGTATCTAACCTATCGTACGATCGTACGCTACTTGTACCAACGAAGCGTTATCGTTACTATTGGTTTGCAGTCATTTTTGACTTTCGTTTTTCACAATTGGATTTTTGACTCTAGTCAAAATAGTAATTATAAATCGATTGTACAATCGAAACTAAATCACCTCGTTTCGGAAAACAACCACAAAAATTACACGGTGTAGATATTTTTTATCCCGGAAACTAAAATAGTGATAAACCAATTCATCGCAGACGGAGTCGCGGGCAACAGCTAATACGTTATAATTCATCATCATCGTCATCATTTCAGCCGAAAGACGTCCACTGCTGAATAGGCCTCGGCAACGTTCGCGGTGGAGACCAAGTTTAGGAAAGCATAGTGTGGGACGCCCTGCAACACGTTGGACTGATGACCTTAGGAGGACAGCGGGCAGTGGATGGATGAGGGAAGCCCAGGATCGCGAATGTTGGCACAATATGAGGGAGGCCTACGTCCAGCAGTGGGCGGACAATGGCTGTAGATAGATAGATAGAAGGCTCGCCAAACAGATCGGTCCAGTGTCAACCGCATCCAACGCGATCCCGCAACGATAAGACGATGGGCCTCATGAGAAAGCTCAATGTCACTCAGAGGGCGATGGAGAGGGCTAGGGTGCGCCTCGATAGATATAACAACATTTGATATAACTGTAACATTTGGTATAATGCTACATTTGATATAATGCGATTTACTCAAAAAGTAAACTTCGGAGGATTGATATTCATTCTATTTGATATGCATTAGGTTAGGTTAGGTTAGTTAATTTTATAAAAGAATCGCAGAATGTTTACTTCTCGAGTAAATCGAATTATGTCAAATGTAGCATTATACCAAATGTTACAGTTATATCAAATGTTGTTATAACTATCATTACACACCCAGAGGGCTATGCTTGGAGTTTCTCTGCGGGGTCGCATTAGAAATGATGAAATCCGCGCAAGAACTAAAGACATTGGCACAGCTCGAAGAATCGCCAGGCTCAAGTGTAAGTGGGCAGGGCACATCGCTCGAAGAACTGATGGCTGATGGGGCAAAAAAGTTCTCGAGTGGCGTCCACGGGCCGGAAGACGCAGTGTAGGTAGGCCTCCAACAAGATGGAGCGACGACGTTATAATTAACAGTAAATAATTTAGAACAGTATAGCGACTCCTAGCGCAATCTAGTCATTAAATAGAGAACTAATTACTACATCCTGCATCGCACTAACTTTCTTCCATCGGACTTCGGTCCCCAGGCATAAAATCTGCCTGGAGAGAGATCTCTATTGAAGCCTGTTACAACAGTTAGTCATTTATTCAAATGAAAGATCCCACACACGTATCAATAACAAAATCACCATGAATCCACTTGAACCCAACCGTTTCCTTTGTACGTCGTTATTATTACATTACAATTACCACTTGGGAATAATTTCGCCAGTCTTACATATTTATAAGCCCGCCGCTTGTTAATTTGTTTATTTCTCCCATTTTCCGCCGTTACACGGAGTTTGATTTTTATTGCGGAATTCCGGGAAATGCCGGGAAGCGGTAACTTGGTTGGATTCTTTCTGTTAGCTCTGTTACCAGGTTGGAGTATTAAGTTTTTACGGGCTTCCTTGATTATACTCTCTCACTTTAGGTTTATATTATACATAGCTTTTGCCCGCGACTCCGTCCGCGTGGAATTAGTAATTTGGGTAGCTTATTTTTTCTATCAAGTTTGCTTTTTCATCAATTATGGCTCTCCTTAGTTCCTCTATATAAAAAAAAATTACCCGCCCCCTCCCCGCGCCCTCACACCCCTCCCAACCCCACCCCGGCCCACCCCCCACCAAACCCCCCGCACACCCGCGTTCACATTCACCACCATACTCCCAAGTCAAGTATGCCTATAGAAGTTTTACTTCAAAAACCCCTGATTTTGAAACATCTTCCGCTCCGCTCCGCTCCTATTGGTGTTAGCGTGATGATATGTAGCCTATAGCCTTCCTCGATAAACGGGCTATCTAACACTGACAGAATTTTTCAAATCGGAGCAGTAGTTCCTGAGATTAGCGCGTTCAAACAACTAACAAACAAACTCTTCAGCTTATTAATTCTTCTAAAAACTGTTCGATAAATTTTTAAAATAGACGTATCTTTCTTATTTGTGAACCGATTGAAATGAAACAAACACTAACTGAATGTTAATCCAAGAAAATACCAACATATCAGTGAAAACCGCATCCTTCTAGAATAAGCCGTTTCTGAGATTAGCGCGCACAAACGCACAGACAAACAGACAAACAGATAAACAGACAAACAGACAATAATTCTAAAAATCATTGTTTCGGGTTCTATTGCGCTAGTAAATAGCCCTAGTGACAGTTTTTCTCAAATATCTTCAATGTACAGACACCGACTTGTTACAGATTTATTATATGTATAGATGTACTAAATACAGCCAAGGAAATTGAATCACGTAGGTATAGGTAACGCCATGAGAGTTGAGGCGAATGATTACACACACAGCTACATAAAGTACTGATTGCAAAAAAGATAGTAAATGAATGAAATGACTGAGTGAATGAAAATGTGAGTTATATGATATTATGATGAAATATTTTACTACTTATGCATATTATATTTTTTCTTTTTTCATATAAGTAACCTTTTTTTAAAATAAAACAATTTGAAACTGATAAGAAATATTCGCAAGAAATAGCGAAAAATATGCTTATCTGATTTAATATAAATGATCAAAATATTTTATTTTCTGTTTTGTTTGAACTAGATGTATTTTCCTAAATTATTCTTAAAGAAATAGGTTGAAGAAATTTTTAGTCAATCTTGTAATTCTATGATGAGTCTGTTGAACTTGCTATCGGTACGAATAAATGTCAAAATCCCGCTGTCATTACATGACATGTTGTTGTGTGCGTGACCTCAACTCTGATGGCGTTACCTATACCAGGGTGAACCCTTTTTATTGCAAATGTCATGTTGGCATTCATTGGAATGTATGGCTGGAATGTACGCATGTGCCCTAGAATCATCGTGAAATTGGTTGTACAAAGGTACCACCCTGGCACAGTCGGCCAAAAATATGGTCTACCTCCCTAAGGTGAAGTTCATTTGCACGTCATGATACATCGAGTTCGATTTTTGATGACAGCGACTAATGACTTCACTCAGTTATAAAAGCCAACCTTAGCGTTATTTAGATCTCACAGAAACTTTTGTCAAAACATTTTTTGTTGGCCGACCGTACCTACGCTGTTTAATTTCCTTGACTGTACCTACCTAAAAGAAAACTAGTCAATTGGAAGTCGGACTCGTTAGAAAGTCCGAAATCAAAAACACGTTTCTTGTAAGACGACGAAATTTCATGGGCCGAAACTAGTCACAAAGAACTAATAGAAAGTGACGCACTACCGCACTAAACGACAAAGGGTCACAATCTGTGCTAGCAGAGCAGTGCAGTGATCTCGACAAACGGCCCTGTCACAAGCAAACCCACTAAATCAGGCCGAGTGTGCTTTTATCGCCGCTGGCCGGACCGCCGGAATTAAATTAAGAAGAGCGTCTTCACATTATCCGGTCCGATGTCGACAATGGTAAGTCATAGTACTTTCAAGCTTTAGGTACATTTTGAGATTAAAAACTCAATTTTCAAAAAGGTGACTAGAACAGGGCACGTATAGACGGTGCTACCAACTGTTGCCATCAATTTGAATGTTTTACCCTGATAAGTTTCTTTTACTGTCTGCATATACTAGTAGTGTCTCTTCTATCGCATTAGTGCTGCCGCTTATAGTTTCTGCACGATCTCTATTGGTGGCACTTCGCTTGGCGTTGCGTGTTCGCGTTGCGCTATTGCCATCTCCGTCTTTCACTCTAGAATCGGCATAGTGCTCCTCTCTCGCGCACGCAACTATTCCTTGAAATACGCCAAGTGAAGTGCCAGCATGTAACTAGACCGTTTAAATGAGTCCTCGCCTGCGGGGTACAGGGGCTGGGGGTATGACGATAAAGGGGGTCGGGAGAGGTGCGGGCGGCAGCCACACAAGGCATGTTCTTTCCGTGGACCCTTCAACTGCAAGTTGCATTACATTGCGGCATCGCATTGACCACTTCAAACTCATTCGCCTTACGGCCTCGCAATATAATGCGATCATCATCATCATCATTTCAGCCGCAAGACGTCCTCTGCTAGACATAGGCCTCCCTCATTGATACCCAATCATTACGGTTGAAAGCGGCTTGCATCCAACTTGAACCTGCGGCCTCCAAATCTTCCGTCCATCTTGTTTGTGGACGTCCCACGCTGCGTTTACCAGTCTGTGGTCTCCATTCCTCCTCTCAGAATGAGAGGGCTTGGGCCGTAGTCCCCACGCGGGCCCAGAGCGGATCACGAACTTCACACACACCATTAATTTCTTCGCAGGTATGCAGTTTTCCTCACGATGTTATCCTTCACCGTAAAGCTCATAGTAAATTACAAATGTAATTTCGCACATAAATTCCAAAAATTCAGAAGTGCGAGCCCAGACTCGAATCCACAACCCTCTGCTTGAGAGGCCATAGGTCACACCACTAGGCTATCTAGCTCTAAACTTAGCTTTAACTAACTCACGTCATAATTTGCTACTCCTTTTTGCTTGTTCTGTGGTGAGATAACCACTGGCCAAGTGCCCAATTGCAGAACTAATAACAGCGTTAGCATAAAGGCTTTCTTAGCGCAATTCGGATGGCTAAATTAACTCTTAATTGCCTTTAGCTTTAATTACGAATGCAGATTATAGCGGCGCTTGGCAGTTAGGTTAACTGGTTTCAGCGCTGAACTTACTGCAGGATACCCCTAATCCGATACGCTCAAAACTTAGAGTAACACGTATCGTACACACTACTTTTCACCCGACTGCGGAAGGAGGGTTATTTTTTTCAAGCGTATGTATTTATGTAGGTATGTATTTATAATTCTTTGGCACGCCCTGCAGCCTTAACGGCTCAATGGATTTTGAA
The DNA here is from genome assembly GCA_947859365.1 of Archips crataeganus. NCBI lineage: Eukaryota > Metazoa > Arthropoda > Insecta > Lepidoptera > Tortricidae > Archips > Archips crataeganus. The sequence continues at coordinate 1,465,647 of OX402048.1, read as the reverse complement.
GTGTGAGGTGTCATTAGATTCGTCTCAGTTCCGAGAGTGACATAGAATATAATATTTTCCCGGAATTCCCATGGGAACGGGAATTATACAGGCGGTTTTTTTTCATCTTGTAGGTATTCAAAGAGGAATCATTGACGTTAAAAATGTGAGAGCATTTGAAAATTATTTTTCATCACTTAAGCTCTGAATCTGAAAGTAGGTTGCATTTAACTTGAAATCCGTGTTGTAAATTTGATTTACATCTTTAGGGATGTAAGTAAATTTAAAAATCGAATGGTGCTCCTTTGTATTCGCTAACTGGTAAACAAGGAGATTGTAATGCGTAATACTTACCTCCAAACCTCCATGCTGGCATAATGCTGCCGGCCAGTGCTGGCTGAATGTGCCAAAGCCAAAGAGCGCGAGGTCATTAAAAAAAAAACAAAAGACGGTTTGGCGCGATAAATTTTCTTCCGCTCGGCCTACCTATTACGGGGTAAACTACCATACAAGTGTTTACGCAAATTAAACAACATTTTTATTCATAAACGCTTTATTTTTGCTTATCAACAATTCATTAAAAAAACATTGCCTATCATAATCGCAAAGCACAATATTAACTAATTCATTATGAAATATAATATAAAATCTCCTATAATATGATGACTATTCCACACGTAATTCACCGAGTTTTAGTATAACAAAGAGATCTTACAGAATCGTGTGGAAATTACGAACATGCGTTAACGGCAGCGATTATTAAGTAACGAGAATACCCAATAAATGCATGAGAAAAAAAATATGATGTGTTTTTGTGTTGTTTTTAAAATGGGTCTCACTGAAAAACAATGTCTATAAAAAACTCTATACCTACTATATAGGTTCAGTTACTTTACTAAATGTAAACAAACTCCATATTGTGCGACTAAACTCAAGAGTGCGTCGGAAATGTGACGCGTGAAAGTCAATGAGGATGTTGACACCACCAATCAACTGACGTTCTTTTTATGAGCTATCAAAACACAATCTCCCATAGTTTGAATGGCAATAGCGACATATGACGTTATTGTTCGCATACTCAATCAACTAACTATTTATTGTTTTAAAGCGACAAAAAATCTAATTTTGCATTTAATCGAAAATTAATCTGACTTTCAGGGCTGAAATAAAGCGTTTTTTACTGGAGTCGTGTCTTCAAATCTAATACCTTTAAACGAGCAATTCTTGTATATATATATATAATCAGGATCTCGGAAACGGCTCCAACGATTTCGATGAAATTTGGTATGTGGGGGTTTTCGGGGATGAAAAACTGATCTAGCTATGTTTCATTTTCAGAAAACCGCTTTTACTCGTGTTTTCCGGCTATTTTTGTTTGCATTAGAATACAAAGCTAAATTTCGCCGGCTTCGAGCAGATCATAATAGCACAGTAGAAATCGGATGGTCGCGGATCCAGCCGACCTCGGTTCGATTCCACGTTTTTTTTAAGGATTTTAGTTTTTTTTTTAAGTTTATTTTTCATGAGAAAACGAAGTTTCTTCTTTTGTGAGAAAAAGTTACTTTTTTTGTGAGAAAAAGTATTATAGGGAACGTGCAGTAACTATAGGCGGCAGTACTAATGCGACAAAAGAGACACTATGCTATGCGGACAGTAAAACAAACTTATCAAGGTAAAGCATTCAAATTGATGGCACCCTTATGACACCAGTTGGCAGCACCGTCTATGTGCACGTTCCCTATTGGGAGCAAAGAACAAGAAAAACCGGTTGTCTGTAAAGTCGGTTTACGGACGATAGTTTAACGTGGCTCACCCCCCCACCCCCTCCGGTTTTTTTGTCAAATATCTTGAAAACTGTGCATCCTACGGCAAAATCAATGAAATTTTCATCCCCCCTTGAAACCCCCGAACCCCCTCCCCCGCAAATATATAATCAGAATCTCGGAAACGGCTCCAACGATTTCGATGAAATTTGGTATGTGGGGGTTTTCGGGGATGAAAAATTGATCTAGCTTGGTCTTATCTCTGGGAAAACGCTTGGTACCGAGTTTCTGCCCGAGCAGAGCTCGGTCGCCCAGGTACTTCTTTTTTAATGGTGTCAACATCCCTATTACAAATAAGTATGTATTGCATTTGGCTGGTTAACCCGACCGCCGTAACTTTTGGTCGTGTTGTCAGCTGATGTTTGTTGACATTTAGTAAAGTACCTAAACCTTTATAGTTATAGTGAAATATTTCGGCTTAATTTTATCTGTTAACTAACTCACTAAGGCACCTCCACAGCAAATTACCAATGGGCAAATAATTGTACTCATAAATGTATTCTTAGTGTGAACTTAGATACCAAATCCTGGCCGGATATCCAATGCATCTCTGGTATTTACATCATCCGTAGTACAGTCCACCAATTTGATTGCTAGGCCACTATAGAACCATGTCGTAATGAATCAATGTTTACCTTCTACACCTGTAATTGTTGCGTGATGTATGTCATGATAACGTCTTTATCTTTGTTAACATGTGTCAACGATAATGAATAGGAAATGAGTTTTTTTGTGTATTAATAACTTGAATTGTCACTGTCAGTCTATCAAAAACTTTTTTTCTTCTCATGTCATGGAGCAAAAACGTTTATAAACTCTTTTGTGATCGGAAAGTTGATAATCCTTTGACCCGCACTGACGTTGCAATTATCTAGTAGTTAATGCGACAAGGTTCTATAGTGGCATAAGAATCAAATTGGTTGACTGTACGTCGCGCGTAATTCGCGGCATCTAGACGCAATATAAACTGATACGCGCGTTCGCTTCGCCTGGATATACTCTTAAACATTACACATTCAGTTGTTGTTGTTGTTGTTGTATCTGCCTCTGCTAAACTAAAACCCAGCACTATAGCTAAACCGTTTAACTGATTTCGAGGGCGAGGACTCAGTTAAACGGCTTAGCTATAACTGTTTGACTATGGAATAATCCTAAATGACATTCAATTTCGATTCGGTGCAATACCAATATATTTACTTCAATATTTTCAATCGATAACACTAGTGAGGTCATTCGTTTACAATTTCGTCAATAATTAATATAGTAGGTCCACAACAACGAGCAATGCCAAGTTGGACTATAGAATGCCTTAACATCCCTGATTACTATTACGATCGTCGATCGACAATATCCCGCGTCAGATTATACAACCTCGTAAGGAATCAGACCATATTTCACTGCTAATGGCTACACTTAAATAAAATGTACTGTCGTTAATTATATGAAGAAATTATCTTATAAAAATAAAAGAGAACTAGGTTTTTCTTGAGCACAATAAGCACCCTGTTGTGGGTCATACGCCGTAAGAAACAACAGTTGTCTCTCCTGTGGACATAAAATTAGCGACTCCGACTCAGCAAACTTAAGATTTAGGTATTTTCTTTTCAACGCTCTCTGTCAAATACAACAGCTCTCACTCATAGAAGAAGGAAGAAAGAAAATCCATTTATTTACCACATCACAAGACACACCTATACTAATATTATAAACAGGAAAGATTTGATCGTTTGTTTGTTTGTTTGCATTGAATAGGCTCCGAAAGTACTGGACCGATTTAAAAAAATCTTTTGCTGGCTACATTATCACTGAGTGACATAGGCTACTTTTTACCGCGGGAAAATACCTTTTTCTACGGGAAAATTAATTTATCGCGGGCAAAGCTGCGGACGGAAGGCTAGTCATCAATATTTTTACAAAACAAAAGACAACACGAAAACTAAAGATAGAATGCGTCATTGCGGTTGCAAATCGGACACTGGCTCAGCATAATGCTGAGGCGTTTAGCTCCCCAGCGCTGATTTTCAGCCAGCACCGTTGGTGACACCCGGATCACTGTTTAGATAGATAAATAAACTGCACACTAATACTACCGTCGCATTTATAAAAGGCACAACTGCAAACTTGCTCAAAAACGAAACAGCATAAGTTTACAAAGAACTAGTGTGCACTTAGGCTTTTTCTGTTTCATAAAAAATACTAGTTGTGCCCCTTTTTCTTACGACGGCAGAATAGCTACATAAGGTTACATGCGTAAATAAAGAATTTGTAGATTATAAAAGCAAATAATAATACGCCATGACATCGGAATGTCAAAAGCGAAGTTGAACCCTACAGAAATGCATGTGGGTAGATATCGCTCTGCACGACGCGACTGATAGCAGTCGTTGGCGTAGAACCTGCGGTGCTAATACAGGGTTATTTGTAATTCACTAGCATCCTTTTAACCCTAATCTCCTACCACTTAAACAAATGTTTTTTGTCACAACTTAATATTTTTGGTGTAATAACGTTTTGAAAATTTGAGACTAACTCTTACTTTTACGATACTGTGCCGTGTTGCCCGCCACGACCGCGGCGCGTGGCCCCGCCCTTGAATTTCATAGAGTACGAAGTTGTGTCAGAAGTATTTATTTATTATTATTTATTTGTATGGAAAAAAGTGCTCCATTTTAAAAAGTCGTAAATCAAAAAACATTTATTCAAGTGATAGGAATGCAGGGTAAAGAGGATGTCAGTGAATTACAAATAACCCTGTATATGTGTCGCTGGCGTCGAAAAGGTTAAATGTACTGTAAGTTGGCAAGGCGACACGCTGACGCAGATTTGACTTATAAATATTAGCTATAGATAGACCCTAACTTTTATGTCCACAGGAGAGACGCGAACAAAAAATTGTATGACCCTTATGAGATAAACGTACCAATGCTCGACACCTCAACGCCCAATAGATGACACCCATCTGTCACCTCTGTTACTATGACATAAGATTGAAGGTGTCATGTATTGGGTAGTGTCAAGAACAGGGACGTTTATCTTATGTGATAATTTTTACGAACGGGTCGTCTGTCCGAAAAATGACTCTTTTTTTATTTGTATTTTTTTTAAATAATCCACGCTTTTCTGATAGGTGAAATATCGCTAGATGCCGTTAGTATCATGGTCCGTTTGACATCAAATCACAGTCTTACTTTTTTTTATACAATATAGGCTTGCGTTTGACCACACAGTCACGCCTGATGGAAAGCGAAGATGAGGCCTACGATGGAGCACGCTTGCCTAGTAAATGCTCATTCACCCACAACACCCTTACGGTGTCAGTATTCCCAAAATCCGCACAAAGCGTTTTCGCTCTTCCTTCATCAACCGCATAGCTACGGAGCGGAATTCCCTGCCTGCGACTGTGTTCCCTGAACACTACAATTTGGCCGCTTTCAAGTCTAGGGTGAATGAGCATTTACAAGGCAAGCGAGCTCCATGGTAGGCCTCATCTTCGCTTTCCATCAGGCGTGATTGTGGTCAAACGCAAGCCTATATTGTATAAAAAAAAAAAACAAACAAAATGTGGCACATATGTCAAAGCTGTCAAACGAAACTCACGATACGATACGATACTAGCATCTACGAGTATCCTGTATCCCATACAACATGTATTTTATTAGTATTTTGATGATACAAAAAACTGGAGAGCGGTAACTAAAAAAAAACTGTAAATCGTCGTTATAGGCAGAATATAGCTAGCAATACTGTGTCTTATTTGGGTTTGCAACAGTGTAATACGTCTAACGGTGTTTAAAAAAAAAACATACAATACTTATAGCAATGGCAACTATGAGATTAAATATATTCAAGCTCATAACTATAAAACGGCTAGATTTAACCTGTAGTTTGCCGATAGGTACATTATTCATTGAACTAGGTATTATGAGGCATGGGGATGAAGTCTTTTACATTTTATTTGTATAAAATATCCATTAAAAGTCGATGTTTTATTCTTCGATCAATAAAACAAATAATAACAAGTCGGTGCCCAAAAGTAGTCTCGGCATCACTCACACTCACTTGCGGAGTGCTCGCTTGCAAAGCCCTCGCTTGCCGAGTCCTCGCTTGCAAGGTCATTTGCTTGCGGAGTCTTTGCTTGCAAAGTCCTCGCTTGCAGAGTCCTCGCTAGCGGACATAGGTCTTATTTTGACACTAATGTTGTTCCCCAGTCTCTTCTGATGCTATGGTTGTTATAAGAACTGTTGTGAAATAGGCTGGTCCAAGTTTATTTAAAAAAATATTTTTTTTTCTTTCGCCACAACTCTTAGCTAGTCCAGTTATTAATAAAAACTACAAATACCAACATTGAGGTTTCTATAACCACGTTTAAAAGTCACCGAGTACTTACAACGATCAATTTTGGAAATACTCACGAGCGATATTTACTTTATTGCGGTTCATTGGACAATAATTTATTACAACTTATTGTTTACAAAAACCATCTGGTTTTTCTTAACGCTCAAAAAATCTTCAGTCAGAGCGACCACCAAATATTGTTACATTTGGCTCAAATATTGTTACATTTGGCTCAAATACAGACACACGAGGTAACCTTGAGGAGAAAGAAAAAAATTTTTGGACCACCCTTTTGTGAAACTCCATATACTCATTAGAACTATATAGCTTCGAATTCCTATTTGACTTGTTATCTCTGGTATTTTGATCGAAGATTCGAAGACTCAATATTTTTATGGATAATCGCGGAATGAAGTTTCGTCACTTTCGACCTTAACTCGTTGACATAGAGTCGAAAAGTGACAATCCTTTTCATTCCGCGACTGGACATTGCAATTTGAACTTTATTCGTTTCCACGTTATCCAAACCGATATCGGTATCGGACACATGCGATATCAGGACAAGTAATATGTATGAATGGTACAGTCAACGTCATAAATAAGTGATCACTTTTGTACCTTGTCGCTTTCAGTAGTTACACAATTTCGTATGGCTATTCAAACATGACGTTAGAGTGAAAAAGTACAGAAATGATCACTTATTTATGACGTTGACCCTACTTGCCATTCAGATTGTCCGATCTGATATCACGATCTGGATCCGATGACTTACATACTACTTGCCCCGAAATTAGATCCGATTATGTGCAAAACCCTCTATAGCTAGACCGTTTAAATGAGTCCTCGCTCGCGCCTCTCCCGGCCCCCTTTGTCGTCATACCCCCCCAGCCCCTGACCGCGCGGGCGAGAACTCATTCAAACAGTTTAGCTATAACTTCTCGCAATTAATACACGACAGGACCTTTTCGTTTTCGTCATTAGTCCGAGTTTTTTTTTTAAAGACAGAGGGGGAAAAGCAAGAGTTAAGCTTAACTCTACCAACTAGCAGATCAAAAGCTATATTGTCTTACGCACGGCCGCTTGTACTTAACCGCATTTACTATCTCTTTCTGTCACCATCTTAAGAATGAAATAGTGAATGCATAAAGCGCCTGCGCGTTAGACAATAAAGCTCCAAACGCACAGACAGCGGAGGCGTGGCGGTGCGGTGGCGGTAACAGTAGTAATATTCTAACTTGTATGAATGAGTTCGCGGTGCGGGTACACGACCGTTCATAACAGTTAGAATATTACAACCGTCACCGCCACCGCACCGCCACGCCTCCGCTGTCTGTGCGTTTGGAGCTTTAGGGCACCAAACCAGACCTCCAAGAGTCGCTTGCCGGTATTTAATGGAACAATACACTCCTAAAGTTTGTGCGAAGTGTTGCTAGCACGCTAAAAAAGATTCCGCAGTTTTCTTTCTACCACAGTGCAGGCAAACTATAGAAGCTTACATTGCAAAGGTATGTTGTAGGGTTAGAACGGTCTGTACTGTGCCGGGTACTTGATGGGAAGCTGGAGGGTGGTGGCGCGGGCCAGGTAGGTCCATCCCAGTTGGGTGTAGGCTTGTATGAGGCGCTCGTCCACCTCGCGGGAGGGCCTGTCCTCCTGCAGGCGGGCGAGCAGCTTGCCGGCCCGGCCCCAGTGCTTCAGGGTGAAGCAGTGCCAGATGCCGTAGTGGATCGCCTGGGGATTCAATTTAGTAGTACATTAGCATCGCTCGGAGACTCGCCAGACTTTTTATGCGAGATCCCTCGGTTTACCATAATTTAATAAGTCATAATGTTTCATTCTTCATAATCAACGTTAGTCGTACAGTGATTTATTTCGGAAACAGTATTTTTTCAGAACTTTTTTAAATACCATCTTATATGTAGTAGGTTAGGCTAGGTTTGTTTTATAACAATTGGCCGAGTAAAGTTTTTTGAAGAGATGCTAATTATATTTTTTTTCGACAGTGGTCGACTTCAATACCAAGAAACTGCAGCTGTTTTATTTTTATCTCCTTTTATTTATTGGAAATATTTTTTTAAGTGTTCGAGATGACATTTGTGATATTTTATGGCTGACAAGCGGTTCTTGCTCAGTACTAAGAAGAAATAGAAAAAAAAAAACGAATTCAACTGTCGCTTCTGTCAATGTCAAATGAAATCTAACCATTTGCGTTTCGTTTGCTTTGCGTTGTCCAAGAAGCAGTTCCAAAATAGTGATCGAAAGTATTCAATCGTGATCCAATTATTGTGCATAGGTCGTGGAGAAATGCGGTAAAATTGAAAGTCCGGATTTTATGCGGAGGTCGCTAAAAATAGTCAAAAAATCACACTGAGCACACCAAAACGCAAAGCAAACGAAACGCAAACGATTTGACATTGACAACAGTGACAGTTCACTTCGGTTTTTTTTTCTGTTTCTACTAAGTTCTGAGCTTGGTTCTGAGCACGAACGACTTGACAACCATAAAATCTCACAAATATCATCTCAAACACTCAAAAAAATATTTCCAGTAAACAATAGGAGATAAAAATAAAACAGCTGCAGTTTCTCGATCTCCAGAACGCCGACTGTCGAAAAAAAATATAATTAGCACCTCTTCAAAAAACTTTACTTAGCCAATTACAAAAAAAAACCGTTTCAGAAATAAATCAGTTTATGACTAACATTGATTATGAATTATGAAGAATAATACATTAACCCTCTGTTTCACCATCCATTGATCAAATTTATTTGACGGATAAATGTGATGCCGTCTCTGTTTGTTTTGTTCGAATAGACGGAGACGGCATCACAATTATCCGTCAGTTAAAATTAATCAATGGGTGGTGAAACAGCCCCTAAGACTTGTTAAACTATGTGAAATCATAGAGACCCTTTAATGCATAGCGTGTCCAAAATGCAACGCTGTCTTTAAAGTTCATTTTCAAACATATTCAAAACCAAACATAATATTGATATTTTCTCTTGTTCTCTGAGTGAATTCACAAGGATAACGCTGTTTGTATTGTGCTATAAATAAATAGGTTGTAATTAGTTAAGTTAATATAACCACTTGACAGTCCGGGCCGCGCGACCAATATGCCTCAAACCGTCCGGGTTTTTTATCGACGGACGCACCGCGCCGCGCGTTCACTACTTTCTAACAAAAACGTCTGTATCTTCCGAACTACAAGGTTTTAAATAAAGAACAAAATACTGAGACGTAAATTAATGTTTATTCTTTCGAATACTATTTATAAAACAATAGCACACGTATAATTTTTTTGCATAAATCAAGGTCAAATTTGTAAAATCGGTATACTTGGCTGTAAGTTTCTTGTTTGACGACTAATAACTCGAAATATTGAGCGATGACCCCCTTTTTTTATTAATTATAAAAAACTACAGTTTTTCACCTTTAAAATGATACTACAATCTAAACATACCGTTCCCAGTGAGTTAGCAAAATAAATTAATCAAGTTGCCTACTCCTCGCAACATTTATAATTTTGCGAAACTGATTTTGTAGCAAGATGGCCGCCTTCGTAAGGCTGCCTGCAACCGATAACCACTTTACAGTTCGTGCATACTATGGTATCCATTGTCACGAGAAAGTAAATTTCGTCAAAAAACTAAATTTAATTTCTTTTTTGTTTTTATTTTTTTGTTTAAAGACATAATTTACATTACATGAAATTGATAGCTGATGCATTTCACCTGTTTTTAGCGGTATACCTTTAATATTCTTTTTATTATTTTAATAATTAAAACATTCTTAAAAACAATAACACCTATAGCAAAAACTTAAAAAATACATACAAACAAACAATAATGCCAAACACCGAATAATCAAGTCACACGAGAAATAGTTTGTACAAACCCTTATTTCAGATATATTTTCAAATGTCCATGGATACTCAACCATCCACAGCATAAAACCTGAGGAGCATCGTAAGTATTTTGATGAATCCTTGGCGAGTGTGACATATTTCCCAAATAAAAGTTTATTAATCTAATCTTCATAAACCAATCGTCAATATTTATTGTATATTTCAGTAATCAGGGCGTCAAATTACTAAAAATTTGGCTATATATCTTCAAAGTCGCAGCACAAAAAAAAACCTCGATGTTTTAAATTGAAATTGCACTGTATTTACACTCACATTCAGTAGATTTAAGACGGAATCATAGAAAATAAACATTTGTGGTCATTTTTATGTACAATAACCCTCAAAACTATGTAATAGACGTGAAATACTTAAGACATAACGGCACGTTCACCACAAACACTGACAATCAAGCGCAGAATTCACAGGTCACTGCGAAATTTTTTTTTTTTACCGACAAGCTGTCCGCCACTACTGCCATCTATATTTTTTAGGGCTAATAATTTAGTCAGGCTACGTTTGTGCATCAATACATTTTGTAAATAATGCCGGGTATTTTTACTAGATGGCATTGAAATCAACTATTCATTCCTCCACCTTTTACGATACTAAGGTATCCGCGGACGGGTTGACGCATATTGGTTTTGGATACCATGGTATCGTCGGACTGTCAAGTGGTTAAGGTTTTTTAATAATCTATCGCATTAGGTTAAGAAAATCTGTAATGGTAGAATAGTTGTGGAAAATAAATAAATAAATAAATGAATAAAATTTTAAGTAATTTCTCAACTTATAATTCGTACAGTAAGGTTTGAAGTTTTGTCAATATTCAAATTACTTTACTCATATTTGTGTATGTACCTTGGCGTCGGTGAGGTCAGTGAACTTGAGCAGGTCGGTCATGTTGGTCGTGATCTGTGCCAGCAGCTTGTCTTTAGCGGGCGGACTCTGCGCCAGCGCCTTCAGCCGGCACAGCGCCGTGCCGCGCCGGCACAGCGCGTCGATCAGGTACCCGCGCTGTTTCTCGTGCTCCCTAGCGGAAATTAAATACCATAACATCATCATTATCCCAGCCTATATAAGTCTCACTGCAGGGCGCCTCTCAGAATGAAAGGGGTTAGGCTGCAGCTCCCACGCGGGCCGAATGCGGATTGGGAACTCCACACACACCATTGAATTTCTTCGCAGGTGTGCGCTGGTTTCCTCACGATGTTTTCCTTCACCGTAAAAGCTAATGGTAAACTTCAAATGTAACTAATGTTAGTAACAATTAACAAGGAAATATGGTTATTTACATTATTTTGCTTTCACAAGTAATAGTTAATATTTTTGAAGTGAAACTTCTAATGCGACTTCCAACAAGGTCGCGTTAAACGTTTAACGCTACCATGGAGGGGGTATGAAAGCATTAGTATATGTACTTTTGAAGCAAGTAATCTCGCATTGTTATCGCAACGGATGTTAAAAATATCGATAGTGCGATGCAGAACTCATACTGTCTGTGCAAAATGTATGAGACTTGATAAAAGCGCCATCTAGTGAGTAATTTAAACACATAGATGCATAAGTAAATTTAGTTCTTTAAGTTATTGCAATAAGGTTCATTTTTTTTGAGTCTAGCTATTCAACGAGGAAACGCTGCCTGCCTTGTGGGAACTATGCCGTCGGGTGCTATTCTTAAAGATATTTTTTATTTATATTTTTTCCTTTATTATCTTAGTTTAGTTTCTATTTTAGGTTATCTAATTTTAGAGTTTATTAATTTGTTCCAAACTGTTTAGGATTGTACCCTTGTTTTTCTTAATAATTTCGCCTGGCAACATTTTATATCGAATTTGAAATTAAAAAAAAAAGTAAATCGCTTGTCATTCTCTTTTTTCGAAGTTTGAATAACTGTCGTGTCGTTTGTCGGCGTGTTACCGCGCAAATTATATCGCAAGTAAATTGTCGTATCGTTTCTCGTCTATATTATATCTATTTTTGCGTCAACTACGTGTAAAAGTGTGAGGAAGGCTGATCCACTGGAGGAAGCACTGTCCTAGCTGTATCCTAGTAGTTGTGCTGGTTAACGGTAACCTTGTCGGAGGTAAGTTCGGACGAGCCAAAGATCGAGGAAACCTGCGCCAGCCACTGCGGCTAGGATCTGCACCACCATCTGCAGACGTCGAGGTGAGTGCTTCCAACCGCAAGTCTCAGCCTTTATCCCAAATTAGTTGCCGTATGTATTATATTTATTAATTATCGTTTCTCGTCTACAGTCCACTTAAAACCCCAAACACAAACAATGTCTATAAAACAATTATAAAATTAACTCATCACTTCAAAAATAAATAATACGAAAGGTTCATACTGATGTATGTATAAGTGCCTTTCTTATTTCCACATTATGAAGTTTCACTTCTTCCGCGCGGAGGAATTGCACGCACGATTTTTTTTTAAAAGTGTTTTTCAATAAAGAGGCAATCTAAATTGTTTACCTTAATTGTAATGCTAAAAAAACGTAGTATAGCTGTCGGCACTCACTGTTTGATCTTGGTGGCATCGGTGCGCGAGTCATTCTTCATGCCGAGGTACGCAAGCAGCTTCTCCTGGTCTATCTGTTTGATCACTTTATCGGCGACCGTGACGAGTTGCTCGCACCACGCCGTCGTCACGTCCAACTCTTCGTCCGCGTTCGGTAACCTGACATAATACATAAATAAATCATGGAACGGCTGACACCAATAGGGATGTTTCCTAGGTAAAAAAATAATAATAGGGATGTTGACACCATTAAAAAATAATTCGAAGCCACGACTCCAGTAAAAAAACGCTCTATTTTAGCCCTAAAACCCAGATTAATTTTCGATTAACTGCAAAATTAGATTTTTTGTTGCTTTAAAACAAATAAATAGTTAGTTAATTGAGTATGCGAACAAGTGACGTCATATGTTGCTTTTGCCATTCAAACTCTATGGGAGAAATGTGTTTTGACAGCTCATAAAAAGTACGTCAGTTGATTGGTGGTGTCAACATCCCTATTCTTATTAGTCCGCATTTTACATTATCAAAAAATATTGGACACGTAATTTTTCTTTTGACAATTAAACAAAAATGACGAAGATATGGCGCGTTGAAGTTCCGCGTGACGAGGCGTGACGTCACTTGTTCCTAAAACGCTCATACAAAGTGTAGGAACAAGTGACGTCACGCGAAACTTCAACGCGCCATATCTCCGTAATTTTTTGTTTAATTGACAAAATAAAAAATACGTGTCCAATATTTTTTGATAATCTAAAAGACTGACTAGTTAGGAAAGTAGCCTATTGGGGATGACAATTTACGCGCGAAACCATTTCGAGATAAACGCTTTTTAACTCGTTTTATGTAGTTATTTAATTTTAATTAGAGATGCGCCGAGTACAACTTTTACCGAGTAACCGAGTACCGAGTATACTCGGTTCAAAGTTTCTCAAACCGAGTACTCGGCCGAGTTACTCGGTTCAGTTTTGGGGCACGAAAACAGGTTTAGACAGGTTCGCGCGGCGTCCCGCGGGGTCCCCGCCTTCTCCCTGCAAATTAGTCAGTTTTTGTTTAACGAGAAATTCACATTCGGTCCGCACATTAATTGCTTAAATATTTTAAAAACATTGGAAATAGATGATTGTGTACAGTGACTGTTGACACAATGAGTATACGCAAAAATCGCGAATCTGGATGTTTTACAAGCCTGTTTTATTTTAATACACATGATTAATAATAATTTTATTTAGACCGAGTATACTCAGCATTTGAACCGAGTTATTCGGCCGAGTACACCGAGTACCGAGTAGTAAACGAGTACTCGGCCCATCTCTAATTTTAATATTATGTAATGAATTTATTACATAATAAATAAGTAACGACCTTCATTTGTCATTGTTGTAATTTGCGTGACCGGTCCAAGTCGTACTTTATTCTGTGTGATTAGAATTACTCACAATTTACTACGGAGTTTGATTTGGACCCGCTGTCTGACATCTAGCACTTTGACAGTGCCAGTAAAGTGACACTAGTTACAGGGTTGCCTTATCGTACGCATTTAGATAGATTTAGAAATTTGGCAGTGTGGCCCTCAATTATAATCTGACGTCATCAACCAAAATAGTTTCAGTAATTAATTTTCAAAAAAGTAGAGAACTAAATGGCAAAATATTGAAATTAGTTTCTTATAATTGACTTTTCTATACAAAAAAAATATAAAAACCACTGGTAATTTTTTTTACACATTCCCAATTGCCCTAGTCCCAAACTAGGCAAAGCTTGTACTATGGGTACAAGACAACGAATAAACATACTTATATAGATATATCATATAGCTGACCCGGCAAACGTTGTTTTGCCATATAAATTATAGCCTACGAGCTATTCTTAGAGTATTCTTTTTCTACCCACTACTGCCAATATGACACCAATGAGCAACCGAGTTCAGTCGGCCTACGAAAAGCAAGATATTTTTCTTCAACAACTTATACACTTACTTTTTGGGATCCGTCGGGGAATCGATACCGTGTAGGTAAGCGATATGCGCACCCAAGTATCCTGGGAACTTCTCCAACAGTTCTTCGTACAACTGCTCTGACTTGTCACCCTCTGAAATAAAAGATCGGTAATATTAACATATTAAGAACTTCTTTGACTGATGGTGATGACTTATGGCACTGAGACGTGGCCGCTAACGATGGACCTCATAAGGAAGCTCAAAGTCACTCAGAGGGCGATGAAGAGGGCTATGCTCAGAGTTTTCGAAGAAGAATCGCCCGACTCAAGTGGCAGTGGGCAGAGCACATCGCTCGTAGAACTGATGGCCGATGGGGCCAAAAGGTTCTCGTGTGTCGTCCACGGACCGGAAGACGCAGTATAGGTAGGCCTCCAACAAGATGGAGCGACGACTTGGTTAAGGTTGCGGGATCGGGTTGAATGTGGATGGCACGGGGCCGGTCTGTTTGGCGAGCCTTGGGAGAGGCCTATGTTCAGCAGTGAACGTCTTTCGGCTGACATGATGAAGGACTTCTTTCATTACAAGAGTGTGATCATCATCATCATCATCATAGCCATCATCCAGGCCTCCCTCCTCTGAGAATGAGAGGGCTTGGGTCGTAGTTCCCACGCGGACCCATTGCGGATTGGGAACTTCACACACACCATTGAATTTCTTCACAGGTGTGTATGCAGGTTTCCTCACGATATTTTCCTTCACCGTAAAGCTCATGGTAAATTTCAAAAGTAAGCCGTGGTAGGCTAACGGTTTGACCTATGACTTCTCAAGCAGAGGGTCGTGGGCTCAAATCCCAGCTCGCACCTCTTGAGTTTTTCGGAATTTATGTGCGAAATTACATTTTGATCGGTATAATAAAAAAATAACAAAAGCTTACCAAAATTACCTAGTTTACTATTGCAGAAGTGATTATAGCACGCTGAAATGTATGATGCATAGGAAAATTTTGTGTCTAAACTCCTGACCAGTGGCGGTGTAGGGGTTTAGCACGTGGCACGGAATGCCAAGGACCTGGTCTTTTCTCTGGGGTTTTTTCTGTGCATCTATGTGTCAGTTTGTATTTAGTAAAAGAAAGAAAGAAAGAAATAATAGTACATTGTTGTAGAGGCTGGAAAGTAAGCAATAGATGGACGAGTTTGTTTGAGGGCCGACGCGTAGCGGAGGCCCTCGAAAGTACGAGTCCATCTATTGCACTTTTGACCGAGACTAAACATTGTGCTTTTCACGACTAATGCGAGGAAATCATTATCATCATCATCATCATAATCATCCATCCATCCATCCCGTCCATCCCGTCCATCCTGTCCATCCCGTCCATCCCGTCCATCCGACCATCCGTCCATCCGTCCATCTATCCCGTCTATCCCGTCCATCCATCCATCCCGTCCATCCCGTCCATCCCGTCCATCCGTCCATCCGTCCATCCGTCCCGTCCATCCCGTCCATCCTGTCCATCCCGTCCATCTGCCCATCAGTCCATTCTGTCCATCCCGTCCATCCCGTCCATCCCGTCCATTCCGTCCATCCATCCCGTCCATCCGTCCATTCCGTCCATCCCGTCCATCCGTCCATCCGTCCATCCGTCCATCCTGACCATCCCGTCCATCTGTCCATCCGTCCATTCTGTCCATCCCGTCCATCCCGTCCATCCCGTCCATCCGTCCATCTAGTCCGTCTGTCCGTTCGTCCGTCCGTCTGTCCGTCCGTCCATCCATTCATCCATCCATCCATCGCATGCAGCAGACGATTACTGTTGATTGGTCCAATAATGTCGTTTCAGCACGCCAGGAATGAAATTCAGAAATTATTTTTCAAAAAGTCGTATCGTATAATGAAAGACATATACTGATACGTCCTGTTTTCGATTAGTGTAACTTTGTTGTCGTGTTTGTGCGCCATAAATGAGTCAGCTGTTAAATGTACATATATAGGCAGTTTTCAGTACTGGATTTAGGTTATCTATGGCCACATTTTCGAGCAGTGTCGTGAAAAATACATTTATTTACAACAGCACAAGACACATCCATCATCATCGACATTTTACAAAACAGAAGACAACACAAAAGCTAAAGATAGAATGCGTCATTGCGGTTGCAAATCGGACACTGGCTCAGCACAATGCTGAGGCGTTTACAGCACCCCAGCGCTGATTTTCAGCCAGCACCGTCGGCGACACCCGGATCAGGCCTCATGCATGCCATGTACTTACGCGCGATATTTACCTACCGCGGGGACGATCTCCTGCGATCGAAATTTCAGTAGGTTGCCACAAGCGCGCGCCGACGCACGTTCATTCGTGTTCCACGGAAAAAATATGCCGCCTGGACTTTTATAAGTGAAAATGGTGAAACAGGGGGCAAACTTTAATATGACTATGCTAGAATTAATAGCTAATATAACAATTTGGAAGTTCGTATCGTGCTGTCCCTCTTACTCTTCTATAAAAAGCTATAAGCGTGAGCGGGATGGCACGTTGCGAAGATCAAAAGTTGACCGTCGTATCTAGTATAACGTTATACAATAAATATCCTTTTCACGACACTGCTCGAAAATGTGGCCATAGATAACCTAAATCCAGTACTCAAAACTGCCTATATATGTACATTTCACAGCTGACTCATTTATGGCGCACAAACACGACAACAAAGTTACACTAATCGAAAACAGGACGTATCAGTATATGTATTTCATTATACGATACGACTTTTTGAAAGATAATTTCTGAATTTCATTCCTGGCGTGCTGAAACGACATTATTGGACCAATCAACAGTAATCGTCTGCTGCATGCGATGGATGGATGGATGAATGGATGGACGGACGGACGGACGGACGGACGGACGGACGGACGGACGGACGGACAGACGGACTGGATGGACGGATGGACGGGATGGACGGGATGGACAGAATGGACGGATGGACAGATGGACGGGATGGTTAGGATGGACGGATGGACGGATGGACGGATGGACGGATGGACGGGATGGACGGAATGGACGGATGGACGGGATGGATGGACGGATGGACGGATGGACGGAATGGACGGGATGGACGGGTTGGACGGGATAGACGGGTTGGACCGCATGGACGGGATGGACGGGATGGACGGGATGGACGGGATAGACGGGATGGACGGGACGGATGGACGGGATGGACGGAATGGACGGGATGGCCGGAATGGACGGGATGGACGGGATGGACGGGTTGGACGGGATGGACGGATGGGCAGATGGACGGGATGGACGGATGGACGGGATGGACGGAATGGACGGGATGGACAGAATGGACGGATGGGCAGATGGACGGGATGGACAGGATGGACGGGATGGACGGGATGGACGGATGGACGGATGGACGGATGGACGGGATGGACGGAATGGACGGATGGACGGGATGGATGGACGGATGGACGGATGGACGGAATGGCCGGATGGACGGGTTGGACGGGTTGGACGGGATGGACGGGATGGACAGGATGGACGGGATGGACGGGACGGATGGACGGGATGGACGGAATGGACGGAATGGCCAGAATGGACGGGATGGACGGGATGGACAGGTTGGACGGGATGGACAGAATGGACGGATGGGCAGATGGACGGGATGGACGGATGGACGGGATGGACGGAATGGACGGATGGACGGGATGGATGGACGGAATGGACGGGATGGACGGGATGGACGGGATGGACAGAATGGACGGATGGGCAGATGGACGGGATGGACAGGATGGACGGGATGGACGGGATGGACGGGACGGATGGACGGGATGGACGGGATGGACGGGATGGATGGATGGACGGGATAGACGGGATAGATGGACGGATGGACGGATGGACGGATGGACGGGATGGACGGGATGGACAGGATGGACGGGATGGACGGGATGGATGGATGTATGATTATGATGATGATGATGATAATGATTTCCTCGCATTAGTCGTGAAAAGCACAATGTTTAGTCTCGGCCAAAAGTGCAATAGATGGACTCGTACTTTCGAGGGCCTCCGCTACGCGTCGGCCCTCAAACAAACTCGTCCATCTATTGCTTACTTTCCAGCCTCTACAACAATGTACTATTTTTGTTAGGATTCCA
Source organism: Archips crataeganus (assembly GCA_947859365.1). Taxonomy (NCBI): domain Eukaryota; kingdom Metazoa; phylum Arthropoda; class Insecta; order Lepidoptera; family Tortricidae; genus Archips; species Archips crataeganus. Next base: position 1,446,997 of record OX402048.1, on the reverse strand, counting down.
GAGCTAAAATGGCAAAAACGGAACCTTTATAATTTCGCCATGACCGTCTGTCCCTTTGTCCGTCCGTAGCTTAGCTTAGGGAATATTAGTGCTAGAAAGATTGCATGGATATAATATATAGCAATTATCCCGACAAAATGGTAAAACAACATGTAGAGAAAATTTTTTTAATCCAAATTGTCAGCCCTTGTCACTGTCGGCACGCACACATTCTTAAGGAGACGGAGTAGTATAATCTGTGGCAACAATCGCGGTAAGTACCAAGATTTTGTACGGGATGCAGATTCTGTTACGAAGTAACTATTAAGTAATCTGTGCCCGGATCGCTGTTTGAAATATTACCTAGTTTGGTCAGCCAGTTGGTCATGAACTCCTTGCTGGCGTCCATGAAGTCTTCGTGCGGTTTCGCCTTCTCCTTCTCCCTGTTGTTGTTGGCGCGCTTCGGCGGCTCGCAGACCACGTACTGTAGGTCGTACGAATCCACTTTGCGGCCGAGCTCGTCTTTAGCGAACGTCACTGTGCCAGTCAGCGTGTGGCCTATCGTTAGGTTAGAACGGCTTATTCTGCGAAATAAATAAATAAATATCACGGGACAATACACACCAATCGACCTAGTCCCAAACTAAGCAAAGGTTGTACTATGGGTACTAGACAATGGATAAACTTACTTAACACCCAAGACTCGAGCACAAACATTCGTATTTTTCACACAAATATCTGCCCGACCGGGTATCGAACCCAGGACCTCAAGCTTCGTAGTCAGGTTCACTAACAACTAGGCTATCCGGTCGTCCAAATATAATCTTGAAGCCTACCTTAAAATGTGCACTTTCTCTAAAGATGTACTTATTTAGATGTATCACTTTTTCGGAAGGTGCACCGTCTAAAAATGTGCGCTTCCTATAGCTCCAAACGCACAGACAGCGGAGGCGTGGCGGTGCGGTGGTGGTTGTTCTAAGATAACTTGTATGAACGGTTGGTTGTGCGGTACCGTACCAAGAACTCGTTCATTCAAGTTAGAATATTACAACCGTCACCGCCACCGCTGTCTGTGCGTTTGGAGCTTCAAATTCAAATTAAATTCAAATTATTTATTTCATTTCAACTTAAATAAATAAATAAATAAAATAAATATCACGGGACAATTCACACCAATTGACCTAGTCCCAAATTAAGCTAAGTAAAGCTTGTGTTATGGGTACTAGGCAACGGATAAACATACTTATATAGATAGATACATACTTAAATACATACTAGGGGCGTTCAATAAAAAGTGAGAATGAGTATGTTATAAACAACTTTTACTAAATGTCATTTTATTTTTTGACATAGTCACCTTTTAGCATAATAAACTTAGTATATCTTTTTTCTAAACTTAAAATTCCATTTTTAAAAAAGGTCTCATCTTGAGTTCTTAAAAAATCTTGTACTGCAGCGACTACCGCGTCGTCGTCTTCAAATTTCTGGCCTCTCAGGTATTGTTTCAATCTCGGAAATAGGTAGAAATCACTGGGAGCGAGATCTGGTGAATACGGAGGATGCTTAAGGATATCGAACCCAGCATCACGAATTGCAGCCATTGCAACGGCGGACTTGTGTGCCGGGGCATTGTCCTGGTGGAACAGCACAACTTTCGAGAGTTTACCTCGTCGTTTTTCGCGGATCTCATTGCGCAATGTTGCTATTTGTTTGGCGTATAATGTGCCCGTAATAGTGGCTCCATGCTCGAGATACTCAATCATTAATACCCCTTTACCATCCCAAAAAACAGACCCCATGACCTTACCGGCAGATGGGCTCACCTTGAATTTCTTCGGAGTTGGAGATGATGGCCTTTTCCATGTCATAGACTGCAGTTTCGTTTCTGGGTCGTAATGATGGAGCCATGTTTCGTCCATTGTCAGTCTTAAAATAAATATGCTTAGATAGGTATATAGTTTGTAAGAGTTGTAGTTCTATGTTTTAAATGTTAAGATTTTTTTTTTTCTTTTGTTTTTTTAATGTGGTTAAATATTTAAGACTTGTTTTGTATGTATTCCTTATTTTACACCTGAAACACCGGAAATTTTTTTCCTAGTTCAGGTATACGTAACATGTTTCCTTTTTAAATATGTTTAGTCTATAAGTTGTTATGTTTTGTAACTTTTAGTATGATAAATAAAGATTTATTATTATTATTATTATTCTCTTTATTTATATTTTTTATTATTATTATTATTATTATTGTTATAAATCGCGCCAAAAAAAGTTCCCGGTCTTTGCTGCATAAGGTTCAAAGCTTCTTGACAAATCTCTAGTCTAGTTTGTTTTTGCGTGTCAGTAAGCATTCTTGGTACCCAACGCGCAGATACCTTTTTCATACCCAAGCGTTCATGTAAAATATTATGCACGCTCCCCGTTGAAATCTTTACATTTTCAGCAATAAAACGAACCGTGACACGACGATCCGCCAAAACTGAGTTTTCGACTTTTTTCACAATTTCTTCTGTTACTGCTGTAGTAGGGCGTCCGGAGCGGGGGTCGTCCATTGTCGATGTTCTTCCACGTCTAAATTCTGCGCACCAACGTGCGACTGTCGAATACGGAGGAGCATTAGACCCTAAAATGTCCCGCAAATCCAAATTGACTTGGTCCGTAGAAAAATTTTTCAAACACAAGTATTTGATAACGGCGCGCAGTTCAATTTTCTCCATTTTCGCTAACGTACTCAATAGCATTGCAAAGAAATTACCGTATATTTTTTTAAACAAAAGACAGGTAGTTTTTTTTTTCATAGCAATCAGCTAGATAGATTAGCTTTACCGGCCAGTATTTAATTTCGTAATATTAAAAGAGTTTGCATCTCATTCTCACTTTATATTGAACGCCCCTCGTATTAAACACCCAAGACCCGAGAACAAACATTCGTATTTTTCATACAAATATCTGCCCCGACACGGGAATCGAACCCGGGACCTCAAGCTTCGTAGTCAGGTTCTCTAACCACTAGGCCATCTGGTCGTCTAAACTTAGGTGGTAAGTATATAAATGGTCGAGTCTTCCTATTAGGTATAATGTACCTGTGTCAGGAAGCCTCGCTCTTCCATCTTACTTTAAGAGTTATGCGCTAAGCGCTAAGGTAGGCTTTTCCAAAAGTGTATTTTCCCAGGTGGTAGTTCCCCAGAAGGTTAAGGCTTACTGTCCACGTCGGCGTCATTCGACGCTTACATGCAACCTACAAAAGACGACAGGCGTATTTTGCGTCCTAGGTGTGTCCACGTAATCGTCATCCAAGCTGCAAAACGGTTAGTTCTTTCAAGATTAGCATCGCGAGAGCACATGAATAAATACAGAGCAGAATAAAAAGTTCAAACAACGTCGCGCACACATTACACTACTACACGCACAGCATGTGTGCGTGACCTGTCACAGACAGGACGGGGGGGGGGGGCGTGTACCGGCGCCCGCTCGGAGACAAACCGGTTTGAACTAGCTCAGTGAGTAGACAAAGTACAGGGGTGCCGCCAGCGACGACGCGACCGTTTAGCGTTTAGCTACATAGTTCGGGTGTTCGGTTGTTTTTAAAGATGCCTACCTGTTGTAGTGTTTGTAGATATACAGATATTAGATATTTAGGTACTTGTTTGAATAAATAATATATTTTTTTACCGAGCGACAACCCTATGATAATAGGTAAGAATTTCGAGCACTGATCGGAAGCTTTTCTTCTGCTCTGTATTTATTCATGTGGCGAGAGCTCGTGTTTTCATTGTGTGTGAAATTGTCAAGTGACGATGTAGATGCGATTATAAAATACAACTTTATTAGAAGACTAGCAGCCCGTCCCGGCTTCGCACGGGGTAGACAATTATTTATTTTTGGAAATTTGGATATGAAACACTTTTTTTCACAAATATTTTTGTTTATTAAAAAATTATTATTTATTATTTATTAATTATTACAGACGTGCACGCCCCACTCCTGTATTTCAGTGCCCCCTCCACCCCGCCCGCCGCGATGCCCGGCGCGCTTTTCAGACTGCATCGCAAACAACGGCCACGGCGCTATGGCGGTTTTGTTTACTGTTTGAATTTTTTAATTCGTAATATCTTTTGAATGGAAAGTCCAATTTAAATAATTTAAAAACTATTTTATAGGTAGTTAAATGGTCTTTACCATAAAATAATTTATTTGGATAAGGATTAATATAAACACATAAATAGCATGGTTTGAATTTGGTTAGCATTTTCATTAATGTTTAAAATGAAAAAAGTTGTTGTAGTGACATAACTACAATAGTTGGACATATGCTACCGCGGAGTTTTTTGTAGACATTATGATGTTCTTCAATATTGTTGTACATTATTTTGTTCTATCGCTAATAGTATCGGCAGCGCATTCGACGAAAGACATTTTAAGACTCATTTTTCTACACCTTCGGTTACATTGTTCAAATTTTACCAAGGATCCCTAATTTTTTTCAAAATGAAATGTAGCCTATGTCAAATTGGAAGAATGTAGCATTCTATTGGTGAAAGAATTTTTTAAATCGGCCCAGTACTTTTTGAGCCTATTCATTACAAACATACAAACATAGGTACAAATCTTTCCTCTTTATAATATTAGTGTAGACGACGACGGCGTAGACTGTATTGCCTTCATCAATACATCGAAAAAAATATTAATTGTAGATTGTTTGCTGCTGCAAAATAGTTATCAGTGGATGATTCTGTATTTCAATTCTGTATTATACAGACAAGGATACTGTTCAATTATGTGAACAAAATGTTTTGCTGAGGCCACCATTTCGCAAAATAAGCACGTGTTTGCGTCTTGCAATACGCTTGAGTGCTGGCATGCCGCTGCACGAGCTACACGACGAACGTCTGGCGATGCGCGAATGCGACGCTGCCGCTCCGTGGACACAGTATCTAGGGTTGCCAACTATTTCTTATGCAAATATAGTATTTCCCAGCCTAAAGTACACAAAATATAGCACTCTGAAAAAAATATAGTACAAAGTACTAAAAATATCTAAAATTGATACATTAAACATTAGTATAGTAAAAATGTCCTACCCAAACCGCATGCGTAAGGATTGACCGAAATATAGTATTTTTGCGTACTATATATTTCTTCAACAGTATATAGTACACAGAGTCAAAATATAGTACAATACTATATATTATAGTACGGTTGGCAACCCTAACAGTATCGTTCCTTTCTACGCAAGATGCATGCAGTCGGCACGCGAGCGTAAAATGACGAAAGCGTGCGTCTGACGTGCAGCTACGTGGACAGTAGGGCTAACTTTTTCAAAATGCCCGTATTTGTACATGTGTATGCAATTGGGGATGTCTATTTTTTTGCAATATATAGAAAATCGAAAACCATTTCGCGATAAATGGTTTTTAAATCGTTTTCTGTAGTTATTTAATTTTAATATTATGTAATGAATTTATTATATAACAACTAAGCAATGACCTTCATTTGACATTGGTGTAAATTGCGTGACCGGTTCAAGTCGTACTTTATTCTGTGTGGTTAGAATTCTTAACAATTTACGCGTGGATTATACTACGGAGTTTGATTTGGACCCGCTGTCTGACATCTAGCACTTTGTCAGTGCCAGTAAAGTGACACAGTGTATAGTGTACCACTACGCAAAAAATAAATAAAGGGGTTGTCTTATCGTACGCATTTAGATAGATTTAGAAATTTGGCATTGTGGGAGCCCTCAATTATAATCTGACGTCATCAACTAAAATAATTCAACAATTAATTTTGAAAAAAGTAGAGAACTAAATGACAAAATATTGAAATTAGTTTCTTATAATTGACTTTTCTATACAATAAAAATATAAAAACCACTGGTATTTTTTTTTAGACATTCCCAATTGACTATAGCTAGACCGTCTAAATGAGTCCTCGCCTGCGCCGTACAGGGGCTGGGGGGTATGACGACAGAGGGGACCGGGACAGGCGCGGGCGGCACCTCTCCCGGCCCCCTTTGGCGTCCTAATCAATTGTTTAGCTATAGGAGTCGTGTTGACTTACTTGTCGGAAGGTACGGGGGCGAAGTAGACGGGCAGAATGCCGCCGCTTGCCACAGGAGCGGAGCTAAACTTCTTGCCACCCGTCAGAGCCTGAAAATGCAATCGTTCACTGACTCGATTCACTATCATCATCACAGAAATAATAATAAAGAGGATAGAAGTGCCTTAGACGCGTGACCTTGGCGCCGCGCTTGTGACTCGTAGGTCACAAGCGCGTGACTTGTGGCTCAGTGCTATTTGAAACGTGGGTATGACAACAAGTGCTTTAAAATGGTGTTTTGCAGCATTAGCAATTGCGGAAACTCGTCCACACTGTGTAATTACACTAATAAGGGGATTACATTTCATTGGTATGTATTAATTTAATGTAATAATGCGGTTTATATCAAAATACAACTTGAGAAAATATTTCATTATGAAATATTGGTTTACACGTTATTAACACGAAACTTCATATACCATTCCTACTCATGCCCATAAAAACGCAGATCGTTTTGAATTATACGCAGCAATGTAAAGTAATTTTTGATAACCCTTCCGTCTTGCACAAAAGTTCGTGGTACGGACAAAAAAACAGGTTACGACTAGTACAGACATAATGCCGACGCGGCCAATAAATGGCGCCGTTGTGTAAATGTGGGTATGACTTACGTTGAGTGTTATTCAACGCTATCTCTAAGGTGTAAGGTTCATAATTGTTTGTAAGCAAAAATATTAGTAATTGTGTGCGTGATTGCGTAGTACGGTTCCGGTCTTTTGCATGTGCGCATTAACACTGTAAGTAGAGGGGATGAAGCAGCGACACGAGTTCCGGAAGAAAATAGGAACTAAGGCATTTCTATCCTCTTTATTATTATTTCTGTGATCATCATCGTCATCCCAGCTCATACACGTCACAATGCAGGACACAAGCCTCTTTTCAGAATGATATTTACTGTTACAAGAAAAAAATGTTGCGTTAAATACTTTAGATTTGTGTAACATTACATTGTAGATTTATTATTATTAGTCTCGCCGGATTCCTCTCAACAGGGTTTTTCCGAACCGGTGATAGATTCTTCGACATTCATGAGTGTTTCAATTCATATCAATTATTAAAAATATAGCTGTGGACGTCTCGCCTTTCGGCTGAAATGATGATGATGATGACTCTAGAGAGTATAAGGTAACCCCCATAATATTAATCTGCCGCGCTCGAGTGACTCCCCAAATCCCCTCTTGGGCTCCCTTACTATTGTTATAGCCTAAACTAGCTGATCCCGCAAACGTTGTTTTGCCATAAGTTATAGCCTACGACCTATTTAATTAACCTTATGTGTAAATGCTATGGATGTAATTTAAATGAATCACTAATATAGTATCTGTAATAATAACTCATATTTTTGAATAATTATATTTAATAGATAATAATCAATATACTTAACGTACTTAAGGCACTGACATAACTCGCAATATAAATGCATCTCGGCGAGCTTCAATTTAAAATATTGTATGCCAAAACTGGCTGATTGTGGCGGCACGTCTCTAATAAGTTTAACAACTGCTGTATATTATGTACCCACAGTCTACAATTAAAAGATTTGAACCGGTTGTCTGTAAAGTCGGTTTACGGACGATAGTTTAACGTGACAACGTCATAACAAAACATTCAAAAATTACCCGAGCGGCGACGATGAGCATGTACTAAGATTGTACATGCTCATAGTTCGCCGCTCAATGTAACGTTACGTAACGTTACATGTACGTTACAATGAGACATGTTTTTTCGTGTATGCAGCCGGCGTTCATCGATTTATTAGACGTTGTCACGTCAAAAAAATGATAAAAATCGGTCAAGCCAAAGCCAAAGCAAAGCCAAGTTCGATAACAAACACCGTGACACGAGATAATTATATATTAAATAAATAAATAAATATAAATAAATATTAGGGGACAATCTTACACAAATCGACCTAGTCCCAAACTAAGCAAAGCTTGTACTATGGGTACTAGACGACGATAAACATATACTTAAATACATAGAAAACATCCATAACTCAGGAACAAATATTCGTGCTCATCACACAAATAAATGCCCATACCAGGATTCGAACCCAGGACCTCTTGCTTCGTAGGCAGGGTCACTACCAACTAGGCTATAAAGTCGTTAAATGGTCGTTATTAGATTAATTAAAGATTATTTATTTTATTAGCAGTACGGCTGCTCACCGAATCTAAGATTATTTAAAAGCGAAAAAGTTTCTCGGGTGCGCCGGTGGGATTCGAACCCACGTCTCCTGGGTATGCGCCCCATCGGGTGTTCTACCAATTGAACCACGTCGCATCCAACCGACTCCCCCGAAATTCTTAATCGCTTACATACGCCAACAGTGGCGTGTGGTAACATCCATCGCAACTATTAGAATACCCAGGAGACGTGGGTTCGAATCCCAGCGGCGCACCCGAGAAACTTTTTCGCTTTTAAATAATCTTAGATTCGGTGAGCAGCAGTACTGCTAATAAAATAAATAATATTTGAATAAATAGATGTGGTACATCATTTCTTACGCATTTCCAATGTAATTTGGAACGTAGGAGTCGCAGCTTCTAATAGTTGCGATGGATGTTACCACACGCCACTGTTGGCGTATGTAAGCGATTAAGAATTTCGGGGGAGTCGGTTGGATGCGACGTGGTTCAATTGGTAGAACACCCGTTGGGGCGCATACCCAGGAGATGTGGGTTCGAATCCCACCGGCGCACCCGAGAAACTTTTTCGCTTTTAAATAATATTAATTAAAGATATTTTGACCATAGTTTAGTATTTAAAATTTTGTTCGTCTATACGTGAAATAGGTGCACCGATGTCGCCGAAGGCTCACAACACAATGGCAGACCTGTGCCCTGGTGCAGTAGGCGTCAAGCGCGATCGGCTGCGGCAGCCGCTGCTGGACCGCGACGGGCAACTCTTGCAGCTTCTCCAGCAGCGCCCGGCTCTCGTGCCGCACGTTCAGACGGAGCACGTAGTCGCCTTTCTCCAGTTTCACTGAATACTGGAACAGAGAATGTTTAGTTAATAACATGCCAAGTGCATGTCTGTGTAGGGTTTTGTGTATACTTAATAAGCCAACACAGCAGACTAAGAGTATTGTAAAAAAGTATCTATTAACAAATATTAAATAATTATTAGTACATTACTGCAGCGGCCGCGAAATAGGGGATTGCCGGCCGAGTAGTAAAAAATTACGACCTTATTAATTGGTTATTTTAATAAATTGTTAACAATAAACGCCAATCCTTATTTATTTTATTAAATCTAGCCAAGTAAGATATTAAAAAGTAAATTCACAAACTAAATTTTTCTTAATTGGCAGTATGTCATTGATAGCCAATAAAAGAAAATACGACCCACTAAAACAAAAGACAATCTCTTTGCTGGCCTTGGCCAGCAATGTTTGTATGAAATTCCATTATTGTCGTCTAATTTGAAATTAGAACGAATCTTCCTCAACTGCGATACAATGACATACTTCGTGTTCTATTGTCACGACTATAAGGACCACATTTCCTTGGATGTTTGAGAAAAGTTAATAACATGCCAAGTGCATGTCTGTGTAGGGTTTTGTGTATACTTAATAAGCCAACACAGCAGACTAAGAGTATTGTAAAAAAGTATCTATTAACAAATATTAAATAATTATAATAAGTTAATGTAGTGTTAATGGAAGTAAGTTGTTAGTATATAATCTTAAAATTTAAAAGATTGTACTAATAATATTAATAATTAATTTTGTATTTCTTATGAAAGCAATAAACAGTTTAAATTTTAAAAAAAAATTTTTTTTTTTTGCTAATAATGACCATTTGTTGTAAACTGATAAGCAGACATAGGAATTTAGGAGGCAAAATTTAATGACAGGTAGGGAGTTCCTTTATCGATAAAGTAAACTATCGACGCTTTTCCCGTATGGTAGTGATAGCTCCAAGTTTTTTTGTAAGAATATAATTAATGAACTAAAACAATTACTTTGCTCACCCGCGACCTTACAATAGTTACGTTTATGCAAGAAATGTGCGTTCATGCAGTTCCTCCACCTCCACACTGTACGAACACACACAAATCACATAAACCCAACCATCACCACCACCAAGCTACACTGCTACACTGACGCGTTTCGAACTCAACCAGAGCTCATCTTCAGAGTTACCACAACCGTATGCTATGCTACCAACTGTTAAACTTGCATAAACGTAACTATTGTAAGGTCGCGGGTGAGCAAAGTAATTGTTTTAGTTCATTAATATGGACCTCCGCAAAGTAACGCCTGATTCAATAAATTATACTTAATAAGCCAACACAGCAGACTAAGAGTATTGTAAAAAAGTATCTATTAACAAATATTAAATAGTTATAATAAGTTAATGTAGTGTTAATGGAAGTAAGTTGTTAGTATATAATCTTAAAATTTAAAAGATTGTACTAATAATATTAATAATTAATTTTGTATTTCTTATGAAAGTAATAAACAGTTTAAATTTAAAAAAAAAATTTTTTTTTTTTGCTAATAATGACCATTTGTTGTAAACTGATAAGCAGACATAGGAATTTAGGAAGCAAAATTTAATGACAGGTAGGGAGTTCCTTTATCGATAAAGTAAACTATCGACGCTTTTCCCGTATGGTAGTGATAGCTCCAAGTTTTTTTGTAAGAATATAATTAATAAAAAGTATAAAAATGGAACAAAATAATAAATCAATTCTCTTCTTCTTTATCCTCGTAAAGCCCACGTCAAATTTAGACTATCATAATTTGAAACTTATTTTCAATCGAGAAAAGTTGACATTTGCTTTGAAGTATGTATTAAATTTAGCATGTCGGGCCTTACGAAGTTATTGTAAATATTTTATAGTGCAATGGTACTCATTACCCAGCTATCATTTAAAATATGTTTCGTGTAAAGTTTATCATATTCGTCTCCGAAATAAGTCTTGCAAAATAATACAAACTTACAAACAAAGCTGGGGGCGATCACTAGTTTACGGGAAAAGCGTTGACGGTTGAGTTTATCGATAAATGAACTCCCTACCTGTCATTAAATTTTGCCCCCTAAATTCCTATGTCTGTTGATATCAAAATCAAAATCAAATCAAAATCGTTTATTTACCAAAATATTTTTTACATTAAAATACAGTGTCTAGTGGGCCCCAAACTAGGCTTAGCCTGTATCTTGGGGTCCGAGAGTGCAGTTGACAATAATATTTTAACAGTATAGGACTACTAAATTTAAACGGTAATTTAAAACTATAAGTATTATAATAATAGTTAAAGGTTACAATATGAAGAAAAAACATGCGTGTATGTGTGTGCGTGTGTCTGTGTGTTTGTGTGTGTGTGTGTGTGTGTGTGTGTGTGTGTGTGAGTGTGCGTGTGTGTGTGTGTGTGGGTGTGTGTGTGTGTGTGTGTGGGTGTGTGTGTGTGGTTCCTAGTATAGTAGAATTTACTACATTTTGTCAGACAAGGAAAGATACCCAACTGTTCGGCTCCGATTTGATTTATTTTGATACACGTTGAGTAGTCTAAAATATGAGACACATATTTTTTTAGCTGCCCAATCTCAATCTATTTGGAGAAATTGTCCTCCAAAGTACTGAAAAATGACTAAACCCTAACTTTTGTTGAAAGTTTTATTCAAGTAAAATGCTAGTTATAACTGGTTTGATTATTTTGTTATATCGGCTCAAATTAATATTTTTCTAAATAACGAATCAATTGACCACCTTATTTATTAAAATCGGATGAGTAGTCCCAACGCTACCGTAGAACATCCGTAAATGCAAACATAGACTGCTAAAATCATTACACTTCCTTTAGCTTTGCCGTAGTCGTGTAAAAAAATCACCGATGATAAATATAAAACTTTGAATGGTGCTTTTTTACGGGACATGTACGGACATGTACGGAACATTGCGTCATCCTTTTTCGTGCGTGCAGCCGGCGTTCATCGATTCATTAGACGTTGTCACGTCAAGAATATATAATTTAACTAACAAAGCCATACCTTGGACGGGTAAGCGTCTCCCACGAACATGAGCTGCTTACAGCTGTTGTAGAGCATCCACATCTGCGCTTCGAACTCAGACTCGTACAGCATGTCGCACAGCTGCGACACTATTGGTGATACCTGAAAACGTTAAGCTATATCAAGCTAATTTGAAACTTATGCCAATGTATGAAGATCACTTTTAAGGGAGCAGTTATAATACGACCGCAGGCCGTTGTCTAAGGGTGAAATTCCTTCAGAGATGTGCTACGCTACATTGCTATGGATGTGTCTGATATCCACCAATCATGATCATTGCTCCACCACATAGGATAGCACTGGTGGGAACTTGTTCAACTAAGCTATGATTTTTATATGGGAAAAACTTCGCAAATCGCAAGAAACTTGGCACTGAGTCATTTTTAAGGTTCCGTACCCAAAGGGTAAAACGGGACCCTATTACTAAGACTCCTCAGTCCATCCGTCTGTCACCAGGCTGTATCTCAACCGTAATAGTTAGACAGTTGAAATTTTCACAGATGATGTATTTCGGTTGCCGTTATAACAACAAATACTAAAAACCAGAATAAAACAAATATTTAAGGGGGGCTCCCAAACAAAAAACGTGATTTTTTTGCCGTTTTTATAGATAATGGTACGGGACCCTTCGTGCGCGAGTCCGACTCGCACTCGGCCGGTTGTTGGGTTTAGCATACCTCTGTGGCTTTCGCGATGTGGAAGTTGTAGGTATTGATCAGCTGGTAAATCTGCCGGCTCGGCGGAACCACGTCGCGCGACGTCAGTGGCGACAGTTTCGACTCTGATGGCCTGCAAATAGGGTAGATTACAGCATAAAACAATCATTCAAAGTCCTTTCACCGAGGATTGAGCTGTATTGATGTAACTGCATATTCCACTATCATATACACTTTTACCGGTCGGTGTGAGCGAGCGAGACGCGCGAAGCGAAAGAAATGTCATACTATGTCCTCACGTGACAGCGTTAAGACTGGTTAGAGCAATTTACCAAAATCGTGATTTCCTTGCATAGTATAAATCTTCCCAGGTGCATTTTTCGCTTCGAGCCATTCCATTAAATTTGAACCTTAATACTATGACGATACCGTTTGTTTTGAAAGATAAGGGTTCGAAGCGAAAAATTCTTCTGGGAAGATTTATACTATAACAAAATTTCCGTTCGCATTTTTTCCCAAATGCTTTTTCTTCACTATGGTTTTTAGGGTTCCGTACCCAAAGGGTAAAAACGGAAACCCTATTAATGAGGCTCCGCTGTCCGTCCGTCCGTCTGTCACCAGGCTGTATCTCGGGAACCGTGATAGCTAGAGAGTTGAAATTTTCACAGATGATGTATTTCGGTTGCCGCTATAACAACAAATACTAAAAAATGGAATTAAATAAATATTTAAGGGGGCTTCCATACAACAAACATGATTTATTTGCTCGTTTTTGCTCGATATTGATAACGGCAACAGGTAGACACTTGAAATATTCACAGAATATTTAATTATATATTGACTTTAAAAATAAATCATTAAATTAAAATAAAAAAAAATATTTAAGGGGGCTCCCATACAACAAACGTGATTTTTATAGATAATAGGGATGTTTCCTAGGTAAAAAAATAATAATTCTTATTAGTCCGTATTTTACATTATCAAAAAATATTAGACACGTAATTTTTCTTTTGACAATTAAACAAAAAATGACGAAGATATGGCGCGTTGAAGTTCCGCGTGACGAGGCGTGACGTCACTTGTTCCTAAAACGCTCATACAAAGTGTAGGAACAAGTGACGTCACGCGAAACTGCAACGCGCCATATCTTCGTATTTTTTGTTTAATTGACAAAATAAAAAATACGTGTCCAATATTTTTTGATAATCTAAAAGACTGACTAGTTAGGAAAGTAGCCTATTGTACGGAACCCTTCGTGCGCGAGTCCGACTCGCACTTGGCCGGTTTTTTTCTGAAGCTAGCTATTTTCACAATCGCGTTTTGTTCCAACTTTAATCGACACAGAAACATAGGTATGTAGGTTTAGGTTGGGTTAAGTTTTCATCGGCCCGAAGGGCCAAAAGCACACAGAAGGACTGTTTCTGTGTCAGTTCAAATTGGGAAAAAACGCTACTGTGAAAATAAGCTTCAGTAAAAAACTATGGTGAGGAAAAAAAGCATTTAGGAAAATTTGCGAACGGAAATTTTGCTACAAGGAGATTACGATTTCGGGGAAATGATCTAACCAGTCAGCGTTAATATGTTGACTCTTTGAACGGCGCTGGTGCACCGCGTTCCGAGCGAGATGACCGGGAATGTGTGTGCGGATTGAAAGACAGGGCCGAGTGGTATAGGTATTGCCACGAGAGTTGACGTCGAGTTGACTCGTGGACGTGCCATTTTCCCTTGTTTTATCTATTCCATGCTACAACCAAGGATGCTTATAGACTGGATTAGCAATCGCCATAGTACAGATCGGCCGCGGAAAAATAGTTCGATTATTAAATCTAGATGGCGCTGGCATAATAGCCCGAGGGTTTGAAAGCAAAACAATAAGACTACAGATGTTTCATATTACTGCAAATGTATTATTATACGCATAAAGCGCCACAACCGGGCCACCGACCCTCGACCATCTGGGGCTGCGTACACTTGTCGCGAGTGCGGCCGAGGGATCTTATCCCGTATCGGTCTTTTTAGCCACGAGCGGAAGTGTCGCCACGGTGCTACTTAAATCAACTGTCACAGATGTAAAGGCCTATTATTATTATTCTCTTTATTTATATTTTTTATTATTATGTTGGTACGGATTTCCGATCACGGGCCCATGGGGACCCGGTCATTTGAAAGGCATTCATGGGGCCGAAGCCAACATGAAGAGGCCTTTGGCACCATATAATATAAATGAGATGGGCGCAACTATGGAGGTCTATCCCCTAATACACCATGAGGATGTGCTAGCGGACAGTCCTCCACAGTTGCCAATCTATTGCCAGGTAGGAAGCGACATGGAATTGGCTATGGGGTTGGGATGTTGTGGACAGGATTACCGGGCTATGGAGTGAGATAACGGACACCTACCATTTCAATATCTCATAAACTGAACTTTTGGTAGGCGGTGACTCGCCACTCACTAAATGGGCCCCTCAAACTATTGCCCGCTCGGGGCAACGAGGCGGCAACATTGGTGTGAACGGCTAAGGATGGAGAGGTGTTCCTGGACTTTAAACTTCAAAATGCCAACTCGCCACTTACGGCCAAGCACATCCATCCTTTGAGCATTTAGCTCTTGCGCTCCACTCTAGGCGGCCAATAAAGGCAAACTAGAGGCGGGGTGGGTGTGTAACTGTGTGAGTGTGTGTATAAGCGCATGTGTGTATGTGTACCCCTGGAGGTCTTGGGTTCGTGGTGTCGCTACGCACCAACAGCTCGCCACAAGCCGCCCTGCGATGACTGACTGCACTGGTGACACGACAACACCAGCGGGCGATGAGGTCGTCACATCCCTACGCCTTTTGACTGACTGCGCTGGTGACAGACACCACAACACCAGCGGGCGATGGGGTCGTCACGTCCCTACGCCTTTATTATTATTATTATTATTATTATTATTATACAATTTGAAAAATAATACATTTGTAGTAATATGAAACATCTGTAGTCTTATTGTTTTGCTTTCAAACCCCTCTGGCTATATTTCACCGCCATCTAGATTTAACAATCGAACTATTTTGCCGCCTATTGCTTACCTTCTAACTTACTCTCTGTGTACCTGTTTTCTGTATTGCTTACTATTCCTGGTGTACAATAAAGAGTCATTGTATTGTTTTGTATTGTATTTTTCCGCGGCCGATCTGTACTATGGCGATTGCCAATCCAGTGTATATCATCCATGCTACAACCACATGACCTGCACAGACAGGACGGAGGGGGGGGGGCGTGCACCGGCGCCCGCTCGGAGACAAACCGGTTTGAACTAGCTCAGTGAGTAGACAAAGTACAGGGGTGCCGCCAGCGACGACGCGACCGTTTAGCGTTTAGCTACATAGTTCGGGTGTTCGGTTGTTTATAAAGATGCCTACCTGTTGTAGTTTTTGTAGATATACAGATATTAGATACTTAAGTACTTGTTTGAATAATTTATTTTGTTTTTTTTTTTACCGAGTGTCAACCCTATCATAATAGGTAAGAATTTCGAGCTCTGTTCGGAAGCTTTTAAAAAAAATAATTAAAATTAATTTATTTCAATAAAAGAAAAAAATATATATTATTATTATTAAGGCATCAATGGTTAACACATTGATAAACGTCATCTGTTTTTCAATGTGGCAACCACTGTGCCTCCGGGTGCATGAAGTCCGCAGCAAAACGAAAATCCGCAATCATTGCCAGGACACTGTTGGAACTGCCGCGCACCCGCCGCACCAGGGACGCAGCGCGCAGGCGCATGGTGGCTTTAAAACACGCCACATGCGCCTCCGCAAACATCCCCGATGCACTGCAGTATCGCGGCAGCCCCATCAGCGCCCTAAACGCGTTATTATATTGTACTTGTATGGCCCTGTACGATTTCAGAGCGAACTTTCGCCACAGGCTGCAGGTGTAAAATGTTGTGCAAAAAGCTCTGAATAGGGTCATAGGGTGAATAGGGGTTTTATTCAGTTCCGTTTATTTATTAATGTGCTACAACTTACCTCACCACCGGCTCGCTGTACTTGAGGCTCGCGCTGGGCTGGGCGTCCTGGAGCCGCAGCGACGTGAGGCTGGTCCCGCGCGGCCCGTCCGACGCCAGCAGACGCAGACGCGGCCCACAACTGGGCTTGAGCCCGTGCAGTTCTATGCTGTATTCCGTTTCCAGAGAGCCTATGTTGGCCCAGTATTTCGCTATGACTACTTCTAGGGTCACGCCACCCTGGGGGAATGGGAGAAATGGCGATTAGGGAGTGATTGAACTAGATTTTGCCTGGGACCGAAATCCATCTCGTAGCTCACCCTTTAAGTCTTAAGAAATTGGTTTTCAAGACAGAATCAACTCTATAGCTTTAGAATTTGAGAACTATAGCTTGAGTATTTATACTCTGTCTATTTAACAGAGTTAGTACTAGAAAACAGAAAAAGCACGTAATTGGTCAGCGATAATTACGATGCACCGGCAAAAGATAGGTTTACATGCCTGTCAAAATTTAGCCAACATCTGGCTCTCGTACGGTGCGGACGCTTTCAAGTGTTTATCTTTGGTTACTAATTTTTACCTGGCTGGCTCGTTTTTCTCCGCCGCTTAAATAGTGCTGAACTGCTGGATTATTTGTCACTAAGTACCTTAGTTATTTTCTCTTTTTAGGGTTCCGTAGTCAACTAGGAACCCTTATAGTTTCGCCATGTCTGTCCGTCTGTCTGTCTGTCCGCGGCTAAGCTCAGAGACTGTTAGTACTAGAAAGCTGTAATTTGGCATGAATATATATATCAGTCACGCCGACAAAGTGATTGAATAAAAAAAAAGTCAAAAAAAATTTTTTAGGGTACCTCCCATAGACGTAAAGTGGGGGTGATTTTTTTTTCTCGGATAACCCTATAGTGTGGGGTATCGTTGGATAGGTCTTTTAAAACCATTGCGGGGTTCCTAACATGATTTTTCTATTCAGTGATCTATTTGCGAAATATTCAACTTTAAAGTGAAAAAATTCATTAAAATCGGCCGTCCCCCCCCCCCTCTAAAATCTAAACTGTTGGGTGGAAAAATTTGAAAAAATTCAGAATGGTAGTAAATATATCAAATTTACTAGGAAAATTATAGCGGCTAAGATTGCTCGGAAATTATTTGTAGTTTAAGAGTAAATAGTAGCCTAAGGTATAAAACATACCTAAACTTGGATGATTCCGTACACATACGAAATCCTTAGAAAAATATTACTTGATTTTTTCGTGATGGCTACGGAACCCTACCTTGGGCGTGTCCGACACGCTCTTGGCCGGTTTTTTCTTTTTTGTGTATCCGAAGGGACTCTGTGTGGGCATACTGCCTTATTGTTACTCTGTAATTGTCGGCGAGAACCTGTAATTGGCTTGCTGTATTTACTGTAATGTCTAAGATGTATATATAAGCTGTTGGTTCTCCATAAATAAATAATGATATGGAAGTGGCACTCACCACGACAGCAAACGGATGAATGGCAGGTGCCTCTGCCGTGACGGAGATCATTTTCTGCGTCTCGTGGCACCGGCAACTCTCGTGCGGCAGTATCTGCATCGTGTGTATGAGGAAGCGGCCAGTCTGTTCTTTGTCCTTGGTTGATAGTTTCAGCACGCCCCACGTGGCTTCCGTTGGCGCTGTCAAGGTTATTTTGAGGGTTATGACTATACATAGATATTTTCCTGGCACGAACGACGCGTGGTTAGTGTTTGGCATAATAATAATGATTTGTTAGATCAATTTGCCAGAATGGTTACCTATTTCCTAGCAGCATTTTCTCACAATGGTTTTTTACTGAAGCTTTTTTTCACAGTACCTAGCGTTTTTTTCACAATTTAGAAACAATGTCAGAGCTCCTTCTGTGAGCTTTTGGGTCTTTGGGCCGATGCAAACTTAACATAACCAAAACCTACATATGTTTCTGTGTCGATTAGAATTGGGGAAAAGAGCGATTGTGAAAATAGGCTTCAACAAAAAACCATTGCGGGAAAAAAAGCTTTATCGCTACTGGGAACTAACGATTCTGGTAACTAAAATCACCTCGACGTTTCGACCGCCAACTGTCTACTCGTGACCGCGGCGACTACAATGTAAATAAAAAATAAATAAAAATAAATAAATCGTGGGACAGACACCAATTGAGCTAGTCTCAAACTAAGAAAGCAAGCTTGTTCTATGGGTACCTAGACAACGGACAGATATACAAATAGATAAATAAATACTTAAATAAATATTAAACATCCAAGATTCAAGCACAAACCTTCGTATTTTTCACACAAATATCTGCCCCGACCGGGAATCGGACCCGGGACCTCAAACTTCGTAGTCAGGTTCTCTAACAACTAGGCTATTCGGTCGTCAATATAATGTGGTTGAAACGTCCAGATAATTATACGTGGCCTTTACAAGGTTAAAATTATTTTTTACTGAGCTTATTACTCACGTATAATAAAATGCCTCTTGATGGTGTGCGGCGCGAAAACCGCGGTCGCAGACAGCAGCAGCCCCTTGGAGTCAGGTTGGACCGGTTCGGCTTGCAACACTGTGATGGGTATCCTGAACACGGGACCCTTTTCCACGCAGTCGGTGTCGTACGCGTCGATGCTGGGAAGCGATTGGTGAAAGGTAAAAAAACGGTTGTCTGTAAAGTCGGTTTACTGACGATAGTTTAACGGCGACAACGTCATAACAAAACATTCAAATCCCCCGCCCCCCCACACCGCGCATTGTACATCCTGGCGTTCGCCGCTCTCTTGCAACTGGCCCTCGCCGCTCTGTAAATACCGTTACGTACATGTACGTAACATTGCGTCACCCTTTTTCGTGGATGCAGCCGGCGTTCATCGATTTATTAGACGTTGACACGGTCAAAAATAATTCGAAGACACGACTCCAGTCCAAAAGTGCTGAAAACCAGATTAATTTTCGATTAACTGCAAAATTAGATTTTTTAGATAATCTGCGTAATTAAACTCGGCGAAACGACAGGTCACCCTAGATAATAGACTGGCACTGACCTGGTATAGTGCGGCTGCGGAGGCAGCCCGCTCGTGTGCACCCTCACGGAGACAGGTCGCGGCGTGTTGGCGAGGGACAGGAAACTCGGCGCCGAGACCCACTCAGCGCTGCAGGCGAGCGCGAGCCGCATCCCGAACTCGATCTGGCGCGGTATCAGCGACTTGTCTGCAACGTGCGCCCTATATAGCTTATGGTGTATCTGTTTGTTACATAGCTGCTGATACGTTTGGAGTTGAGTTAACCCGAGACCCTCAAAACTCAATAAATAGTTGGGTGGCACGGGCGTTTCAACCGCCGCGCGTTACGGTTATCTAAGGCTAACGGCCAAGAACTAAAACCAATTTCAATGCTGCGACCACGCGTGGTGGTCACTTGGATTTTTAGTTGACGGACGTACTATTAGTCGATTTCTAGTTGACGGACGTGCTATTAGGCGATTTTTTGTTGACGGACGTACTATTAGTCGATTTTTAGTTGGCGGACGTACTATTAGTCGATGCTTAGTTGGCGGACGTACTATTAGTCGATGCTTAGTTGACGGACGTACTATTAGTCGATTTTTAGTTGACGGACGTACTATTAGTCGATTTCTAGTTGACGGACGTGCTATTAGTCGATTTTTTGTTGACGGACGTACTATTAGTCGATTTTTAGTTGGCGGACGTACTATTAGTCGATGCTTAGTTGACGGACGTACTATTAGTCGATTTTTAGTTGACGGACGTACTATTAGTCGATTTTTAGTTGACGGTCGTGCTATTAGTCGATTTTTAGTTGGCGTTTTCGTAACACACGGGCCACGGCGGTTGAAACGCTTCACGGTCCCACCCGGTTGTAACAAAAAAACAAATTCTTTTAGAAAGATCTGAAAATCTAAAATTTGCCACAAACTGAGAGGTAGCTTGTTTACTTGTATAGTTTGAAAAAAAAAATGCAATTAATCAAAATAATAATTTTGAAGTTGATCTATTCTACTGTCTATCTCTACAGGCTGTACGTAAATACGTCGCATTTCTTCTAAAGGGCCGATTTTTAATTCCCAGATAAAAGTATTTGTCAGATAAGCTCTGTCCTTTTCTTCCTACGACTTGAGAAAAGGAGAGCGATAACTGACGGGTACCTACTTTTATCTGGGGATTGAAAAATCATCCCTAAGAAAAGTAACTAATCAATCAACTACGTATCGACAAACTACGACTGATTAGGATAAGAGAAACATACCATCGAAAACTTTTTGTAAAGCAAAAACAGCGTTTTCCGTACAACTACAATGTTTCTTTTGCGAACCTATGAATTGAAAATTAAAAATAAACACACTGGCAAAAAATAAATAAATCAGCACCAAGCATTCTGGCAAAGTCAGTGACTTGGATGCGCTATAAGAAGCCAGGCACCATACAAGCGCATAAAAAATACAAAAATATTGACCGTTAAAATAAAATAAGATTTTTTCAATATTTTTACTAACCTATCCCAGACAAGATAATTAGTAAAACAAACAGACATTAACACAAAACATCAGTATACAACAGGCTTTTCTGATTTTCTTACTAGTTCTCACCATTTCGTACTAAATACAAACTGAAATATAGATGCACAGAAAAAACCCCAGAAAAAAGACCAATGCTGGGAATCGAACCCAGGTCCTCAGCATTCCGTGCCGCGTGCCATACCCCTACACCACCACTGGTCTAGAGATTAGACACGAATCTTTCCTATACATCATACATTTCAATCTGCTAAATCATCACCTTATGCAGTGACAAACGCACATCTATGTTACACCCTCATCGAGAGATTTTAACACTCCTTCGGAACTAACCGCTCACCTGGACAAGAGATGGCGCTACTGTGCAACTTTAAACAAGTTAGCTATGAAGTATCTTTTTTTGTACTTATTTTTTCAACTTCATTTAAAAAAAAAAAAAAAAAAAAAGTAATAAAAAAAAAAAATGAAGTTGAAAAAATAAGTACAAAAAAAAAGATACTTCATAGCTAACTTGTTTAAAGTTCTCACCACTTTGATAAGTTCTGAGTATTTTATGTGGCAGATATCTGTGAAGCCGCCCCCGTTCATTCGAACATAAGGACCGTATCAGAAAGAAAGTAGACAACTTTAGGATCCTTTAAATGCATATGAGCAACTTCAATGATTAAAAAGTTTCTAGTAGGTTATAAACCTTATTCTTGGGTGTCATTTAAGGGCTGATTGAACATACCATTCCCATACAAATTGTTAAATTGGGACGGATTAACTTAGAAATATGGAAAATATTTTTGGACGGCTGGTGCAAAATTAAACTCATAACAATAGGGAAAACCCACTAAAAAGTGTAATTTCAGGCCGGCAGGCGCACACAAAGTGATAAATAAGTTCAAAAATCATCATACTTTGGAACACCTGCCCATAAATAGCAGAAAGCAAAGACAATGGGGCCCTGCATTGCAAAAGAAACTAGTACAAATGTTTTTACAAAATTCAACCCTTTCTGACCGAGATTCTGCCAAACCGGCCAAAACTTCTTTGTCAATGATACTGCGAATTAAAAAAAGATACAACCTAAAGACATTTAAAAAACAATAACAACCTAAAAGCGACTAAAAACAAGTGGCATCAGTTAGAAAACAGACAAAAAAACTGTAAGATCATGTACTGAACAAGAAAAAAGCAATGTATTATTATGGAGGATGAAACATACTGCAAACTAGACTTTATTACACTGCTGGACCTCAGTTTTTTACCGTAACCGTTGGCGTAGCAGTTTCTCAAAAGGATAAAACAATTAGTGTTGAGAAATTTGGTGAAAAGATGGTAGTTTGGCAAGCACTTTGTCAAAGTGGCATGCATTACCCCGGCGCCACACATATTCCAAATGTTTGAACACATTTATTTGATCACATGTGTAGAACCGGATTTGCTTATTTGTTCAATAGAACATCCATACAATCAACCATACATCAAATATGTGTTCAAATATGTGTTGAAACATTTGTAATATGTGTGGCGCCGGGGTTAGAAATGTTTTTTCACCACAGGTAACTTAAATCCTGAAGTATATCGTCTTTACTGCTTAACACTCTTTAGTGCTTGAAAAAAGACGACTGTCTCCAATTGAAAAGCACAGAATGCCTACTTTATTTTGGCCTTACTTGGCATCATACCATTACCCGAAAGCAACACAGGAATGGTATAATATCCACAAGGTCGATATAGCCGAAAAAGACATGAATCCCCAAACTGCCCTGAAATCCGCCCTATAGACAGGCACTGGGATAACAATGAAGTGGTATAGCTCTAAAAAATGTAAAAGCTGCAAAATCAGTCGAAGACTGCAAAAAAGTGGGACAGAGTGTCGGGAAATGCAAAAAATACTCTCGTCCAAAACTTGATGAAGAACATCAAAAAGAAAGCAAGATTACATGCTAAATACGGGTCTCTCCGCAGTTTTATTTTTTAAAGAAATTTGAAAAAAAAGCATACATT
This sequence comes from Archips crataeganus, assembly GCA_947859365.1. Classification (NCBI taxonomy): domain Eukaryota; kingdom Metazoa; phylum Arthropoda; class Insecta; order Lepidoptera; family Tortricidae; genus Archips; species Archips crataeganus. Next base: position 1,423,735 of record OX402048.1, on the reverse strand, counting down.
TTAGTTTATTTTCTTTTTCAGTTTCATAACTTACTTAGTAAAAAAAATATATCAGTTTTAACCTGTCTACTTTCTTTCTGACACGGTCCTTAAGACATAATGTCCCAGGTTTTGAACCAATCCGTGGTTCCTCATCAACGGAGGGCGGAATTCTCATGGCAAAAATCAAATGTCAATCAATAGAGTTGGAACGTTGGATTTAATACTATTGTTAACTTATAGAGGTATTTACAAAGCGTATCTTTGTTTAAAACAGTCCTCAAATCCACATTTAAGCAAAAAAGTAATAAGAATAAGATATACTGTAAGGAAACTTAACTTAGGGGGTGTTTCACCACCTTATTGTCAAACTACTGGTCACGTAACCAATGAATAAACTAAGTACTGGACAAATCTGTCGGCTAGTTTTTTTTTCAGTTTCACCACTCCGGTCCTGTGCAAACTAAGTACCACTTAACCAAGAATATTAAATAAAAAACTGGATGTTGCCTGCCGAACTATGAGTTGAAGCCAGGTTCATTCACCTTTGCTCCTATGTTCTATCTCTTTTCAACACTGTGATATATTGCCAGGTTATTTATAAAAAAAACCTTATTTTTTTTAGAAATACGCATTATCCGGCATCACCTAATTAATTTACTTTAAGCTAATTTCAACAGAAATTTATATTTTTCTTATAAAACTTTCTGCAATAAAATTTACTTAGTTTTCTTTGTATTATACAAAAAAAAAAACCCAGTCAAAATCCTCATTTCACCGGTATGCACCTCCTGCGTACTATGGCAACACTAAATGGCCGATATGTCAGAATCACGTCAGAATTGTCAGAAGTCATTCACCAATTTCAGAGGATTTTTACGTTAAATAAACGTTTTTCGTCGATTTACTTGGGTTATGCGCTATGTATTGCATAGTAAAGCATTGTAGGAGTAATTGGAGGCCGAAATCCGACATAAAACTTCACAGGTGAGTACTTATTTTACGAAAATATTCATAAATCTTAGTGGCAAACAATTTTCCTATATTTTGCTTCTAAGCTTTGTTAGTTTTTATTCAAAAACCCCACGAATAGGTTTATAATGTTAAGTTAGAAGTATATTTTGTTTATTTGGAGTTAAACATGACCTTAAATGAAAAATTGAAGAGTATGTGGTTTTACAACTAGGGTGACCAATCCTTTTTCATGCATGGTATTTATTCGTATTGAATGGAGCTAAATCTAGCAACTTGGTACGGTTTCTATCTTCATAATTCATATCACAGTATATAATAACATGTTTATTGTTTGTGTCTTTACAATTAACATGAATAATATTTTACATTGCAGTTTTCCAAAAGATGAAAGAAGGAGGCAAAAATGGCTGTCGATTGTACCGATAAAGGGAAAGGTGTAGAGCGTTTGACTATTTGCAGCTTGCATTTTAAGCCTGAAGATTATGACTATGACCCAAAAAGGCCGGGACGCCTACTCAGTACAAAACAATATTATTCTCACATGTGTAGAAAATAAAGAAACTGTTATAACGTCCTAGTATTTTATTATTTTTTTCCATTGACAAATACTTCCCTTATGTTTTGCAGTAAGTATTTGTAGCGTCCTCAGGTAAAAGGTAACCTTTTGCCGGATATCAGTAAGGCCGAGTAACTGCAGAGTGGCATAGAAATGCAACCAGAAATGGACCTTATATTGACGACTGACAAAAAAATTGGTACCTTTTACTTGAGTTTGTGAGGATGGATGCTCACTTTCATGATAAAACGGTTGAATAAAAATTTAATAACAAAACCGGCCAAGTGCGAGTCGGACTTGCGCACCGAGGGTTCCGTACAAATTTATATGTATCTATGAACATCCAATCTTAGCAGACCCCTGTTCCTAAGCAAAATGTGCGCAGTGTGGGATCATTGTAGATTGGTTACTGATATAGACAGACAGACAAAAATAATTTATGCTTTCTGCTTGCAATTTATGCTTGCAATTTTTCCTTTATCTGTGCTATAAGATCTTCCTTCGTACCAAATTTCAAGATTCTAAGTTCACGGGAAGTATCCCTCGCGAGTGTCGAAAATTTGCGGCAAATGGCTGTAGGTATCTTTTGATTGCGTTGGGTTAGAAGTTTGATTTTTCAGAGCTCCAAGGGACAGTACAGTAGACTTGAGTATTTGATTTAAATTTCAGCTTGATACCTCCACGCGTTCCTGAGAAAAAGGGTCTTGACAGACGGACGAACGGACAACAAAGTGATCCTATAAGGGTTCCGTTTTTTCTTTTAGAGGTACGGAACCCTAAAAATTGAATTGAATTGAAATTGGTTGAATTTAATAAATTACAAAATCAATCTGTTGTATAAAAGTATGTCAAATTCCGCGGGATATTCCTAATGTATGCTTAATTATGGAGACCCTAAAGAAAGAGATGCAAGATCGGCGTGACGTAATTCAAGGTAATTTTTTCTGGCTTCAAAGGAATGTTCGGCATGCAATATCCAGTTTTTTATTTAATATTCTTGCACTTAACTAATCGTCGGTTTAACATAGAAAGGGAATGGCAACGTCACATTTCACGATCACGCGTTCCTGTTCGCACACTTTCGTTCAAAGAGTCGCTCGTTGTTAAAGCAAAAGAAATCGTAAACTATGTAATTTTTAAATACATCTATTTTTTTGCATAAACAAATGTGTAACATTATAATTAATCCAAAAACGGTATTTATTTACGATACTTTGTTCAATAACAAAGCAAAATAAAATCACATAAAACGAACCGAAAAGTGGCGCCAAACCATTTGACAGATTAACTTTTTTTTGTAATGGCGATGTACAAGTTCACGTAGAACAAACGATTGTGCCACTGAAAAAGTCTGTAATTAGAAAATATTACGAAATTTTGGATTTATTTTTACATACTAAAAGCGTACCTATATTTTTTTATTCAAATCTTGATATTTGAATCCTCGTTTGCAATTTAGCATGACTTATTTCTTTAAAAAATAAAAAATACTTTGATTTATTTTTCTGAAACCGGCTGAAGGGCTCTCCAACCATGACCACAAAAAAATTAACTGACTAATTAAAAAGTTATGTGACGGATAAAAATGCTAAATGCCACCTGATCTGATGGTCAAATTAAAAAACAGTTTGTCCGTCACTTAGCGCTAATCAAGACTGGTGAAACAGAAATTTTAAGTTCATCTGTCAAATAAGGTTATGATTAAGCTAATCCGAACTTTAAAAAAAGGAGTGAAACAGCCCCTTAGTATTGCATTATTAAAACTACCTAAAGTTAAGTAGTTTTTAATCTTATGAAAATAGTCTTTTATTTAAATGTTATTCTTCATTTACTGCTGTTAATTGTTTTTAACGATAGATTCATGATTATGAAGTAAGTTAATTTCATTAGTAGATTTTCTTTTCTTACAGTATAACGTATTATAATTATTTTTATGTTTTTGGGTTCGAGGTTTGGGTTTGTCGTAAATATAACTAATCGATAGTCGATAAAATTCAACGTGCCCACTCTATTGAAGTTCGATTTTTGTCATGAAACTTCGGCCCTCTGCTCATCGAGCTGAATTCAAACGGAAATCCAACCATAAAGAAGTTCGTGTAGTCATATGTAATGTTTATAGGAAAAAAAACCGGTTGTCTGTAAAGTCGGTTTACGGACGATAGTTTAACGTGACAACGTTATAACAAAACATTCAAAAAACAAAAATTAAACCAGGCGGTCACCCATCCAAGTACTGACCGCACCCGACGTTGCTTAACCTCGGTGATCGGACGAGAACCGGTGTTTTGTCAAATATCTTGAAAACCCCCTCCTCTATTCCCTTTCCTTTTTCCTCTCCCTTTTAGGACCGACAACGCACTGGCATCGCGTAAAGCGCTGCGGATGTCTATGGACAATGGTGATCACTTAACATCAGGTGACCCACTAGTTCGTTTGTCTGGTCTCTCTAACATAAAAAAAACGGTGCATCCTGCGGCAAAATCAATTAAATTTTCATCCCCCCTTTAACACCCCTGCACCCCCCTCTCCCCCCCCCCCTACAAAATACCCGAGCGATATTTGCGAGCGATATATACATTGCGTCATCCTTTTTCGTACGTGCAGCCGGCGTTCATAGATTTATTAGACGTTAAATAAAAAATAAATATTAGGGGACAATCTTACACAAATGGACCTAGTCCCAAACTAAGCAAAGCTTGTACTATGGGTACTAGACGACGATAAACATACTTATATAGATAAATAAATACTTAAATACATAGAAAACATCCATAACTCAGGAACAAATATCCGTGCTCATCACACAAATAAATGCCCTTGCCGGGATTTGAACCCAGGACCTCTTGCTTCGTAGGCAGGGTCACTACCAACTAGGCTAAAGCGGACGTTGTCACGTCAAAAGCTATCTTAGCCCCTTTATAAAAGTCGTTCAGTTCTCACCGTTTAATACTTACTCTCAGTGTCTAGATGGTCCTGCAGGAACTGGGGCTGTATGGTGATGCCGATGTCTTTGGGCGCTTCGTTAAGCTTCGGCCGCAGCAGTATGCCCTTGCCGTTGGCCGGCCCGCACTGCACGCTGAACGTGACGTCGCGCTCCGGCTCGTTCGGGTACGTCGTCAGATGGTCAAATGTCTGGGGAACAAATAAAAATCGTACGCATTTTAATTTTGCTTTTTCAAAGACACGCCAATGAGGGTTTTCTGACAGGTGGAATATCGCTAGATGGCGTTAGTATCGTAAGGTCTATTTGACGTTACACCCATACAACAGATGTCAAAGTTGTCAAACGGACCTGACGATACTAGCGCCGCTCAAGGCCGTGTTGCGCGACAGGGTGTCTGTGACTGATAAAAAGGGTCCCGCCGGAAGACCAGCGCTGGCTCCACCTCAGAGGCGCTACTACGAAATTCGAAAATCGAAGTTCGTATCGTATTATCCCTCTCACTCTCGTGTCAAATCATATTAGCGTAAGCGGGACGGCACAAAACGAAGTTCGAATTATGCACTTCGTGGTAGGGCCTCAGGAGTCCGCATTTATGCTGAGGCGGGACCTTTTTCACACACAATTTAATGGTTTTTATTTTTATTTTATTTTATATTTTTTGTAATTTTATGTGTTTTGTGTGTGAAATAAACTTTTTCATTTCATTTCATTTCAAATAGCCTCTCATAGAAAACCCTCATTGGGGATGTCTATTTTTTTGCAATGTACAGTAAATAGAAAACCATTTCGAGATAAATGCTTTTTAACTCGTTTTCTGTAGTTATTTAGTTTTCATGTTATGTAATGAATTTATTATAAGGTATCCTATTATCTCGCCTCATTCGTTTTTCGTTTAATTCTTATTTCGCCTCATTTTGTATTCATCACTCATTCTTTATTAATTTGGTCAAATTCTGTAACTTGTCTCTCTCTTATTAACCCGTCGCGCGATCGGCCACCGTTCACGCTAAATGCCCTACGCGACCAACGATTTTTGGTTCATTCTGTTTACGTACTACATGCTAGAAAAAACGAAATTGTGGTTTTATACGATAATTATATACTGAATGTTATATATCGTTAGAAAGCTGAGATTAGACACTAGGTTTCTAAAATATCATTGCTATTTCTAACTCACCTGATAGTAACGAAAATAATGTATTATTGTTTCGTTTCAATTATTTTCACTCTAACCTCAAAACATTTTGCCACATAGCTAAATTTACTGACACATTCCACATTTCCACTACTGCCACTACACTATTTTGAACATAATTAGTTTAAAAATCGATTACACACATTAGTTTATCATATTAATACTTTTAACTCCACAAAAACAAACCCGCACAACTCGCACCCGTAACAGATTCAAAAAATTTGTTTGCCGTTACATTTTTATTAATTCACCAAAAATCAACGGATGCTTGAATTTTGACCAATAAAAATAAGTTTGAGGCAAAAATGACAACAGACTTGGAAAAATATAGCCAATAGCCTGAAAGTTAAACGAAACTAATAAAATAAATTGGCCAATCACGAACAATTCGTTATGCGCCACTGCGGCGCGCGGGACGCTACCGGCCCGAAAAAGTTACGCGTCAGAGCGGCGCGCGGGACGTTCCACGGGTTAAGTAAGTATTATTCGTTTTTCGTCACGGTCTTCCTTGGACTCAATCGTCGTTCTTCCCTTTCGTTTTTTGTCTCATTTACTTACGAACATACCAGCACCGAACGTATCGAAATAATTTTGGCGATTATTCGTCGTTCTTCTTTTGAAGAACGACGAATGAGTCCAAGGAAGACGTTTTAAGGGGATCCTATCGATGTTTAGAAAATTTTATATCCGAAGGTTTAGAATCCCGAAAACTTCATTTGTCCGAAAGCATTTTTTTCTGAAACTGTAAATATTTCAGGATTTATTTCAGGAACATCGTGTAGAACCCTTTAGGTTAGGTTAGGGTTGTTTTATATAAATCCTGAAATATTTACAGTTTCAGAAAAAAATGCATTCGGATAAATGAAGCATTCGGGATTTTAAATATTCGGAAAAAAATAATTTTAAATTTTGATAGGTAACCCGTATCATAGACAAGAATTTGACCAAAAAAGATAGTGACGGATAGCGAACAAGATGTAGACGAATACAGAATGAGACGAAATAAGAATTAAACGATAAACGAGTGAGTCGAGATAATAGGATACCAATAATAAAGGTACCTTTTCAATGTTTATCAAGCCGCAGCCCTGCGCCCAGGGTTCGACGGTGCTGAGGTAGGTGGCCGAGTTTTCAATGGCCCGCTTTATCGAGTACGGTGAATAGGGCAGCTGTTTCGCTTTCAGACCGGAGATGAGGGCCGCTGCAAATAAAGGGGTTAGTATAAGAAATAAAGCAGAGGTAATTTTTAGGGTTCCGTACCCAAAAGTTACAACGGGACCTTATTACTGAGGCTCCGCTGTCTGTTTGTCCGTCTGGCACAGGGTTCTATCTCTTAAATCGTAAAAGTTAGACACTTGAAATTTTCACCGATTTTATGTATCCATAGCCAGGCCGCTGTAACAACAAATACTAAAAATAAGATAAAGTTAAAAATGTTAACTGTGTATAACTAGGTTTAAACGGCTCGTGCCGTCTTTCATTGCGATATTCACTTCGTTCATATCGCAACTCACGTCACTCGCCTTTTAAAACCTCAATTATACAACCGTTGCATAAATTACTATATTGAATGACTCACCGACTATACCGGCGACGTGTGGGGCGGCCATTGACGTTCCATTCATTAGTTGTGAGTTTTTCAGTGTAAATCTGTGAAAGACACATTTATTTTTATAACTTTGTTTATTATTATCCTAACCTACGGTGCTCACACCTAGTCTTTGACTGAGGCCCAGAAGTTCAAACTCAAGGTTTGCCAGCGGGCTATGGAGCGCAGTATCCTGGGTGTTCGAAGAGCTGATAGAAACAGAAACACGGAACTGCACACCAAAACCCGAATTGTTGATGTGGGGACAAAGACCGCCAAACTCAAGTGGGACTGGGCAGGTCATGTCTGCCGGATGCACCCGGATCGCTGGGCCAAAATCACTACTGATTGGGTTCCAAGCGACGGGCACCGGACCAGAGGTAGGCCTAAAAGAAGGTGGCGGGACGTTTTTGAGCGATTCCAGCCGGACTGGCAACACTTTGCCGAAGCCAGAGACCAGAAATCGACGGCCGATGATTGATGGAGTCATAATTTACTATAGTGATGCAACGATGCCGATACCGATTATCGTATACCGCCGATTATCGTGTTTTATTACGACAATCGGCATCGTAAGCACATTATACGATTTTTACGATACGATATTTGAAAGAAAACATACATGTTTTGCTTGAAATAAAATATTAAAATTCATAAATTATGTATATGTAGGTTTAAGTATACTTAAGTGTACCTTATGTACACTTAAGTACCTTATGTACACTTAAGTAGGCAATATCAGAAACAGACTGAAACAAGACATTTATGCATTCGCTACTAGTATTATTAGATAGAATGAATAATTGGTAAGTTACCTGATGTTAAACACAAAAGTATATTAGAAACTATAATAGATGTTGATTTCAAAGAGATTTTTAGTTTTTATATAAAGTATCGTAATGTATTCGTATCGTATCTGTATTCGTATTCGTATCGTAATGAATGATGTATCGTAATCGTAATAGCTTATACGATATTATCTGTATTGGTATCGGTATCGTAATAGAGATATCGTTGTAGTAAACCAACTCAAGCCTGTGCTCTCCAGTAAGTCGTGCATAGGCTGGGATGATGATGACAGTGCAGTGACCTGGCTACAGAGGCGACGGCGCCGCCGGGCGCGCAGGCGGTGACGCCGCACGCCCCGTCGGCGGCGGGCCCGCGGGAGCTCCAGCTGAAGGCTCCGCCCGCCACCTTGGCGCGCATCGAGTACGCGGCCGACGTCATGTCTGGAGACACGTACGCGCCCACGCCTGGAACATAACAAAACGTTACAGGGATTGGAATGGTTCCTCGGACAAGAATAAGCTTGGCAGATCGATAGGAGAACACTGCCAGCACTTATGGATGGACTTTACCAAGGTGTTCCGGATCCTGCCTTCATTTAAACACACACAAGTGGTGGTGGAGCTAACGCAGGCGCTATACCATTTATGTCTGTGACATAAAAACTCATTTAAAATAAAATTGTTACTGGCCATCTATAATGCCATATAATATATTTTAGAAGAAATAAAAACATTCTTCTTCTGTCATAAGAAAAGATTCATGCGTTTTATTATATAATTATTAATTTAAATGTTGTTATAAACATTTAATGGTCCTTCGTGTGTAAATAATATAATAAACCAGTGTATAAATTTAGTGTAGCGTCATAGCTAGTTGTATATTTGTCGAGTGTGCAGCACCAACGTCATAGTTGTGCAAAAATGTCTGTGGAGAAGTTGAAGCGTAGCTTTTGCCCGCGGCTTCGCTCGCGTGTACCATGAGAATTCCAAAGAACCAAGATATCAAGCAAGCAAGCATACAGGCAAGCAAGCAAGCATGCAAGCAAGATTGCTTGCGTGACAATGGGAACATCTCAGGAGTATATTATATTCTTTCGAATAAAAAAAGAATTTTTAAAATCGGTCCACAATTGACCGAGAAATCGGTGAACATACCTACATAACAAAATACATAAAATGGAATGCATAACCTCCTCCTTTTTTTGAAGTCGGTTAAAGAGCCCTTTGCGGCCTACTTACAGTATAAACTTATGAATTTTGAAATTTTAGCTTACAACCAGTAAAACGCAAAATCCCGTTTTTTCCCGTTCCCGTGGGAACTTTGGAAAGTCCTCTCTCAATGCTCTTCTACACTCCCCAAACAACCACATGCCGAATTTCAGCTTTCTACAACCAGAAAAACGAAAAATCCCGTTTTTCCCGTTCCAGGGGGAATTTTGGATAGTCCTCTCTTAATGCTCTTCTACACTCCCCAAGGAACCCACTTGCCAAATTTCAGCTTTCTACAACCAGTAAAACGAAAAATCCGGTTTTTTCCCGTTCCCGTGGGAATTTTGGAAAGTCCTCTCTCAATGCTCCTCTACACTCCCCAAGCAACCTCATGCCGAATTTCAGCTTTCTACGACCAGTAAAACGAAAAAGCTCGGTTTTTCCCGTTCCCGTGGGAATTTTGGAAAGTCCTCTCTCAATGCTCCTTTACTCTCCCCACGCAACCTTATGCCGAATTTCAGCTTTCTACGACCAGTAAAACGAACAATCACGTTTTTTCCCGTTCCCGTAGGAATTTTGGATAGTCCTCTCTTAATGCTCTTCTACACTTCCCAAGCAACCTACATGCCGAATTTCAGCTTTCTACGACCAGTAAAACGAAAAATCCCGTTTTTTCACGTTCCCGTGGGAATTTTGGAAAGTTCTCTCTCAATGCTCCTCGACACTCCTCAAACAACCTACATGCCGAATTTCAGCTTTCTACGACCAGTAAAACGATAAATCCCGTTTTTTCTTTATCCCATGGGAATTTCTGAAAATCCTTAAAACAGTTTTTCACTATTATAATTACCTACTTCTATGCCAAATTTGAAGTGTCTAGTAATTATAGTTCATAGGATTCCGTTGAACTGAATATATAAATCCCGTTTATTCCTTATCCCGTGGGAATTTTGAAAAAATCCTGAAATAGATGTTTTCATTATTGTAATAACTACTTGTGTATCATATTTGAAGAGTCTTGTTATTATAGTTACTGAGATACGGTCACTCGGAATCGAATCTATAAATCCCGTTTTTTCCCGTTCCCGTGGGAATTCCCAAAAATCCTTCCTTAGTGGATGCCTACATTGTATAAGGTATCTATGTGCAAAATTTCAAGTCTCTAGGTCCAGTGGTTTGGGCTGTGCGTTGATATATCAACAGTCAGTCAGTCAGTTTAGAATTTTATATATATAGATTATCACGAGTATCGCAAATTACGTCGCAGATACCAAATATGAAGAACCGACCGATCTCGAGGTACGCATCGACCAAATTAACAAATGTTATTGTAAATATTCCGATTTAAAGGCGGAGGTCCTCGCTCTAGACGACGGCGCCAAGGAGCTCGAGGATACTGACGAGACTGAGGAATTATATTTAAATGTCCTCTCACGCATGAAAACTGCGTTGAATGCCATGCGAGAGCCACAAAACATACAGTCGTCGACGAGATATGCGTCCGCTGAAAATGTAAATACAAATGTAAATAAATTACCTACGCTCGACATACCCATATTTGATGGCAAAGATATTTGCAAGTACAGAGGCTTTATTGATCTGTTCAAGGCCGTCATAGGCAATGATTGCAATTTATTAGACATTCAAAAATTATTTTACCTGCGTAAATATTTAACCGCGGAAGCTCTTAACCTAGTCGACGGGCTGCCAATAGTCAGCGAATCTTACTCGAAGTCGCTAGAGTTATTAGACAAAAGATACAATAATACATGTATCATAATAACGAATCATGTCCAAAATATCCTGGATTTCCCTCCGATTTCCCGAGGGACGGCGGCGAGCCTGCGGGCTTTAGTGTCTACGGTTCGTCAGAACATATGTGCGTTGGAGAGCTTATCGCAGCCGGTGCAGGCGTGGGACCATGGTGCTCGTGCCCGCGCTCTCGCGCAAGCTGGACCAGTCCACGTGCCGCGCGTACTTCGCCGACCGGGACTCTACCAAGTTGCCCACGTTGCAAGACTTTTTAAAGTTTTTAGAACGTAGAGCGTCCAGTTTGGAGGAAAGTGACAAGGTAGAGAACAAGATTAATGTAAATAGGGTTACTTCTAATTTAGTTAATACTGTACCTGTCTGTAAATGTTGTTCATTATCTAGTCATAAGTTGTATAAATGCCAGAGTTTCATTATGTAACCCGCTATAGACCGCCTACATTTTGTAAATAAAAACAATATTTGTAAGAAATGCCTTAATAGGCATGTAAAAAATTGTAAATTTGTATTTAAATGCTCTTACTGCAACAGTAAAGAGCACAACTCGCTCCTGCACTCAGAGCAGGCAAAGCCGGTCGTGGCGGCGGGCGCCGCGTGCAGTAGCACCGCCGGCGCGAGCTTGCTGCTGCCTACAGTCAACGTCATTGTTAAGGCGATTGATGGAAGAAGCCTTTAGGTAAGGGCTCTACTTGATAGCGGTAGCCAAACTTCCTTCATAACAACTGATCTGGTGAAGGCGTTGGGTATTCCATCCTTTAAAAGTGAGTTTAATCTGGTGACCGTAGGACAGCAATCGCAAAAAGTTGAACGTGCTGTGATTGTAAATATTAGTTCAATTCATTCTAATTATTCCGCGGAAGTTAATTGCTCCGTCGTGAAAAATATTACGTTGCTGATTCCACAAGCAAAGGTAAATACTGGTGACATCAATATTCCCAGTCATATTAAGCTTGCTGACAGCACTTTTAACATTCCTGGACCAATAACTATGTTATTAGCTGCAGATATATTATTTGATGTCTTGCTTCCCGAGCGAATGGCGGTAAGCTCCGGTAGGTGCGTGCTACAAAACACAGTTTTAGGTTTTGTTGTTTCTGGACAAGTTTATGGGCAAGCGAGCAGTAATGTATCATGTAAAGGACGTTATAGTCAATCTGTAAATACTATTCTTAAAAATTCTGTACATATAGAGTCTGTGCCAAATCCTTATTTTAAAACAACATCAAAACAATCCATAGCTGAAAGGATATTTCAAAATTCCGTCACCTTGAATGACAATAGATTTCAGGTGCAATTGCCTTCCAAAGGTTCAATAAATAAGCCTCAACTAAATGAGTCGTTTACAAGAACATTGCAGCGATTGAATGCTATACAGCAATATTTCACTAAAGATTAATGTTGGTAATGTAAATTTATTTAAGGAATATCTATATTTAAGTAATACTGTAATTAATAATTTACTTGAAAATAAGTTTGTACGTTCATAAACAGAATACAGAGTTAAAGTTTAAAAATACATATTATCTAGATATTTCTGTTACCCATAGTTTTCAGAAAGGACATTAAGATAAGATTTAAAGATTAAACAACCGATGTAACAGTCCACACAATACTAGTTTATTTAAATTTAAGCGCATTTATTTTGTAAATAATTTAATATAACCTAATTATGTTTTACTGGTTATGTTCCAGATTATCTTTCTTTCGGTGGTGGGGATATTTATGTCTGTGACATAAAAACTCATTTAAAATAAAATTGCTACTGGCCATCTATAATGCCATATAATATATTTTAGAAGAAATAAAAACATTCTTCTTCTGTCATAAGAAAAGATGCATGCGTTTTATTATATAATTATTAATTTAAATGTTGTTATAAACAATGTACTTAATTCATTTTCATCCGACCTTCACCAAATCAACTTGTGAAAATTTCTTCTCAATTTGTATTTTACAAAGAGATACACCATTTAGAAGATTATCCTGAATTTTCATTGAAAAAGATTCCATTTCCGAGGTGAAGCAGGAAACGCAAGGTATTTGGTATTTTTCTGCATTTGATAGAGAATAAACATTAAGAAGCGAGAAGAGGTAAATAGTTATTTGTCATGCAAGGCTGGAAAGTTACTGTTTGGTACAAATACTTATATTGAAACCCTAAGAAATATAATAATTAGAATGAATTGTATTACCACTTATATTACTTATTATTATTATGTTTACTGTACTGGGTCCCGGCGGAAGACCAGTGCTGGTTTTAACTAGCGACATGCTGAGTCGGGACCCCTTTTGTGACAGCATTAATATGTAAGTACATAACTGTCTTTATCTACTCTCATATCGTAAAATTCGAATTATAAAATTCAAAAAGAGTTTATATTGACATACTTTTTAAACACAATACCGAAATATTAAAAAAAAAAACATATTATAACACTTTTCTTCTAACGAAATAATGTTATAATACAATTTTTTTTACCATTACGATACAGGGCAAATCCAAAAAGTTTATATCACCAAGTTTTGATTCCAATTTTCACTTGTCTGTGACAGCGCCCGCTTTAACGCATGCGCGCACATGCGCGGTGATTTACTGGGTTTTAGCGCCATTCCATTCATACGTGTCGTTTTGTTGTACGAATTTTCGTGGGAAAATTTAGTTCTTGCTTAAAAATATCTGATATCAGTGAATGCGAAGAAAATTTGACTCCGCCCGATATTTTAGATGCTGCGTAGGAAATGACTCATAATTTATTACTAGCAAAATTCAGAAAATTATACGATAAATGCTATCAAGATTTTATGGCATGAAAAATGCAAAAAGGCTACTTCGTTTTTGGAAAAATGTGTGAGTGAAGATAAAATATTGTATGCAACTGTACGGTCGACCAAGAAAGTGGTCTACCAGTTTTGACAAAAGTTTCTATGACATCTAAATATCCCTAAGTCACTGTCATCATGTTATTGCAAGGGAAAGTCGACCTCGTTGTATCAAGACGTGCAAATGAACTTCGACCGTAGGCGGGTAGACTATATTTTTGCCCGACTGTACGTAATTTGGTCTTAAAACACTCTCATGTGACCCTTTATGAAACTCGGCTACGCCTCGTTTCATGAAACCACATTCGTGTTTTAAGGACCCCTATTACGATACAGTTGCATAAATAGCTATTGTCTATGTCTATGTTTGTTCTCTTATTTTTGCCTGTGTACGTGTTATTGTTGTTATAAATAAATGTTTTTCTGTCTTTCTTTCTTTCTTTCTTTCTTTATATTACATGCAGCAATGTAATAACTAAGCATCATTTCTGAACGCGTCATTATGTATTTTAGGTGCATCGCAAATATCACAATTGGCATTGATCACTTTTTTACAATGTGGTCTAATTCCAAAACCATTTCGAGGAATAGGTTTATTAAATCATTTTATAACATTGTAGTAAAAAAATATTAAACGATCGCGTGTATTTTTGCAAAATGTTTGACCTTTGTTTGACCTTTCTGTGGGCATTAACTTTGAAAACCTTTGCAACAAGAAAAAAAAAGCCGTCCGTCTAGTTTCTCTATACTATTCTCTGTCACTTCGACGTAGTTATCATCTGTCAGTTTAAGGATACTATTTTGAAAAACATTCTTCTCGTTTTTCATATTTTAATAATGGATTTATACAGGAAGTGTTTCATTCCTACTTGTGGAAATGATTCTGTCAATAGCCCAAACAAATTAATTGTTTGCATTAGAGAAGATTTACAAGAGAAGTGGTGCCGCAAAGTTAATTCAAAGTTTACAAGATGTACTTATTCTTATGAGGATCATTTTAATGTAAGTATGGATTAAATCCGCCAAAGAACTTTCAAGGGAACACTTCTGACCATTTTATTTTATACATACAAAAAATACTATAGCCGTAAATCGTTTTTTTTACCCATTCTCTTGGAAGAATCGGCAACTTTAGTGTTATTGTTATTGTAATGTAAAGTGACATTGTCAGATGACAACTAACCATCGATTGTGACACATTTTTTTTGTCATTATGTCTGTGGTTTATACACAGATTCAGCCGCGGCATGTAATTTACGAGAAGTCGTATCTCAAATTTTCAATAAATTATAAAAAATTATTGGAGTGATGAATTGCTGAAATATTCAAATTAGTTTCTTAAAATGCTCTATATTTTCGATAAAAAAAATAAAAAGGGGGGGGGTTAGAAAAAATGATCAATCCCAATTCATCGTCACGTTCGAATTTCAAAAACCTTTTCCACTCTAGCGGGGAAAAAGCGCTTTTCCACGCATATTTCGAAAGAGAAAGCCTTTTCTAGCTAGTGAGGTGATTAATGATAATGATAATTTATTTATTTACATAGAACATGGTACAAAATAAACAGTTCTGAAAATATAAATAAAAGGCTCTCACATTCTGCCGCGGTCGCGACGTGTAAAAAACACATTAATTAATTCTAGTTAAATAATGGTGGGTGTTACCTTATTTCTTTTTTTTTTTCATGTACTTATTTGTCTGTATTGTATTATTTGTGGTGTACAATAAAGAGTCATTGTATTGTATTGTGAGGTGAAATAGTAGATTGACAACCAAGGGTGGAAAGTGACTCATCTAACCCGAGATATTTCTGGCGCTCGAACGAAGTGAGAGCGCCAATAGTTCGAAGGGGAAATGGGTAATTTCACCCGAGTTAGACACTCTACTTTTCATTTCGACTGTGAAAAAAGAAAAATACTACAAAAAAAATGAGAATAATAATAAATTGAATTTACTTATAGCCAACCTCCAATCTTTTCGCCCTGGCCACTTGCCAAAAAATCGAGTTGGTCACAACCAAGGAGCTTATATACAGTCGAGTTCTCCAATATCTGTACAGCCAACCGTTCATAAATATATAAACATGAACCTTATGTTACGGTAATAAGGTCTATGTACAGATATTTATGAACGGTTGGCTGTACAGATATTGGAGAACTCGACTGTACAAAACTGGGGGTTGAACGCCGCCTTTGACCTTTATTACTTATTTATATTTTTTTCTTTCACATTTTCATGAATGACTTCCATCTCTTTCTTAACCTAACTAAAGAAAGAGATGGAATATTTTCGTGACGTAATAAAGATCAAATTTCTTGTTTCAAACGGATGTTCGGCGTACAAAGTCCAGTGTTGTATACATATAAACTTCTTGGTCACGACGTGCATCTAGATGGCCATGCCGAAACGTAAAAAAGTGTCATTGCCGTAACTGAATTATCTTCGACTCCGTGGCAAATCGTAAAAATAAAAAAAATTACTTTCCACCCTAGAGATGAAAACGCAATAGGGATGTTGACACCACCAATCAACTGACGTACTTTTTATGAGCTGTCAAAACACATTTCTCCCATAGAGTTTCAATGGCAATAGCAACATATGACGTCACTTGTTCGCATACTCAATTAACTAACTGTTTACTTGTTTTAAAGCAACAAAAAATCTAATTTTGCAGTTAATTGAAAATTAATCTGGTTTTCAGGACTAAAATAAAGCGTTATTTTTACTGGAGTCGTGTCTTAGTATTATTTTGTTAATGGTGTCAACATCCCCATTTCCCATTTTCCACCCGGCTATCTATCTATATCTATATCCATCCATGAAAATCTAACTTTCCGAACAGGAGAGATGGAAAGCAATGTGTTTACCTATGAGCACGGGCTGCGCGATGTCCGGCGGCGCGCCGACGGTGCAGAGCGCGGGCCCGTGGTTCCCCGCGGAGACAACCCAGGACGCGCCGTAGCGGTTCACCACCGAGCAGATGATGTCGCCCACGCGCCTGCCACAAACGTTACACGTCGTCATGCCAACAGAGCTCCTTCTTTGACGCACATAAGGCTTGTAACGGAAAAAAAAACTGTAAATTTCAAATGGCTATCGTTTGGATTCCAAATTCGATGGCTACTTTTTTGTGACAATCTAGAACTCTTATTATTTTAACTTAGTAGCGATTCCTATATAAATTACCCTGATTTTAAATCCCAATAAGCTGATACGGGGAAGGACAAAAACATAGATTTTGTACCCAAAGACCTCAATCCACCTAACGTCCCTCATCACAGCCCAGTCGAGCATTATTGGGCCCAAGTCAAAGGTATCTTTAAAGGAGACGGGAAAAGTGACCAAAAACATGGACGACTTCCGCAGGAAGTGGAATGCTACAGCTCAGAAAGTTAATAAAAGTTCGTAAAAAGCTGACATGGAAGGGGCCCGGAAGAAGCTTTACATGGAGTATAGGAAATCCAGTAGCGTCAAACAAAGCTAAGAGCAATCAATTTTGAATACTCCTTCTTGTTGTTTTCATGCTAGAAAATATCGCTATCTAATTAATTTTATTAAATTTTTTCATTTTAAATTTACAGTTTTTTTCTTTACATGCCTTATACCCGAAAGTTTGCGAATGCTTTTCTGCGATCTGTACCAGATTGTCCTGGCGAAAAGTGAAAGTTTAAATTGATTTGTGTGTATGTTTGTTACTCTTTCTCGCTAAAGCTCCAAATGCACAGACAGCGGAGGCGTGGCAATGTGATGTCGGTGACGGTTGTAATATTCTATCTTGTATGAACGAGTTCGCGGTATGGTACCGCACAACCGTTCATACAAGTTAGGATATTACAACCGTCACCGCCACCGCACCGCCACGCCTCCGCTGTCTGTGCGTTTGGAGCTTAAAACAGTTTGACGGAATCTGATGAAATTTAACACACACATAGTTTATAACCTGGATTAACATATACACTATTCTTCGCAGACGGAGTGGCTGGCAACAGCAAGTTAGAAAATAACCTGATGGTGCCACAATCAGGATTTCTGTGACATATTTAGCTGGCGCTCGCTAAGTCCGCGTACCTAACATTCGACTATTTTATGAAAATCGCATCAAAACTGCATTTAAACTAATTTTTTGACTCACCCAGTATTACACCAATGCGCATGCTCCCCGTAGCTCATATTGATAACGTCGATTTTCATCCGCTTGCTCAGCTCCATAACCTTGATGCAGGCCCGTACGAGCGCCGTGCCGGTCTCCATGGAGACGAGGCGGCTGTCCCCGATGGTCAGGGATACTATCTTGGCGCCGGGGGCCACGCCGTTCTTGTCCGGGGCATCGGGGAAGTAACCGCTCGCTATGGCCGCTACGTGCGTGCCGTGAGTTGCTGGAAAGTCGGAAAAGTGTTAACGTTATTGGTTATCACGGCACAGTATGGCAACTGTTTTTTGTCAGACTAGAGCAAAGCGAAAAAGTTGAGTTACTCCTCATAACTAGAGACCGGATTATGTGCAATTAATTGCATATTTGACAAAGAATATTTTTAAACTCAGTCGTATTTTCAAGAATTACAATGGAAATTGCGACGTACAGTAAAACCAGTAAGGTTGAATTTCCAACTCAATGCATGTGGTCGCTAAATCGCCTCTACCTAGTTGTTGTTGACCTATTATGGTAACCCAATGGTACAGAGGGCCTTCGTAACCTTAAGGGTTAATTCAAGTAGACGATTTTCAATCTGTGCCTAAAGACAGTAAATAGAATATTTGCAATAAGTGCTAACATAGCACTCAAATTTAAAACCTGCCCAGTTACCTCACTGATCGTGACCACTCGTTATTCCACTTGTAAAACTATTTGGAGTGGCTAAAGGCATTTCAGTATGTAGTAGAATATGTGGAACAATTAATAAATTCGTTAGACTATAAAGCTCCAAACGCACAGACAGCGGAGGCGCGGCGGTGCGGTGGCGATGACGTTTGTAATATTCTAACTCGTATGAACGGTTGTGCGGTAACGTACCGCGAACTCGTTCATACAAGTTAGAATATTACAACCGTCACCGCCACCGCACCGCCACGCTTCCGCTGTCTGTGCGTTTGGAGCTTAAGAGGATATGATGCGCACTATTTCTCCATACAAACGTAGTCCCCTGTTTCCTCCCTGGATAATGGCTTTAGAGCCAAATTTTTTTTACTGTGTAATCTGTATCTACCACAGCTATGCCCCTATGTTTCGTTTTTTTCCATATTTCAATTAACATAAGAAATATGAGCTTTCAAAAACTGAAAACATTGCCCAATTTCAACGTCATTTTCAGACACTCATCAGAAAAGAATCCCTCATATAAACAAAAAAAGGAAAACATAGGGGCATAGCTAAATCTGTCCTCTAATTATTTTGAAAAAAAAAAAAAATTTTATTGGTCCAGTTTTCGAAAACAAAACAGGGAACTACTTAATGCTGTTTTGATCAATTTTACGCGCCTATTAACGGTCTGAGCTGCAGTTGTCCCGCTCTCGCTGTACTGACACGGAGGGGTTCGGGCGACACAGCGACATTTCATTAAAATACCTATTTCTCAAAAGTCTCAGCCATTGTATCCACTTAAGGCTTCTAGGTCAATCAGTTACTCACAACACATTCCGACGACTTCCAGCGTGCGTCCTTCGTCGTGCACATTGATGCTGACTGTCATCTCGTCTATGGGGGTGAGGTGGGAGTGCTCATGAGTCACGCTGTACTCTCCGAGGCAGGGACCCGATGACAGGTCTCCGGTCTCCGATGTGTCTATACATGCTCTGTGGATATAAGCGAAATTATAATTATCATAATGCTGGTGGATGAATTCAAAGATGGTAGAAAATATTTCTAATATTATTAATTTTGCATGGAGGAATCAAATCAAATCAAAATCAAAATCGTTTATTGACCAAAATATTTTTTACATTAAAACACAGTGTCTAGTGGGCCCCAAACTAGGCTTAGCCTGTATCTTGGGGTCCGAGAGTGCAGTTGACAATAATATTTTCTCAAACATGCTATGAAATATTGATGTTATGTTCCTTAAAATACGCCACGAACTGTCACGTTGCAGGTGCGGCTAGACGAGAGGTCAATAATGGAATTTCATACAACATTGCTGGCCAAGGCCAGCAATGTGATTGTCTATTGTTTTATGTGACACAGCACCATGACGTTTAATAGGTCGACGTGGTCGACGTGGATGGATGGATGGACGGACGGATGGACAGACGGACGGACGGACGGACGGACGGAGGGATGGATGGATGTTGATGGATGGATGGATGGATGGATGTTGATGGATGTTGATGGATGTTGATGGATGTTCATGGAAGTTGATGGATGTTGATGGATGTTGGTTGGTGGATGTTGATGGATGTTGGTTGATGGATGTTGATGGATGTTGATGGATGTTGGTTGATGGTTGTTGATGGATGTTGGTTGATGGATGTTGATGTATGTTGATGGATGGTGATGGATGTTGTTGTATGTTGATGGATGTTGATGGATGTTGATGGTTGTTGATGGATGTTGATGGATGGATGGATGGATGGATGGATGTTGATGGATGGATGGATGGATGGATGTTGATGGATGTTCTTGTTCATGGATGTTGACGGATGTTGATGGATGTTGATGGATGTTGATGGATGTTGATGATGTTGTTGGTGATGGTGATGGTGATGGTGATGCAGTCTATGACATGGAAAAGGCCATCATCTCCAACTCCGAAGAAATTCAAGGTGAGCCCATCTGCCGGTAAGGTCATGGGCTCTGTTTTTTGGGATGGTAAAGGGGTATTAACGATTGAGTATCTCGAGCATGGAGCCACTATTACGGGCACTTTATACGCCAAACAAATAGCAACATTGCGCAATGAGATCCGCGAAAAACGGCGAGGTAAACTCTCGAAAGTTGTGCTGTTCCACCAGGACAATGCCCCGGCACACAAGTCCGCCGTTGCAATGGCTGCAATTCGTGATGCTGGGTTCGATATCCTTAAGCATCCTCCGTATTCACCAGATCTCGCTCCCAGTGATTTCTACCTATTTCCGAGATTGAAACAATACCTGAGAGGCCAGAAATTTGAAGACGACGACGCGGTAGTCACTGCAGTACAACATTTTTTAAGTACTCAAGATGAGACCTTTTTTAAAAATGGAATTTTAAGTTTAGAAAAAAGATATACTAAGTGTATTATGCTAAAAGGTGACTATATCGAAAAATAAAATGACATTTAGTAAAAGTTGTTTATAACATACTCATTCTCACTTTTTATTGAACGCCCCTAGTATCTGTCTCCAATTTTAGCCAAAAGGGACCTAAGGTCTTTTTCAGTTCGTCCTCCTTTTTCTCACTATGCAACCTCTGCCCCTATATATCAATCTCTAAAGTAGGTACCGGATAGTCAGATGTTTGCTAGACCGTTTAAAGCCTGCGCGGTACAGGGGCTGGGCGGTATGACGAGACGACAACTATCTTATAACTAGGCTTGGGACTTTTGGATGCTCGCCGTGGTTCTAGAATCCATGGAGTCGTCATTATGTTAAAATGAAATTTTCGAAGTCAAAGTCAAAGTTTTAAAAGAAATGTTATACTAGAAACTATAATCTATTATTTTAGTAGTCACAATTCACGGGTGACGCGATATTGTATATGATTTATCTAATTATGCATCCTCGTTGATACTTGTGTTGTGACAGACTACTGAAAACTTTTTCCTAACTTAAAATGAAGAAACATTTGAATATTAAACTGTCGGTTTTGATTAAATATGGTTAAAATAATTGGTACAATTACTGATATAATTTAAACTGTTTAATTTTACGACTGGCGAAATTGATTACTGGTAAGAGCCATATTAGGAGTTAAAATATGATAAAGACAAGTCTAGAGTATATTTTTTTCTTTGTGTGATGTGTATTTCAAAGCAGAAAAATTTTTTGTAGTAAACCATATTTCCGATGTATTATAATGTGTCTATTAACGATGTAACAACATAAATTATGATTTCTAACAAATTTTATTTTAAGTAGTGTCCGACCGAAGTTTCGGTTTCGGTTTCGGTTTCGGCCAATTTCGGCCAAAAAAGTGATTTCGGCCGAGGTTTCGGTTTCGGCCAGAATCCGGCCGAAACCTTCGGCCGGGCCGAAATTACTTCGCGGCCTCTCGCGGCTCTCGCATCGGGAGCGCTCGGCTTAATTCGGACGCGCTCGGCCGGGTAGGTATAGGTAATGCATCGGCGGCCGGCCCAGCTGGGACCAGCGACAGTAGTATGTACGAGTGTTGTTTATTTATTAAATTATTATTTACTTTTTAGAATCTGTTTGGCGACCGCTTTAGCCTAGTTGGTAGTGACCCTGCTTACGAAGCAAGAGGTCCAGGGTTCGAATCCCGGTAAGGGCATTTATTTGTGTGATGAGCACGAATATTTGTTCCTGAGTTATGGATGTTTTCTATGTATTTAAGTATTTATTTATCTATATAAGTATGTTTATCGTCATCTAGTACCCATAGTACAAGCTTTGCTTAGTTTGGGACTAGGTCGATTTGTGTAAGATTGTCCCCTAATATTTATTTATTTTATTTGTTACTGCATTTTATGCTGTGATTAATGAACAATACGTTTGATATTAGGATTGTGAATTTAGTTTAGACGTGATAAGAATAGGTTGTTTGTTTTGAATAATATAATACCTATGCCAAGACATTTTTCATTAAAAATAAACGTTTTTTATTTTGTTTAACAAAAAAAGTAACTGTTCTCATATAAGAAATCCTTGCAATAACCTTTTCCTTACGATCTGTACAGTAATTTTGAATATTTTGTTTGATATGATACGTCTTCAAAAGTTTCGGTTTCGGTTTCGGTTTCGGCCGAAATCAGAAAACAACCGAATATTCGGTTTCGTCGGTTTCGGTTTCGGCTAAAAATCGTGTTTCGGTCGGACACTAATTTTGAGACTTTGACTTTGAAAATTTCATTTTAACATAATGACGACTCCATGGATTCTAGAACCACAGTAAGCATCCAAAAGTCGCAACCCTACTTATTACAACTGTTACTATATGTGGGATGGGAGTTATGACTGAAAATCATTAAAGCTTAAAACATTATAACAATAATATTTTCCTTACCTCCAGACAGTTCCATCATGGAACAGCACACAGTCATAAGTGGGTCCGAGGTCAGTGTACTTCTTTTCGGCTGATTGCAACACCTCTACCCTGGACTCCAGTTCCTCCTTGAGCAGTTTGTCCTCCAAACTGAGGGTGGGATTCTTTGATACTGTTGGAGAGTACATTATCATAATCAGTTATTCATTGCAACCATGGTATTTTCAGGATGTTTGTAATTGTAGCCAGTACAAACATGGGCCCTACTAGGGCATAGCAATATACATATTTCATAATCATAACATAATATAACATTCATGTGACAAGATTTTATAAGGGCTCTAACCACAAATCTACTTGAATACCCGGCTCTATTACACACGGCAAGTGATATCAAAATTCAAACAGTTGGTAACAATTTGGTTAAGTATTTGAGTAAGGCATCAATCATCATCATCTCCAGCCTGTATACGTCCCACAGTAGAGTACAGGCTTCCTCTCAGAATGAGAGGAACTGAGTTGTAGTTCCCACGCTGGCCTAGTGCGGATTGGGAACTTCACACACACACACACACCATTGAACTCCTTTGCAGATGGATGTATGATTCCTTACTATGTTTTCCTTCACCAAATAAATGTAAAAATAAATATACATCAATTTCGAAAAATTCAGGTGCAAGTCCGGATTTAAACTCACAACCCTCCGCTTGAATGAATGAATGAATTTGTGACAACAGTTCTTTACACAGGTGATTGTTGTTACTTAGCATAATATTGAATATTAATCTTTATTATAGGTGAAGACTGATTAACCTAATTTTAAAGTCAAAATTATATTGGCAGAAGAGAAACAAAATTATCATTTTATGATAAATTCTAATAAACTATTCAAATTGGGAATTCCATAATAACAATAATGTTAAAGAACTAGATTTTAATTTTGTAAAATAATTTGACTATCCATGTCATCTTCAGTTTTATAAATATTTGTATACTATAAATGAATTTATATTTTTATAATGAACTTGCATCTCATTATTCTTAGGAAAAATTTTCAATCACAAACCTAAAACAAACAGACTTATTTGTTCAGTTTTCAAGCCATGAGGATAGGGGAAAAATAATTTCAAATTGATTAAAATGCAATTAATGCTCGTTGTTCAAATAAAAATACCTACCAACATCACTCTCAAAGTCTTGTAATTGTTTGTTAGCTTCAGCGTAAGCTGGCTTGTGGCCAATGTCCCATAAATGCTCTTTCCTGTGCTCCTGGATCCGTTCCTTCAGTTTTGAAGGATACAAACTGAAGGGATACAGTATACCCACTCTCCATTCCCCAGTTGGATTCTTCCAGGCCTCTGGAATCTAAAGCATAAGAATAGTTTTAAAAAAAGGCGTACCAAGTTTCTAAACTTGTTTTTAAGTGACTCGCGCACGAATTAGATGCAACAAGTGATTAAAGACGTTTTTATAGCAGTTTGTTGCGTCATGAGCAGATACTTGCCTTCAGTTTACGGCCTGTGAGGCCGGTAATGCAGCCGTCAACAACTTTCCGAATAACCGTACTGGTGTCCACATCACCGCATCCGCTGCAGTCAAACCTCTCTATAACCTTCGTCTCACCAGTACTAGTCACCTAAAAACCAAAACAACCCCTAATATTAATAAAAAACCGATTAAAATAGCAACGAAACAAACCATGACAAGACAACTTTCTTACCCCGAGACCGGACGCTGCCGGGTCGACGCCGGAATCAAAAATCGCAATAACGGTGTCTCGGCCATCGTAGGCAGGATTTTTATTCAGAAAAGAGACAACCCCTGTCTCTTTTTTCGGCAATAATCCCCAAACAGGGAATTCACAGTCGATCGGTACGTCTGCCATTTTTGATGACCCGATATCTAGTGTTGCAATGTAAATTAAAAAGATAAATCAAATCATAATTAAAAAAATATATAAAGTATGATGCTCACTGTGTAATTATTTTTCTGACTTTTTAAGTATGTAAGTGTGCTGCAAAGTTTATGAGCGTTTTGTAAATATAACTGGCTGGAAAATTAAACTAATTTGACTTCAATGACTTTTCAACATCAAAATCGTCAAACAACAAAGTCAATTATTAGCGTAAATATTAGAAAATTGCTGAACTAAATTAATTACTATTATAATGTGGTTCAATATTCTTCCAGCTTATACCATTATAACGGCTTGCGTGGGCCTCCCGGGGTTAGGCCTTTGGTGGGCTCATTATTTAGTTTTGGGAAACGTAAGCCATAACTATTTTTCTATCACTAACTTTTGTGTACTAATAAGAAGTAGTTTCATATTTAGTCTTTTACATAAACTATACACTATGAACCGAGATGCAACTTGCAGCAAAATTCGATTTATAAAGTTATTTGACTAAAAACACAGATTAAATTGCACTTACTTTTCTCTTGGACACCGTCTTTAACTTCTAACACATTAACCGGCAACACACAGTCTACTGTCACTTTGCGAACGAGAAATACATTACTTCTGCAATAATTTGTTCGAGTATTCGTAAAGATGTGGTACGAAATCTTACCAAGTTTCTGCATCATTACAGCAGCTCTAGGCTTGCCTGGATGGGGTCTCTATCATTGTCACAATTTAATCTTAGGCAACGTAAGTACAAAATATAAACAACCTATTAGGTAACAACTCCACTCCACTCTTTACACACATAAACGATAAAAGTAATGAAACCTCTACGTGAAAGATTGAAATCAATGAAAAATCTCAATCAAAATTTTATGGATAGATTCCCGCGTTTTTATTTTAAGTTTATCACAGATGTCCTTCTTGCCAGAAGTTGGGACCGTGTACAATCAGATTATAGGTAAAGACTGAAGCAGGGCGGGAGGGGGAGGGAAGAATAGAAAAGCTCAATTCGTATTACTTGATAGGTTAATTATGTTCACGTCTTTATAATAAAAGTAATATTCTCAGAACCCAAACTTGCATTTTAGTCATTTGAAAATAGAAGAGTAGTTTTCTTCTAATATTATGGAAGCTGGAATTTGTAGTATACTGCCATATTTTAAAGTAGTTGACCAAGGAAGTGCTTTACCTTTTTTTTACTATCCACATTGACTTGTAAGTGAGAACAGGCTTTGTTTTCAGCCATACGGCTGACATTGAACCTTGGATGGAATGGTAATGGAATTTCTTGGTCAACTATGACTATACCTTAGTTTTATCTTAGAATTATCGTTTTAATTTCAGCATTACAGACGCTCCATGATTGATAGATGGGATCGCCACACCTACCAGCGTGACATGAGGCTCACTGGTAACCCTTACAAAGTTAATGTAAGTCACTTTTACATAACAAAAAATTGTTGAGGTATTTTAACACAATGGAGGGTACATTTGGCTCAAATGAAAACTACATATTACATATAAAAACTAACTATATGGCAAAGTGCCATTATGGCAATGAAATAATAAAACCTGGACTGAGTTCATTCCAATGACCAAAGTTGTCCTACAGTGCCATTGTAACCCAACCCAACCTTACAGCACTGTGTAACATAACAATGATAACTAAAACAATAATAATAAAAATAAAAGAAAAATACAAAAGTAAATGTAACAAATAAATTGAATCCGAGTCTGTCATGGGCACTACCATGTTTAATTACTCTGTACATAAAATTCTGTAGTGACAAATCCAAGACTTGTTTTATAATTTTAAGCATTATTTTTGTATTAACTACTTATGTAACAATCCTGATATTTAATTTATGATGACAATTATTTTTGTTTCTCTATTACAGGGACTTGAATCAATTCCAGACACGGACAAGTAAATCATTCAATTCACAGAACAGTTCTGTTGTAGTGTAAAATATTTAAATGAATTATGGTAAATAAATTGTTTCTTTAAGTTGATATTTTTTCTATGTTAACAACTATGTGGACCCTTATATTCCTACAGTGAGCCATTAGTTTCAAACATGGCATGGTGTGGTGACTTTATTGTCTTTATCAACAAATGAATTATTTTCATCTGCAAACAAAACAATTCATTCATTTTTTTTTTTTTTATAGTAAGAGGTATTATTCTGGTGTAAAAAAATATTGCTTTTTACGTGCAGAGTAAGTTAGTTTTAGTATTCTTTTCCTTTTTTATTTTGTCGTTATTAGTCCCAATTAACCTGTGTAAGAACCACACACAATAGATGCGCACCCTTAGAGTCTAACCATGTAATGTAATGCTGCGTAGAACGAAACGGATCTGTCATATAGTCATATTATTAACTACACATTCTACACATAGTACTTATGCGTGGTTAAAAATAGACTTTATATTTACAAAATTAGATGCATTTTCAAACTGCAACGGAAACTTGCTTGCTATCGAAACGCTAATAAGCAATGGTGAATGAATGTGATGTGATGTGAACAAAACTTAACTGACAGTGACAATGACAATTATAAATTTATGACATTGACAAAATCAGTAAATTTCAGCGCGAATTGGCAGAAATGTTAAATACAATAAACTTTCATAAAATTTCAAACAAATACTTTTAGTGGTCACACACTCCGCTATGATTGACAATTGTTTCGTCGACATTACTATTGAATTCCTGGCTGTCGCCTTCCACAGCATCTTATATTATGCTTCAGTGTATCCCAAAAGCGTTTTTGAGACAAGAAGAAAGTACAGCGTTGTGGTATACCGTTGTACACACCCCGAAATCAACCAGTACATCGATCTTTGTCTTAAAAGTATAGCGGAATGTTTGAAAAACGAGCAGCTGAGTCGCACTGAGTTCTTGGTTACAGATAACAAGTATGAACCTGTCATCAAGTTTGTTTTTAATTTCGACAAACAGCCACAGTTTGATGAGACTTCGGACGCCTATTTAATACGGGCTGAGCAAAACTTGCGGGCGTTCTGCTTAAGCTTAGCCAGTAATAGAAGTAAGTTTATAGTCCCTGATGACTGTAGTTTCAATATCCTGCTTCATACAAATGAATCTAATGCCATTGCAATAGCAAGTAATCCTGATTTAGAAGACTTTCCGCTTGTTGAAGTTATGGAGGGGTTTGAGGAAACAAATAATATTATTCCACTAAGAAGGTTTGATGTAAGGTGTTTTAATATTGATACTTATATTGAATTAAAATAGTACAATAATCTGTGATAGTTGTTTATGAATAAAGCACAATTTTCTAAAAAAAATGTAAATAAAATTCATTTAATTTAAGGGCTACCAAAACAGTTAAGTGGCTTGACATCAAGCGTTTTCGATTGTTTCCAATACTTACTTACTTGATGCTTGATTTGTCATTGTAAATGGCCAAACATCTAAGAATAAATTTACCTGCTTAATGTCTAGCCACTTGATCATCTCCAATACTGGTGTAGCCAGGCTTGGGTGAAGCATCAGTCATTTAAATGTGTGGTGCCCTATCATAGGGTCATGCAAAGTATCCTGCTCACACAAAATTTAGGTATACAGTCAATAACTTAAATAAGTATTCACTTTTGTACCATGTTGCATTCAGTTGTTACATAATTTTGTATGGCTTTTCAAATATGATGCTAAAGTGACAAGGTACAAAAGTGATGACTTATTTATGACGTTGACCCTACTACACCTCCACTGATCTCCAAATCTATTGACAACTAATAAAAATCCTATGCTATACTTCCATTTAAACACTATCCATTTTTTCCAGTTTAACTTTCAAGCATCTCCACCTTGAATATATCTCATCCCAATCAACATAAGCTCCGATAAGCTTCCTTATGTTAGTAGAACTGTCTTCATATGCATTCCGTCCATGCAGCAACCGTATATTATCAAAGGTTAGAATATCCCCTGCCTTTGTTTTAAACTTGGCAGAGAACCTGTGATTCAAGTTTAAAAATAATGCCCACGCTTCATACCAAGGCTCTATTTGTTCTATAGGTCCTGGAAAATAGGTACCTCTTTGCGGTACAGAGAAATTTACTCTGATTATTCCTCCATGTCTGCCCAAAACTAGTACTGGAGATCTGTACAGTTTGTAGAACTCATTTCCATCTTCTGTACCAATGTCACTCCATTCTATTTCTATGTCAGTAAGTAACTTGAACTCCTCTGGATGATGCTCTTTCATGTACAATGCAACGTAATGGCTGTCACAAAGCAGATTCTCTCCTCCCTTACTCCGAGTTTGCTCCAAGCAATGCAGCATATTCACACCAGGACAGTATTCATAGTACGGCAAGTCCGTATGCACTTGCAAATTGGTAGAAAGATATGCTACATTACTTGTGTTCGCAACGTTTTGTACTACAAATTTGACACCGTAATGTGTTCTTCTTGTAAATCCTATAGTATCTATTACCTTGTCAATAGCTACAGAGGAATTTGGAGTATTTTGAATCAATGCAACTCCATAAACTGATAGATTGTGCAACCAGTTGAAAAGAGCTTTGTCAGAGTGGAGGATTTCATTGTAATCATGTTTAGTACAGATTTCCTGGAAATCCTTACCGTCCCATGTGGTTTTCTTAGGCTTAAAAATTGCATCATCATATAGCTTCTTGTTATTGGCTGTAAAATTTCTAAACTTTAACCAGTTTAGATTGAATTCTGAAGTATGACCGTCGTCCCATCTTAGCCTTACAGATTTCTCATTTGTATTTACTTCTTTTGCCTTCACTTTTAGGTTAAACTTACTCCAATCCACAGTTCTGCTTTTAGCTGACCGATGGAAGCATAATTCGCACTGACAATTGTCCCTTAACCAAACGTAAGGGAACTCCAGAATTTGCCCACTCACTATCAGTTTAAGAGTGTTGTTGAACAACACATTATGTGTGTGTATTTTAACACTTTGACTTTTCAATACTTTTAATACCGGTTGGAGGTTTTTCAAAGCGAGCATTTTGCACTTGTACTCTGTGTAGAGTGATAACAGATGATAAGTTGGCAGTAATGTTTGAGTTATCTTAATTAAACTGTATACATTAATAATAATAACGAAGGTTAGTGGCTTCTAACTGGTGTAAGGCGACCTTTGATCGCAATTGTGTTAGTTGTTGACTTTGTTATTTTATCTAAAACATCAACTGGGGTATGGAATGTGTGCCATTTTCTTACAACGCGTATCCATTCGAGCAGTCTTAGGAGGGTCCACGGCAGCGCAAGTGGAGAAGCTTGTCTGCTCGTTTTTTTTACTAGGTACAACTTGAGGGAGGCAAAATTTAATGAGCATGGCATGGGGTCATTTGAAGGGAAATGACCACCACTGCCCAAGATTCAAGAACCCAAAAAGAGCCACTAATCTGTTGCCGGTTCCGGTTTGATACTATCAAATATCAACTCAGAGTAATAGGTAATAGGTAGTAACGGGCTAGTTTCCGCAACTCGACGTCTTTTACGCGCCTATTTTGCGCCTATCAACTCAGAGTAAAATCTATGTACACTACACCATTTTAATTTATAGACGTCCCAGAAATTGGATAAAGTCTTAGTATCAAAAAAATTTTCTTAAAGTGATTCTGATTACGTTTATGTTCCATTTGACTGTAACTGTGCGGATAAAAAAAAACAAATAAAAATTTAGTAAGTCATTTATTTACATATCAACAAAACAATAACGATAAAAATGTACTTATCTTTATTACAACCATTGAAACAACCAAGTTGTGTTAAATAAATAAATGAAATCATGATTTAGGTATTTGCATTAGGTATGACAACATAGTTTAAAATAGGTACAGTAAAATAACATAAAGTTTACCACTGACAGATGGTTTGCCTTCATTTCATATTCAACTTTAACGACCTACAAATAAAGCCAATTTTAGAATACTGTTACCCACGTTTGCAGATTTTGTAATAACTACTTTATTTGTATGGTTTTAAAGTTGGAAATTAAATGAAGGCAAGCCATCTGTCAGTGGTAAACTAAAAGTAAACGTATTGTATCTTAAAAGGAACGGCGCCATACGAAGATCGAAAATCGAATTTCGCAGTACGACCAGTATCCACAGTGTCTATGGATAGTCAAAGAATTCCTTATAAAGTTTAAAACTTCCGCGAATTTAATAAAGGCTTTTACATTGGTGAAATTATATGAACGTTTACATTTAGATGGTTGTTATCATGTTCCTGTTGGAACTGACGTTTATTAAATCAAAGTTTCGTAATAAATAATGATTATAAAAATACCTAGTACTTTCTTGATTGACTATCACGTTTACAGACTGCAGTCATAAGCAGCGATTCCATTACGTTACATAGCATTACATAGCTTATTACGAAAATTATAACTATCACCTTGTAAGCTATGCTTGTCAACATGTTCCCTTAACACTAGCTGTTTGTTTGATCTGATATTTGAAATTTTTGCTCATAATTCATACCGCATCCAGGACTAATTTTAATGATTATTACCGCTAGATGGCACCTAAATGTCATATTGTCGACCAAGTAAGTGCTTTACCTTCTCTACGGGATCGAATCAAGAACGAGGAGATCCGTAGAAGAACAGGGGTCACCGACATAGCTAAAACATTTTTGGAAAACTTATAGTTAAGTACGTTATTATTGTTTTAGAGATGCGAATACAGTCGTGAACAAGTCCCAGATGTGGTATAAGTATTATTTGATCTATATGACATTTATTTTTATCTTATGATACGCATTGCTGAGTATTCCGCGTATGTTCCATATGTCGTCAAACCTTTCTGGCTGCGTGTTGAAGTTGCTGTCGGTCGCTTTTACCCAGAGCTCCATCTAGAGAGAGAACATTCAATAATCAAATATTTCAGATCCACTGGTTAACAAGAGCGGTTGATTTCCTAACCCATGAAACTAATTAAAACGCATCATTATTCAGAATAAGGCTTGGGCCATGGCTCCCACGCGGGCCCAGTGTGGATCGGGATCTTCACACCATTGAATTGCCAAGGTGTATGCAGGTTTCCTCACGATCTCTTCCTTATACATTCCGAAAATTAGAGACGCTATAGGTCAAACCACTAGACTATGTCTGAGTTTTACGAAATTAACGTGAGAAATAAAATCATAGAACTCGTTTAAGCTATAAAACACTTTATCAATTTAGCCAGTTTTTAGGGTTTTTTAGGGTTCCGTAGTCAACTAGGAACCCTTATAGTTTCGCCATGTCTGTCCGTCTGTCTGTCTGTCCGCGGCTAAGCTCAGAGATCGTTAGTACTAGAAAGCTGTAATTTGGCATGAATATACATATCAGTCACGCCAACAAAGTGGTAAGATAAAAAATAAAAAAATATTTTTTTTAGGGTACCTCCCATAGACGTAAAGGGTGGGTGATTTTTTTTTTCTCGACTAATCCTATAGTGTGGGGTATCGTTGGATAGGTCTTTTAAAACCATTGCGGGGTTGCCAACATGATTTTTCTATTCAGTGATCTGTTAGCGAAATATTCAACTTTAAAGTGAAAATTTTCTTTAAAATCGAGCGTCCCCCCCCCCCCCTCTAAAATCTAAACTGTTAGGTGGAAAAATTTGAAAAAATTCAGAATGGTAGTAAATATATCAAATTTACTAGGAAAATTATAGCGGCTAAGATTGCTTGGAAATTATTTGTAGTTTAAGAGTAAATAGTAGCCTAAGGTATAAAACATACCTAAACTTGGATGATTCCGTACACATACGAAATCCTTAGAAAAATATTACTTGATTTTTTTGTAATGCTACGGAACCCTACCTTGTGCGTGTCCGACACGCTCTTGGCCGGTTTTTTTTTTATTTATTTAATCAAACGGTACATGCCTTTACAAAAAAATTTGTTATCGCCAAACTGTTACCAGTTTGTTGGCGATGAAGCACTCAATACCATAATCGAATCATGCACCTAGATACACAAAACAGTTAACAACTGAATAAACTAACATGCCCAACTACCTACTTACACTTTTTACATATCTCTTCTAAAAGGTGTTTTTTCATTATTTTTTTAAGGACCGGCTTACTAAGCTTAGGTTAGGTTCCGTAGTCAACTAGGAACCCTTATAGTTTCGCCATGTCTGTCCGTCTGTCTGTCTGTCCGTCCGCGGCTAAGCTCAGAGACTGTTAGTACTAGAAAGCTGTAATGTAATTAGGCATGAATATATACACCGTGAAATTTTAGTGGTTGTTTTCCCGAAACGAGGTGATTTAGTATCGATTGTACAATCTATTTATAATTACTATTTTGACTAGAGTCAAAAATCCAATTGTGAAAAACGAAAGTCGAAAATGACCGCAAACCAATAGTAACGCTTCGTTGGTACAAGTAGCGTACGATCGTACGATAGGTTAGGTACCCAAAACTCTAGTCTCTAGTCAAAATAGTAATTATAAATCGATTGTACAATCGATACTAAATCACCTCGTTTCGGGAAAACAACCACTAAAATTTCACGGTGTATATTAGTCACGCCGACAAAGTGATTGAATAAAAAAACTAAAAAAAATTTTTTTAGGGTAAGTACCTCCCATAGACGTAAAGTGGGGGTGATTTTTTTTTTCTCGGCTAACCCTATAGTGTGGGGTATCGTTGGATAGGACTTTTAAAACCATTGCGGGGTTGCTAACATGAGTTTTCTATTCAGTGATCTGTTTGCGTAATATTCAACTTTAAAGTGAAAATTTTCATTAAAATCGACCGTCCCCCCCTCTAAAATCTAAACTGTTGGGTGGAAAAATTTGAAAAACTTCAGAATGGTAGTAAATATATCAAATTTACTAGGATAATTATAGCGGCTAAGATTGCTTGGAAATCATTTGTAGTTTAAGAGTAAATAGTAGCCTAAGGTATAAAACATACCTAAACTTGGATGATCCCGTACACATACGAAATCCTTAGAAAAAATATTACTTGATTTTTTCGTAATGGCTACGGAACCCTACCTTGGGCGTGTCCGACCCGCTCTTGGCCGGTTTTTTTTAGCCTTAATAATGGCACAGAGACGGTAGTTAAATGTCTCACCTCCCCCTTCTCCGCCGGCAGCCTGACCGTCCAGAGCGCCCACGAGTAGTGGTAGGGCGGCGCGTCGTCACTGGTCGCGCACTCGGCCTCCGCCCAGGACTGGCCGCGGTCAGTGCTCACGTCCACTCGGAGGATCTTCGCCCCGCCACCGGAATATGCGTAACCTGACAATGGGGATGTTGACACCACCAATCAACTGACGTTCTTTTTATGAGCTGTCAAAACACAATCTCCCATAGAGTTTGAATGACAACAGCGACATATGACGTCATTGTTCGCAATGCTCAATCAACTGACTATTTATTTGTTTTAAAGCAACAAAAAATCTAATTTTGCATTTAATCGAAAATTAATCTGACTTTCAGGGCTGAAATGAAGCGTTTTTTTACTGGAGTCGTGTCTTCAAATTCTTTTTTTTAATGGTGTCAACATCCCTATTAGATTAGAAGTGAAGCTGCTCAAATCAAATCAAATCAGATCAAATAAGTTTATTTGCTAGAATACAGATATTAAGGTGTTACGAGATATAAAGTGGTACAGTGTATTCAGCCTGCATGCGAGCGAGCAAATATTTTTTGAATTTAAATAATTAAACAATTTATAATTCAATTAATTAATACAAGTATAAGTATTTATAAAGCACCTAATTTTGATAAATGCAAATAATAATTATTAATCTTTCGTTTTCGTTACAATACATCGTCAGTAATAATAATAATAAATTACAATAGATTTATCTTAAAATCTAAATAATCCCTAACACTATAAAAACATTTATCGCGAAGCCAGTCAGTCAATTTGCGCTTAAAAAGGTTCCCTTGGAGCAGCTTTATGTCATCCGGTAGATGGTTATAAATGTCTATGCACATGTTATACACATTTCTACGATATATCGCCTTGTTACAACGAGGCCTGTACATTAGGCACATCATTTTCTTCCTTGTTGACCTTTTAGGAATAACATTGCATTTTTTGAAATGTGTCTGGTGAGAGCCGACAAACAGACAAATGCTCCTAATGTACAAGCACGGCAGTGGTAGAATGCGCAACATTTTAAACAACGGGACACAAGTATCATCAAGCCAACTAATGACTAATATTTTTGCATGTCTCTATTTATGACAAAATCTTCTACTGACTACTCTGACAAAACTCTACAGATTCGAGAAACGTGGTCCGGACCAACCCCAAGGGTGCCACAGCAAGGGTGCTTTTCCGTTCTATGCTATGCGAGTAAGATACGCTGCTCCACACACCATGCATCCAGAGCATACATGGCCAAGTAATTTTCCTCCTATTATTTCCTTACCTCTAACTTCAACACAGCCGTCCTTCATCTTGACCGTCTCCTCGTCTGCGGGGTCGCAGATGGCCGAAGTGACCGGCAGGCTGTAGACGGGCGGCGCGGTGGCGAAGTCAGCGGTCTCCCAAGTCTTGGACGGGTTGAAGGCGCGGTAATCCTTCTGGTGCCAGTGGGAGGAGCTCTCGTCTTTCGATATCGTTATCGATTCTGTAATAAACAATAGAAAACATCAGTTTCATTATCACTTCAGCCGAAAGACGTCCGTCCATTGCTGAAGATAGGTCTCCCCAAGGTTCGCCAAACAGATTTTTGTGGGGTTTTGGTCGGATATTAGAGTCTCCAATGGCCTGTTAGTCGAGTATTAGTGCCTTTTACGGGGTCTGGGTCAGGTATTAGTTTTCTGTAGGGTTTTGGTCGGATACTAGTGTCTTTTGTGGGGTTTTGGACGGGTATCTAATAGCGTCTTTTGTAGGATTATGGTCGGGTACTAGAGTCTTTTGCAGGGTTTTGGTCGGGTACTAGTCTTTTGTAGGGTTTTGGTCGCGTACTAGTCTTTTGTAGGGTTTTGGTCGGGTACTAGTCTTTTGTAGGGTTTTAGTCGGGTACTAGAGTCTTTTGCAGGGTTTTGGTCGGATACTAGAGTCTTGTAGGGTTTTGATCGGGTACTAGTGTCTTTTGTAGGGTTTTGGTCGGGTAATAGTCTTTTGTAGGGTTTTGGTCTGGTAAGAAGAGTCTTTTGTAGGGTTTTGGTCGGGTACTAGAGTTTTTTGCAGGGTTTTGGTCGGATACTAGAGTCTTTTGTAGGGTTTTGGTCGGGTACTAGTCTTTTGTAGGGTTTTGGTCGGATACTAGAGTCTTTTGCAGGATTTTGGTCGGATACTAGAGTCTTTTGGTCGGATACTAAAGTCTTTTGCAGAGTTTTTGTCGGGTACTAGTCTCTTGTAGGGTTTTAGTCGGGTACTAGAGTCTTTTGCAGGGTTTTGGTCGGATACTAGAGTCTTTTGTAGGGTTTTGGTCGCGTACTAGTCTTTTGTAGGGTTTTGGTCGGGTACTAGTCTTTTGTAGGGTTTTAGTCGGGTACTAGAGTCTTTTGCAGGGTTTTGGTCGGATACTAGAGTCTTGTAGGGATTTGGTCGGGTACTAGTCTTTTGTAGGGTTTTGGTCGGGTACTAGTCTTTTGTAGGGTTTTAGTCGGGTAGGGTCGGGCACGAATATTTGTTCCTGAGTTATGGATGTTTTCTATGTATTTAAGTATTTATTTATCTATATACTTAAGTATGTTTATCGTCGTCTAGTACCCATAGTACAAGCTTTGCTTAGTTTGGGACTAGGTCGATTTGTGTAGGATTGTCCCCTAATATTTATTTATTTATTTATTTATTTATTTATTTATTTACTAGAGTCTTTTGCAGGGTTTTGGTCGGATACTAGTCTTTTGTAGGGTTTTGGTCGGGTACTAGTCTTTTGTAGGGTTTTGGTCGGGTACTAGTCTTTTGTTGGGTTTTGGTCCGGTACTAGTCTTTTGTGGGGTTTTGGTCGGATACTAGTCTTTTGTAGGGTTTTGGTCGGGTACTTAGTCTTTTGTAGGGTTTTGGCCGGGTACTAAGAGTCTTTTGTAGGGTTTTGTTCGGGTACTAGTATCTTTTATTGAGTTTAACAGTCTTTGACGGCCTTTAAGTGCCTTTAATCTGTTTTAATGACATCTGCTGTGTCCTACAGTATCGTTTGGTCTCTCACCGAGCCACTTGACGCTCCTGACAGCCGGCGCGCCGGGCACGACGACCCGCAGCGGGTACCCGTGGTCGCGCGGCAGCCGCTCCCCGTTCATGTGGGTCGCCAGGAGGATCCGCGAGCTGGGGTCCACCGCCATGTGGAGGGGGATCGAAGTGCTGAAGTTGTGGCCCGTCGCGTCTATGTCTGAGCCTGTGAACTGTCACGTAACGGCTGTAATAATAAATAACCCTGCGAAAAATCAATGGCGTAAAATACGACCACCTGGCCTGCCCACGACGACCGCGACCTGCCTGACGATTTCAGCCTGGTGATTTCACTATCTGGTATTATGGGAATCCGGTTTTGAATGGAACATGGTGTATTGAAAACAAGCTTTTTTGCCAATCCGATATAGAGAAAAACTCGGTGACAGGAAAGTCTGGTATTCTGGGAATTTGGTTTTTTTAGAAATAGAGTAAGTCGGCAATCTAGAATTTGCAATTCTGATATTTAGGGAACGAGCGTTTCTTGTTATAGCGGCAACCGAAATACATCATCCTATGAAAATTTTGACCGTCTAGCTATCACGGTTCATGAGATACAGCCTGGTGACAGACGAACAGCCTCAGTAATAGGGTCCCGTTTGTACCCACTGGGTACGGAAACCTAAAAGGTCCTGCAAAACATTCTGACGACACAACTTACAATGATATGCTTCCCTTGCGTGTCCTCCATATCCAGGCCGGCATGTTTGAGGACTTCCCGCAGCAGCACTCCACTCCACACCGCGTTGCTTATGGCGCCGCCCTGCCAGCTCAGACCCTTCACCGGCTTCACCTGCTTTACGAACAACACCACCTTAGCTCTAGAAATTATTGATAATGATAATAAGGATGTTGACGCCATTAAAAATACTTCGAAGACGCAACTCCAGTAAAAAAAACGCTTTATTTTAACCCCGAAAAAAGATAACTGCAAAATTAGATTTTTTGTTGCTTTAAAACCAATAAATAGTTGATTCAGTTGGCGAACAAGTGACGTCATAAACTGCTATTGCCATTCAAACTCTATGGGAGAATTGTGTTTTGACAGCTCATAAAAAGTAGATCAGTTGATTGGTGCTGTCAACATCTATATTAGAGCCAATTTTTACAAGTTTTCTTTTGTATGTTTCGACTTGTTTTTATTTGGAAAATTTTATGTGATTTCTGTTCAGCATCAGGAGCTTTTTCGATCGTACCAGGAGAACAAGTGTCCCGAGTTTTTTTTTCTGTTGAGTTATCATTTTTCATAGCTATTTTATATGGCCGTAACTAAATGGAAGAATCGAAAATTATATGGAAGTGTAGCGGATATCACGATATCCATCAGTTACGTTTTTGGTCAGATGCAGTTTGAGTCGTCAGTTTAGCTAAACGTCAGATCATTTATTTGACAGATACGTCCAATTGCTTATTCATTTTGTGGCTTCTAAACAAATCTGGCAATAAACTGGGCGATCGTATAATCGTATGATAAGCGAATGTATCCAAAATCGTATCTGATCAATAACGTATCTGACGAATATCGTGATACCCGCCTGGAGAGAGATATCTCTATTGCAACTACCCCCAAAGAAGTATTGGGACATCGGGACACACCATCGGAAAATTGTTAATTGAAGAGTGTTATTGGGGACACCTGCTTGCTTGGAATAAACAAGGAAATTGATAGATAAGCTACGGGTGGAAACAAATAGCTGCCTACCCCTTTGTTGAGAAGTAGGCGTGAATGTATGCATATAGAGAAGGAATAAAAATGAAACCTTATTCATCTCGCTCCGTCGGTTCCCCGCGCACATTAATGCCGCTCTCACAGTGGTTCTCGGGAACTGTTCCAGCTGCTCCAGACTGAGGGTAACGACCTTCTTCGTGGCACCAACGATCGTGATCCGAAGAGTGTGGGACTGCTCATCCATCTCCGGGACAGGCATGTGCTGGCGGACGTAGAATAACTCGCTGTGGATCGAGTTTCATCATCATCATCATCATCATCCATCTTATTTACTTGACTTATTTAGACGACCAGATGGCCTAGTGGTTAGAGAACCTGACTACGAAGCTTGAGGTCCCGGGTTCGATTCCCGTGTCGGGGCAGATATTTATGTATGGAAAATACGAATGTTTGTTCTCGGGTCTTGGGTGTTTAATATGTATTTAAGTATGTATCTATCTATATAAGTATGTTTATCGGTTGCCTAGCACCCATAACACAAGCTTTGCCTAGCTTACTTTGGGACTAGGTCAATTGGTGTGAATTGTCCCACGATATTTATTTATTATTTATTTACAGATTGTCCATAAATTCAACGATTGTGTAACGTGCGGGCGCTTGCTACCGCTTTCACCATCTCTTTCTGTCAAACAGTATAAGATTATAGTGAAAGTATAAGGATTACTCACGTCTTAAAACAAGTTTAACTGGACACGTTTCGGGCTAATCCGTAGCCCTTTTTCTCGGACAACATGACGAGTTAAACTCGTTTGTTTCGAGTTGTTTCGTTTTAAGACGAGTAATCCGTATTTGGGGGGGGGGGGGGGGGTGATCGTAAGACGGCACAACGTTAATGTTCAAGTTTTCACTTCTGTCGGCACTCCTGGAGTGCAAGCCGTTGTTTTTAGACATAGTCGAGCAACAACAATAACAAGAGGGGCGTTCAATATAAATTGAGAATGAGATGCAAACTCTTTTAATATTACGAAATTAAATACTGGCCGGTAAAGCTAAACTATCTAGCTGATTGCTATGAAAAAAAAAACTAACTGTCTTTTGTTTAAAAAATATACGGTAACTTCTTTGCAATGCTATTGAGTACATTTCAAACTAAATACAAACTGAAATATAGATGCACAGAAAAAACCCCAGAAAAAAGACCAATGCTGGGAATCGAACCCAGGTCCTCAGCGTTCCGTGCCCAAACTAACTTGTAAAAGTTGGCCTAGTAGCGCCATCTCTTGGTCCAGGTGAGCGGGTAGCTCCGAAGGAGTGTTGAAGTCTCTCGGTAGAGGGCATAACATAGATGCGCTTTATCACTGCCTAATGTGATTATAACAGACTGAAGTGTACGATGTATGGGAAAGATTCGTCGCTAACTTCTAGACCAGTGATGGTGTAGGGGTAAGCACGCAGCACGGAACGCTGAGGACCTGGGTTCGATTCCCAGCATTGGTCTTTTTTCTGGGGTTTTTTCTGTGCATCTATATTTCAGTTTGTATTTAGTTTGAAATATATGGTTTCACGGGATGACCGTAAAAGTAATAAAAAAATGAAGTTGAAGAAAATAAAAAATAAATAGAAAAAGATACTTCATACTTAACTTGCTATTGAGTACGTTAGCGAAAATGGAGAAAATTGAACTGCGCGCCGTTATCAAATACTTGTGTTTGAAAAATTTTTCTACGGACCAAGTCAATTTGGATTTGCGGGACACTTTAGGGTCTAATGTTCCTCCGTATTCGACAGTCGCACGTTGGTGCGCCGAATTTAGACGTGGAAGAACATCGACAATGGACGACCCCCGCTCCGGACGCCCTACTACAGCAGTAACTGAAGAAATTGTGAAAAAGTCGAAAACTCAGTTTTGGCGGATCGTCGTGTCACGGTTCGTTTTATTGCTGAAAATGTAAAGATTTCAACGGGGAGCGTGCATAATATTTTACATGAACGCTTGGGTATGAAAAAGGTATCTGCGCTTTGGGTACCAAGAATGCTTACTGACACGCAAAAACAAACTAGACTAGAGATTTGTCAAGAAGCTTTGAACCTGATGCAGCAAGACCGGGAACTTTTTTTGGCGCGATTTATAACAATGGACGAAACATGGCTCCATCATTACGACCCAGAAACGAAACTGCAGTCTATGACATGGAAAAGGCCATCATAATCACACGCGCACTCAGGATTCTAACTTAGAATCACTCGCTAAACGCTCGTGATTCAATTATAGAATCCTTCGCTAACTCGTGATACAAAATCAGCACTCGCAGTAAAAAACAACTATGCTCTCTTGTTGCACAAATAACTATTCCAGATTTAAATGGGACCACCCTCGGGGTATACGCTTTCCAATAAAAAAAGAATCATCAAAATCGGACTACTCTGTAAAAAGTTATGCGTGATCATACATTAAAAAAAAATATATACACGTCGAATTGAGAACCTCCTCCTTTTGTTTTCGTCGGTTGAAAAACTTCGTATATAGCTTTAGGCTGTTTCCACCAGAGATGTGCGAGGATGCGTTGCGAGGGATGTGTGTGTCATGAACCTATAGAAACACTTCATTCACTTAGGACCTTTTAAATGAAGTGTTTCTATTGGTTCATGACACACACATCCCTCGCAACGCATCCTCGCACATCTCTCGTGGAAACGCAGCCTTATTTACGAGAAAGCAGCTGTTTTAGCTGAACATGATGCATTTTGGGGTTAGAAAGTTGTTTACTAAATAAGACAACTATGGATAAATGCAATATCGTCACTACTTTGAAAAAAAAGCTCGCATCTAAAAATCGATAATCTGGCTAATTGAACTTTACTGAGTGTGCAATAAAGTTCAGTTTGGTTAACCTACTTACATACCTATTTTTTTTTTTGTTTATTAAAATATATAATTATTGACACGAAAAGTCGTTAGTAAGCGCTGAGATTATGTCTATGTGTTAGTAAACTAAGACCGACATACTAAAGGACTGACTCGATACAAATTGACCTTAATTGGAAAACTAACAACCTAAACATAACAACATAAACATACTAGGGGCGTTCAATAAAAAGTGAGAATGAGTATGTTATAAACAACTTTTACTAAATGTAATTTTATTTTTCGACATAGTCACCTTTTAGCATAATACACTTAGTATATCTTTTTTCTAAACTTAAAATTCCATTTTTAAAAAAGGTCTCATCTTGAGTACTTAAAAAATCTTGTACTGCAGCGACTACCGCGTCATCGTCTTCAAATTTCTGGCCTCTCAGGTATTGTTTCAATCTCGGAAATAGGTTGAAATCACTGGGAGCGAGATCTGGTGAATACGGAGGATGCTTAAGGATATCGAACCCAGCATCACGAATTGCAGCCATTGCAACGGCGGACTTGTGTGCCGGGGCATTGTCCTGGTGGAACAGCACAACTTTCGAGAGTTTACCTCGCCGTTTTTCGCGGATCTCATTGCGCAATGTTGCTACTTGTTTGGCGTATAAAGTGCCCGTAATAGTGGCTCCATGCTCGAGATACTCAATCATTAATACCCCAAAAAACAGAGCCCATGACCTTACCGGCAGATGGGCTCACCTTGAATTTCTTCGGAGTTGGAGATGATGGCCTTTTCCATGTCATAGACTGCAGTTTCGTTTCAGGGTCGTAATGATGGAGCCATGTTTCGTCCATTGTTATAAATCGCGCCAAAAAAAGTTCCCGGTCTTGCTGCATCAGGTTCAAAGCTTCTTGACAAATCTCTAGTCTAGTTTGTTTTTGCGTGTCAGTAAGCATTCTTGGTACCCAACGCGCAGATACTTTTCATACCCAAGCGTTCATGTAAAATATTATGCACGCTCCCCGTTGAAATCTTTACATTTTCAGCAATAAAACGAACTGTGACACGACGATCCGCCAAAACTGAGTTTTCGACTTTTTTCACAATTTCTGCAGTTACTGCTGTAGTAGGGCGTCCGGAGCGGGGGTCGTCCATTGTCGATGTTCTTCCACGTCTAAATTCTGCGCACCAACGTGCGACTGTCGAATACGGAGGAGCATTAGACCCTAAAGTGTCCCGCAAATCCAAATTGACTTGGTCCGTAGAAAAATTTTTCAAATACAAGTATTTGATAACGGCGCGCAGTTCAATTTTCTCCATTTTCGCTAACGTACCCAATAGCATTGCAAAGAAATTACCGTATATTTTTTTAAACAAAAGACAGTTAGTTTTTTTTTTCATAGCAATCAGCTAGATAGATTAGCTTTACCGGCCAGTATTTAATTTCGTAATATTAAAAGAGTTTGCATCTCATTCTCACTTTATATTGAACGCCCCTCGTAATACAAACAATACCGTGCTATATTCATAAATAACTTAAATGCCTAAACTAGGATACTACAGTAGCCTATTGATTTGAGATACGAGATTTTTTCAAAGTAATGACGATATAGTGCGCGAGGTGCCTATACCCATCGGAATCGTTTAAAGCATTTCATAGAATCAACCTAACCTCGAACGGGAGCATACTTGGGAGTATCGAAGTGTTGGACCTGCAGCTTCATGGGTATCTCCGCGTTGAACGGCTTGGCCGTCTTGACGAGCAGCCGGCGGTCGCGCAGCGGCTCCCTCACCCACATCTCGTCGTCCGAATGGTCCACGACGTCGTCGTCGTGGAGGTTACCTGACTCGAGGAATTTGTATGGATTACTCTAACAGGTCCACGTGTGTATACAATACAATACAATGACTCTTTATTGTACACCAGGAATAGTAAGCAATACAGAAAACAGGTACACAGAGAGTAAGTTACAAGGTAAGCAATATATGTATATAGGTAGGTAGTATATTTCTTTTGTATTATTTTCTTGCTCCACATGTCTTAGGGCCTACGCTAGCTGACGCGGATTACCCGGAACGGACGCCCGTCGTGCGCGCGTCTAATAAGAAATTGTATGAACAGCGCTAAGTGGCGCGGGCGCGTGCGACGGATTTTCGGTACATTTTAGACCGCGGCGCGCGGCGCGGCGGACGTCCGCGTCAGCTAGCGTAGGCCCTTATTAAGTTCGGGTATTGATAAAAA
This sequence comes from Archips crataeganus, assembly GCA_947859365.1. Lineage (NCBI taxonomy): Eukaryota > Metazoa > Arthropoda > Insecta > Lepidoptera > Tortricidae > Archips > Archips crataeganus. The sequence continues at coordinate 1,379,963 of OX402048.1, read as the reverse complement.
CGAGGAACTAGATCAGTTCCCCATGCTTGTTTGTTCCGCGTAGCAAAATTTCCATTCGCACTTTCTCCCAAATGCTTTTTTTCTCACTAGGTATGGTTTTTTGGTGTACGGTCGACCAAGAAAGTGGTCTACCAGTTTTGACAAAAGTTTCTGTGACATCTAAATATCCCTAAGTCACTGTCATCATGTTATTGCAAGGGAAAATCGACCTCGTTGTATCATGACGTGCAAATTAACTTCGACCGTAGGGGGGTAGACCATATTTTAGGCCGACTGTACCTACTTTCGTTTAGCAAATTACGTTTCCCAAACTGATTCATTTGGCAAATGTTTCATTTCCCAAATGTTTTTTTTTTCTGAAACTGTAAACTATTCAGGATATATTTCAGGAGGGTGAATATTCGAGCGTTTTGACCGCGCGGTTAAACGTCATTACCATTCGACGATTATTACCACAACCGAAGGACGAATCGCGCGAAATTTCATCAAACTAGATTCAGCATCGGTACTGTCTTAAGTTTTCATAAAAAGTTAACCCTAAGCATCATCCATTTTAATAATTTCTGCTCAAATGGTAATGACAAAAAAAACCGCCGTAAATACGCTGTATATTTACCCAGGACTATTCTGTAGGTTAGGTTAGGTTAGGTTTGTTTTATAACAATCCTGAAAAGTTTACAGTTTCAGAAAAAATAAACATTTGTGAAATTAAACATTTGCCAAATGAATCAGTTTGGGAAACGTAATTTGCGAAACATTAGTAAACTGAAGCTTATTTTCGTAGTTGCGTTTTTTCCCAACTTTAATCGACACAGAAACATAGGTAGGTTTAGGTTATGTTAAGTTTGCAACGGCCCAAAGCACACAGAAGGACTGTTTTTGTGTCAATTCAAATTGGGAAAAAACGCTACTGTGAAAATAAGCTTTATTAAAAGTATAGTGCGAAATGCGATTGGGAACTTTTCTACGCGGAACAAACAAGTTTGGGGAACTGATCTAGCTACCCGTCCTCACATACGTGTGCACGTTTTCTCACGATGTTTTTTGTCACCTTAATGCTGATGGTAAATTTCAAATGTAATTTCGCACATTGTACATTTCGCAAGCTCAAGTGAGAAAACGATCCTCTGCTTGAGGGGCCATAGGCCAAACCATTAGGCTGCCGCGGCTCTTTTTCATATGGTAGGTAAGTAAAATGGTCATGGTTGGAAGTCCGCGTCTGGGGTAAAAAAAAAAAATTCTAGATGTTCCAACTCACCTATCCTATAGGACTCGAGTAACGCATAGACCTCTTTCGTCTTGTGCATTCCGTATACGTTCCAGAACGGTTCGATGCTGAGGCCGGCTGCGTTCAGGATCTGTTCCCCTCCGGGATGGGACGCCAGGAAGGACGTCACGTCATACACGCCGTGCTTGTATGTCACCCAGAAGCTTTCACTGGTTAACAATACAATGGTTAAAAAAATAAATGGAATACCTGTGTTGCTCCTCCGCTAAGTAGTAAGGCCAAGTCAATCAATCAAGTTATCAATGAACAATTAAATTTTGCGTCACGTATTAAAGTGAAAGGGAAGGCATAAATATGGCGAACCGTTCTGGGTTCAGTTACGTTTGCGTTGGTTATTTACGTTTTTTATGCGGAGGGAAGGGAAGCATTTTTCAGCGCAAACATAGCTGTTTCGCACGACTTGGCCTCACTACTTAGCGGAGGAGCAACATAGGTATTCCATTTATTTTAAACAATGGACCTCCGCAAAGTAACGCCTGAATCTATACAGTATTTAATACAATGGTTCTTCATACATGTTTGTTTTAGGCGTTGGGCTAGGCTAGGGGAGCAGTGGCGGGCCGTGAAATTTTTTGCAATTAAAGCCGGAACAAAAAAAACCTGAAGCTCATTTATCCTATTTTTGAAAGTGCAGTAATGGATGAGAAGCTTTTGGTAACTTCGAAAATTTAGTCAACCCCCGGGGAGAAACGGGTTGTTAGTACCCTTCGCCACTGAGTGGGGACCGAAGTCCGAAAAAATGAAAATGATAATATTTTCACTAGGATTATTAAAAAAATTATTACTTTTTTTTTAAATGCGCTTATTCTAAAAGGGCATAACTCCAAAACTACCACACAATAGATCAAATACTTTAGTCTAGTCTCTATTAAAAAAAAAGTGATGTCGTAAAGCTGACGTTGACGTTGTCAAAATTTTGCTATGCGTGGCGTGTGGTTTGCTTAGGCGGTTTGCTTCTTTCTTGCTTTTCGATCACAACTACGGGCTCCTTTAAAATCTTATTTGAATCAATGACACGTCGTTCGTGCATTAACATTAATAAAAATAGATCATTTATGTATCTGTCAAGTGTCAATGTTAATGTCAAATTTAAAATTATGACAGTTTTTTTTCTGGTGAAAAAGGCAAAGGAAACATATTCAATTCTGTGGTAGTATTGGTAAATTCAAATATATTTTTTTAATTTCTTGTATTTTTTAAATATATGGAGAAAAAATATATAATAAATATTTATTTTTTCCGTTTTCAGGATGCAAAACTCCTTCGATTCCTGTAGTAATTTTCAGGTGTAAAAAAAATGAAATCTCGTCAACTGATGCTCCTATAAACATCGAAGAATCTACCACCGGTTCGGAAAAAACCTGTTTAACCTTTCGACCGCCAGCGTCGGCTATAGACGACAGTACGGTAATACAAAATTAAACCTACCCGCATCCGCATAAGAATCAATTTTGTTCCAAACAAAAACGATGCGTGGCGGTCAAAATGTTTGAAAGTTTTACTGTAGGTGGCACGAAGTGCCGAAGAAAACTTATATACGGACGTAGTGGTAGACGGCCATTCATATAAACTCGCCTTACATATCTCATATCTCTTTCCCTGTAAATACTAACGTATTATCGTGCTTGCTGACTTCTTCGGCCCTGAAGGTCGGAAGGTTAGGTTTCTTGGCTCCAGCCTCAACCAGTTCAGCGTCATCTTTGGCACTGTCCTCCTTTTTGGTTCTAACGTCATCTGCAAGGAATATTCAAGAGTCAATGTTAACATACCTTAAAATACATATTTCAAATCTATGGTTAGGGCGCTTTTTCGTCAGAGATGTGCTTTATATAAATATAACGGGACAATTCACAGCATTTGACCTAGCCCTAAAGTAAGCAAAGCTTATATTATGGCAATAGGGTTTCACTCCGCTGTTTAGGTGTGTTCGGCCGGCGCACCTCCCGGGCAGGCGTATGCCAGTAGGTTGTCGCTCGGCATTCGGTTCGCACACTAGCCGCGTCGCGCGTAATTAAGCATCTTTTTTTCTGTGATTTTTGCAACAAACAATGACTTCTAAACAATCTTATACCTAACTTACTTACTTACTAAAGGTAGTTTACTGAATTAATACACACCGTTCTATCTTTCTTGATTTATATACCTACCTAAATATCGGCGAGTGGGAAACCTGGGCTCCTTGGTTCCGGGTCAGCGGTGCCCAACGGAATATGAACGCTCGTATCACACGATAAGTTTCAATTTCGCGTGCAAGCAATTAAGTAAGAGTGGGCAAATTTTAATACCTAAACTTGACTTTTGTTCTAGAATGATCCTTCTGTACGTTAGTACTATTACTTATTCTGTGGATATGGGTACAAGGCAACGGCAAATTAATCTGGTTTTCAGGGCTGAAATAAAGCGTTTTTTTACTGGAGTTGTGTCTTTGAATTATTTTTTAATGGGTTCAACTAAGCTTCTAAGTACTTCCTCGAACAATTACATAGCTTATCATTACTAGTACTAGTATATTATGGGAAAAGCATCGACCATTGAGTTTATCGACAGAAATTTAAAATCATGTTCATGTCTACTAAAATACTGCACAATTTTATAACCATCTCAAGTGAGCGCACATGTTTGTTCTATCAAAACGCAAACAAATTTATCTTATCGGAACATGTATCGCGCAATATTGTTGTTTTAGAGTATAAGTGACGTAAATGTGTTGCGTTGCTGTTATCATAATAGTATAACATATATGCATAAGAAAAGGTCAGGGTAAATTGGTAAGTATATGGGTATTTTACAAGCTTTCTATTCATGAACTGAAACAGGTACTTTGCTCACCCGCGACCTTACGATAGTTACGTTTATGTAAGAAATGCGTGTTCATGCAGTTCCTCCACCTCCACACTGTATGAACCTACAGAAATCACACAAACAACTATCACCAGCACTAAACTACACTGACGCGTTTCGAACACAACCAGAGCTCACCGTCAAAGCATCCTGTACCTAAAGACATACAGTTCCACAACAGTGGTGGGGCGTGAAAATATTTGCAAGTAAAGCCAGAGCAAAAAATCGTGCGTGCAGCTCCTCCGCGCGGAAGAAGTGAAACTTCGTAACGTGGATATGAAAAAGGCACTTATACATCAATATGAACCTTATTGCAATAACTACAGAACTAAATTTACTTATGCATCTGTGTTTAAATTACTCACTAGATGGCGCTTTTATCAAGTTTCAAGCAAGCAACCAACTACAGCGCTAGCGAAACAAGTTACATAACTCGTCGCTAGATGGCGTTGCTCCTCGTGCGCACGTTATTTTCAATAATTTTTCTTGATTTTTCGTAATTCTCAAAGATATTCAATACTTTTTTTTACTAAATACGTTTAAAATATTTTATTCTACGATCTACCATTAAAATAGTTTAGATTTTTACAAGTTTTCATACTAAACCACGCAATTGTTTTGGATTGCACTGACAAAGTTTTTAACATCCGTTAGTATATATATACAATGCAAACGTCTCGCAAACGTCAACTTGCGTTGCGTTGCGTATTTAACGCAACGCTTGTTGGAAGTGGCATTAGTAGTTTCACTTCAAAAAAATCTATTTATCATCTTCTTGGAAGTGCAGTAATGGAAGGGAAGCTTTTGGTAACCTTTTGCCACTTTTCCACTCAGTGGCGTAGCTAGGTAACCAAAGGCCCTGGGGCAAAAAATAAACTAGGGCCCCTAACCTGTGTTTGTTTATATGATAAGACAAGTAAGAATTAATGCACTTTAAATTCACTAGACTCGCGCGCTTGTAAACTCACTGGTAGCGTTTTATAGTCACACTGTTGAAGCGCGCTGCGTTTCTCATAGGTCCGCGTTTATAGTTTTTAAGTCAGAGTCCAAGGGGCCCCCTGAGCTTGGGAACCCCGAGGCACTGCCCCGGCCTTGCCCTACGGTAGCTATGCCACTGTCCACACTATATTTTGCTTGAGGGGTCTCTTTTAAAATATATTAACCTGCTACAGCTGATCCTATAATCACTGATCCAAACAGAGCTGCTGCTAGCTTCCTCCTGCATTTTCTCTCCTGCCAATGACTGTGATATCTTCCACATTGAATCAGTATAGGAGTGTAATTTACAATTTTCTTCTGTTGCAATATCCTGGAATTAAAAAAAAGATAGACCATTTTAATTGCTAATCCTGCCGCCAAGCATCAGTGTGGGCTGCCGCCATATCTAGTTGTGGAGAGTAAGGGGGCTGGTAAAATAATTGTTTTCAAAATTATGATAATTATTAACTAGCTGTTGCCTGCAACTCCGTCTGAGAAGAATTCTTTTATTCTGCGGGAACTATGCAATTTTCCAGGATAAAAAGTATAATTATGAAAGTTTGTTTTAACATATTTTGAGGGAGTAACTATGTAATTTTAAGCTGAATTTTAAAATAATTCTACATTTAGTTTTACTAAAAAAAAAGTAATGTAAAACAAAACAAAACTAAAACTTCACTATGAAAAGTTATGAAGTAAGAAAATGTTATGTTCAACTTTCGCAACTTTCACTCTTTAGTAATTATTACATCTGGGACTCATTGCAACAATTTATTGCTTGCTTTACAAACTTCAGAGGATAAACGGTGAAATAACATTCTAAAATAAATGTTTTTAAAACGGCTCTTCCTAGCTTCGCTGTAGGTAGTTGGGTAAAAACAAACAAAATCTAACTCAAGGTTCAAATGTTATCACCACATTTAAAGATTGTCCCCGAGCCTTATATTTTGGTACTTCAAATGCATTGATAGTCATAAGAACTATATTAACGACAAAATAATAAGAACTAGGCAACTTTAAGTTAATATTCTTTCATATTTTTTACGATAACTTACCGGAACGCCAATGTTTTCAACGCCATGACCGAGTGTGTTGCATTACATCATATGTATTATAACAATTCCAGTTGATAGCATATCTTAATCACTAAGAGTATCATTTATCACTGTGTTGATATGTCCTTCATTTAAAAACTATTTTGTTCAGTCAGATCAGAATCATTGACTTTTGCACACCTCTCGACCTTGATTTGATAATTCGTTTTTGACAACTGACAGCTCAGCAGCTGCGATGTGACTGACAGTGACAGTCAAAAGGCGTTTTTTGGTATGTCAAAGCAAGTGTGTTTGAGGTAATAAAAAAACTGCTTCGTTCAAACACAGTGAACGGAAATAAACTTTATTCACCAGTCTTAAGCTAAATTCGCTAAATTTTATATCGGTTCTCAGCGTAAGCGATAGATAATAATATAACAATAGAAAACGTGAAAACGCGATGCAGTTTATTTATTAAAATTTACTTACATCTCTTTTTCATAGATAAGAGCCTATATGGTGCGTAATAAATGGGTGTGAGTCCTTTCCTGGGCTCTTGAAATAGCTGAATAGTTGGATTGTCCCGTCCTGGGCTATTGATGAATGTAGTGACCTGAGGATTGGCGGGTTCGAAGAGCAATCCCCTTTTGTCTTGATTGATTGATGAGTTAAATGAAAACGCAACTTTGGATTCACTGAATCTATTACTGAATCACAAATATACACTGATATCGACTTAAATTAAGGTTTACAGAAAATTGAGATGCGCACCCGGTGCGGTTGAAAAGTTGAGAGAGAGATCGTTCTCTTTGAATGAAGGAACATAGATAACAAAAACAACAAACATGACACAGATATGACAACTTGACAATTTGAAATACGTTGACATACATTTGAATGGTGGCTAGACTGACTTACATATTATTTAATCTTAAAGGAGGTGATTTTGTGTGAACACTATAGTTATATTCTAAATGCAAAACTTTTGTTGATCACACTAAAATAATTTTAAAAATATTATTTCATCAAACAATATTTTAATTATGTATTTCTACTTTGTTTACGAACAATGAATCTCTTCAAGTTAGCCTACCAAGTATAGTTTTACAACTGGTACATTTTCTTTCTTGCCCGACTAATGAGTTTTTAAAGACCCTACACATTTTAGTTCTTGCAAGTAGGCGTTGTAAATACGACTTCTGTACCTAATATAGAGATTCAGATTGTTTTGGGTTCCGTACCTCAAAAAGAAAAACAACGGAAAATTCGATCTCTCGTGTGTCTGTCTGTCTGTCACAGCCAATTTACTTCAAAGCTACTGAACTGATTGAGTTGAAATTTGAGAGGCAATTATGTAAGTCAATGGTCCAGAGTAAATAATTATACATCCCAGCCCATAATAATATATCAAACTGCAGGGCACAGGCCTCCTTTTTGAATGAAAGGGATTGGGTCGTTGTTTCCACGCGGGGATTCCAGTGAGGATTGGGAACTTTACGCAGACCATTAGTGATTGAATTTCTTCGCAGGTGTGCGCAGGTTTCTTTAAGATGTTTTGATTTTGTTAAAAAAAGCGATAATCGACCATTTCCTCTTATTTCGGAAACTAACTACTACTGGGCCGTCATTTTTGGGAAAAATACAGTGCATAGTACAATACCTACCTGTAAATTAGGAGGAAAACATACCTATAAGAAATCTGTGGTTTCAAAATGGAGGCCACAATTATAAAAATATGTAAGTACATACTTAATTTTATCGGACGTCACTCCTTCCACGCGAGTTCGAATCGTACTTGTCCGATTTTTGTATATTCCAAAATGAATAATTGCAAAATAACTGCACATTTTCCTCGATTTGTACTGCCAGCGACCAAGACGTATACCTACTCGTATATCCACTTGTAAATATCGTGTAAATTTCAGCTGTCTATTTATTATGATTATGGTCCTTGAGATACAGCCCAGTAAAGTAACTGACAGAGAGGACAGCTTAGCGTGTCGACATTAATAGGACACCCTGCAGAACCCTAAAAATGGTAAGGCTCTTGGCCGACTATTATACGTACCTACTTAGTACACAGTAACAGTAAATATCGTTCAAACAAGAATAAGCCTTAAATATCCTAATTAATTCATTAAAATTACGTCAAAAAGAAGGTTATGAGGTATTTAAGGGGTATTATTCACGGCCACTCGTCGGCGATCGCCTCAACTTTTTCAATAAGCTCGAGTCCCGGATCCCGGGGACAATAGGGTTGTCAAAAATCAAAAACCCCTGATGACAGAAGCACGGATTATACTATAGGTAACGCCACCAGAGTTGAGGCCACGCACACAACCACATCTCATGTAATGACAGCGGGATTTTGACGTTTATTCGTACCGACAGCAAGATCAACAGACTCAACAGTGAATTACAAAATTAACTAAAAATTTCTTCAACCAATTTCGTTAAGAATTATTTAAGAAAATACATTTAGTTCAAACAAAACAGAAAATAAAATATTTTGATCTATTTTATTTAATCAGATAAGCATATTTTTCGCTTTTTATAAAATACCGATTTTTTGTTGCGAATATTTCTTATCAGTTTCAAATTGTTTTATTTCAAAAATAGATTATATGATAAAATAAAAATTATAATATGCATAGTAGCGTAGGTATTTCACCTTAAGATCATAATAATTCACATTTTCATTCACTCATTCATTTCATTCATTCGCTACTTTTTTTGCAATCAGTAGTTTATGTAGCTCTGTGTGTAATCATTCGCCTCAACTCTGATGGCGTTACCTATATCAATATTACCACGATACTTTTACTTACCATATTATCGTGGATTTCAAAACATTCGAAAATCCACTTCGGAATCTTTACGATACTGCGATCAGCATCATCATTTCAGCCGAAAGACGTCCACTGCTGAACATAGGCCTCCCCCAAGGCTCGTCAACAAGATCGGCCCTGTGCCATCCGCATCCAACGCGATCCCGCAACCTTAACCAGGTCGTCGCTCCATCTTGTTGGAGGCCTGCTTACACTGCGTCTTCCGGTCCGTGAACTAAACTAAACTAAGAACTAAAGTCACTGACATAGCTCGAAGAATCGCCAGACTCAAATGGCAGTGGGCAGGGCACCTCGCTCGTAGAACTGATGGCCGATGGCCCAAAAAGGTTCTCGAGTGATAATTTTGTGATGCCGGCAGGGTCTTATTTGCGTGTCCCGCGAAACTAGAAGAATTGCGTTTCCATCTCTCCGGGATGCACGAGTTTTACAATTACCATACCCGCGCGAAGTTTCTAGAACTAAGATAAGTATACTAATTCTCAATATTTTTACACAGTAAGTATCTACAATTTTCGGTATTGATCTCGAACGCGCCGAACGCATAGGATTTTTTATACATCATCTTTTTTTGCGTCGTATCTCCAGTCCCGCGCGGCAGCCCTAGTCCCGGGATTACTCCGGGATCGCCGCTAATGGACCGGGGGCGTTGTTTACGGATCCCGTGGAACTGAAAGAATTGCGTCTTCATCTCTCCGGATACACGGGTTTAGAACGCTAAGTTTCTAGAACTAGAATTCTCTATATCCACAGCATAATAATTATACTTAGGTAGGTAGGTTAGGCTTGGACGGACAGACAGACATGGCAAAACTATAGGATTCCGTTTTTGCTAGTTTGGTTCCGGAACCCTAACAACCACATTAAGCTCTACCCACACGCACGTCCATTTAATAACCGAATGCATTTTCAATAAACTGATGTAGTTAACGAGTGTACTAAGTGTTTGATTTAGTGAAGCTAGTGGTCTGGACAATACAAATGGCGGGGTAAATGTGGCGTGCAATTGGTAAAGACGGTCGTGTCGGCTGAGATATTGCCTTTGTTGACGCAGCTGCCTTGTCCGTGAAAAACTTAAGTTGCAGTGGTTTCTTTGATATTTGAGTAACAACAAAACAATTCCGAAAACAATAACCGACTAAAGAGAGAGAGAGAGAGATGTTTATTTACACATATTCGATACACAGGAAATACAGTTGACAGGAAAGATACAAAAAAAATCATCGAATAGTATAAAAAAAAAGATACAAAATTCAAATCCATTGTGAAGAAAACATTAATATCTAAGGCGTATCTACTATAAAATTAATGACTATTTATAGGCATCACGGACAGGGATGTTTGGAAATAATTCCGATCCGCATTGGCGATCTCTAGTCTCAAATAGCGTATCGACTGTGTTAAATAAATTAGTTGTATTAAATGCTTTAGATGTAAGTATGTTATTTAATATTGTTCAGTTTCTTGCCGGATTCTTCTCAACAGGGTTTTTCCGAACCGGTGGTAAATTCTTCGACGTTCATAGAAGCATCAATCGATGCCTAAATTTTCACTTTAGACTTTTGAACAGAAGGTTTTTAAGGGTTTCGTAGTCCTACAACTCCTACAAGGAACCTTTATAATGTTAGTGTCCGTTTGTCTACTAGATAATTGTTAGCGTAGAGACTGTTAGTACCAGGATGCTGTAATTTTGCATGGGTTTAACATAGAGCACGTTTTTATCCCGGAAAATAACATGTTTCCTACAGGCAAGCGATAAACGTGTAGGGGTTGTGTACGAGCAAGCAACGTACGGAAGGCATTAGGCATTAGGCAACTAAGCAATTTCAAGTTGACCTCATTTAGTTAGGTATTATTTTATAGGTACACTTCAATTTTAATTCCAATTCAGTTTGCAATAAGCCATGAAGAGCGCCGCGCGTACCTACTCATAATCATCATTTTAGATTTAACTAGATTGTCTAAGTGTTTTTTAAATACAATAAATTTATGTAGTAGGTACTACAGTTGAATCTTTAATTGTTTCGGCTAAACCCCAACAGGTTGAATTGCTAGAAGCCACGGCCTCTGTTTTCGGCGCAAGTTTTTAAAGATACCTACATAATTTGTTTGGATTTATGTCAGGAAAATTATATTTTACAACGAATTAAAATATTTAATTCCAAATATTATATCATACAAACGAATTCTTTGCAAGACTCAGAAATCTATATATATAAAAATTAATCCCTATTTCCCTTGGTCACGGCATCACGCATGAACGGCTGGACCGATTTCACTAATTCTTTTTTTGTTGTGTTCGTCATTGTCAGGAGAAGGTTCTTATGAAAGAAAAAATTAAGAAAAACTACAGCGGGGCGAAGCCGCGGGCAACAGCTAGTATAAAAATAAATATTATTTTTAACGTTATTATAAAGCCACGCAGTATGACATCGTATCGAAAGACAACACAGCAAGTCGCTTAGATCATCCTCCGTGATTACCATGATGGATCGCCCAATACTTCAGGCGGGGCAGCTTCATAATAGGTTAAATCCTCGCCCAGATTGCATTAAGGAACCAATCTCATTTACGTGTAAATTTTAATTTATCCGCCTATATCGCACGAAACCTATAGCTGGATGGAGTGTGATAATCAGAGGCCGGAATTCTCGTGGAATTTTTGAGCTGTCATAGGGCCTTCTCATTTGTCGAATTCTGATATAGGTACCTACACATCCCACCAAAAACATTTTCATGTAAAATGTTGCCAAGACGAGACCATATTCTTTGCACTTTCAAAGAGTTAGGAGAAACGGTCAAAAACGTTCAAAAACGTTCTGATTCATAATGTTCGCAAGATTTCTGGCTTGTTATAACCCGTTGTACAATTGGCTGGCCTATCGAGGGGCATCATATTGCAACCAAAATTGCATACAATCCTCGTGTCACTACATAGCATCTAATATGGCGCAGATTGCGGCCGAGCTCGGTCGGAGCGTCTGGAATGTTCGTATATTGGCCAATCGAGACCAAGGAGCCAATATTATATGTCTTTTCGACAAGTTGTCTTTGAAAATGAATAAAATTTTCATTTTTTTTATGAGCCTTGAGCAGTATACTCGGTGTGAACCTAAGTGACATGAAAGATGATAATTGATGACTCATATAGGGAAAGGAATGTTAAGTTAGTTTGGGCACGTCGAGAGGATGGATGGTGGAAGAATTAAGAAAGAGATTACTTACAAGGCGAATGTAGATGGAAATTTTGGAAGGGCAGACCACGAGAGACATGATCAGATTGGGGATGTCTTAAAGACAGGTCAGGTCAAGAGTAGGTATGTACCAGAAACCCGCGAGCATGTATGGAAAGACGGGTAAATGTAAAATGTACGATGGGCTGCAAAAGTGCATGGACATCTCGGGGCGAAAATCGCGTGAGCATTATTTGATCGCTTGATGTTATTATTCGCGATTATCGCCCCGGAGTGTCCATGCACTTTTGCAGCCCACCGTACGGGTCTTGTAGAAGCGAAAGATATACTGTATCAGGATCTGCGAATGATAATCAAAACAACATCCTTTTCAGAGGTCGTACCTATTGTCTAGCGCCCGGGCGTTCACGATTCGATTCACCATCTCTTTCTACCGTATAGGATTGTACCATGTGAAAGAAAGAAAGAAAGAAGAAATGGTGAAAATGATTGTGATTCCGAGTGCGCTAGACAATAAGGGCTTTGGAAATCGTCGCTTTGCCGCATCAATGGCTTCCCTAATCTTTGGTCTGAGAGTGGAATCGATACTACGTCCGGAATGTAAGGAATGAAAGCTTTTGGCGACGCCGGTCAAATGGACCGTTTTGTTGTCGGTACTACCCTCGAAACACTATTAAATACCTTGGCACATCTGGTTAATGAGAGTAGCAGGACCAAAATCAAAAGTTTACTTATTCCGAAATAGATCTTCGGTTTCGTATATTACTTATTTATTCTTACATTTATGTATGACCTTTGTGGAAGGAAAATAATGTTTCCAAACAATTAGTGACTAAAAAAAAGTAAATGTAAGTACTTAACCCGTCACGCGTCCCAGGGACTACGTTAGTCCCTAACTTTTTTTTGCGGCAAATGTTTTAGAGACTACTACTGAAGCCTCTAGGACATGTCCCGCACAAAAAAGTTAGGGACTAATTTTTGTATGGTGGACGCGAGGCGTGACGGGTTGGTAAAATTACACTGTATAATGTATTTTTATAAATAAATATCACAGTACAATTCATACCAATTGACCTAGTCCCAAAGTAAACAAAGCTTCTGTTATGGGTATTAACTAGGCATAAATATGCAGATAAACATGCAGACTCACGAACAATCATTCGTATTTTTTCATACATTATATATCTGCCCCGAACGGGAATCGAAGTTTTTTTCCAATGTGTATGGGTACGTTTCAAATCACATTTTTTTAAAATAAAAATAGACAAATTTTAACGGTCATTTTGACATCATGCAATTTTCTCATAAATCGTTATTTTTTTCAGGATTGTTAAATTAATTTAACCTAAATCTATCAATAGATTACACGTAAAAGTTCAAAAAAGTTAATTAATAAAGCTAATTAATAGTTTCACCAAAAATTATTCTATCAAATGAGCATTATATATTTCATCCATTATGTTTCAAACGGATTTGCTCGTTGCAATGGCAATGGGCAGGCCATATAGCACGTAGAAATACAGATAATAGTCGGGGCAGAACATTATAACGAAACGAAACGAAAAAGTTCTCGAATGGAGACCACGGACTGGCAAGCGCAGCGTGGGATGTCCACCAACGAGATGGATAGACGATTTGGTAAAAGCCACAGGTTCAAAGTGGATGCAAGCCAATGTCCAGCACTGGACATCATACGGCTGAAACGACGACGATGATGATTATGTTTTCTGAACGTTATGTATTTCGACACGTTCCTAACTTAATTATCATAGAGATCATTTAATCCCCGTCAAACAAACGCCTCGCACGAAGTAATAACACAAGTTGCTAACAATCGAAAACTTCCAAATTCTTGCCAAACCTAATTAATACTTTCGGTAACAGAGCAAAAATCACGCGATTAATTAATTAAGGGATTTTAGGTTTGCTTATTGGAGAAGTTTACGAAGTACTTGTGAAAAATAATGTTCAAGAGATGTTGAGCTTTAAGGCGTATTCTCTGTAAACCTGTAGGCTACGGGAAAGAACATTTGTCTCGTCCCCTAAGCAACTTGAAATTAAATGAAAATGTTTATTAGTTTGTTTATTTGGACGACCAGATGGCCTAGTGGTTAGGGAACCAGTACCACTACCATGAGTTTACACTAGTTTACAGTGACCGTACTCGCTAGCGACGGCGTAAATGATTTGTATGGAGAATTGTACTTCCGTAAGTGACCGCTAGAGGCGCTGTACAATTCTCCATACAAATAATTCACGCCGTCGCTAGCGAGTACGGTCACGTAAACTAGTGTAAACTCATGGTAGAGGTACTGACTACGAAGCCTGAGGTCCCGGGTTCGATTCCCGTGTCGGGGCAGATATTTGTATGAAAAATACGAATGTTTGTTCTCGGGTCTTGGGCGTTTCATATGTATTTAAGTATGTATCTATCTATATAAGTATGTTTATCCGTTGCTTAGTAGGTACCCATAATACAAGCATTGCTTAGCTTACTTTGGGACTAGGTCAATTGGTGTGAATTGTCCCGTAATATTTATTTATTATTTATTTATTTAACTGTTGGCGAACTGGACAAGTGACGTCATAAGTTGCTATTACCGTTCAAACTCTATGGGAGGATTGTGTTATGACACCTCATAAAAAGTACGTCAGTTGATGGGTGGTGTACATCCTTATTTTTTCAGTTCACTTATTAATCATGCTGGTCTTTAATGTTTTGCTTTTTAATTTTTCAAAAAAGGAAATTTAAGTAGCTAGAAAAGCAAATAAAATTACTACTTTTATACCAAGTGGCCAGGATTTATTTAAATCCGATCAAGGGCTTTTAGAACTACTTTAAACTCTATTAAGCTTAGCTTTACATGTAAGAGGACACAATAAAATAACATTTCGTTTATAGCTAATTTATTTTACACAAAATTATATTCAAAAATGGTCATCTTAATTTTAGGGTTCCTTACCCAAAGGGTGACAACGGACCCTATTACTGAGTCCCGTTTTACCCTAAAAATGTTCAAAAATGTAATGTAAGCTTAGTTTTATTTTTGTTCTATTAAATAAATAAATAAATAAATAAATATCACGGGACAATTCACACCAATTGACCTAGTCCCAAAGTAAGCTAGGCAAAGCTTGTGTTATGGGTACTAGGCAACGGATAAACATACTTAAATACATATTAAACACCCAAGACCCGAGAACAAACATTCGTATTTTTCATACAAATATCTGCCCCGACACGGGAATCGAACCCGGGACCTCAAGCTTCATAGTCAGGTTCTCTAACCACTAGGCCATCTGGTCGTCGTCTATTGATGTCTTATTTCAATTTTATATCACGAATAAACGTTTTCTTTCTTTCTTTTTTAAATATTAAAAATAGAATTAAATTAAACATTAAGGGGGTCTCACTCACCAATATAAAATGAATAGAAGCAGGGTTCTGCGAGCACTGGATTATTATAGTTACAGCCTGCGGTTACGGCAGTTTACGGCGTACCTGTAAAATACATATAGCAAAAAAGTTGTACGGAACTCTCGGTGCGCGAGTCCGACTCGCACTTTGCCCGGTCTTTTAACCTGATGTTGCTCCATTTTGTCGAAGAAGGGTTATGTTTTAAGCATTGGTTACTGTACCAAGTCAAAGTTAGTTTATTACCACTTGCGCGTAAACTATGGCATTAAATCACGTGGAGTAAAAACCTTTCAGGGTCGGAAGGGTGGGACGCTTGCTGGTTCCCAAGTCGTTCCAGTAACTCGTAAAACTTATTTATTTCACAACTAGTTTTTATGGCGAATGAGATTTCAAGTAAAGATTTAAATCCGCGCAAGAACTAAAGTCACCGACATAGCTCGAAGAATCGCTAGACTCAAGTGGCAGTGGGCAGGGCACATCGCTCGTAGAATTGATGGCCGATGGGGCAGGACGGTCCTCGAGTGGCGTCCACGGACCGGAAGACGCGGTGTATGCCTCATGTTCAGCAGTGGATGTCTTTCGGCTGAAATTATGACGATGATGATGAGATTTCAAATCGCCGCTGCTGTTACTTGTACGGCTAGCTGAAGTGTGGACAACAACTAACTTTATAAAAATATAAAGCATGTAAAAGAAAGATAAAATTTTATACTCAAGGAATCCTCATAGTACCTACTCCATCATTTATTCACTTTCACAAGAAATTACAAATTACAAAAAGTGCACACAAATTACAAATTAATTAGAACAAAAAAAACATAGGTACATCCCATCACCATAACTTAAAATAGACTAAAACTACCCGCTACAGGGCAAACACGCCATCGAAGGAAGTCACTGGCATCGACCCCAAAACGCTGGCCGCATTTCCTCTTTGAACAGCTATCCCCAGCCTCTGAGCAAGATAAGCACCAGCCCTAGGGTCACCCGAAGCCAGGACCAACCTCCTGGACAAGTCCTCATAGTGTTATTATAAAACTTACCTAAAACTAGAATACTGATATTAGTAACATGTTTATTTTTACACTCAGAGAAGGAAAGATAAAAACCGGCCAAGTGCGATTCGGACTCTTGCACGAAGGGTTCCGTACCATTATCTATAAAAACGGCAAAAAAATCACATTTGTTGTATGGGAGCGCCCTTAAATATTTTTGTTTTATTTTAATTTAATTATTCATTTTAAAGTGAATATAATTAAATATTCTGTGTATATTTCAAGCGTCTACGTTGCCGTTATCAATATCGAGCAAAAGCGAGCAAATAAAATCACGTTTGTTGTATAGGAGCCCCCTTAAATATTTATTTTATTGTATTTTTTAGTATTTGTTGTTATAGCGACAACCGAAACACATCTGTGAAAATTTAAACCGTCTAGCTATCACGGTTCGTGAGATACCGCCTGGTGACAGACAAACGGACAGAAGGAAAGACGGACAGACAGGGAAGTCTCAGTAATAGGGTCCCGTTTTTACCCTTTGGGTAGGGAACCCTAAAAACTAGGTTGATAAAAAACCGACCTAACACCACTTTGTAAGTCTAGCGCTTGAGGCAGGCCACCAGATTCACATATTTTATTTTATACTAGCTGTTGCCCGCGTCTCCGTCTGCAAAGAAGTCGTTTATCGCTGTCCCGCGGGAACTATCCAATTTTCGTGGATAAAAACTATTCCATGTCCTTTCCAGTGTCTCAAACTATCTCCATACTAAATTTCATCTAAACCGGTTCAGCGGTTTAAGCGTGAAGACCTCTCCAGACAGACACACTTTCGCATTTATAATATTAGTATGGTTGGGACTGTTATTACCGATCTCCTTGCGTACGAAAAATAAGTGGAAGAAACTTTTGATTGATGGTACTCTATCGCAAACGAGTATTATAGCTAAAATGAATTTTTCGTCTAGTTAACAAATTACTGCCAAGGTAAACGTACCAATGCTCGACACCTTAACGCCCAGTAGATGACACTCATCTGTCACTTCTCTTACTATGACATAAGATTGAAGGTGCCATGTACTGGGTTAGGGTCGAACACAGGGACGTTTACCTTACATTTTCTACCTTTTTTCTTGTTTATCATATTTAGCACAATTTCTAACTACGTTAGAATGGCATTTTCAAGTTCAAGTGATGTGAGTTCAGAAATTGGTGCTCTGACCTTAATATGTATACTACGAAGTTCAATTTCGAACTTTGCATCATACTGTATCACTCACGCTAAAGGTGTTTATACGGGAGTGAAAGAGACGGCATGATACAAAGTTCGTTTCGCAAATTTCGAAATAGGCCTCCAGGACTGCAAGCGTTCCGCCTCATTACCTTTTATTGACCAATTTCTTTAACAAGAACTACAAACTTGTCGTGAGTGGACGGAAAACTTTACGGCCTTTTGTGAAAAGTATATCTTCAGGGAGACCAGGAATCTTTTAGTTAAGTGTTTCGTACAGTCGCCATAATAAACATCGGAGCATTCAGGGTGGTCAAAAATATCTGAACACGGCCGAATCGTCAATCGCGTACGTGCGTGTTTATATATTTTTGAGCACCTTGACTGCTTCGATGTTTATGATTGCGAATATACTTAAAAAATAAACAAAATTGGCAAGTGTGTGTGCCACGTTGTCCTCATCATGACGTCCTTAATATCTTCGGTTAACGTCCAACCGAAGTTAAGCTGTACGCCAAAACGTGACGCGATTTCGGCAAATGTGTTGCCAATAATTGAAACAGCATTGCAGGCGTAATCATGCCGAAATTCGTTCCCGTAATTTCGGCGAAGTGTGTTTAGACTCCGAATGAAGCTTTCCATTATCGCCTTTCAATAACGGTGCCTCTCCAACAGAGATGTGCTATGCAGCTAGCTGCAAGGATGTAAAAGCTACGTTATGAAAAACTACGTGACCGTTTCCACTAATGCTGAGCTATTTTCAACCGACGAAAACAAAAGGAGGAGGTTCTCAAGTCGACGTGTATATATTTTTTTATGTATGATCACGCATAACTTTTTACAGAGTAGGCCGATTTTGATGATTCTTTTTTTATTGGAAAGCGTATACCCCGAGGGTGGTCGCATTTAAATTTGGAAGTAATATTCCTACCCTAAGGGTAGGAAAACAGGAGATGATTGATTGTTCAGTCACTGATTGTACTATATGACCACGCATAACTTATTACAGAGTTGTCCGATTTTAATGATTCTTTTTTTTATTGGAAAGCGTATACCCCAAGGGTGGTCCCATTTAAATTTGGAAATAATATTCCTACCCTAAGGGTAGGAAAACAGGGGATGATTGACTAACTTTTTACAGAGTAGTCTGATGATTTTCATAATTCTTTTTTATTGGGTAGGGTAGGGTATACCTTGAAGTTGGTATTATATAAATTTGGAAAAAAAAATTTACCCCAAGGCTGGGAAAAAAGTATAAAATAAAAACTTTTTAGCAAAAAAATTAAACCGCCGAAAAAACTGAAAAGCAAAAAATAATACCTTTTTTGTTTGACCTTAATCTAGGTACCAGTTTGAAGTCGGTGCCTCAGCACTAGCCAGGAGGAGTGGACCTATAATTGGCTTCTATCACTAATCCTGGCTCGTGCTGAGGCACCGACTTCAAACTGGTACCTAGATTAAGGTCAAACAAAAAAGGTATTATTTTTTGCTTTTCAGTTTTTTCGGCGGTTTAATTTTTTTGTTAAAAAGTTTTTTAACTACCTACCTACCTTTTGCAAGTTGTACTATGATGGTGATGAATGATATGTTTGGTATAGGTATCGCCACGAAAGTTGACGTCACGCACACAACAACATGTCATGTAATGACAGCGGGATTTTGACATTTATTCGTACCGATAGCAAGTTCAACAGACAACAGTAAATTACAAGATACTAAAAATTTCTTCAACCTATTTCGATAAGAATTATTTAAGAAAATCAAACAAAACAGAAAATAAAGTATTTGATCTATTTTTTTAAATTCAGATAAGCATATTTTTCGCAATTTATAAAATACCGACTTTTTCTTGCGAATATTTCTTATCAGTTTCAAATTGTTTTATTTCTAAAATAGGTTATATGGTAATAGAAAAATTTTAATAACCATAAGTTTTAATAACCATAAGTAAGTTTTAACCATAAATTTTAATTTTAAGGTCGCGGGTGAGCAAAGTAATTGTTTTAGTTCATAACCATAAGATCATTCACTTACTCATTTCATTCATTAACTACTTTTTTTGCAATCAGTACTTTCTTTATGTAGCTGTGTGTGTAATCATTCGCCTCAACTGTCGTGGCGTTACCTATAGTTAATATTATTTAATAGCGCACAGTATAACACAGCTACAATAGAGAGATCTCTCTGCAGGCAGATGTTATGCCTGGGGACCGAAGTCCAATGGATGAAAGTTGGAAGTTGTATTTATGCAGCCGAGTTGAGAAACTTCAATAGTGCGATCCAGGATGTTGTAATAAAATTAGTTTCTCATGTGATGACTAGATGGCGCTAGTAGTCGCTACATCGTAACGTAGGATAGCACATCCTCTGATGGTAAGACACCCTAAAGCGATCGTGCGCAAGGTTAATTGGCGACTTGTCTCGCAAGCGATGCTTTGCATGAAAAGCTGCACTTTCACGGCAATCAGGCATATACTATGGGAATCCTGTAGGAACGTGACGAGTATATTTTAATACTTGTAATTTAAAATATTAAAGAACTTTACATACCCCTGAAAGGTCGAAATTTGATTTAGAAATTGATACTAGCAGCATCCCCCGGGGTCGCCCGTGTTAGAAATCACAATACTTGTAAAACTCCATTTCAATAGAATTTGACATTTTCGTAGACACTTTCTTATGTTATAGTTAATGGGTCATTCTTCGGAGGGCCAAATTACAGCGTCCAGGCAGAAAAAGTACCCGCAATGTACAAATAATTGGCTAGAATATTTTTTATACATTACTTTAGCACTTAATCTAACTGGGGCACGATTCCTTTTTTGTTTAAAGTAAGTATAATTAACTGTAAATAATTATCAAACCTCTAAAACCTTATTCCCTTGGTGCGTCCATTGCCCATTTTGTGAACAAACTACCCCGAAAAGAACATGTTATGTATTGAAATCAAGTATTGTATTTAGTTAAATAGTTACAATATAAGTCATTGGTTTAAAAGAAAAAATATGGTTCCTAAATTTATCGCAGTTTTTAAAAAAAACGATCTTAAAGCTTTGTCCAGAGTTAAGCTATGATTCCCTTGGTGCCTCATTCAACATCCTGCTGATCCCTACTTAAACGTCATATGACGCGTTGTGATCGCGGGGCTCGACAAACGTCAGTAACGCTTCCAGCATGGCCGGGAGAGGTCGTGACTCGACGCTGGAATTATTAGCTATGGAGGTAAATATATGATTACCTTGGCTTTGGTTCACTGTGATTCTGATTCTCTTGGACTTACATATAAAATTTTGTGCATGCAATTGATACATAGTGTTAAGTAAAAAGAAAACTACATTACTGCCTGCATATGTTGAATTAGTAGTAATTATTATAACAATAACAGTTTCGGCAGAATCGACAAGAAACATACATATTCTTATTCCCCTGGTTCTTATTCCCTTGGGTTTTGAACAAGGGAATCATAGTTTTCTTGCGTTTTCTTGTAAAGAAAAATAGTTTTGTTTTAATTCGCTGATTTATTCATTTAGAAATGTATTCAATTGATAGCAGGTCTCAAATATTACATTCTCTTCAATGTTCTACTTTTTTATTCCCCTGTCCTTTTGTATGACTCCCTTGGCGTTTTTCTTATTCCCTTGGCGTTATATCTTATTCACCTGTCATTTTTCTTATTCCCCTGGCACTGAAATCTTAAAGTAGTATATTTCAATACCAAACTGACGAAAATTAATGCCTATTCGATAAATCTGCTTATAATTAAATACAATTTCATATTTTATAGTAAATAGGTTGACAAAAGTAAAAGTAAAAAACGCCAAGGGAATCAGACGGAGAATCCGATTCCGAAGAATGACCCTAATGTGACCATTTTTTGTCTCTTTAAAACGGGACTACGACTTTTTAAGGAGATTTTAGCCAGAAATACACTTTTTTTACGATAACAAAAGTCTTACCACCCAACTTTTTTTTTCCGATGCGCAAGTCTACTTTAGTACTGGGTGAAAACTTCCAAAATGCGTACAACTCTTAGTAAGATTTTTGAAATATTATCTTTAACAATTACTATTAACATTCAAGCTACGAAAACATCTACATAATTGAGTTTTCTTTAATGCCCGCAACTTATTCATTAAAGAAAATATATGTTCGACTACCACTTACGTGTCGTTATTATAAATATTATGAAAGTTATGAAAACGGGACATTTTTGCATGTCTCATTCTAAATCCCTAACATCGTTTGTCCTAATGTAATGTTTGTCCTAATGATCGTTTGTCCTAACACTTTTTTTCTCGGAAACCGTGAATTTTTCAGGAACTTTTTTGTGACTATCCTCTAGAACTGTATAGGTTAGGTTAGGTATGTTTTATAAAAATCCAGAACAATTAATAGATTTTAAATAAAAAGAGTTAGGACAAACGATCATTAGGACAAACATTACATTAGGACAAACAATCATTAGGGATTTAGATATAGAGCCCATTTTTGCATCCCCTACTTGTTTTTCGGGACAACGGGACAGAGTACCTGAGAACTGGACAGTCCCGTTCAAATAGAGACGTATGGTCACATTACTTATACTTATGGTGTACCTATACATAGACACCGAATTTTCCAGGCCCTTAATGATATGAAAAAAAAAGAAATTTACCTTTAGGAAACTAAATAATCAGGTGTTCGTGTCAGTTGACTATGGGTATCTAAGAGATTAGTAGATTCTATTGAAATTAAATATTGCCGGAAAACAAACCAACCTGCAGTATTACGTATATAGGCTGGCATGATAATGAAAGATATTTTAAGTTTTTACCGCACCGCACCAATTATAAGCCATTTCATTACGTAATAACCAATCTACAATACCCAAGCCTTTCCTAGTCATGGCCATAAAGCTATTAAAATTATAACGATACCATATTCATTGCCTGTCGGCGAGGGTCCTAGCAAAAACGGGGCCCACATGCGGGCCCCAAAAAGGCTCGAGACGAGGGCCCACTTTTTGCCTGGCAAGGTTTAGCGCGACAGGGGATGGAGATATGTGACAGTGTGATGTCACCATTATTTATTAAAGGTAGATTAAGATTTAAGTGTATTGTCTATACAGGGTTATTGGTAAGTCGGCCTATTCCCGTCAAGAGGTTATGGGGGAGATCATTTGCAGTCATTTTTGGCCCATAGTGCCCAATGCAAAAATGAACCATTTCATTACGAAACCATTTATGAACCATTTCTGAGATAATTAAAATTTAAGTTTTTTGCAAAAAACTTAAATTTCAATTATCTCAGAAATGGTTCATTTTTGCATGGGGCATTATGGGACAAAAATGATTGCAAATGACCTCCTCCATAACCCCTTAACGGGAATAGGTCGACTTACCAATAACCCTGTATACACGATGATTTTTAATAGGTGATCAGGAGTTGAAAAATATGAATCCCTAGTCGAAATGTAATTTAATTGGAGAGGTCTCAAGCAATTAAGTCTCTGTTTGATTAAAAAAAAGCAAAGCATGGTCGTCCATTTGTTGAAGTTAAGTTTTTTCGTCAAGTAGTGTCGTCGCTTTGGCGGGGAATCAGGCAGATCCAATGTCAAAGTTCTTTTAAGAAATTTACTTGTCCCAGAGGTTTTAGGCTCATAGTCTAATTTGTAGGGCAACAATGATTTTAGTTATAAAATGATTTTCCAAATAAACATCATTTAAAAAAAATAGATGTTTTGTTTTATGCATTAGTGCTAGAAAGCTGTAATTTTACATGGATATTCTTTGCAATTACCCCGACAACGTGAACAAATAAAATGTAGTAAAAAGTTTTTTTTAGGGTATTGTTGGATTGGCCGGTTTCTACTAAATAATTTTGATTGGCGATATTTTGGTATTTAAGAAGCTGAAGTACTATTTCCTATCAGTAACACAAAACTGCGACATTATATCGCACAGCACGGCCTTCGAAGTCCACGGTGTGGCCCTTTACATCGTTTTATGTGAGAAGGGTAGCTTGATAGAAATTCCCCTCATGAAAGTGTTCGACTAGAGGTCTATGAATATCGGTATTCTAGTTTCGTTCGGTATTAATCTACTAAAAAAAATTCGACGGCAACTTGCTTTGCCATACAATAAAAAATTTAGTTCATCACCTAAGTATATCGTACTGCTTATGTTACTGAACCAACGGGACTCTACTTGATAGGCCGGAAGTTAAACCACTACAATTTATACTATTGGATGTTTATTATTTGTATCTTATCCTGCCAAATGTATTTTTTCTGTGTCGATGTGTTACAAATGTAAAAAAAATTCTCTCTCTCTCACACACACACACACACACACACACACACACACTGGGTTACCATATGACATAATAGTTAAATTAAACTGAACTTAAGAAAATGGTGTAAAAAAATTAACCTCCAATTTCGTCATTCAAATCAATTTTGTTGCGTAAAATTTGTCATAATAATGTTTGGTTGAATTATCGTTTCACATAACGCTTCTTATCGAGAATAGTGCCACAACACAAAATTAAATGCTGTTGCATTTAATATTATAATTATCTTTTACTAGTAAGATTTGAAATCGAATTGCATTCCATTTTGTTTTGTGACACTTTTCATGAGAAGCAGCGATAAGTTTTCTACAGCTGTAACTGAAAATAATGGGTATGTATTACAATACCGAAGTACGAAAGACCGAATGTATTAAAACATCGAATGGGTCAAAAGACCGACACGATTTTTTTCTGAGACCGTAAGTTTTTCAGAATTTATTAAAACGGCATCATACAGAACCCATTGGGTTAGGTTAGGTTTGTTTTATAACAATCTTAAAAAGTTAACGGTTTCAGAAAAAAATCGTGTCGGTCTTTTGACCCATTCGATGTTTTAATACATTCGGTCTTTCGTACTTCGGTATTGTAATACATACCCGAAAATAATACATTTTTAATTTTCATTTAATACGGAACTGATCAAAAAATGAATACCAAAAGACCAAACATGACATTAGTTAAATAGAAATTTATGCAACTCTATATACCTTTAGAATTTAGGATACAATAAAATATGTAGGCACAGATAAACTTTTATTAAAACACTACAACAGATATGGTTGTAATTTTCGATGATTTTTGTAACAAAAATACATTACCAAGTTTTTGACATCAAGTTATAAGTGTTATCATTACAAATGTCACGGGGGTCACTGTAAAATGACTACTTATAATTTACTGACATGATAGATTTAATGTATTGCACATAATAATTTTATTTGCATAATTAATGTTACCACAATCATCACAATTCGTTTTTTACCAATAAAAATGAAGACATTAAATTTTGCCCATCTTTTTGTTGAAAAATACTGTACTTATATAAAATTAGTAGTAGCTACTTACGAGTAGGTATGCAAAACACAATTTTTGTGACGTAGTCCTTCATATTGTTATGGTTTCACATTTACCACTAAATAATCTTTGAAAAAAAAAATCTATAAAAGAACGGTTCAACATTATTTACCCTTTCCAACATGTTTCAACGTGCCTTGGCCCTGAAAGGTACTATGGCCACTCGGTCCAGATTTTTTTATAACATAGATTTTTTTTAATATTTTTGACCCTTCTATATTATGGTTTTCATATGGATCTTAGTTACCCTCCATTGGTACAAAATACCCCGATTTTACGGTATAACAAACAAACAGTTCCAGCCACCTTTCTATTCATCCCAACTCTAGTCATTTCACACCGGCTGCCTCTCTTCAATAGACAATTTTTCGCTTAATTTTTCTTACCCTTCACAAATTACGAAAAGGTTATGGCCCAACTACTACAAAGGCTTATCGTAGCAAAATTAAAAGCAATAAAAATTTTATGGATGGTAAAATACGCAAGGATATTGCGCTCCGCCGAATTAGAGGTAAACAAACTTTTGTTGATTCTAAAACTTCAAGACGGAGTCTGAAGATTAGAATCATTCATCAGTAGGCTACAGAGTATCGGACACCGTTGTATACTTGTTTGTCTGTTTAATAATATCGGATAAATTTTGATGCGCAGGAATTCCTGCATCTCCATTGTACCAATGGACATGCAAAGGGACCGTCTTAAACCGTATGAAAAACATTGTGATTGGTATACCATCGGCATGCACAAAGCGGTTTGTCTCATCTTTCCTAATACTAAAGGATGGAATTCCCTCCCACCATGTATTTCCACGTAGATACAATTTAGAGCTCCTCAACATTAGAGTAAATAGACAATTACTGAACCAGTGAGATACACCTTTGACCTCATCTGCATTTTTAATCAGTTGAGGCAGGGGTCAATTACCGGTTAATGTTATGTAAAAAAACCTATGCCTCTTTGTCTATTTATTGTATATCTATAGGTAGGTACGCCAAGTTTCATCCAAATTCGATCAGCTGTTGAGAACACCCCAACATTCAAACGTCTAAACGTCTTCACAAAATCTCTCATTTATAGTATTAATTAATATCATAGGATAAGAAAGGAAGAATAGATAATTCACTTCCTCCCAGAACATTAACCAGGAAGTCCCACTCTACGTTGCACGAGGTACTCACACCAAAGTTGCCTGTGTCAATGGACAGGAATAATATTATGTTAACCACCAAACTTACGGCATTGATGACGTTATAAAATATAAGTACAATCACAATAAAACAATTCATCTCCCGCACAAAAACACGAATATGATAATTTTTTTTAGTTTTACTTTTATAATATTACTTGGAAAGCACAGATCATAAATATAGGAAAAACATCTAGAAACAAATCATAAGCAAAATTAGCATCATAACAAATAACATTTCAGCACTTCACAGAAAGAAAATCTACTTTGCTACGGGTCGCCGATCATTAATTATAAACAAAAAAGATTGAATATCTATACATAATAATATAAATCATATCACTTCCAACCATGAATATTAAGTAGGTAATCGCGCTCTACGCTGCATGAGGTACTCGTTCCAAAGTTGCCTGTGAGATCTCATTGACAGGAATAACAAGTTCACTACCAAAGATACCGAATTAATGATGTTATAAAATATAAAAGCACAATGAAACGATTCACCTCCCGTACAAAAACACGAATATAATAAAATCTCGAGAAATGACCACGATAACACCAAATTAAAAATAGATAAAAAAATATTTTGGCACCCAGCGCATCTTTTTTTAACTATTGATTGTTTCGCTAGGCCAAAAAACGATTTAATAAACAGTATTACATTAAATAAGCACAACAATATTAATAACACAGTAAAAACGTTGCAAAATTTGAAACCGACAAGTTTTATCAGTAAGTCTTCGATGTGGGGCAGGCACCAGCCAAATATATTTGCAATCTTGAATGCACTGTTACGTCGGCCAAAATCATAATGAAAAACGAATGATGCCACTATCAACCAGTTGATTAAAACGAGGAACGCAGTACCATTGTCATAAAGAAAACCGGTACTGGTAACGAACAATACCGCAAAAACGAGGTTTAAAACACGAAGTTTTTAAATTTTCTCCAGGAGTTGACGACTGCCCAGGACACTGTGCCGAACATCAAAGTGATTGCTTCCAGCAGGAATGCCGCTGCTGATAGCTCCCATATGAAACAGTATTGACAGATTTCATCTAAAGGATTCCGTGCACATAGATTCAAGCAGCTCGATTCTACAACCGTGGAATTCATAGAGGAGACGTTTCTTTCAATATGCGATGAATTCATTTCCGTTACTAGTTTTCCAGAAGATGCCTGTTTCTCTTTTTCACTACTAAATCGTCACCAATTCTTTTTAGTTGGAGACTGTTCTAATGAGTTGCCTTCAAAAGACTCGGAGCGCTATATCTTTCAGGGCAGACTTTCACTGTGAACTAAATTCAATAATTAATTATCACATTATTGACATATCGATTACATCAATATCTCTTTGGGACATCAGTAATTTAGTTACACATAATGAATAATCGATTAATTGCGTAAACATAGACAAATTAGTAGGTACCTTAATAATGAGATGGTCAACATGGCGCTGAAAATACTGGGTGACTTGGATTGGACATACTCAGATATAAAAAAGTTTAGTTAACAAAGTTAGCAAGATGAGAAGGTAAGAATAGCTTAACCCACGAAAAAAATTTTCTGTGAACGTTTGCCAAGACGAGACCATATACCTCGCACTGTCAAAAAGTTATCAGATCTCATGTAGAGCCAATCTTCTAACTCTACACGCCCTAACTCCACACGCTCTGACTTCACAAAATTTTTACCTCAGTCAAAATATGTGGCTTGGCCGTTTCGTTACTACAACAACTATTACACTGTAATACTTAAAGAATA
Organism: Archips crataeganus; assembly: GCA_947859365.1. Taxonomy (NCBI): domain Eukaryota; kingdom Metazoa; phylum Arthropoda; class Insecta; order Lepidoptera; family Tortricidae; genus Archips; species Archips crataeganus. The sequence continues at coordinate 1,351,784 of OX402048.1, read as the reverse complement.
GTAATGAACAGTAATAAATTGATAAAGTAAATGTGTATAATATTTGAATATTATATGAATAAATTTGAAGAGTACCTAGTCTAACATGAGGGTGGATATAATTATTAATACTAAGACTGTGAGTGCAACAATATACATACTTCCTCGCCAAGTCCAACCTCACTATGATTATTTCATTTGGGCTCGCGGAAAACATAATTTTTCGTGGGCATTATAGGTCTACATATTGGGATGTCGAGACGTCTACTTTGGCTATCTTCAGGTCATTGGTGATGACATGATGACAGATAGGTACGCAACTTATAGGGATCTTCTTTGTCTTCTTAGTCCAGGATCTACATATATTTAGAATTTATACACCTTGAAATTTTAGTGGTTGTTTTCCCGAAACGAGGTGATTCAGTTTCGATTGTACAATCGATTTATAATTACTATTTTGACTAGAGTCAAAAATCCAATTGTGAAAAACGAACGTCGAAAAAGACCGCAAACCAATAGTAACGCTTCGTTGGTACAAGTAGCGTACGATCGTACGATAGGTTAGGTACCAACGAAGCGTTACTATTGGTTTGCGGTCATTTTCGACTTTCGTTTTTCACAATTGGATTTTCGACTCTAGTCAAAATAGTAATTATAAATCGATTGTACAATCGATACTAAATCACCTCGTTTCGGGAAAACAACCACTAAAATTTCACGGTGTATAGTCACGTCATTTAGGAAGGTCTTGAAACGTTCTTATTATATGGCCACATCACCGCAATCGTGCTTCGGAGAATTTATCTACGATGGCGTAAATCTTAAAACTACCACGGGTATCCTTGTCTCTCACCCTATCGTGTAGAGTGAAACTTATTTCCCTTGTGTGCATTATTAATTAAAAATTTTGAACAGCTAAGTGATTGATTATGAACATAATGGCTTCCTACCATGAACATAAAGCAGGTAGTCGCGCTCTTCGCTGCACGAGGTACTCGCCCCAAAGCTGTCTGTGGAATCTCATTGACAGGAAAAAAAAGTTCACTACCAAAAATACCGAATTAATGACGTTATAAAATACACACGGGCACAAAAAAATCTTGTTATACAAACAAGAACACGAAGATAACATAAACGAGCGAAGTAACCATGATAAAAACAAATTTGGAATAGCTAAAATAACATTTTGGCATCCGGTGCACCTTCTCTTAGTTATTAAATGCTTCACTAGCATGAAAAATGATTTTATGAATAAAAATGCGTTAAGCAAGCTTAACAAGAATAATAACATAAAGCAAACATCGCACATATTAAACCATAATGCTTCTATCAGTACGTTTTCTATCTGGGGTAGGCACCAGCCAAAAATGTTCGCGATCTTGAATGCACTTTTACGCCGCTCAAAATCATAATGAAAAACGAATGACGCCACAATCAACCAGTTGATTAATATGAGGAATGTCGTAACTTTATAGAAACCTGTACACGTAACTAAAAGCAGCGCAAAAACTAGGTTTAGGTACACATAGTTTTGAAATTTTCTCCAGGAGATGACGAGTGCCCAGGATGCTGCACCGAACGTCAGAGTGGCAATTTCTACCAAGAGTGCTGCTACAAATATCTGTGTTTTGAAACAGCACTGACAGGACAAAGAAGAATTATTTTGTTGACACAAATCCCAACAGCTCTGTCTAAAATTTGTAATATTTGAAAAAGAAGTGTTCGTGCTCACGAATCTGTATGATGAGTTCATATTTGTCACACTTTTTCCAAATATCCTCTGCTTCTCTTTCTGCTATCAAATTATCACCATATATAAGAGATATGGGAGTTTTTTTCAGTTTAAGTTATTGTAAAGACTGATAAAATATGTGTTGTCTCCGAAGGGCTGAGCACTTTTGAATATTTTTCAAGGCATATTTTGCTCTGAATGTAATTTTCATAAAAGATGCCACGTTTATTTTGTTTAATGCCACTTAATTACATAGTAGTTCAGTATCTCAGAAGAATATCGGTACTTGAGCATAATAAAGGGCCATTAGGTTAGTTACACGTTCATTAGCAACTTTATAATTAGTTGATTGATATGGCTATCAAAATATGAACCGTCATAACACAAAAACATAACAATAAAATAAAAGTTAAAAGAGTGTGAGAGACAAAAAAAAGAGAGAAAAAGGAATGAAAGTTATACAGACCGATGCATCTTTGGAAGAACATAATACCTAGGCTATTTTTTATAAGACAAGAGTCAAAATATCTTTAAATGAATTAAGCAATGTGGACGTGTGGATGTGTGCAATGTGGATGAGTGTGGTGTGGACTTTGGCTTTCCAGGGACCTGTTTGTGTCAGCATTACGTGTTCGATCTGGCCACATTCCACTTAATTGTTTTTTAATTTGATGAGAGGCATACAGTCACCCTTAAGGAGGTGGAGGAGGAGGAGGAGGGGTTGTTAAGGAGTATGGTTACCTCGGGCAAACTATGCAGTTAGGTAAAAACAACTTCAAGAAAGACGCTAACAGAAAAATACAGCTGGGATGGGGAGCGTATAGGAACCTGCGCGGAGTCTTCACATCGCCAATCCTACAGAGTCTAAAGATGAAAGTCTTCAATCAGTGCGTTCTACCTGTCATGACATACATACGGTGCCGAAACATGGACACTCACGGTAGGGCTGGTGCACAAATTTAAAGTTGCTCAACGTGTCATGAAAAGGGCTATGCTCGGAGTTTCTCTGTAAGATCGAATTCGTAACGAAGTGATCCGACAGAGAACCAAAGTTAGCCGACCGCATTAGCACGCTGAAGTGGCAATGGGCCGGCTATAATTGTAGCCCGAAGAACTGATAACAGTTGGGGTAGACGAGTTCTTGAGTGGAGACCACGGATCTGCAAACATAGCGTAGGACATCTTCAGACTCGGTGGAGCGATGATATTAGCATGGCAGCTGGCAAGAGCTGGATGAGAGTGGCCGAGGATCGTGCTCAGTGGCGTGCCATGGGAGAGGCCTATGTCCAGCACTCCAGCAGTGGACGAACATAGGCTGATGATCATGATGATACAGTCACCCATGGGTTGTATGTAACTGAACTGAGGACCTCCTATACTTCCTTCTGGAATGTTTACAGATTAAAGAAATTAGGAAAAATATTTGGATCATTTGTTTGAATATATAATGGTGGTGTAAATAGAATCAAATTAAGAAAGCCATTGTCAGATGATGTACCTACACACACACACACACACGCACACACGCAAGCACGCACGCAGGGCCAGCACGGCACGCAGGGTTTTTGTGTCAGGGGTTAAAAAATAACAAATAGAATCATAATTTCTACAATTACTCACATTCACATAAAAATACAAATCCTCCTCAATCCTTCTTTCTGTTAAAGGGTTGCCTGGAAGAGATCGCTCTTAAGCGATAAGGCCGCCTATTGCATACCTTGTAACTTTCTCTCTGTGTACCTGTTTTTCTGTATTGCTTACTATTCCTGGTGTACAATAAAGAGTCATTGTATTGTATTGTATTGTAATACATACAAAAATAAAACTAGAATTACAATGTCGAATACAAAATGTCAGCAAAATTGGTTAGTAACAAAAATAAAACTCTTAAAAACTATGTTAGTGCATAGAAAAAAAAACCTGTCGAACAGCAACAGCAGATTTTTTGTTCATTGAAAATACATACAGATGGAAACAGAAACTCCTTTTTGAAGTTGGTCAAAATACAAGTCTATCTCATCTCGCCCTTTTCTGCGGCGACGTAAATAATATAGACGTAAGATCCGTAATATCCTTAGGGGCTGTTTCACCACTTTTCTTAAAGTTCGAATTAGCTTAGTCATAACCTTATTTGACAGATGGAATTAAAATTTCTGTTTCACCAGTCTCGATTAGCGCTAAGTGACGGACAAACTGTTTTTTAATTTGACCATCAGATCAGGAGGCATTTAGCATTTTTATCCGTCACATAAAGTTAGTTTATTTTTTGTGGCCATGGTTGGAGAGCCCTTCAGCCGGTTTCAGAAAAATAAATCAAAGTATTTTTTATTTTTAAAGAAAGAGGTCATGCTAAATTGCGTAAAATAATTTAAATATCAAGATTTGAATAAAAAAATGTAGGTACACTTTTAGTATGTAAAAATAAATCCAAAATTTCGTAATATTTTTTGATAACAAACTTTTTTTCAGTGGCTCAATCGTTTGTTCCACCTGAACTTGTATGTCGCAATTAAAAAAAAGTTTATCTGTCAAATGGTTTGGCGCCACTTTTCGATTCGTTTTACGTGATTTTATTTTTCTTTGTTATTGTTAACAAAGTATCGTAAATAAATACCGTTTTTGGATCAATTATAATTTTACATATTTGTTTATGCAAAAGAAATAGATGTATTCAAAAAATATATAGTTAACCATTTCTTTTGCTTTAATAATGAGTGACTCTTAGAACGAAAGTGTGCGAACAGGAACGCGTGGTCGTGAAATGCGACGTTGCCATTCCGACTTTTTGTTAAACCCACGATTAGTTAAGTGGTACTTAGTTTGCACAGGACCGGAGTGGTGAAACTGAAAAAACACTAGCTGACAGATTTGTCCAGTACTTAGTTTATTCATTGGTTACGTAACCAGCAGTTTGACAATAAGGTGGTGAAACACCCCCTTAAAGCATTAAACCGACCGGAGACGATAGGCGTCAAGCACACTGATTATTGCGAAAGAATAAGAATAGGGATGTTTCCTAGGTAAAAAAATAATAATTCTTATTAGTCCGTATTTTACATTATCAAAAAATATTAGACACGTAATTTTTCTTTTGACAATTAAACAATAAATGACGAAGATATGGCGCGTTGAAGTTCCGCGTGACGAGGCGTGACGTCACTTGTTCCTAAAACGCTCATACAAAGTGTAGGAACAAGTGACGTCACGCGAAACTTCAACGCGCCATATCTTCGTAATTTTTTGTTTAATTGACAAAATAAAAAATACGTGTCCAATATTTTTTGATAATCTAAAAGACTGACTAGTTAGGAAAGTAGCCAATTGGGCGTAGGCAAACATTATGCATAAATCTACGACATGAAACAATGACAAATAAAAATACAATCAACTTTATTAACTTTATTTCGCTTTAAATATCCCCAGGTCCCAGTTTCAAGTAGCGTAGGTACTTTGTCAAAGTAAAAAACCGGCCAAGTGCGAGTCGGACTAGGTTCTAGCGAGGCTAGGTTCAGCAGAGGACATCTTTCGGCTGAAACGTCGATGACTCGTCGACTCCGGTTGGTTTGATGCTGTTATCTTAAGATCCATAATATCCGCTGGCGGTATCATGCCGGTCACGTCCGCGCTTTTATTGACCGCGGCGCGGCCATAGCGGCCCGTGACGGCGACAACACCTTTTACTTGCCACTTAAAAGAGGGGGGACTTAGTACGGTTTTAATCTTTCCAGCCAACAACTACCTACCCAGCTCCAAGATCGCCGGACTCAAGTGGCAGTGGGCAGTGCACATTGCTCGAGGCTAAAAGGTTCTTGAATGGCGTCCACGGACCGAAAGAGTTGTTTTACACGTACATACCACAAGCACACCACGTCGCAGCGTTAAAATGCGGTCAAGCAGTGGTTACGTGCAAATAGTCGGTAGGTACACACGCGGTCAATAATGACGGCAAAATGTGGCGTGTGAATTATACTATTCATTTTCAATACGGTCATTGACGGCCGGATAGCCTAGTTGTTAGAGCACCTGACTAGTTACGAAGCTTGAGGTCCCGGGTTCGATTCCCGGTCGGGGCAGAAATTTGTGTGAAAAATACGAATGTTTGTGCTCGAGTCTTGGATGTCGCGTCTCATGGTGGCACTTCACTTGGCGTTGCGTGTTCGCGTTGCGCTATTGCCATCTCCGTCTTTCACGCTAGAATCGGTATAGTGCTCCTCTCTCGCACACGCAATTATTTCGTAAAATACGCCAAGTGAAGTGCCAGCATCACGCTCCCGGTTTGTGTTGGGTGTTGGCCTTTATAATAATAGTAGTATTGCCAATTACTTGCTTATTACTGCGATCAATCGGTTTGCTAACGAACATCGTATCGAAGTGGTTGATTATAACGGTATTAACATAATTAATTGTTTAATCTTATTACGAGATAATTCAACAAATGGAATCGTGATCCGATCCGATAGAAATCTGTCAAAGCATAATAATATATCAAACGATTCAATCATGACCGCGCTTTCTGATTGGTTAATTTCCAATAGAATAGCTATCTATCTACCTAGATAAACCAAGACTTTCGGTGAAAAAAAAAATTATAGGATTTATTCCGTAAAATATAAAATAAGATAAAAAAATATAAGGTAAAGGTCCCTGTGCTCGACACTGACCCAATACATGGCATCTTCAATCTTATGTCATAGTAAGAGAGATGACAGATGGGTGTCATCTACTGGGTATTGAGGTGACGTTAAGGCCCCGTCCGCACAGCGATATTTCACCGCGCGGTTTTTTATTCGTAATTCTGTAAAACATTGAATCTTATGGACGTCGACGCGCGACTAAGGCCTTAAGATTCAATGTACTTATTACAGAATTGCGAATGAAAAACTGCGCGGTGAAATATCGCTGTGCGGACAGGCCCTAACGTCTCTACTTACCTTATAAAAAACATCTAGTTTTATTATCATTCAAAAACTCATGACCTGCCGTGCAATATTTAAGCCGTAACTACTAAGGATTTCTACGTAGCCTATGTAGGATGGGAAGATAACGATGATAAGCCTGTTATTGCGTTAAATAAATAGATACAGTATACTAAAAAATATTTATTGAGTTAAGATTGAGGTCAAGTCGACGCCCTAAATACGCGTGATATTTTCCTAGAAAACATCTTGAAAGTAGAAAACTTAATAGTAAAACGTGTGCTTCTTGGTAAAGGTTTATTTCTCGGATGTAGGAGCGGCGGTGGATCGATATAAGCGTTATTTCTTGGAACGCTAAAGCCCTCCACAGCAGGCTAATTGTCTAACGTCCTCGCAATCGCCATCGCGTTCGATTTGACAGTTCTTTTATGGGCTGACAATTGGTATCGGAAACAGCCAGCTGTAACAGCCATACAAAAACTGTCATTTTAATCCGATGAAAAGTGTCAAAAAAGTTACACAATAGGCTACTTTCCTAACTAGTCAGTCTTTTAGATTATCAAAAAATATTGGACACGTATTTTTTATTTTGTCAATTAAACAAAAAATTACGAAGATATGGCGCGTTGAAGTTTCGCGTGACGTCACTTGTTCCTACACTTTGTATGAGCGTTTTAGGAACAAGTGACGTCACGCCTCGTCACGCGGAACTTCAACGCGCCATATCTTCGTCATTTTTTGTTTAATTGTCAAAAGAAAAATTACGTGTCTAATATTTTTTGATAATGTAAAATACGGACTAATAAGAATTATTATTTTTTTACCTAGGAAACATCGCTATTACCCTGCCGATAACGGCGCGGCGCGGAGCGTGCGCGCGAAGGTGACGCGCGCGTTGCATAACACTGAATCATATAAGCTATGCTGCACTGCCGTTGTGTCACCATTATATATGATTCAGTGTTATTGACCGCGCTGGGCACGCTTCGTCGGCGCCACGCGCTTACGTTTGTGGTGGCTTTAGTGCTTTTTTGCTTCTTGAAATAAGATCCTTATCACACTGGCGATTTACGAACGTATTAAAAGCGAGGCGATAGCGCAATGAGAGATTCTTACGGGATTCCGGAAGGTGCCCATGGTCCGAGATTGAAATGAAATGAAATGTTTATTCTGCTAGAATAAGGGTAGATTACAGACAGGTTGTTGTCATAAAATACACGTCCTTCTTATTTAGCTATTAACAAAACAGCAAGCAAAATGTTAACAGTTTTATCATACCTATTAAAATTCGACCAAGCAAACAAATTAAATTATATAATGAATAGGAATATTGGCAATTTTTGTTAATGAATAATTAAACAAGTACTTATGTCAATGTTTAAATCACTTATTGAGACTGGCTTAGGCGGTGATGAGGAGTAATGAAATCGGGAAGATATGAAAGAGCGCATCAGCATCCTGGGATGACGGGTCAGCAGAAAAGGGTTCATAGTTAAGATCATACTTAACAAAACGAAGAACGAGGGTCACGGTTCTGGCTGAAAATCAACGCTGGGGTGCTATAAGGAGCATTATGCTGAGCCAGTGTCCGATTTGCAACCGCAATGACACACTCATCCTTCATCCTTTTGGGTGTCTAATTGTAATAACATTAATGTGTTGTGTTATTGTATATAAATATATATAAATGTTTTTTTTTTATAATTTTTCTCTTATAAAACATTTGCCCACCAGCGGGTAAAGGTTAGTTGAGACATATAAAAACTACAGTATAAATATCATGAAACCCGAGTTTCGTAAACGAAGATATATGGAGGCTGTGGCGCTGGGGGACCAATTAGCTTGACGCATTCCGCCTCTGGGAGCCTTACGGGGGAGTTTTCATGTTTAAATAAACTAAATAAATAAATAATAAATAAATATTAGGGGACAGTCTTACACAAATCGACCTAGTCCCAAACTAAGCAAAGCTTGTACTATGGGTACTAGACGACGATAAACATACTTATATAGATAAATAAATACTTAAATACATAGAAAACATCCATAACTCAGGAACAAATATTCGTGCTCATCACACAAATAAATGCCCTTACCGGGATTTGAACCCAGGACCTCTTGCTTCGTAGGCAGGGTCACTACCAACTAGGCTAAAGCGGTCGTTAAACTACCACGTTACGGATAATTGCAGTAAAATACTTTAAAAATGTAGTGTACAGCCAATGAAAAAATGATAAGCCACTCCCAGTTTATAATTTAGCCAAGCAAAATATTAGGCTGCGTATCCACCGGAGCTGTGCGAGGATGTGTTGCGAGGGATGTGTTTGTCATGAACCAATAGAAACACTTCATTTAAAAGGTCCTATGTGAATGAAGTGTTTCTATTGGTTCATGACAGACACATCCCTCGCAACGCATCCTCGTACATCTCTGGTGGAAACGCAGCCTAAAGGTGTCCTAAAGGCATTTTTTCGAAAATGATTGATTATTTTTTAGGGTTCCGTAGTCAACTAGGTACCCTTATAGTTTCGCCATGTCTGTCCGTCTGTCTGGCTGTCTGTCTGTCCGTCCGCGGCTAAGCTAGAGACTGTTAGTACTAGAAAGCTGTAATTTGGCATGAATATATAGGTATATCAGTCACGCCGACAAAGTGATTAAATGAAATATAAAAAAACTAAAAAAATTTTTTTTGGGTACCTCCCACCCAAGTAGACGTAAAGTGGGGGTGATTTTTTTTCTCGACTAACCCTATATTGTGGGATATCATTGGATAGGTATTTGAAAATAATTAGGGGGTTTTGCTAAAACCATTTTTTGATAAAGTGAATATTTTCGGAGATATTCACTCCGAAAGTTCAAAATAATGTGCCCCCCCCCCCTCTAACTTTTGAACAGCAAGTCTATAAAATATGAAAAAAATCACGTAAGTTAAACTTAATAAAAACTTTCTAGGAAAATTATTTTCAACTTAATCAGTTAAGCAGTTTTTAAGTTTAACTTATTTTAAATATTTCTAAACTAAGATTGTAATTTAACCGCCATTGCAAGCATTTTTTTTCTTTAAGTACCTATAAGATCACGCCAACAGTAACTTCTTTCAAATAAAAAAAAATTGAAATCGGTTCATATAATAAAGAATTACATCTGAAAAACCATCAACATACATAATAATATTATAGTTCTAGTAGACTGCAGATTAGTTACCCAATTCGCCGATAGATGGCGCTGTACCGCCGACGTTGAAATTCTGCGCGCGGTGGGAGTTGGGACCAAAACAACCACATTAATAAAGTATGCAAAGGTTTTTTCGTACCTGCTATGGAACCCTATCTTGGGCGTGTCCGACACGCTCTTGGCCGGTTTTTTTATTTTATTACGCAAGCAAAGTCACAAATATTTCATAGTGTAATTTATTTACTAAAATGTGTCAAAACTAGAATATGCCGAAAACGGAATACGTCCAAACAGGAATGTGCCGAAACAAGAATATGTTCAATCAGGAATACGACGAAAAAGGAAACAATCTTGCGATAGTCTAGCCCACGGAACAGAAAAAACTAGTGGAAGTGCCATGAGTCCCGTTTTGTATCGAAACCAGGTGTGGCAAAACTCACACATACACAATCTTGCAATACATTGAAATCTTAGAAATCATTGGTCGTAGCTTCTATTAAAAAAAGTCATAACTTCTGAATCCGGTAACACAATTTAAACTTTACTGCCACGGTATATCGTTGAGAGTAAATTACAAGGGCACGTAAGTAAAATTGCATACAAAGTGCTGCCGTCTTTCATCGAGTAGCTGAAGTAAAATGACAGGTATCAAAATAAAGTTCTGCTACACGCCGTCAGAGGTCGTTAAAATATTCCATTGAATAATGAACTCTATGAGATAGGGTTTGGGTTCATCACGACTGAAAAATAATATTCGTAAATCATCGTAAATACTAGTGGTGCGAAGAAAGAAAGAAAGAAAGAAGAAAGAAAATACATTTATTTACAACATCACAAGACACAATATTATACAAAACAAAAAGGCAATACTAAAGCTAAAGATAGAATGTGTCATTGCGGTTGCAAATCGGACACTGGCTCAGCATAATGCTGAGGCGTTTAAAGTACCCCAGCGCTGATTTTCAGCCAGTACCGTTGGTGACACCCGGATCGCTGTTTAGATAGATAAATAAATAAATAAACTGCACACTAATAGCTACATACATAAGACTAGGTACATGCGTAAATAAATAATTTGTAAATTGTAAAAGCAAATAATAATAAGAAAATTTCTTGAACATAATTAGTATATCTCACTTGCCAAGTATACAACCCTGCGCGGACTAAAACGAAAAATGAAATAACCAAGACAATAAAAATCAAAGAAGTTTTGTGAAATAGTGCTGGAAAGGAGAGGAAATTAAGGATTTTGCAATGACAACAAATAGCCTTTAAGCTTTCGCCCAAAGGTGTACCTGCTAGTCACACTTAGGATGGGAGGGGGGATGTCATTCCAGCACTTAGACGCCGCGAACCTAAAACTCCCTCGAAACGCCGCCGTCCGGTGCGGCGGCACAATAGCCTTAAGTCTGCGCAAACTTTTCAACCATGAGATTTTTTTAAAAAGGTAGGAAGGCGTCTTGTGTCGCACTACACCGAACAAAAGGGTTGCAAGGTGCAAGCGCCTGCGATTGTGCATCTTAAGCAGATCAGCAGCGTTCAAGTACGGAGTGACATGGGACCGAGGAGGGACCTTGAAGCAAAAACGAGCACATGCGTTTTGAACTCGTTGGAGCAATCTCCCAGAACGACCAAGTAAGCAACCATCATAAACGACGTCACAATAGTTCATCCTAGACAATACGAGTGATTCACACAATCGGACACGCAAATCCACACTGAGGTAATCACGAATATTGTAAAGAATCCGAAGGCGATAGAAGCAGCTGCTAACTAACTGAGCAATATGGCTCTCGAAGCGTAACTCGCCATCCATAATTAGCCCAAGATTTCTTGCTACGTCTACCCTCTCTATTGGTTCGCCCATGATAGCAACATCCTCGGAAGCCAGGTATTTCAGAGTATTACGAATTTGATGCCCGGATCCAAATATAAGATACTTGGACTTTCCAGGATTAAGAGCCAGACAGCACCTCCCCGACCAAGAGAAAACCCGATCAAGGTCCGCGTTAATGTTCTTCACGACGGTGACTGCATCTGAAGGCACACTGGATGCATACAGTTGCAAGTCATCGGCGTAAAGATGGTATCTACTGTTCCTTATACAAGAAACGATATCAGCGCTGTAAAGTATAAAGAGCAGCGGACCCAAGATCGAACCCTGCGGCACTCCTCTGTTCACAGAACTAAGGGAAGACCGCAAAGCACCATCATTCATTCCACGTAACTCAACCGCCTGTGCCCGGCCGGACAAGTAACTGTCAAACCACCTAATCGCCATAGCATCAAATCCGTAATATGACATCTTAGATAATAGCAAGGACAAATTGATGCAATCAAAAGCCCTAGAGAAATCCAAAAGAACCAAAATGGTACTTCTGCCAGCATCCCTTGCCTGTAAGATGTTATCGACTACATCGAGTAGTGCAGTAGCAGTCGATCGACCCTTGCGAAAACCCGACTGTAGTTCAGGCAGGATGCTATTTTTCTCCAGGTATTCCGACAGCTGATCACAAATTACCCTCTCTAATATCTTCGATGTGCAAGGAAGAATACTTACAGGACGAAGGTCGGATAGGTCAGCTGGATTCGGTTTCTTAGGTAATGGAGTCACTCGAGCGTTTTTCCAGTCCTTCGGGAATGTTGTAGTCGTAATACTTTTGTTGACAATAAATGTCAAAATGTCAGCAGTCTTTGAAAGTGTCAAATGAAGCATGTCAACAGAAATCGAGTCCAGTCCCTTTGCTGTAGATTTTATCCTAGTAATAATTTTAGCAACAGTCTTCGATGTCGTTGTTGTAAGTTTAAAAGTCGAGTCTCCATGTCTGTGAAATTCGTAAAAAGACAAGTCAGATATAGACACTTCCGACTGCCCTGGAACGTTGAGAAAATGGCGATTTATTAAGTCAGGGTCATTAAAGTGGTTAGGTAGGTCGTTTTGCACTTGTGGCTCTGGGAGAACTGTGCGCTTCAAATTTTTCCAGAGAGTCTTACTGTCAGTTGTGTCGTTGATATGTTGTTTGAAGAAGGCACGCTTCTCGTTGTGGATTGCTGCAATAACGAGATGCTTTAGATCCAAGTAGTACTGCCTATGTGAGTCCAACTTAGTTCGCTTAAATCTCGAATGCGCTTCGTTTCGTAGACTCATCATAAGCCTCACATTACTGGTGAGCCATGGTTTTGGTGCCTCCTTCATCACAACCGTCTTCTCTGGCGCATGTCTGTCAAAAAGTTCCAGTAGAAGGTCATCAAAGCGTCTCACCATTTCGTCAACGTCTTCAAGGAGAGTTATCTGGTTCCAGTCCATTTCGTCAAGGTCACGGTAGAATTCAAAAAAGTTTATGTCTTTTAAGGGTCTATAAGTAATCTTGGTTGGTGTCTGTTTTCGCTTTTTAATGTTTAACTCGGTTGTAACGAATGCATGAGCACCGAGTTCCGGGACATGCTTCACATCCACATTTTCCACCCGAGCGTCAGTGCATACAAGGTCTATGGTCGTTTCACTATGGCTAGTAAAATGAGTTGGTTCTTTTACGTACTGTGTCAAGTTAACTGTAGTCAGAAACTGTGTCAACTGTTTAAATTTATTGTCGTTGTGGTCGGAATAATTTATGTTAAAGTCACCAAGTAAAATCAAACGGTCGTAGTTAGTAAATGATGTAATTGAGTCAGTTAAAGCGTCGAAAAAAGTATCAACATCAAGCCACGGAGGACGGTACGCGGTGCCTACTATTAATTTCTTACAATTAATTGTAAGCTTAAGCCACATTTGCTCGACGATCGCGGCAGGAGGGTGCGGCAGCGTACGCGCGCTCATGCCTTGGCGCAAATAAAACCCCACTCCGCCTCCTCTAGCGCGGACGTCAGCCGGCCGTGGCACGTGTCTCAGTCGGTATCCTGGCACAGTGGGCGCGCGCCCTTCCTGCCCGGCGCGAAGCCAAGTCTCATTGATGCATATCACGTCTGCGTCAGTCTTAGTTATGATCGAAATCAACTCGTCGTGCCCAGTACTGAGGGATCCAGCATTAAACAACCCAACTTTGAAGTTTTTTAAATTAAGCATGACAATAATAAGAAAATACGTAACAAAAATAACAAGCGGGTAGCTGTATACATGTAAGTAAAGTACCTACAATTCGACATAAATATAATAAATAAAATGTAATCATAACGGATTGCCTGTGTGAAATATGTGTAAGCGTGTATACAAGTACATAATATATTAATTGACATTACATCATTCCAGAGTGATCTACCAAGCGATGCACGGTCGAGTGCAAAATCCACACCCGCAATGACACCAAAGAAATAATACACTACAGGTAGGAAAGCCACAACATCAAAATAAAACTTATTAAAAATACAAATAAAAAAGTAAATTGACAACCTAAATAATAACGAATAAACGACACTACATTGTTTCAGATTTTCATAGAAAACAAAATAAAAACAAAGACAAAAACAATAACAACTATGCATCGCTGCGATTGCCACCCTCGGCTCGAAAAATATCTAAATCGAGTGGGCGACGCAAACGATGGCACGGCTGGCCATCCCTCTGGCGGGCAAATAACTTGCCATCACGGGTCCACACATATCGCCAGGCGGCGGCGCGCGCCGCTTCCCGAGCCCGCTGGAACAGCTGACGGTTGGTGGCGGTGAGGCGCTCGTTTATGTAAAAGGGCTGCGGCGGCGCCGCCAGGCCCAGGTCCGCGGTGGTAACGCCGCGGCGCACGCGCGCGGCCCGCAGCACGTCGTCGCGCACGGCGCGGCGCGCCAGGCGCAGCACCAGCAGCCGCGGGCGGCCCGCGCCGCTCGCCCTGCCCGCGCGGTGAGCCGCCACCACGTCCCGCTCGTCCAACTGTACGCCGAGCTTGGCGCAGACTCGCACCGCCAGCCCGGCCGCACTCTCCCCCGGCTCCTCCGGCACGTTGGACAGCTGCACGTCGTTGCCCAGGAGCTCCTGGTCACGGTCGTTGAGCTCCAGCTGCAGGGCCGCGACGGCATCCTCGAGTAATTAAAAGAGTACATTTTATGAGAATATCGATGTAATTCATAGATCAATAATCTCTATCTAATATTTATAAATCTCGTGTCACGGTGTTTGTTACCGAACTCCTCCGAAATGACTTGACCGATCTTTATGAAACTTTTTTCTCTGTATTCGGTAGGTCTGAGAATAGGTCGTAGGCTATTTTTAGGGTTCCGTACCCAAAGAGTAAAAACGGGAACCCTATTACTGAGACTCCGCTATCCGTCCGTCTGTCTGTCTGTCTGTCTGTCTGTCTGTCTGTCACCAGGCTGTATCTCGGGAACCGTGATAGCTAGAGAGTTGAAATTTTCACAGATGATGTATTTCGGTTGCCGCTATAACAACAAAAAATACTAAAAACTGGAATAAAATAAATATTTAAGGGGGCTCCCATACAACAAACGTGATTTTTTTGCTCGTTATTGCTCGATATTGATAACGGCAACAGGTAGACGCTTGAAATATTCACAGAATATTTAATTATATACCTATTTACTTTAAAAATAAATCATTAAATTAAAATAAAAAATATTTAAGGGGGGCTCCCATACAACAAACGTGATTTTTATAGATAATTGTACGGAACCCTTCTTGCGCGAGTCCGACTCGCACTTGGCCGGTTTTTTTCTAAGACACAAGAAAACACCGTGTAGATTAGTTTTAATTTTTATGCCCGACAACTAGGAAACGGAATGAAAATTCAACTTTAAAGGCCACCACAAACCGGGAATAAAATATACGGTGACACACACTGGCAGCGCGGAACACTGTATTTGATTCACTGTTATTAACCGCGCTGTTGCGTCAGCGCCCTGCGCTCCCGGTTTGTTGTGGCCTTAACACGGAATACTCAGAAATAAACATCGATAATTTTATCGACAACACCTCCGCTCTTTGCGAGTAGCGGAATGTTCCGGTCTCACAAAGTTCTGTGACACAGACAAAAATCGACGTTATCGTATTTAGAATAAAGTCTATTTTTATATTACGCATTTCTAAAAAATGTCTTACGGAATAGAAAAAATATAAATTAATCTAAATTAAAATGAAATACTACTTTCCGATGATACGAAATACCACAATGGGTGACATTTTTGGTGCGGCTATCATTTTTACACTCTAAAACTGAACAATAAGACATATTTCCTCAACTTTTCTCTATAATTGTCTTTTTGATTGCACAATCGCCCGACACAAGCCTCTGCGCGCAACTGAGCCGGTTGCGCGCAAGTTATGCGGAACTCCGCATAATTGTGCCACACTCGACATGACTGCATAACACTTCTATAGTTTTTTCTGTTCTGTGGTCTAGCCCTACAGGGGCTAAATTCAGGGACGGCCCAACACGGTTTGCGAGCGATAATTCAATCGTTTGCGAGAGGATAGGGATGTACTGCTATCCAGGAACGCCAAAAATCACTGGTTTGCGTGGGGTTTGGACTGAGCTTGGGATGAGCCTTATTTTAAGTACCTAGATAGATGCTTTTATTCAGTAGATGTTTATTTATTTATTTATTCATTAACGACCGCTTTAGCCTAGTTGGTAGTGACCCTGCCTACGAAGCAAGAGGTCCTGGGTTCGAATCCCCCGGTAAGGGCATTTATTTGTGTGATGAGCACGAATATTTGTTCCTGAGTTATGGATGTTTTCTATGTATTTAAGTATATATTTATCTATATAAGTATGTTTATCGTAGTCTAGTACCCATAGTACAAGTTTTGCTTAGTTTGGGACTAGGTCGATTTGTGTACGATTGTCCCCTAATATTTATTATTTATTATTATTTATTTATTAATAAAAATTACAGCATTACAGTATAACCAATGCGCTGTAAAATGCAAAAATACAAATAAAATTCAAGAAAACTTAAAAATAATACAACTAGATATTTAGGGATGTTAATAAAAATAACTAAAAAACTGAAAATAATTTCTGATTCTGATAAAAATAGACCATGCATCAAATCTTTGCGTTTTTATCAGTCCCAATTTTTTTTAAAAAATCGTGTTAAATTTTGACGTCAAAAGAGATTAATGAAGATGTACCTAACACGCTACTATTGAAAAAAAATCTCGAAATGGTTTTCGGTTTACTATTACAAAAAAATCCATCCACCATCCATAGCAGCCCTTAGTTCGTCCGTCTTTGGACATAGGCCTCCTCTCCATTTCTCCACGCCTGGCGATCGACAGCCATACGCATCCATCCTCCACCCGCCTGTCGGCAGATGTCGTCCTTCCACCTCATTGCAAAAAAATAGACATCCCAAATTGTAGCACTTGCCAGAGTGATAAAAATACTATTATTTTTACGCGACTTCGCTCGCTTGAATTATTGCCAAGTCCCTATGGACTTGGCAATAATTCAAGCGAGCGAAGTCGCGGGGTAAGCTATACATCTGCTGGATTTCGCTAAACAATCTCGGACGCTATCTAATCTTCTCCCAAATGATCATTTATTTCTCGGGGCACCAATCAATTCCCTTCAGATTTGAGAAATCAGGAGCGCGATCAAAAGGATGCAGCGTTGAGATATTCGACGCCATTAGAAATCTACGCTAAGGGACCATATGTCATGTCAGTGAGAATTTACAATAAGTTACCTACGTTACCTACCTAAGATATTTTAAATGAAGAAAAATATATTACATTTGTCAAGAGGCTAAAGAGGTTTTTAATTGTAAAACGTTATTCTACTGTCAAGGAATACATGGAAGACTTTATTTTATAGGGCAAAAAAAAGAAGGCCAAATAATGTAAGATAAGATTATTATTATTATTCTCTTTATTTATATTTTTTTCTTAGGTTAGATTTTTACAATAATTATACAAAAAGTAAAATATAAAACTATACATACAAATCATAAAATCATTATAAAAACCTAACCTAGGGTGCCACCGGCAGCGAGGCGGGGCCTAAGCTATCGGTGGTTAGGGCGACAGAGAGAGGAACCTCCTGACTATCCGCGCAGTGTCTAGGAGTACCGCCTTCTGTATCTGACCCTTGATCCAGCCATCTAGCGAGAGTCTCTTGAGGTGTTGGTCGAGACTCTTCGCTATCAGCCCGTTCGCAGAAACGACTATCGGGACAATGATCGTCGAATCAACATCCCACATGGCGGTTATCTCGTGAGCTAGGTCAAGGTACTTGCTGGCTTTGTCCTTCTCAGCTTTCACGAGGTTCTCGTCATGGGGGATGGTGATGTCGACGAGCACTGCCTGGCGTTTCGATCGATCTGTCAGCACGATATCAGGCCTATTGGCTATAATAGTCCTGTCCGTGATAACAGACCGATCCCAATAGAGCGTGGCACGACCATTTTCGAGAACTGGCGCAGGTATATACTTATAGTAAGGCACTTCAAAGTCCACAAGGCCGTATAGCAGAGCAAGTTGCTGGTGAATAATTCTGGCTATAAGGTTATGTCTGTGCAAGTACTCACCGTTAGCAAGATGACCACAACCGGAAATAATATGCCTGAGTGACTCCCCGGGATGGCGGCATGCCCGACAAATGTCGACCGTACCGTCCTTCAGGATATACCTCCGGTAGTTGTTCGTCATGATAACTTCATCCGCAATTGCACAGACAAAACCTTCGGTTTCCCCGAAGAGATCCCCGAAACGTAGCCAGTTCACCGACGCGAGCAGATCTACATCTGGCCCTGTGAGTGCCTTGTAGAACCGCCCGTGTAGCTCCTTGCTCTTCCATACCGCCTTGCGGTCCTCGATGCTCATTACTTTAAGTCGGCGCCAGTTCTCGTTTGCCAAGGAAAGCGGGGTGAAGTTTTTGTCTACTGCTACTACGTCGCGATGCACCCCACACTCGTTGTTTAGGAAATAATCCCTGAGATTATACACCTCGCGGTTGTGGAGGTCTTTGGCATTTAAAAAGCCACGACCTCCATACTTCCGCGAGATGTACAGTCTCATAACAGACGAGCGCGGGTGAAGCAAACGGTGCGCAGTGAGCAGTACACGAACTCTTCGATCCAAGGTATCCAACTCAGTCTGAGTCCACCTTAGTATGCCAAAGGAGTAAGTAAGCAAGGGCATTACCCAGGCGTTGAAGGCGCGCATCTTGTTGCCGCCCGACAAAAGACTATTAAGTACTTTTGTCAGACGACAGAAGAAGCGCTCCTTCACCGTCTGCTTTACGACCTCACTCTCAATACCCAATGACTGTGACATACCAAGATACTTATAGGTTTCTGCTTCGGAAATAGATCTGAGGGACATTGTATCAGAAAGCTGCAAATTTGTTGAATTTACAACTTTCCCCCGCTGTACATGCATAACTGCACACTTATCGACACCAAATTCCATGTTGATGGCGCTACTGAAAACTTCTGTTGTTTTCAGTAGCTCCAACAGGTCATGTTTATTTGGTGCAAATAGCTTAAGGTCATCCATATAGAGCAGATGAGAAATGACCTCACCCCCTCTTCGAAGCCGGCAGCCTAGCCCTGAATCCTTCAGCAGGGTGCTGAGCGGATTCAGCGCTAGGCAGAACCACATAGGACTCAGGCTGTCACCCTGGAAGATCCCTCGCTCAATCTTGATAGAGTCCTGTGGGCCAGAGGGGCCGTCTCCTTCCCCCGGTTGACGAAGGACTGTGGTCCACTGTCCCATGCAAGCGCCTAAGAAAGATCTCAGGACTGCATCAATTTTATACAGTTCTAAGACCCTCACCAGCCATGAATGGGGCACCGAATCATAGGCCTTCTTGTAGTCAATCCAGGCGACCGAGAGAGCCCCTTTGTTCCGCCGGACTCGTTGACAAATGGTCATGTCTATGAGGAGGAGCTCTTTAGTACCACGAGACCCAACCCTACATCCATTTTGAGCAGGGGCCAAAACGTTGTTGGCAACAATGTGCGTGTTAATTTTTGCTCTCAAAATGGATGTTAGGAGCTTGTACAGCGTAGGCAAGCACGTGATGGGTCTGTAATTTTTCGCTTCTGTGGTACTACCGGACTTATAGAGCAGGGAGGTAATACCAGTTGTAAAGAAAAATGGTAGGGATCCGAGCTCAAGGGCTTGCTGGAACTGTGCTGCCAAACGCTGGTGTGAGCATCGAAACCATTTCAGCCAGAAGTTGTGCAATCCATCCGGCCCAGGACTTTTCCAGTTCGGAGCCGACCGGATGGCACAACTAACGTCATCGGGGCTAATGGTAACAGGCCCCATAGGTTCGATGGACTCGCACTCACGTTCGACAACACCTATCCATTCGCCCTCGGTGTGCTCAACAGGTACCGACCAGATATTACGCCAAAAGTCAATCATGGCAGTAGCATCCGGCCACCGTCCGTCGGGCACACGAAGATCGTCTCCCTCCCACTTTCGGTATACCTTCCTTTGGTCGCTCTGGAAAAGGCGATTCTGCTGGTATCGGTCCACACGCTTCCTGTAGCGGCGAATACGGCTTGCCCATGCATAGACTTTCTGCTTCAGAAAGTCGATACGTTCCGTTACACAGGCCATATAGTTGCAGGGCCTGATGTCAGTCCCCACAAAGGCCTGGGCCACGAAGCGCATTACTCGGGGGCGGTTGTTGCCCCCCCTGAAGCAGATCAGCTTTGCAATGAGAGTCCTGAACGTATTGATACGCCGCTCAATCCGCACTTGCCATGCAGGGACACCCCCGGTGGTCCTAGGTGCTCGGTCAGCGTCCGGAAACTTGACGCGAGCAACACGGCACGCCGCGATGGCCCCACAGTACATGATTGAGTGAGTATCAACTAAGTCTTCACTAGTCCGTAAATACGGGTCTAGCAAATCATTCAGGGCTCCCACTAACGCTAGATTGCGTCTATTCAACGGCAAGCGAGGTAATCGTGGCCTAGGATTACCCGTGGAGCGATACTGCGTAATCGCCTCCTCCAAAACCCTCCTCAGTTGCTCATTGGCCTGGGTACTTACACTCTGATTCGCACAGTCCTCTTCCTCGACACTGGGATCGACCCGCGGTACCCCCGGTGCCAGATCGGGTGCGGGCACCGGAGTCGGCGACGTAGCGGGCGGATCCCGCGTCGAGAAAGAGGCCGCGTGAACAGAAAGTGCTTCCAGGCGTAGCCGATCAAGTGTGGCGTCATCCAATCGTTTGTGTCGCTGGATGACTCGCACCTGATCCGACAGACGCTGCGCAGACACGGTGATGGCGGGTTCAAGGGCCTGGAACAGAGGAAGCATCCGGACACGATACGCGGACAAATTGGTTCCCCCCTCTGTAGCCCCAAAGTACGCTCGCATGCAGTTCTCATTCATTTGTCGAGTCCATCGCATGCGGCGCACTACACCACCGACAGCGGGAGCCGTAGGCAGGGCGGAGTGCCCCGTAGGCCCCAAGCGTGCCGGCAGCGGTGGTCGTCCTCGTCGCGCAGGTGGTCGTGGCGCCGGGGACGGCGGCCCGCGCTCGTCGCCCGACGACGATGGCGAGGAGCTGGATGGCGCGGGCGGAGATGGTGGGCGTGCGCGTTGTGCCGCTTGTGAACGTGTCCTCGTTATCATATTATTATACAAATATTTGTTTCCATTTCTTATATTTTCGCCTTTGACAGCTGGTTGTCATGCTTGTGAAAGGTATAAAATGTTTAGAAAGGCGTCGAAAACATTAAAAACAAATTTATAAAATATGATAAAAATTTGACACGTGTGTCGCGTGACAGCGGTTTTTTTTATTTTTTATTTTTTATTTTTTTTATTATTATTATTATTATTACTGATGAATTGACATGCATTTATTGAAATATATAATTATGATGATTGTTACTATTTTAACGACCGCTTTAGCCTAGTTGGTAGTGACCCTGCCTACGAAGCAAGAGGTCCTGGGTTCGAATCCCGGTAAGGGCATTTATTTGTGTGATGAGCACGAATATTTGTTCCTGAGTTATGGATGTTTTCTATGTATTTAAGTATTTATTTATCTATATAAGTATGTTTATCGTCGTCTAGTACCCATAGTACAAGCTTTGCTTAGTTTGGGACTAGGTCGATTTGTGTAAGATTGTCCCCTAATATTTTTTTATTTTTTATTTTTTATTTAATATTTATTAATTATTGCAATTTTTTTTTCGACATTCGCTTGTTGTTTTGAAATATTTTTGAGTCTGAGTCGAATTAGAGCGATTGATTGATGGATTTGTATTTTAGGAAGAACTAACTATTAAGTAAAATTTTTAAATAATAAGAATGATAATAATAATAACAGCATTAATCTAGAATAAGTTAAGGATAAGTTGTTGCTTCGCCCTAGCAGGGTCCATGTAGCACTGAAATATCTATTTTTCTCCTTGTAATTACCATGGTTGCAAATAAAAAAAAAAAAAAAAATCACAACAGTACTTTTTAGGGTTCCGTCCGCACTGTGTTGTTCGTCTGCCACGATCGTTTATATCAGAGACGCGTGGTGTCAAGCTAAAATGAATACTGATCAAATACTCAAACCTGCAATACTATAATGCTTAGAACTAAATAAACTTCTAAGGCGGGCTTCTACAGTACTATGTGTATCTTTGAACATGAAACTACCGTGCGACTTACTCATAATGAAAAAATATGGATAACTCATGGCTATGATCGAGTTTAGCTTGACATGTTTCCGTAGTCCTTCTTAGGCCCATACTACACGGGCGGTTCTCCCGCCGCGGGAAACCGCTTCTGAACCGCCACTAGACACAATTTTATATGTAAGTTGTATGGTGCAAACTACACTGCGCAGCTCCGTCGAGCGGTTTCCCGCGGCGGGAAACCGCCCGTGTAGTATGGGCCTTAGAGCCACACGTTGCGGCGGCTGCCAAACGTGCACTGCGCGCCATCGGTTTGCTCGCACAACCACCCCCGCTTTCACCTTCATTTTTATGTCAAATGTAAATCATTGTTAACGGTGAGTGTGAGCGAACCTTTACAAAGTGATGAGTGCAGCCGCCGCAAGGTGTGGCTCGAAGCCAGATCTCGTCATGTCTACCACCCCACTACATTGAACTGAAGGGCATTGAATTGAACAAATATTGTACAAACTCAAATTAGGTTAAGTTAAATTAGTTCCAGTGGCGTCAGATAGATGGCGCTGTTACGCGCGGAAACATGCTAAAGAAATGTTCTCGCGGATTGTATTAAGCTGAGTCCAGACGGTGCAGACTTGCGCTGCGCAGACTGTTGCACGGACAAAAGTATGTGCGACTCACATCGTCCACACGATACAGACAAAATCGTTCATTTTATAATAAAAACAAAGCAAACTGTGAGTTAATTAACCAAAGTTGTCGTAAATTGACCCAAACAAGTCTGAACATGCGTCCACACAGTGCGTGCAGTAGTTGGCGCAAACACGCATGTCTGCGCCGACTTTTTGATGCCAGATACAAAAATGCACAGATGTCGTTACAGACTAGACTTGAGACTTCACATCCACACGTCCCATTTGCACCGACTTAAGTTTGTACAGACACGCTGCGCAGACTTAAGTCTTTAGATGTAAGTTAGTTAGTAAGCCGATTTGAACCTTCGGAACAGTACAATAAATACATACAAGTGTTTGTATAATCAGTACGCCTTGTGTTGTCATTTATATTCCCTCGAACCGAGTGCGCGTTTTGTACAAAAATGTAAATGCATGTTGAATCATGATCCCGCAGACCTAGGCACTTAGTGCTAAGGTAGGGTTGCCATACGTCCCGGTACGCCGGGACATGTCCCGGTTTGAAGCATGGTGTCCCGGCGTCCCGGCCGATAAGCAAATTGTCCCGGTTTCAAAATCATAGTAATTTAATAGAGGGCTGGACTTGGTAAACAGTAATATACCTAGCGGCAGCGCATGCTACACGCTGCGCTCGTAGCCGATAATGTGCATTTTCACCAATATAGCGAAAAGCGCCAACAAACAGAAAACCATAAAAAAAGTAAAAAACTAGCTGGCATTGAATGGCTGTGTTAAAAGTTGTTTTGTGTTTAGGTAAGGACTAAACCTTTAAAGTTACCTATTGCTGTAATAAAAGTTTATTTTTTTCTACCTTTACTACTTTTTCTTTAAATGTCCCGGTTTGAGTCCCCACACTTATGGCAACCCTATGCTAAGGCTGCTTGTCTACTGAGATAAAAAGCGATGCAGAAGCGAAAATTAGTAAACATACTTCATAAAATAAATGCGAGATGAAAGAGAAAATACTATTGCATTATTAAAAGATAAAGAAAAAGAAAAAAAAGAGAAAGAGGTCAATCGACGAATCCCACTCGGCCGGGCTGGGCAGCGTTCGGGAAGCTCCGCAATATCTTGTCATCCAATATACCATAATGTCTCAAGTCAAAAGACGACCCGTGTGTGTTGCCAGTGATGACTTATGGCACTGAGACGTGGCCGCTAACGATGGGCCTCATACGGAAGCTCAAAGTCACTCAGAGGGCGATGGAGAGGGCTATGCTCGGAGTTTCTCTGCGGGATCGCATTAGAAATGATGTAATCCGCGCAAGAACTAAGGTCACCGACATAGCTCGAAGAATCGCCAAACTCAAGTGGCAGTGGGCAGAACACATCGCTCGTAGAACTGATGGCCGATGGGGCAAAAAGGTTCTCGAGTGGCGTTCACGGACCGGAAGACGCAGTGTAGGTAGGCCTTCAACAAGATGGAGCAACGACCTGGTTAAGGTTGCGAGATCGCGTTGGATGCGGATGGTGGCGAGCCTTGGGGGAAGCCTATGTCAGCAGTGGACGTCTTTCGGTTAAAATGATGATGATCTATCTCTCTGTTTTATCTATTGTCCATTAATTTCTCATAGTGGATGTTGATGTATGCCTGTCATTGAGGTAGGTACGGGCTAGGCGTGTTACTTATTATTGATTTTATTTAAGTGGTTAATGTAATTGCTTTGTACTTTGTTGGTGTGTCGTGTCTATTAAATAAATAAAATATGATGTATGATGTGATGAATTTTGCACAAACCACAGCCAGCGAATAGAAAGGCTCAGAGAGAGTGAAAAAACATAGACAACTCTGTGTTTTACTTAAAATTTGAAATGTTGCTATTATACAATAATATTTTAAGTGATTTTAAACGATTTTTTTTAATGTTCAGTTTTGTACTGTACAGTTCAGCAATGGACGTCTTTCAGCTAAAATGATGACAACGAACAAACAGGAACCCTAAGTTCTAGGGGAGCCGGTTTTGTGACGGTATAAAGAGACGGTACTCATTGTACGGTCGACCAAGAAAGTGGTCTACCAGTTTTGACAAAAGTTTCTGTGACATCTAAATATCCCTAAGTCACTGTCATCATGTTATTGCAAGGGAAAATAGACCTCGTTGTATCATGACATGCAAATGAACTTCGACCGTAGGGGGGTAGACCATATTTTTGGCCGACTGTACGATAGTATCGCTCCTCAACACATCACTCATCTAAATAAATAAATATCACGGGACAATTCACACTAATTGACCTAGTCCCAAACTAAGCAAAGCTTGTACTATGGGTAGGTACTAGTAAGGATGATATAGACTGGATTGGCAGTCGCCATAGTACGGATCGGCCGCGGTTTTTGTAGTTCGATTATTAAATCTAGATGGCGCTGAAATATAGCCAGAAGCTTTGAAGGCCAAACAATAAGACTACAGATGTTTCATATTACTACAAATGTATTATTATGCAATCTTTTTGAAAAATAATACATTTGTAGTAATATGAAAAATCTGTAGTCTTATTGTTTTGCCTTCAAAGCCTCTGGTTATATTTCAGCGCCATCTAGATTTAATAATCGAACTACAAAAACCGCGGCCGATCCGTACTATGGCGACGGCCAATCCAGTCTACAGGGTTATTTGTAATTCACTGACATCCTCTTAACCCTGAAATCCTATCACTCAAACAAATGTTTTTTGTTTTACGACTTTTTAAAATGAAGCACTTTTTTTCCCATACAAATACACAGAGTATCGTAAAAATAAGAGGTAATCTCAAATTTTCAAAACGTCAGTACACAAAAAATATTAAGTTAAAACAAAAGCCGTAAAACAAAAAACATTTGTTTTAAGTGGTACCTAGGAGTTTAGGGCTAAAAGGATGCTAGTGAATTACAAATAACCCTGTATATCATCCTTGGTACTAGACAACAGATAAACATACTTTTACAGGGTGAAATTTTGAACGTGATACAAAATAAGTGTTTCAAGCTTAGTTAATGCTGGATAACATAATGCATTTACTCAATTGTTAAAATTGGTCTGATAAAATTTTGGATTTACGAGTACATACTTTGTTGTAGTTAAATTATTAACTAAAAGTATGGACACCCCAAATTTAACACTACTAATTCTAACAACTGGGTAAATTTTGTCCAGCATTAACTAAGCCGGAAACACTAATTTTGTATTACGTTCAAAATTTCACCCTGTATAGTATGTATCTACATACTTAAATACATATTAAACACCCAAGACTCGAGCACAAACATTCGTACACTGACGAGCAAAAATAAAGGGTCGGTTACAAAAATGACGATAACTACAAAACCCGCTGTGATAGCTTCTTTGAGTAAAATGAGTTTAGTAAAGAGTTTTATTCTCAATTAAGCATTTTCTTGTTAAGAGTAAAACTCTTTACTAAACTCATTTTACTTGAAGAAGCTATCACAGCGGGTTTTGTAGTTATCGTCATTTCTGTAACCGACCCTTTATTTTTGCTCGTCAGTGTACGAATGTCTGCTCCGACCGGGAATCGAACCCGGGACCTCAAGCTTCGTAGTCAGGTTCTCTAACAACTAGGCTATCCGGTCGTCTCGCTTTATCCTATGTCTCTGGTGGACCAGCAGCCAGATATTTGCACGCGGCCGGCGCAGTCGGTAAGTAACAACGATCCTCTTTGTATTTACCCACCAGGTTGTTCACCACGCATACTAATGTGCTGCTGGAATCGATAATGCATTTTGTAGGGCCTTTCTAGGGGATAGTCTATGTACAGTCATTGGGGTGTCTATTTTTAGAGGATAGTCTATGTACAGTCATTGGGGTGTCTATATTTTTGTAATGTATAGTAAATCGAAAACCATTTCGAGATGAATGCTTTTTAAATCGTTTTCTGTAGTTATTTAATTTTAATATAATGTAATGCATTTATTACATATCAAATTAGCAATGACCTTCATTTGACATTGAAGTAAATGTCGTTGACGGTCCAAGTTGTACTTTAATCGGTGTTGAATAGCATTGTTTAGAATTCTTCACAATTTACGCGTGTATTAAACTACGGAGTTTGATTTGGACCCGCTGTCTGATATCTAGCACTTTGACAGCGCCAGTAAAGTGACACTAGTTACAGTCTACCACTACGCAATTAATTATTAAAAAAATAAAAAACCCGACTGCGTAAAAAGTAAATCGTTATTGTTAGTATCGCTCGCCATAATGATCGTTTGTCATAACACTTTTTTTTCTGTGAAACCGTAAATTGTTCAGGAACTTTGAAGTGGTCGTACTGTAGATAAGATTAGGTTTATTTTATAATATAACAATCCAAAACAATTAATAGATTCAGAGATAGAGTTATGGCCAATGATTATTTTGGCAAACATTACTTGATGTCTTTCAATATTTTATAGGTCCTTACTGTCCCTTAATTTTTTTACCCATTTATAGCGCCGCTTATTTAACGCTTTTCAACGAACACTTTTGCGTGCACAGAGATTGTTGTTCAATTTCTACCATCCATGTGTGTGATGTTTGAAACTGACAAGTTACACGACGTGTCTGGCTAATTATAAATGAAGACGCATCATTAATTAGAGCGAGTAACAAGATCAAGACGGATAAAGTTATAAAACACTTTCTGCTCCGTAACTACAGCGAGTAGGATGAGTCCTGAAAAGATTTGATTTTAAGTTTGGGGCTATTAAGGCAAAATTGAAAAGTAGACCAGTGACCAACATCTACGACATGTAAGGCCTCATCTGCACTTGCCATCAGAAGACATAAAAAAAAACATGAAACCAAAATATTTTTACCCATTTTTATTTTTTGTTTTTGCCTGCTTTAATGTCTATTTATGTTTTTGTCTTGTATTGTGTGTCGTTTGTTGTGTTGTTGTAGTTTTGTCTTGTGTTGTGCGTTGGAGATAGAGATCAACCGATGGTTATTTATTACATATACATAGGTTACTTATAATCCCGATATTCCTACGGGATCTAAGAAGACTCTAGAGCCGAATACCCGTGATCCGTTACATGAAATAACGTAAATAAAATAAATAAATAACACAAGACAGTTCACACCTATTAACCGCGAAATGCAAAAAAAAGAGTGAAATTGATTGAAATGAAGACAGCGAAGGAATTATTGGGAATTCCAATAGGAATTTCACTATGCTTGATTGCTTAAAGAATCATTGCATCGTTGACATCAAGTTATGATTTTCTACCAAGCGCAGTGATGACTTTGGAGACTTTCATTCACAATCACAGCCGCATCTGTTGCAAACGACACCAACTTCCTTGTCAACTTCAGGTCCTAAGTGACGTTGGAGTTAACTGATTAAAACCAGTTTAAGCTAGTTCACGCGAAAGTTTCACGGCAATTAGCGATTGCAGTTTGCGCCAGTTTCTGCTACTGAGCTGATTATGAATGATATGATGTTACAGTTTTATTAGACGTCTTGCTGTCTTAGTAATTAGCTCTTGCCCGCAACTTTACCTGCGTGCGCCGCATTTATGTATGTATGTATGTAAATACTTTTTGGGGGTAGTTACAATAGAGAGATCTCTCTCCAGGCAGATGTTATGCCTGGGGACCGAAGTCCAATGGATGAAAGTTGGAAGTTGTATTTATGCAGCCGAATTGAGAAACTTTGATAGCGCGATGCAGGATTGTAGAAATTAGTTTCTTATGTGATGACTAGATGGCGCTAGTAGTCGCTACATCAGCCCCCCTTTTTAGACCGGAGGTCGATACGAATTGCAGTGGATTGCAGTCTGTGCGTCATGTGGGCGCTTGCAAGGGCCAGTCGCTCAGAGCCTCGTCGGCGAGCATTGTTGTTCCTCTGCTACTTCTGGATGTCTGTTGTGTGATTGCTCGGAGCCTTGTTGGCGAGCGTTGGTTGATTGATTGGCAAGTGGAAGTAGTGGGAGGAGGATTTGCGAACTGTAGACACCAGGCAGATAATAGATACATGCTAATGGTGCACAGTGCGGTGAGTATGGCTTGCTGTGAGACTGCGTTATCGTCTTGTGTGTCTGAAGGTTGCGATTTATTTGTCCAATGTCGTGGGTCACCAATTTGGGGGTAGTCTGCATTAGAAAGATCTCTCTCCAGGCAGATGCTATGCATGGGGACCGAAGTACCCAGGATGAAAGTTGGAAGTTGTATTTATGCAGCCGAATTGAGAAACTTTGATAGCGCGATGCAGGATTGTAGAAATTAGTTTCTTATGTTATGACTAGATGGCGCTAGTAGTCGCTTCACTTTATTGTACATAAAACACAATACAATACAAAACAACAAAACAAAAAGGGGTACAAAGGCGAACTTCCCTTCCCTTCCCCTTCCCTCCATCCATTCCGTCCATCCATTCCCTTTTAGGGATATTTTCAAGCTAACCTGGTATGAAAGGAAAAACTTAAAAGATAGGCGAACAGTAATTTATGTATAGAGAGAAGAAAGAAATATAACATATAAATAAATACACGAAATAAACAACAATTAGTGACTACGACAAATATACTTATACCTACTTTACACTGAACAATATACACACACACACACACACACACACACACATATGAAAAAACAATACATGTAAATAAAAATAATACGATTACCTACTTCCACAGTTTCTTCAACCTCTCCCTGAAATGCATTTACCTCTCTCAACTGCTATTCTTAAGGCCCTACCGAGCTTCTTGCGCTAATCGATTTCAGGTATTCTATGCACTCGTGTATGTGTGCGTGAGAGCGGCTAGAATCAAAGCTGTGCGTAAGCGCAAGCAACACGAGTTCCCCGTCCGATGGCCGAAGGAGAACTAACGCAACTAACTATACGGACAAGGGGAAAGCACGAATAGGTCAAACCACTAGGCCACCACGGCTTCAACAGCTAATAATTAATAAATTAACATAACAACAGCTCACTAACGGTACCTAATCACGGCACAGTATGTCTAATTAAACTGTAAATCCTTTTAAACGTTACCTACCTACGTAGCTCAGTGTAGCTTCGTGTACATTTAGAACCATGTTTTCGCTAAACCGCTTCTACGCTCTATTATTATTGACCAAGCTAACAAGGCATCTAAGCGCTAGTTAATTGGCCAAAATCCTTCAAGGCAAGGCATTAGGGGTAACCGCGGTACGCTAAAACGACCCTTATGTCTTATAGAGAATCCATGTTCGATAATCGGATATACAGGGTTATTTGTAATTCACTGACATCCTCTTAACCCTGAATTCCTATCACTCAAACAATTTTTTTTTGTTTTACGACTTTTTAAAATGAAGCACTTTTTTCCCATACAAATACACAGAGTATCGTAAAAATAAGAGGTAATCTCAAATTTTCAAAACGTTATTACACCAAAAATATTAAGTTATGACAAAAGCCGTAAAACAAAAAACATTTGTTTAAGTGGTAGGAGTTTAGGGTTAAAAGAATGCTATTGAATTACAAATAACCCTGTAGAACGGTCGCGTGGTATTTACTAAGATGTTGGATTATTCAAAATGAGAGTATTTAATTCTGCGGACCGCAAAGGGCTCTTTACTTGTTGTAACATTTTTCAGCAAAATAGTCTCAGTTTAAAATGCGTTTACTTTTTCGTAATTGTGATTTTACCAATTTTAACAGTAATTAACAGGCCGGCAACGCACTTGTGACTCTTCTGGTGTCGCAGGTGTCCATGGGCGACGGTAATCGTTTACCATCAGGCGATCCGTCTGCTCGTTTGCCCCCTATATCATAAAAAAAAATAAAAATTATTTGAGTACTAGATCCAATTCAAACATTAGCCGCATTTACCTCCTTTTCTTAAAAAAATCGGTCAAGTGAGATTTGGCCTCGCGTAGGTACGTAGGCTTCCGTACCATTATCTATAAAAACGGCAAAAAAAATACGTTTTTTGTATGGGAGCCCCCTTAAATATTTATTTTATTCTGTGTTTGGTATTTTTTGTTATAGCGGCAACTGAAAATACACCATCTGTAAAAATTTCAACTGTCTATCTATCACGGCTTATGAGATACAGTCTGGTAACAGAAAGACAGATGGACAGACGGACAGACGGGCGGACAGCGAAGTCTCAGTAGTAGGGTCCGGTTTTTACCCTTTGGGTACAGAACCCTAAAAAATTAGAAAAAAATCATTTCACTTATTTTAAGCGACGACAGACATGTTTTTTGCCGTTCTAATAGATAATGGGTACGGAAACCTTCGTGCGCGAGTCCGACTCGCACTTGGCCGGTTTTTTCTAGAACTGGTATAACTTGGCCTGTCGCCCGGTACCAGGTTCTCGTTCAAGAAATAGAATCAAGTTTGGGCTGTAGTTTCCACGTGGGCCCAGTGCCGATCGGGTACTTCACACACACCATTGAATATTTTCGCAGGCGTGCTTGCCTTTCCGTCCTTGTACGCAATACGGTCTTTAAGAGGGTTTATACCTGCTGAGCTGGCAACGTTGCATTTTTGTTAGTTTTGCTCGATTATTCCATAAAAATTGAATGAAAATTAAAAATGTTTTGTATACAAATTGTTGTAATATATAAGTTAATGTGTCTACTGCAATAATAATTCGTGATAGACTTTTATTTTCTTTAAAAACGAACAAATTATTACCTAACGGTTTTTAAAGAAAATAAAAGTCTTATCACGAATTATTATTGCAGTAGACACATTAGCAATTAAACATTTTTAATTTTCATTCAATTTTTATGGAATAATCGAGAAAAACTAACAAAAATGCAACGTTGCCAGCTCAGCAGGTATAAACCCTCTTAATCGGACCAGCATCCCGAATTCCGGAATCCAATTTGTCGATCGTTTGACAATTACAAGTGGTAATGGGTCGTGTTTGTTTTGTTGGCTCTACTCGGTTTCTTCGAACACATTTGATCAAACGTTTGTCTGTTGGCGCCAGTATTTGCAATTGTTTTGCTCAAACTCTAGACAAGTCAAGGGGAGTAACTCCGATGAATTCGCTCATGTAGAAGAACACTGACACAATTGCAAATTATTGTCATTTCAAAACTATTTTTGTGAAACTTCTAATGCGACTTCGAACAAGGTCGCGTTAAACGTTTAACGCTACCATGGAAGGGGTATGAAAGCATTAGTATATGTACTGCCGAAGCAAGTAATCTCGCATTGTATATATACTAACGGTTGTTAAAACCTTCGATAGTGCGATGCAGAACTCATACTGTCTGTGCAAATGTATGAGACTTGATAAAAGCGCCATCTAGTGAGTAATTTAGACACATAGATGCATAAGTAAATTTAGTTCTTTAAGTTATTGCAATAAGGTTCATATTGATGTATAAGTGCCTTTTTCATTTCCACATTATGAAATTTCACTTCTTCCGCGCGGAGGAACTGCACGCATGATATTTTTTTAAAAGTTTATGGGCGGCAGGCACACGAGGCGCGCTCGCCGCCCGCACCTCTCTCGGCCCCCTTTGTCGTCATACCCCCCCAGCCCCTGTACCGCGTGTGCGAGGACTCATTTAAATGGTCTAGCTACAGGTCGTTGTCCCCATGCGGGCCCATTCCAGATCGGAAACTTCACACACATCACTGAATTTCTTCGGTGCTGTGCAGGTTTTACCTTCACCGTAAACGTCATGGTAAATTTCAAATGTAATTTCGCACATAAATTCCGAAAAACTTAGAAGTGCGAGCCCTGACTCGAACCCACGACCATCTGTTTGAGAGGCCATAGGTCATACCACTGATGATTAAAGCTAAGATGGGACACCGTGGTAGTCTATCTATTTATACAAATACATTTTGGTTTTACACAAAGACAATTTCCACCATTTAAGACAAAGAAACTCCTAAAGTACCCACACACTAGAAAGGCTCAAGCATTTGTTCCGACAAGCCTCAAGCCCTTGCTCAGGAAATTCCTACATCACTCAGGATTGAGTTGTCTGACCTCAAGGAGATCCCTTCGGGTGTAGTCGCCTCACGTCCGCCCGTCGGTCCCTCCTGCGCTCTATCATGCTCTGTTTGATGGAACATCAATATTACGTTTTAAATTGGACTTTGACGATCCAAGGGAAATCGCAATGCGAGGTTCAAAGTCAATGTTAAAGTAACTTATATTTTTATCTAATTCAGACTAGGGTAAGTGTACCAGTGAACGAACACTTAAGGAAATTTTCGACTTTGAAAATTAATTTTAGGCAGTTGGGCACAGTTTATTTAAAATATTGCTTTTTGTATAGCACAACCAACTACTCTTGTTGGTTAACATCATCATTATTCAACAGTATTACTGCACAATTTGAAGATATATCAATATTTAAGGGAAAAAATGGAAAATCACCAGTGAATGAACGCAAAATTCTAGTGAATGAACAAATGAAACCAGTGAATGAACAACTTTGAAAATGATGTTTTGTTATATTAAAAATAAAATAAATAAATAAATAAATATCATGGGACAATTCACACCAATTACCAATACCAATACCAATATTATAAATATACAAAAGCGAAGTTATATTAACACAACTACATTCACTTTATTTATTTGGTCGATTCCATGTTCTAAAACAATGAAAATACTTCTATTCTATCTTGGAAACTAGTAAATGAACTAGCTATAAGTGCATAGTTCATTCACTGGAAAACTTGAACCAGTTAATGAACCTATATTTTACGTTTGTTCCAATACTGGCCTTTCGGTAGATAATATATTTGGATCAATGTCACTGAAAACGAAATCTTAATATGACTTCTAGAAGGAAAGATATTGCACCTATAGAAAATCCTGCAGTCCCAGTGAATGAGCACCCCCGTTCATTCACTGGATTTAGGCGATTTTGGGATCCAGTAAAAAAAAACTGGATTAAAAGGTATTGTTTATAAATAAATTACATTAAACTATATATGAATAGCACTAACAGGTCTTTAAAGCTTAAAAAAACATACCCAATGAATGATAGATGGCGGGGACAAATGCAGTAACACATCAGAAGTATAGTAGCTTTCCTTCTTCCTTAATACTGCTCCATAGAAAAAATGTACAACATCCGTACGTCCACTTTACATCGTCGCCATTTCAAAACTGTTGCTTAGGAGTCAAAGCAAATTTACCAGAACCTAACAAGTAAAGGTGCTAGTCGAAAAAAAATACGAGGCGTGATAGAAACGTACCAAATTCTTATTATTACAAAAAATATACGTTTTGTTCATTCACTGGTACTGTTCATTCTCTGGTACGCTTACCCTATTGAATGTCAAAGAATTTACCAGGTGTTGGTGAGAAGAAACCGGCAAGAAACTTAACAAGGTATTTTTTTACCTCTGACACAAAAAGAGGGGTGTTATAATTACCCCCGACACAAAAAGAGAGGTGTTATAAGTTTGACCGCTATGTGTGTGTGTGTCTGTCTGTCTGTGGCATCATAGTTCGTCAACGGGTGAACCGATTTGGATGCGGTTTTTTTTTATTAGAAAGCAGGTTTCTTGGCAATGGTTCTTAGATATGTTTCATCAAAAAATCGGTTCAGCGTTCCAAAGTTATCAGCTCTTTTGTTAGCTTTGGAAGGGATCTTAGACGCATAATGGGCATTTACTTTATGTTCAAACATACGTGTGACAAAATTGCGGTAGGGGTTTTTTAAATTTCTAATTTATTTCAAACAGATCTACAGTGTAACAAAGCTACACAAATATAAGCCCAGTTTCTCATATAAATTAGTAACCCTAAGATATTTACAAGAAACCACCAGAAACACAAAGCGATTTGTTCCGTAGGAGGCTGTCAAATAAGCGTTCGAGAGACAATATTGGCCGGTCGCCGGTTGAATTACCATAAATTGGCGAAATTTCGCTGCGAAGTTACACCAAGAACTGTACATTTTATCAATAATCTTTAGCCACTTCGATTCGCTCGCGTAAAACATTTAGGTATGTCATTTGAATTGGAACTCCGGAATCTTACTACTACTTAACTTCGCAAAGTGTCTTTAAACTTTTCATAGACATAGACATAGGCATAGACATAACTTTATTCGACATCAAAAAAAGAAAAATACACTGAGTAATTAATACAGGAGAAAAATAATAATTAAAAAGAAAACAATA
This sequence comes from Archips crataeganus, assembly GCA_947859365.1. Taxonomy (NCBI): domain Eukaryota; kingdom Metazoa; phylum Arthropoda; class Insecta; order Lepidoptera; family Tortricidae; genus Archips; species Archips crataeganus. Next base: position 1,316,661 of record OX402048.1, on the reverse strand, counting down.
ATAATAATTAAAACAAAAAACATAATTGAGATGTCGAAAAGGAATTTGACTCAGCATTAAGCTGCAGTAGGTGCCTGCTGCAGCGCTGATTTTCAGTCAAACCCTTCATATCATTGCATCAAACTTGTTGGACCGGAATCAGCACAAATAAGTTGGTGAAAAAAAAGAGTGTAACAAAATAAACAAATAAATTAAAATAGATACATATCTTATACATATACATATGTATAGAATATGTATATAATAATAATAAGATATATTTATTTTCTCCACCACCAAGTTACAAAGAAAAATAAAAATCAGACAAATACAACGTAGTACAAATTAACTGACTTGAGTGGGGGAGGCTGGTGCCTGAACTAGGTAGAACCTGTGCTTCAGGTCACCAGGTCTCCAACCCTCTGTCGTCCGCAACAACTTAATTACAATAATAACAATTAACAAGATCAAACAAAACTTATAGTGCGTGTAAGAGTATGAGTGCATGCGTACGCATGAGAGTATGTGAGTGCATGTGGTGTGTGTGTGTGTGTGTGTGTGTGTGTGTGTGTGTGTGTGTGTGTGTGTGTGTGTGTGTGTATGTGTGTGTGTGTGAGTGAGTGTGTGTGTGTGTGTGTGTGTGTGTGTGTGTGTGTTTGTGTAAGTGTGTGAGTGAGTCTGTGTAAGTGAGTATGCGCGTCAGTGAGCGCGTGTGAGTGAGTAAGAGCGTTAGACCTAAATTCAAGTAAAAACTTCAATATAAATTTACGAGACTGGATGAAGTAAAACTTCAGTAGCATCATAGTCAAGACCCTGTAGCCATTTAGATAGAGACACATTTATTATAGAGGAAACCTCCTAAGTAACAGAAAAATCTGTGAGTGAAACATGTGTTAAACTTCGATAGTAGACATACCTTATCCTTCCTACGTTTAAATGATAAAATATTCGGATCATAATGACTAAGAGAGTGTTGCTTTAAAATTATGTGAAGGATGAAGAGTTGACGTACGGAAAGGACTTCAGATTTTTTATAAAGACTAGCTGTTGGGAAAAGGTAAGGTAAAAAATGGATCACTTTCAGAATAGCCCTTTGGGCTCGCTCAAGCTTAAGGATGTGGGTTTTATTAGCACCACCCCACGACGAAATACAGTAAGTGAGTAGCGACTGACACAGTGCCAAGTAAACGGTCTTGATGATTTTAGGGCTAGCAATATGGCGAAGATTCTTAAAAATGAAAATCAGTTTGCGAATTCTGGCTGTAAGAAGATCTATGTGCGAATGGAACGAAAGACCATGGTCTATCTGGATGCCCAGGTATTTGATGTAGGACGCGTGTTCAAGGCAAGGACAGTGACAATTTGAGACATGTGGACAAGAACGAGAATGAGCGATAATTGAATGGGGATACGTATCAATTGAGGAAGGAGCTTTGAGAGAAAAGATTAAATATTTGGTTTTGTCCACATTTAGTGAAAGTTTATTTTGCGCGAGAATTCTAGAAACGTTGTCAAAGCCGGTTTGCGCGTATTGATACACTTCACTCCAAGAGTCTCCGTGGAATAAGATGGCCGTGTCGTCAGCAAAAGTAATGATACGGCCATTTATAAGCTGTTGACGACACAGGACGTAAATATAAACCAGGAAAAGGGTTGGTCCGAGGATACTTCCCTGGGGCGCCCCGTAAGAGATCACTACTTCTAATGTGATCACCTATTTTTACGCACTGGGTACGGTTTACAAGGTAATCCTCGAAAAGACGCAATTGCAGCCCTCTGACACCCATGCTTTCCAGCTTTTCCACAAGTATACATAGATACATACTTTATTTATTTATATTATGCATTTCCCTTTCGGCAGGCATATCTAAAACTTGCAAATATATCAAAAAGAGGCAATCTACACATAGCGTATACTTAATACTTTTATCTGTGTTTATTTAAAATTAAAATTTTAAAATGAAGTTAGTCGCATTAGAGGCAAGACGACTAGGTAGGTACCTCTACACGGCAAAATTTTGAACGTTATACAAAATTATTGATTCTAGCTCGATTAACGCTGGGCAATATGCATTTACTCAATTGTTAAAATACGCCCAACTTTGATTGGGTTAGTATGAGATCGGGTAGTCCAAAAAAATATGTACTAAGCTTCATTATATGCAGGATTAAATGCTCTAAAGCTTTTATGAAAAACAGTTTTTGATATTGTAAGTTTTTTACGAGATAATTATAATCGCAAAACCGCTAAATACCCTTTTGGGGTACATTTTTACCCCCCATAAGTTGTACACAACTCCGCCGAGAGGGAAAACCTAGGATAGTCATATTGGGCAACAAATGCCTTTAAAACAATAAAACCTTTTGTAGCAATTATTTTTTTGACAACCAAATGGTCTGAAGTGGTTAGAAAACCTGACTAAGCAAAGGTCCCGGATTCGATTCCCGCGTTGGGCCAGATATTTGTATGAAAAAAATGCGAATGTGTGTTCTCGAGTCTTGGGTGTTTTATGTTATTTATTTAAGCATGTATCTATCTATAAGTATAGTATATAAGTATGTTTATCCGTTGCCTAATACCTATATAACACAAGCTGTGCTTACTTTGGGACTAGGTCAATTGGTGTGAATTGTCCCGTGATATTTATTTTATTAAAAAAAGCCGTGGTGGCCTAGTGGTTTGACTTATGATGGCCTCTCCAGCAGAGGGTCGTGGGTTCGAATCCCGGCTCGCACCTCTGTGTTTCTCGGAATTTAAGTGTGAAGTTACATTTGAAATTTACCATGAGCTTTATAGTGAAAGAAAACATCGCGAGGAAACCCGTATCCACTGAATTTCTTTGCAGGTGTATACACCTGCAAAGAAATTCAATGGTGTGTATGAAGTTCCCAATCCTCACCGGGCCCACGTGGGAACTACGGCCCAAGACCTCTCATTCTGAGACGTATATTATGATGGGATGATGATGGATGATGATGATTTATTTTATTTATTTATGTCAATTTTTAATTCTATTCCTGCTGACCTATAGTTGTACACACACACCATATGCACGCATATACTCAACTCACTTTCGCATTTATAAATACCTATAATTAAGAATTAGTAGAATTACGCTAGGATTTGCGACTAATAGTTGTTACACTTATCAAGGATAATTACAAGAAGTTGCAACAGAATTTTCTTAATTATTTACGTGGAGAGCCCTGTCCTGAGACGATAAGCTTAAGATGAAGCTACGGAACCGTAAACTGTTTCGCTTATATTCGCAAAATCGGCGTTTTAAGAAAATGGGTGGAACTCTAAAGCGTTTCAGTCTCAGACCAAAGAAATAATAAATTAATTACTTCAATGGTAACAAGCTCGTGATAAATTTTACGGACATTAATTCTGAAAAATTGAAATGCAAGTACGGGTTTTCGCAACCCGTTTTAATTATTTATTGTAACTTCTCATGTTCTTAAAATGTTACTTTAGTCTCTGTACTTATATTTAGGCCTCGTTCTGCTCGTGTGGCTAAATATTTTGTGCCATTAATAATTCAAAAAAAAATAACCGTGGGGCGACCCAATTTCACTGTATTTTGACACAATTTCTTCACAATCTCTTAAACTAAATCGCGGTGTAAAAGCCAGATGAACGTAACATCGTTTATCCAAATTGTGCAGGAGAGTCAAAAAACTGCGAAATTTCACCACTTTCAACTTTACGAGCGTCTTGGTAAGTGACTATGCCACGAAAGAAAGAAACAAATATACTGCCACGTACACACACAATACAGCTTTCAGAAAGTTAGGAAATATTGTAATTATATTTTAGTGCCCGACCGAAGTTTCGGTTTCGGTTTCGGTTTCGGCCAATTTCGGCCAAAAAAGTGATTTCGGCCGAGGTTTCGGTTTCGGCCAGAATCCGGCCGAAACCTTCGGCCGGGCCGAAATTACTTCGCGGCCTCTCGCGGCTCTCGCATCGGGAGCGCTCGGCTTAATTCGGACACGCTCGGCCGGGTAGGTATAGGTAATGCATCGGCAGCCGGCCCAGCTGGGACCAGCGACAGTAGTATGTATGAGTGTTGTTTATTTATTAAATTATTATTTACTTTTTAGAATCTGTTTGGTGACCGCTTTAGCCTAGTTGGTAGTGACCCTGCCTACGAAGCAAGAGGTCCTGGGTTCGAAACCCGGTAAGGGCATTTATTTGTGTGATGAGCACGAACATTTGTTCCTGAGTTATGGATGTTTTCTATGTATTTAAGTATTTATTTATCTATATAAGTATGTTTATCGTCATCTAGTACCCATAGTACAAGCTTTGCTTAGTTTGGGACTAGGTCGATTTGTGTAAGATTGTCCCCTAATATTTATTTATTTTATTTGTTACTGCATTTTATGCTGTGATTAATGAACAATACGTTTGATATTAGGATTGTGAATTTAGTTTAGACGTGATAAGAATAGGTTATTTGTTGTAAATAATATAATACCTATGCCAAGACATTTTTCATTAAAAATAATCGCTTTTTATTATGTTTAACAAAAAAAGTAACTGTTCTCATATAAGAAATCCTTGCAATAACCTTTTCCTTACGATCTGTACAGTAATTTTGAATATTTTGTTTGATATGATACGTCTTCAAAAATTTCGGTTTCGGTTTCGGTTTCGGCCGAAATCAGAAAAAAACCGAATATTCGGTTTCGGTTTCGGTTTCGGCTAAAAATCGTGTTTCGGTCGGACACTATTATATTTGCTAGTACACCAGCAATAAATATTTTTTTGAAATTTGGTTGACATACGCTACTTCGGCCCTTATTTTATTGAAAATGTTTTTAACGTTTACTAATATTGTACTTGGATGCGTTGTTATGGTTCGTGTAGAATTATGAATCCAGCAGCATTCTACTACACAAAGAATAGTGTTTTGGTTGATACGTTGTTGTGGGCCTAAAAATAGCAAAACTACTACAAGTAATTTAACCCTTTCAACGCCAACGACACTTATAGGTGTCACAAAGTACAGTGTCAAAGTGATCTTGACACAATGACATAAGATTCAAAGCAGGTTTACGTTTTGTCGAGGCGTGGCGTTGAAAGAGTTAATGGATTTTAAAATACGTTTAGCTGGTTCTATTGAAATTACTTTTTATATCATTTCGTTTTTTTTGGAACTAGTGAAATATCAACTGTACGATTACGTCCTTTTGGCAGTTCATGCAGGACCACATTTAGAACAATTTATGAAAAAAAAACGATTTTCGAATTTTTTGATGTTACGCTCATCTGGCTTTTACACCGCGAAATAGATCATAGCATTTCTAATAACATCGTGTCCAATAGTACTTCGGAGCACATTACGTTCTCGAATCTCTATTCCCTCTTTCCGAACGAATTGACAGCCGAATGCGAACCACATACTGTACGCTTAGTATAAGTTTTACTTCACCAAAATACTTCTCGATCGCGTTTATGTAAAAAAATCAATTACTAGGGAAACATGGACAGCGCCCCCGCGGCCGCGCGTTTATGCGTATTGAAATTTTTACGTAAACGCGATCGAGAAGTATTTTGGTGAAGTAAAACTTGTACTAAGCGTACTGTCCCACTCTTACGCATAACGTGTGACGTGTGAGAGTGAAATGCAGTATCAGTTTTCTTGAAGCATCTTGATTTATTGGTGTAGAATACAGGCACTGACCGTTAGCCACAGCCGCGCACAGTTACCCGCAACGCGTTTAAAATTTACCAGCTCTGGGCTTCAGTAAATACTTAAAATTCTCTTTTGAAATGTCTTAAGAAACAGCGAAAAATAATTTACTAGGAACATTAAAGAGAATTCGTTTTTTTTAATGATCTTCTAACTATAGCGGTAGCCTACAGGTTTGCTCATGGTTTCTCAAGCAGAGCGTCGTGGGTTCAAGTCCGCGCTCGTGCTTCGTAGTTTTTCAGAATTCATGTGCCACATTACAAAATCACGAGCTTTTATGGCGATGGACAAACATCATGAAACCAACGTGAAATGCTGTGTGTGAAGCTCCCGAACTTGCTATCGGTACGAATAAATGTCAACATCTCGCAGTCATTACATGACATGTTGTTGTGTGCGTGACCTCAACTCTCGTGGCAATACATATACCTACGCGTCGTTCTGATACGTTCGCAAATCACCAGTGTAGTATGGCTCTTAATGTGACTCTTATTGGAATCTGGCTTTTTGAAATCGAAAGAAAGTGAAACGCACAAAATATCAACAAGAGTAACTCAGCGATCAAACCGTATTTTATTTACCCTCCAGACGTAGTCCGTTTGTGGGGGTGTATTAGCAAGTCGCTTTGTATTTTATTGCATGGTTATTTCATAACTAAGTTTTACATGTTTTATTTCGATTATCTGATTGTGTGTAGAATAAAAAAATATTTACCTAAGCACAATTAATGAACTTGAGATACGTGATTTGTTAAATGGCGTTACTTTGCGGAGGTTCATATAAATGAACTGAACAAATTCAAATTCAATTCATTGAGATACCATTGAATCTGAAAAGCTTAAAGTTAAGTCACTTTTTCTTGCCATGTCATGCATTACGAACGTGCTTACACCCCCGTTCCTTACGCGAAATTAAAACAAAAAGCAGTTACTACCTTTTTGTAGTCAGCTAATTTGTTGTTTTTTTCTGCTTCAGTACTTGTTCAGTACAAACATCATGTCAAGGTACGCCAGTTTTGAGGTCTGTAATTTCTCAATGGACAATGGGCGTCACTCGATTTCTCGTGTTCCTGGCAATAGCAAGTTAACAGTTTGTAAACATACATATAGTGCAGATTTATATTTTATTGTTATGGTCCAAAAATTATGTTCATACGACAACCCGTTACAAAGTTATGACTTTTTTCCGTTATTTTTCCGGTTTTTTGGCTTTGGTGTTAAATTGGGTTTTCAGGAATACGCCCTTGCTGTTTTCCGTCGTCGATATGAAATGTGTATTTTAAAAGTACCTATTCTCCCAAACATATCGATTCTACCAGAATAGGGTATCCAAATCGCTTATATTTTATGCGACCGGGTACTCTGATACAACATACGCTTATATGTATATGAATAGAAACCACGACATGCTTCAAACTATGGAACCCTTTTTCTACCTCTTAGCCTTTCGGATTCTTTTAGAGATCACGTACTTACTGGATAACATGCTGTATAAACGATACATACAAAATTCTTCGTGAAACGTTACGTAGAATTTTTTTGGGCTTGTTTGAAGGAATATGCTTGTTTGAGTAGGAATTTGGATTAGATTAGATGGAATAACTATCAATGTATGTTTAGGATAAAATGATACCAACACTTTTTAATCAAAACTATGAGAGAGATATATTACAACATATATTCGATACACAGGAACGACTTTTTGGTTTTAGCCAGTCTGTAAGATGGAACTTTAAGCTTCCCTGTGTTTCTAGTAGCCTTTGGCTTATCGACGTTAGTGGGAAAATCACATATGTTTTTTCTTACATACATGATTATTTCAAATATATACAACGACGGCAGGATACCTATTTCTTTAAAAAAAGATCTTAAAGAATCGCGTGTCCTTAAGTTATAAATCGCTCTGATAGCCCTCTTTGCGAAAAGAGTAAGCTAGTTTTTTGAAGATCTCCGTGTTGTACCGGTCCGGAAATATAGTCATAAAAATATACAAGCAGCTATCATTAGAAAGAAGAAAAGAAAAATATTTATTCGTGACAACGGAGGTGATCATCCTTTTTAAAAAATAAATAAATAAAATAAATAAATATTAGGGGACAATCTTACACAAATCGACCAAACTAAGCAAAGCTTGTACTATGGGTACTAGACGACGATAAACATACCTATATAGATAAATAAATACTTAAATACATAGAAAACATCCATAACTCAGGAACAAATATTCGTGCTCATCACACAAATAAATGCCCTTACCGGGATTCGAACTAGGCTAAAGCGGTCGTTATTGTTTCTTTCGTTCTGTTTAGCGGTCGCAGCAATACATATTCGGTGTGTTTCTTCGTGGATATGGGTAGGACGGATGCGGAAGATGGAAAGAAGAGCCGTCACGTGTGTCTTCATCGGAATGTATTTAAAGAGTAACAAATTAAATTTATATCTAATAAGGATTGTTTGATTACAGCGCCACCTGTTAGCATATCTGGGAACTAAATAGATTGCCTTCGATCTAACTGACAGGTTCCTAGTGATCAATTAAGTCATCTAGTTCTAATGAAAGGACGTAGATGGCGCTGTTCTCAACACGGTGAAAATTATAAATTTCCAATTATGGTTCAAGTTTATAGAACCCTGTGACAGACAGACGGTCAGACAGTGGAGTCTCAGTAATAGGGTCCCATTGGCACCATTTAAGTAGGAATCCTGAGAACCTGTATTCTGCTTTTCCAAAAATTGTGTCGGTTTACTTAGATTTATAGTTTTTTAATATATGATGAGATGACCATTAGGTTCCAAAGAAAGATTAGCGCCGTTTGACCGGCAGTTTGCTGACGTGGGACCATTTTGTGACATGTGCATTTTTTATTTCATTCTATTGTTTTATTTTCACAGTTTCTCTCCGTGCTGTCACGAAAAAATATTTTCTTTTTCCTTTCTTTCAAAAGAATTTCATTTGAAATGAAATGATGTACATACTTAATTTATGTGCTAGAATACGGTTAGATACAGATTTTATAATTACATAAGATGTTAGGGCATGCGTATTCAACCTGCAAGCAGGTGTGCAAATTATTAATTGTGGATCGGTCCATTTTCAAGCGTATTTCATTCCAGGCGTAGGACGTCCACTGCTGGACATAAGCCGATACCCAATCATTACGGTTGGAAGTGGCTTGCAATCACTTTGAACTCGCAGCCTTTGCCGAGTCATCCGTCCACCTCGTTGGTGACTTTTCAGCCAAGAAAAGAATTGGAAGAGAATGGAAAAGAATTTGGTAGGTCAAAATACGCACACGATGTTAAAAAACGTCAAGAGCCTCGGAATTACTTAGCCAAATGGGACGTCACTGCTCACACGGCGACTTGATTAATAAGGCCCCGGCTGCCAGCGACGGCGAAACAAAGCCTTTCTGCTGCCGCAGACCGAGCAGAGGAGTCACTTGCAGACCTAACGCTTGAAGGCTCAGGCCTGAAATGTCCGTTTTCCTAAAATGTATCTTTCTCAAAATGTCTGCTTTTCCATCTATACTAATATTATAAAGAGGAAAGATTTGATTGTTTGTTTGTTTGCATTGAATAGGCTCCGAAACTACTAGACCGATTTCAAAAATTATTTTGCCGTTAGAAAGCTACATTATCACTGAGTGACATAGGCTACTTTTTACCGCGGGAAAATACCTTTTCCTTCGGGAAAATTCAATTATCGCAGGCGAAGCTGCGGACGGAAGGCTAGTATATTATATTATTAATTTTAGTATTTGTTATTATATCGGCCACAGATAGTAATGCACAATCTGTGAAAATTTCGAGTGTTTAGCTATTATAATTCAAGAGGTAGAGCCATACGGACAGACGGACGGACGGTCAGGTAGCAGATTATCCGTAATAGGGTCCCGTTGGCACCCTTTGGGTACGGAATCCGAAAAAAGGACCGGTCTCTTTGGTGAAACTTGAGGGAGGCCTACGTCCGGCAGTAGATGTCTTTTGGCTGAAATGATGAAGGAAGGATTGGAGTAATACTTACTTACTTCGTTGGCTCAACGACCCGAAGTGGATCTTGGCCTTCAATACGAGTTGACGCCAACGCGCCCTGTTCTCAACGATCTCCTCCCAGTCTTGTGCGTGTAGAGCGCGCAGATCCTTTTCCACTTCATCTTTCCAGCGGTACTTAGGCCGGCCAACCGGCCGCCGACCGCCAGGCCGTCCCGCGTACGCTCTCTTTACCGCCCTGTCTGCTGGCATCCTCTCAAGGTGACCTAGCCAACGGAGTCTTGCAGACTTAATTTCTCCCACGATGTTGGGTTCAGACACTAAATCTTCCAGCTCCTGGTTCCTACGGATCCTCCAGCTGCCATCCTCTCTCTGTACTGGCCCCATAATCTTACGAAATATTTTCCTTTCGGCAACAAGTTGTTTGTTCTCTTCCTTCAGTGTCAATGTCCATGATTCACAACCATACATTAAGACCGGTCTAGTGATGGTTTTGTAGATACGGGTCTTAGTCTTTCGGCGCATGATCATGGACACTAACACTTTGTGAAGAGCCGCCGCACACCTTAAAGCACCCTGGATGCGAAAATCAATTTCCTCCTTCCTGCTGTTGGTATCAGTAATCACGCAGCCTAGGTATTTGAATTTCCCAAACCCTTTGTATGAGACACCGTTTACATCCAGGTCTTCTCTGGGCTCCAAAATGTTCCTGTATCTTCGCATGTGTAAATATTCCGTTTTCTCCTTATTGATTCTGAGACCGACCTAAGTAATAGTATTTTCATAATAACAGCGTTTTTGTTCAACACTGATCTTGCTGTTGTTAGCTACAGACCCGAGTTACATCAGCGGGTAAGTACCGGACTCATTTGCTGAGTTTGATGGATGCACGCTATCCCAGCTGACGACAGTTTGAACGGTTCGCGAACTTTCGTCTTACGACCTTTTAATGTCTTGGAGCTTAAAAATGAAGTCCATATTGGCTTGTAAGACAGGCTTGAGCGGAGTGAGGTAGAGGAGCGATGAGCAAGATAAAAATCCACTAATAGAATTAAGACTTGGTGGCCTAGCGGTTTGACCTATGGGCTCTCAAGCAGAGGGTCGTGGGTTAAATCCCGGCTCGCACCTCTGAGTTTTTCGGAATTTATGTGCGAAATTAAATTTGAAATTTACCATGAGCTTTACGTTGAAGGAAAACATCGTAAGGAATCCTGTATACACCTTCGAAGAAATTCAATGGTGTGTGTGAAGTTCCCAATCCGCACTGGGCCCGCGTGGGAACAACGGCCCAAGCCATCATTCATTCAAAGGAGGCCAGTGCCCTGCAGTGGGACGTATATAGGCGGGGATGATGATGATGATGATAATGACTATAGAATTGACCCATGATCTACTCAAAAGAAATTGGGAGTTCTCAAAAGACCGGCACAGAACTTCATGCCAGCCCGTTGCTTACAGCTTTTCAACCGACGAAAACAAAAGGAGGAGGTTCTCAATTCGACGTGTATTTTTTTTTTTTAAGGTACAGGTAAGGCCGCTTATGGAGTACTGTTCCCATCACTGGGCTGGAGCTTCCCACTATCATGTTCTTTCATTTAACAGTTAAATTTTAATCGCATATAGTTTTACAGCGGTAGAGCCATCTTGTAGCTAGCCGCTGCATCACGAATGGACCGATTCGTCCGGAGCAGTACCACCATCTCACAGAACACCGGCGTGCAGCAGTATCTTGATTTTTGAGTTCGGAACCTCTTGGGTCGGGGCCTTCTATGGTCGGGGACCCGTGGACTTTTGCCAGCCCTGTCGCTCTATCGTTACGCCACTGGCAACGCACCTGTGACACCCTGTCTTTCGGGCAGCGGTGATTGCTTCCCATGGGGTGACATGCTCGTTTGCCCCCTTTTATATAAAAAACCGGCCAAGTGCGAGTCGGACTCGTGCACGAAGGGTTTCGTACCATTATCTATAAAAACGACAAAAAAATCACGTTTATTAAAATCACCCTTAAATATTTGTTTTATTTTAATTTAACTATTTATTTTTTAAGTAAATATATAATTAAATATTCTGTGAATATTTCAAACGTCTAAATGTTGCTGTTATCAATATCGAGCAAAAACGAGCAAAACAATCACGTTTGTTGTATGGGAGCCCCCTTAAATATTTATTTTATTCTGTATTTGGTATTTTTTGTTATAGCGGCAACTGAAAATACATCATCCGTGAAAACTTCAACTGTCTAGCTATCACGGTAAATGAGATACAGCCTGGTGACAGACGGATAGACGGACGGACAGCGAAGTCTCAGTAATAGGGCCCAGTTTTAACGGAACCCTAAAAACGAAACACCTTAATATTCATTGTGTGTCCTATTTTTACCACTTCCAGTAAAAGGTACTCTGTGATCGCCCGGGTCAAGGCTGTTAAACCGATTTTTGTATCCAAGGCACAAACAGAACCGAAAGGGGTCGAGATAACAAGGAGTTCGAGGGCAGACCAGAGTGGAATGAATGAAGGATACGGTCACGTTCCTGTGTTTTTGTAAGGAAATGGAACTTGATGCCGGTATTGGAGTGGATGGAGACTACCAGTCGTTGTTGTTTTAGACGACCAGATGGCCTAATGGTTAGAGACCCTGACTATGAAGCTTGAGGTCCCGGCTTCGATTCCCGTGTCGGGGCAGATTATTTGTATGAAAAATACGAATGTTTGTTCTCGGGTCTCGCGTGTTTAATATGTATTTAAGTATGTATCTATCGATATAAGTATGTTTATCCGTTGCCTAGTACCCATAACACAAGCTTTTCCTAGCATACTTTGGGACTAGGTCAATTGGGAATGTCTAAAAAAAATTACCAGTGGTTTTTATATTTTTTTTTGTAGAGAAAAGTCAATTATAAGAAACTAATTTCAATATTTTGTCATTTAGTTCTCTACTTTTTTCAAAATTAATTATTGAAACTATTTTAGTTGATGACGTCAGATTATAATTGAAGGCTCCCACAATGCCAAATTTCTAAATCTATCTAAATGCGTACGATAAGGCAACCCCTTTTAATTATTTTTTGCGTAGTGGTACACTGTAACTAGTGTCACTTTACTGGTGCTGTCAATGTGTTAGATGTTAGACAGCGGGTCCAAATCAAACTCCGTGGATTATATCCACGCGTAAATTGTGAGTAATTCTAACCACGCATAATAAAGTACGACTCGGACCGGTCACGCAATTTACACCAATGTCAAATGAAGGTCATTGCTTATTTATTATGTAATAAATTCATTACATAATATTAAAATTAAATAACTACAGAAAACGAGTTTAAAAGCGTTTATCTCGAAATGGTTTTCGAATTACTATACATTGTAAAAAAATCGACATCCCCAATTGGCGTGAATTGTCCCGTGACATTTTTTTTTATTTCAAGTTCCGATGAAACTTGAATAATGATTCTGGTGAAATCCGCAGTACGTCATCATCATCCCAGCTTATATACATACATCCCACTGCAGAGACGGACCTCCTGTCAGAATGAGAGGGCTTAAATTTTTTTTTTTTTTTTTTTTTAATTTATTTAATCAAACGGTACATGCTTTTACAACAAATTCTGTTATCGCCAAACTGTTACCAGTTTGTTGGCGATGGAGCACTCCATACCATAATTGAATCATGCACCAGATACACAAAACAGTTAACAACTAATTATACTAACATGCACAACTACCTACTTACACTTTTTACATATTTTTCTAAAAGGTGTTTTTTCATTCTCTTTTTAAGGACCGGTTTACTAAACTTAGGTTTTTCTTTTAACCACCCCATTTCGTTAAATAGCCTCAAAATTAGGGGACAATCTTACACAAATCGACCTAGTCCCAAACTAAGCAAAGCTTGTACTATGGGTACTAGACGACGATTAACATACTTATATAGGTAAATAAATACTTAAATACATAGAGAACATCCATAACTCAGGAACAAATATTCGTGCTCATCACACAAATAAAAGCCCTTACCGGGATTCGAACCCAGGACCTCTTGCTTCGTAGGCAGGGTCACTACCAACTAGGCTAAAGCGGTCGTTAGCGGTAGCGGGCTTGGGCGGAAATCCCCACGCCGGCCCACTGCGGATTCCTTTATCGTATACTTAAAATAAACCCTTCATCCATCATCCCAGCCTATATACGTCTCATTGCAGGGCACAGGCCTCCTCTCAAATAGGGATGTTGACACCATTAAAAAATAATTGAAAGACACGACTCCAGTAAAAAAACGCTTTATTTTAGTCCTGAAAACCAGATAAATTTTATAAATAGTTAGTTAATTGAGTATGCGAACAAGTGACGTCATATGTTGCTATTGCCATTGAAACTCTATGGGAGAAATGTGTTTTGACAGCTCATAAAAAGTACGTCAGTTGATTGGTGGTGTCAACATCCCTATTAAGAGGGCTTGGCCCGTAGTTTCCACGCGGGCCCTGTGTGTATTGGGAACTCCACACAGAGACAGAGACAGATTTCTTCGCGATGTTCTCCTTTATCATATATACTTAACTCTTGGTAAATTTCAAATGCAATTTCGCCTTGGGGAGGCCTATGTTCAGCATGGACATCTTTCAAATGAAATGATGATGATGATGATGATAATTAAAACGTTGTGTGTTATACAATAATTAATTATAATTGTTCGATGCCTGTGGCAGAAAATCTTGACGAAGTTTTAACTTAGTTTTAGCTAGGTATATTTAGTTTTAATTTTCCAAGTACCTGGGCGACCGAGCGCTGCTCGGGCAGAAACTCGGTACCAAGCGTTTTCCCAGAGATAAGACCAAGCTAGATCAATTTTTCATCCCCGAAAACCCCCACATACCAAATTTCATCGAAATCGTTGGAGCCGTTTCCGAGATCCTGATTATATATTTGCGGGGGAGGGGGTTCAGTGGTTTCAAGGGGGGATGAAAATTTCATTGATTTTGCCGTAGGATGCACAGTTTTCAAGATATTTGACAAAAACACCGGAGGGGTTGGGGCACAGAAATAATTTATTATTATTTCTGTGGGTTGGGGGGTGAGAGGGGGGAGGGGGTGCGGGGGGGATGCGTGGGAGGGAGCGTGGGGGTATCAAAGGGGGATGAATATTTCATTGATTTTGCCGTAGGATGCACCGTTTTCAAGATATTTGACAAAAAAACCGGAGGGGGTGGGGGGGTGAGCCACGTTAAACTATCGTCCGTAAACCGACTTTACAGACAACCGGTTTTTCTTGTTCTTTGCTCCCAATAGGGAACGTGCACATAGACGGTGCTGCCAACTGGTGTCATAAGGGTGCCATCAATTTGAATGCTTTACCTTGATAAGTTTGTTTTACTGTCCGCATAGTGTCTCTTTTGTCGCATTAGTGCTGCCGCCTATAGTTACTGCACGTTCCCTATAATACTTTTTCTCACAAAAAAGTAACTTTTTCTCACAAAAGAAGAAACTTCGTTTTCTCATGAAAAATTAACTTAAAAAAAAAACTAAAATCCTTAAAAAAAACGTGGAATCGAACCGAGGTCGGCTGGATCCGCGACCACCCGATTTCTACTGTGCTATTATGATCTGCTCGAAGCCGGCGAAATTTAGCTTTGTATTCTAATGCAAACAAAAATAGCCGGAAAACACGAGTAAAAGCGGTTTTCTGAAAATGAAACATAGCTAGATCAGTTTTTCATCCCCGAAAACCCCCACATACCAAATTTCATCGAAATCGTTGGAGCCGTTTCCGAGATCCTGATTATATAGAATTGCTCGTTTAAAGGTATTAGATATTATAAATATTGTTCACATAATAAAACTTTAGACTGTCGAAGTCTAAAAAAAATTGGGTATTTTTTCCGACGATATTTTTTTTAAACTAGCAACTCCGTGTTTTGGTGTAGCCTATCAAAACGTATTTAATTGGAATAAACATCAGCGCGCTAATAAAGCCCGCCTTACGCTAAGGCAGTAAGGACTATATTGATGTATACGGACCGTAAAAGCAAATTGGTCAAGCATCTGTCTAATTCGAAAACTTTCTGTCATAGATGCTATCGATGATGGAATAATTATTTAGAAATAGATTCGTGACGTATGAAAAACCGATCAAAAATAATTCTTTCCACTAATGTTAGAAATGCAAAAGTTTTACACCTATGTCCTTAGTTCCTGTTTTATAAATTATAACAAATTTCATCCAAATCCGTCTAGAGACACACGCACGCACGCACGCACGCACGCACGAAAACACATACTCTCAAGCTTACGCATTCATAAAATTAATAGGTAAATTAAAAGGGGTCTATATTAAGTCGCATAACGTAATGTTTCTGATTCAAATTTGCATAACGTTATTTCGCCTAATTGTTAATCCGCATAACATTAATTCGCATAACTGAATACGCATAATGTTAATTCGCATAATGCAAATTGTCATAACGATTACTAGGCATAAATTTAATAAGCATAACGTTGTTTTGCATAAGTAATAAACAGTATAAATATAAAAAGCGCTTATAAATACGGATTATTATGATTACCTCTATTGTTTTATTCACTTAATTAGATCTATGAAGTGTACTTCTATGTGAAAATATCTATTATCGGACTGTTATAAAAAATACTTAATATCAAAGGCTAAAGCGGGAACCAAACCTAAAAGATCTTTAAAGATCTTTGAACCTAACTAAGTCGGTTTTGCCCTGACTCATCTAATTCACTAACTAGACAAAATTATCCAAATTTATTTTATGACAGTTATAGTTAATAATGTTATGCATATTTCAATTATGCAGATTCCTAATTATGCTAAATAAATGTTATGCTTTTTTAATATTATGCCAGTTCGATATTTTTGTTCGTTTTTTGCCCAAATAAACATTAAACATTATGCACAATTACGCTATGCAAAATCTGTTATGCGAATTCATTATGATGACAATAATTAATGTTATAAAATCATTGTGGCAATTATTCGTGCTTGTTG
Organism: Archips crataeganus; assembly: GCA_947859365.1. Lineage (NCBI taxonomy): Eukaryota > Metazoa > Arthropoda > Insecta > Lepidoptera > Tortricidae > Archips > Archips crataeganus. The sequence goes on along the minus strand of OX402048.1, from coordinate 1,299,994 downwards.
CTTTCTTGGGTACTTCATAAACAATATCGAATCTAAAACAAGATGGATCTAAAATTTGTTTACGTTTGCTTACACTTGAACATCGTTTGATGACTGATTGAGATTTAGATTCCTTTGAAACAAGTTTTATTTGGTAATTAAATACAAACAACGGTTTAATGATGCGCAAGGGAGACGCTTCGATTTGAATTTGATAAGTTTTAGTATAGAGATCGTTTGTTTAAGGGAATTCGAGGGCTTTGAAAATGCTGTTTGATCACAATCACAAAGGCAGAGCCAACGGCTTTCCTTTTAATAATTATAACAAATCATTTGCTATCTACTTACGTTTAACTTATGTTGCACCAGTGTTTACTTGTATATTCACTCGCGTGAAGTAAGGCTTAACTTCGAAAATATATAACAAATAGCTATTTAATACAAGTACACGCATTAACGGTTCTTTTAGTCGACTCCAAAAAAAGACGTGTTGTTTTTTATGTTCGTTATTTGGAAATTTCTTCATTTATAAAACCTATGACCTGTTGAGTGGAGCCGGGGGAAATCGAGGAAACTCTTTAAATATTGTAGGAACACTAATAGCTTTTCTTTTGGATCAGCAAAAACAATATTTTTAAAAACCGGTTGGCTGTAAAGTCGGTTTACGGACGATAGTTTAACGTGACAACGTCATAACAAAACATTGAAAACCCGAGCGCTAGTACTAAGATTGTATTATGTAATATTGCAACTGGCCTTCACTGCTCTGTAGGTACATGTAACGTTACGTAACGTTACATTGCGTCATCCTTTTTCGTGTATGCAGCTGGCGTTCATCGATTTATTAGACGTTGTCACGTCAATAATAGTTTAAAAAAACTAAAAAACACGCTTTAATAAATAAAAAATAAATTTTAATAAATTTCCATTCACTATTCTTATAGTGCAGTAAAAAATCTTAAAAAGCAATTATTATATTGTTATATCCAGATCAAAATTTGTAAACAATTCTAAATATTGGTAAAATAAATAATAATAGTTTAAAATATTTTATTGTAAATTAGCGTGGGGTGCTTTTTAAGATGTTATCAAAATGACAATCCTTGACAATTGACACCATGCACCCCACGCTTTTTTTACAATAAAATATTTTAAACTATTATTATTTATTTTACCAATATTTAGAATTGTTTACAAATTTTGATCTGGATATAACAATATAATAATTGCTTATTAAGATTTTTTACTGCACTATAAGAATAGTGAATGGAAATTTATTAAAATTTATTTTTTATTTTTTAAAGCGTGTTTTTTAGTTTTTTTAAACTATTATTTATTTTCTATTTTTTAGTTGCATTTTTCTTTCTAACTTTACCCCCTCACCTACAACCCCAAAACCCCCTAAACCCAACCCCCCAACATCCCCCACCCCATTTCCCCAACCCCCCCCCAAACCCCACACCCTTACCCCCAATCCCCTAAACCCCCCTTACCCCGTCCTCATTTTACAAACCCCCGAACCACCTAAACCCAACCTTCCTAACACCGAACCCCCATACCCCCGGAAAACCCCCCCACCCCCCACCCGTCACATGCCCCCCCTTCCAGTTCCATCATCAAACCCTTGTTACCATCTAGGCCTCTTACCCCCTCCCCATTTCCCACAACCCCCCAAAATCACTTACCCCCGAACCCCCCAACACCCCCACCCTATTTCCCGTAACCCCCCCCCCCCCCCATCCCCTAACCCCAACCGCCACACCCTAACACCCAACCCTCTAAACCCCCGACCCCCTTACCCCATACCCCATTCCCCCCCCCAACCCGCCACCTACCCCCCTTCCAGCTCCATCATCAGACTCTTGTTACCATCTAGGACCAAAGTACTCGTCAAAACGAATCAAACGAGCCCAAACTCGATGGGGTTGTTTCGTTTTATTGTGGAGTGCCTTTGGCCATCTTCCAGCTCCATCATCAGACCCTGGTTACCATATGGGATCAAAGTGCTCGTCAAGACGAATCAAACGAGCCCAAAATCGATGGGGTTGTGTCGTTTTATTGTGGAGTGCCTTTGGCCATCTTCCAGCTCCATCATCAGACCATGGTTACCATATGGGATCAAAGTGCTCGTCAAGACGAATCAAACGAGCCCAAACTCGATGGGGTTGTGTCGTTTTATTGTGGAGTGCCTTTGGCCATCTTCCAGCTCCATCATCAGACCCTGGTTACCATCTGGGATCAAAGTGCTCGTCAGGACAAATCAAACGAGCCCAAACTCGACGGGATTGTGTTGTTTTATTACATAGTTCCTATGGCCATCATCCAGCTCCATCATCAGATCAGCTCCATGTTACAATAATATTGCATTGTCATCCAATTTACACATATGTGCAAAATTTCAGCTCAATCGGAAACCGGGAAGTGGGTCAAAATCGCGCCCTAAGGAGTCGGTTACAAACAAACATACATACATACAAACATACAGGTGAAGCTAATATAAAGCGTGTAAAAAGAGTCTGTTACAAACATTACTTATGGAATAAACGTTTAGACTTTGATTTGAGTTAAATTTTTAAAACGCACCTTCAAAAACAAGAGCGTCTTAACGAAAATCCCGAGATCAATTAACTCAAGAAAATTTAAATCCTTCATAACTTCCGAACGGTTCGCCTAATAATCCGGCGAAATTCAGTAAATGCGAGCGAACTTGAGCAATTACCGAGACTGGTTCCAGTTTAATTAAAAAAAGAAGTTTACTGGCATACCTGAAGAGGGCGGGAAATGACACATTCCTCGAGGAGGTTGACGTTAAAAGGTTAATGGTGTTTTTGACCCATAAAATCCCTTATGACAGGATTTCCTTTCAATTCGTGCACTACAATTTTACTGCTATTTTTTATGGGGGCGAAACTGGGTATGGTATCCTTACTAATATTATATTGAAATGCTAAGGTCTCTTGTGTCTGTCGGATTCCTTTCACACTTAGGGTTGTTTCATACGTACAACCACAACCACGCCACAACCACAACACGAGGTCGGGCGCATATTTTGTATTGAAAATAAATAATAAATAAATATCTTGTGACAATTGCCAAACGGCACTGCTAGCTCATAATGGGTTGCTAAGATCTGGGATAAGGTATTATGTTATTTTATGTTTTTTTTTCCGTAAATAAATGAAAGACAACTTTGTTTTATTTAATAGCTCTACAAAAACACGAACTTTTGAGTACTAAGTCGAGTGAAGCTCAATCGCTCAGGTACTGCTCTAAGAAATACAATTATCAACACACATTCTACACGTTTGATGAATTCCTTAACTTTCAGCCAGAAACTTCGACTTACTAATTATTAATGATGTTATAAATATTATGAATAAATGAATATGAGTATCGAGTCCAAATTAATTTAAATTGTAAAATCCGCAACCCCTTTCACTGAATTCATCTGAACGAAGAATATTCCGGCCAAAAAATAATGTTTCAAGCCACTGAAAATTGTAATCTATTCGCATTTTTCAGAAAAGTTTTTCCCTTTTTGTTTGATTTCGCATAGAACCCTGTGAATGATAAACGAGGCATGCAAATACGGGCGGCACAGCTTAGCTAGCACTCAATGCATTCTTTTTAAAAATATGTATTTTCCTCTTCTTCTTACAATACAATACAATACAATTAATCTTTATTGTCCAACACAAATAAAATAATACTGAAAAACTAGTACATGGAAAATAAATACATAAGGTGAGCAATAGGCGGCCTTATCGCTTCGATGCGATCTCTTCCAGGCAACCTTTTAAGAAAATAATGACAGCAAGGAATATATTACTTACAGCAGGTGGATGCGAATATATAAAAACTAGCCTTCCGTCACAGCTTCCATACGCAGCTTCGCCCGCGATAAATTAATTTTCCCGTAGGAAAAGGTATTTTCCCGCGGTAAAAAGTAGCCTATGTCACTCAATAATAATGTAGCTTTCTAACGGCAAAATAATTTCTGTAATCGGTCCAGTAGTTTCGGAGCCTATTCAATGCAAACAAACAAACAAAAAAACAAACAAACAAACAAACAAACGAACAATCAAATCTTTCCTGTTTATAATATTAGTATAGATAAGTAGTACAGTATCCGGCCATAAAGATTGCACACGGTCTTTGAAAAAAGACTCAGCAAATGTTGGGACATTTGCAGTGCATTTTCGTAAAAAAACCCTAAACAGTGTTATTGTGTTTGTTTTATTTAAGTTTTCTTGTCTTTTTATTTGAATTTTTGACCTTTACAGTGAATTGGTGATATGCTGTAATGCTGTAATTTTTATTGATGAATAAATTAAAAATAAATAAAATAAAATCGCTGGTTTAAAACCGGCACTTTCCTTCCGCCAAAATGGAAACGAAGAGTCAAGTAACTGTGGACTGCCTGTGACTTTGTAAGCTGCGGCTTCAATCAGGTACGATGACGAGGCGAGTCTGCGGGTTGCCACACTGCGGTTTACCTTTATTAGGTACCGCGGCTAATGAATATAAAGGAGAAAATCATTGCAAATCGATATTTTCACAGGTAAACTTAATGCGGTAGTTACATCCACTCTATACTTACTAATAGGTATACATACCTACACTTTGGTTATCATTATCCATGTCTACAAACCTAATTATTGCCTATTATTGGTGGTCTAGTGGTTTGACGTATATGGCCTCTCAAGCCCGGAGATACGCTCGTACCTCTGATTTTTCAGAATTGATGTACGACGAAACATTTGAAGTTGCATGCCCTCTGGATGAGAGGTCATTGGTAAAAGCACTAGGCTATCTACCGTAATCCCTGATTAATAGAGACCGGAATACCTATACATTCAATTGCATAATAACCCATTTTCGTCTACAATTGAATATTTTACCTAAAATCTTGTGATGAAGCATATTTTCACTAGGTAAACTGCAATTTTCCGGGTAAGATTAATGATTCATGGCCAGAACTAATAACTGCTAACATAGCACCTTTTAAATACTGCTCGGTTGTCTCCGTTGATGTAGACTGTCGTTTTCCACTTGTATATTTTGAGTAATAAAGTCACGATTTTAATGTCTGTATAGTAGAACGTTTGGAACATTACCTCATTGTTATCGTCTAAATGATTCAAAATGTAAAATATCTAATTCTTCATTTTACTGTTGATATGATCTTACTAATTGTATGTGATTTTTAAAAAACTTCTATTTTTTTAATTCAAAGCAGCATACCTATTTGTAGAAATTTTTAATGCATTCACATTTTTATGTTGCATCATCCGTTCTGTACTGATTAACATACCTTTTTTCACGCAACGCTCCCACAAAGTCGCCAGCAGCAGCTAGTTGTGTATTCGCACCCGTAACAAGATATCTCTGATCGATGTGCTCGTTTAAGACGCACTTCTCAGTGTCGAGTGAAGGCCGCCACCGGACCCCGACAAATTGGCGGGAGTGTTGCTACCCGGAGTTGCTCCCAAAAGTATCGCATACAACTTGTGTAAAAATAACCCGTTTGAAAATATGGTTCTGTAGTTCAAGTTTATGGATGGTAACACCTCTACGACACACATATGTAGCTGTCTTGTAGTGGCTCATCATCATCATCAACATGAATAGGATTATCGGCGGTAGTCTTTGGCTGTTCCTTCGAAGGAACTATTGCGTTTTTTGACGTGACAACATCTAATATATTCGATGAACGCCTGCATGCACCAAACAGGATGACGCAATGTAACGTTACATGTACTTACAGAGCAGCGAAGGCCAGTATGTACAAGAGAGCAGCGAACGCCAGCATGGACAATGTTAGTACTAGCGCGCGGGTAATACGCTTTTACAATAAAATATTTTAAACTATTATTATTTATTTTATCAATATTTAGAATTGTTTACAAATTTGGATATAACAATATAATAATTGCTTACTAAGATTTTTTACTGCACTATAAGAATAGTGAATTGAAATTTATTAAAATTTATTTTTTATTTTTTAAAGCGTGTTTTTTAGTTTTTTTAAACTATTATTTTTTTTCTTTATTGTGTCTGGATTCAACTTTATTTTTAACCGACTTCAAAAAAAGGAGGAGGTTCTCAATCCGGTTGTATGTTCTTTTTTTAACCGACTTCAAAAAAAGGAGGAGGTTCTTTTTTTTTTTTTTTTTTTTAACGTGTGTTACCTCAGAACTCCGTCATTTATGAACCGATTTGGAAAATTCTTTCGTTGTTTGAAAGCATATGCTTCAAGGTTGGTCCCGTTGTTACCGGAATCCAGTTCTGATGATGGGATCCATGAGGAATTGAAGGAACTCTTCAAAAGTTCAAGGGAAATGTAAAGCGATTTTAGTATTTTCAGTGACAAATCGAGCATTTGCATTCATAAAGTGTCATTTGGTAAACTAGATCTGATGAAGAAGACCGCAGATGGCCAACGGAACTCCTCAACGGGTCAAATCTTGCAAGTTGAATTTGACTCACTTCCCGGTTTCTGATTGATTTCATATTTTACATGCATGTGTAAATCAGGTGACAATTCAATATTATTGTGACATGGAGCTAATCTGATGATGGAGTTGGAAGGTGGCCATAGAAACTCTGTAATAAAACAACACAACCCCGTCGAGTTTGGGTTCATTTGAAACGTCTTGACGAGCACTTTGATCCCAGATGGTAACCAGGGTCTGATGATGGAGCTGGAAGGTGGCCAAAGTTACTCCATAAAGTAACGGCACTTACCCTATCGAGTACGGACTCATTTGACTCGTCTCAACGAGTACTTTGGTCCTAGATGGTAACCAGGGTCTGACAATGAAGTTGGATGGTGACCATAAGAACTCCGTAGTAAAACGACATAACCCCATCAAGTTTGGTCTCGTTTGATTCGTCTTGATAAGTACTTTGGTAACCAGAGGCAAAAAGTACAGTCAGTAAAGAGTGCCAGTCCAGGCCATTAGCAACAACTAAAAAGAAAAAAATAAAAAATTTTAAATAAAAAATAAAACCGCCTTCAAAAAACACCCAAAAAAAACTTGGAAATAAAAAAAAAATAAATAAAAAATAAAACCTCCTTCAAAAAACCCCCAAAAAAACATAAAATAATAATTGATTGAACCGACCACAATAAGCATGAAAATATCTTTCTACTAATCTGTTTGAAGTTGGTGCCTCAGCACGAGCCAGCAGGAGTGGACCTAGTAATCTAACTTACCTACATACCTATTATAGGGCTTCTACACTCCTGCTGGCTCGTGCTGAGGCACCAACTTCAAACAGATTAGTAGAAAGATATTTTCATGCTTATTGTGGTCGGTTCAATCAATTATTATTTTATGTTTTTTTGGGGGTTTTTTGAAGGAGGTTTTATTTTTTATTTAATTTTTTTTTTATAAGTCTGCATATTTTTATAAAATATTTGCACTGTTTAAGCTTAGCTAATTATTTCTTTATTTTAATTATTTATAATAGCTCGTTTAGCCTGCGATACAGAGTTCTCTAGTAACCCTAGTACAGGCATACGTGTTAAATAGACTTTTGTAAAACATTGTATTTGTAGTAGTAAATGTGGTTTATGCAGCACTTACTTGAGTAGCGGTAGGTAGCAGGCGAATGCAAACACTACGTCACTTTATAACTGTTTATTAACAAGCAAGCACAACACATAAAAGTTCACAGAAGAAGGAGAAGATGGTGAAAGAGGAAACAAGCGTTAAGCGTAAGCTAAAGCGGTGGCTCATAAGCGTTAGCGTTTATAAACAAAAATCAAGCGTCTCGCGTCGAAGCAGTACACGGACTGTCGGGCGGTGCGCGCGGACCGACTTGCGCAAGCGCATCGCGCGATGGACCGGTATCGCTGTACATAGGTAGATTCTACGATGCGCGCGCCTCACTACTAATAAAATCAGTGCGCGTGTCCGCTCAACGTACAAAATATTATTTATTATAACTTATATAATGCAATCAGACATATATTATTTATTTTATTAGCAGTACGGCTGCTCACCGAATCTAAGATTATTTAAAAGCGAAAAAGTTTTTCGGGTGCGCCGGTGGGATTCGAACCCACGTCTCCTGGGTATGCGCCCCAACGGGTGTTCTACCAATTGAACCACGTCGCATCCAACCGACTCCCCCGAAATTCTTAATCGCTTACATACGCCAACAGTGGCGTGTGGTAATATCCATCGCAACTATTAGAAGCTACGACTCCTACGTTCCAAATTACATTGGAAATGCGTAAGAAATGATGTACCACATCTATTTATTCAAATATTATTTATTTTATTAGCAGTACGGCTGCTCACCGAATCTAAGATTATTTAAAAGCGAAAAAGTTTTTTCGGGTGCGCCGGTGGGATTCGAACCCACGTCTCCTGGGTATGCGCCCCAACGGGTGTTCTACCAATTGAACCACGTCGCATCCAACCGACTCCCCCGAAATTCTTAATCGCTTACATACGCCAACAGTGGCGTGTGGTAACATCCATCGCAACTATTAGAAGCTACGACTCCTACGTTCCAAATTACATTGGAAATGCGTAAGAAATGATGTACCACATCTATTTATTCAAATATTATTTATTTTATTAGCAGTACGGCTGCTCACCGAATCTAAGATTATTTAAAAGCGAAAAAGTTTTTTCGGGTGCGCCGGTGGGATTCGAACCCACGTCTCCTGGGTATGCGCCCCAACGGGTGTTCTACCAATTGAACCACGTCGCATCCAACCGACTCCCCCGAAATTCTTAATCGCTTACATACGCCAACAGTGGCGTGTGGTAACATCTATCGCAACTATTAGAAGCTACGACTCCTACGTTCCAAATTACATTGGAAATGCGTAAGAAATGATGTACCACATCTATTTATTCAAATATTATTTATTTTATTAGCAGTACGGCTGCTCACCGAATCTAAGATTATTTAAAAGCGAAAAAGTTTTTCGCTTTTAAATAATCTGCAATCAGACATTTATGATATTACCATAAGCGGATACATTATGCAATTTTAACATTATTAATTAGTTATTATTATTCAATTATTATTATTAAGTTAGTTTAATTATTATTACAATTTAAGTGATTATTATTATTAATTTACAATCAATTATTATTTTATTAATGAGTCATTATTATTATTTTGTTAATTACATTATTGTTATTATTAAACATAAAAATAAGATTCATAGTGTAATGAAATTAAATCATTCAGAGATTATGATTGTGATAATAATATCTCTGAATGCACGCCACATATTTCTTGTCATCTTGTACTGCAAATTATTGAATAAATTATCTTATCTTATCTTATCTTATCTTATCTTATCCAAGACTGTGAGAGAGTGAATATAATAATAATAATAATAATAAGCAATACACTTTGGGTCGAAGATGTGGCTCACACCACCCCTTTAAAAACAATATTTTTTATTGAAACTAAGAATACAAATATTAAGAAAAAATAACAATGAGTAAAACTTAACTATGAACTAAATAAGCTGATTAAGTCTATGAACCAGCCAAGTGCGAGTCGGACTCGCGCACGAAGGGTTCCGTACCATTATCTATAAAAACGGCAAAAAAAATCACGTTTGTTGTATGGAAGCCCCCCTTAAATATTTGTTTTATTTTAATTTAATAATTAATTTTAAAAGTGAATTATACATATAACTAAATATTCTGTAAATATTTCAAGCGTCTACCTGTTGCCGTTATCAATATCGAGCAAAAACGAGCAAAAAATCACGTTTGTTGTGTGGGGGCCCCCTTAAATATTTATTTTATTCTGTTTTTTAGTATTTGAGTGCAGATAACGCACTGGCATTGCGTAAAGCGCTGCGGGTGTCTATGGACAGTGGTGATCATTTAACATCAGGTGACCCACTAGTTCGTTTGTCTGGCTTCTCAAACATAAAAAAAAATGTTGTAATAGCGGCAACCGAAATACATCATCTGTGAAAATTTACGGACGTACAGCGAAGTCTCAGTAATAGGGTCCCGTTTATACCCTTTGGGTACGGAAACCTAAAAATCATGTTTATTTATTTTACTTTGTTGGACATGAGACTCCGCAAAACGGCTGAGCTTATACAGACTATACAGTGTGTGCTGGGTGTCCTAAATCCAATCGTTGACCCCATCGATGCCTGCCAGCAAGCAGGCCAAGGTCAAGGGCAAAAGCATCGATTGTTTGAAAAGGCACCGGCAGGAAGGCATGAGCAGAGGCAGAACGGTACGTCAGAAATGGAAAGCCCGATTGTGTAGTTACCATTAACAAACCTTATTTTAGTACCCATAACACAATATTGCTTAGTTTGGGACTAGGTTAGGGTTGCCATAAGTGTGGGGTCTCAGACCGGGACATTTAAAGAAAAACTAGTAAAGGTAGAAAAAAAATAAACTTTTATTACAGCAATAGGTAACTTTAAAGGTTTAGTCCTTGCCTAAACACAAAACAACTTTTAACACAGCCATTCAATGCCAGCGAGTTTACTGTTACCACTTAGTTACTGTTTACCAAGTCCAGCCCTCTATTAAATTACTATGATTTTTAAACCGGGACAATTTGCTTATCGGCCGGGACGCCGGGACATCATGCTTCAAACCGGGACATGTCCCGGCGGGTATGTATTACAATACCGAAGTACGAAAGACCGAATGTATTAAAACATCGAATGGGTCAAAAGACCGACACGATTTTTTTCTGAAACCGTTAACTTTTTAAGATTGTTATAAAACAAACCTAACCTAACCTAATGGGTTCTGTATGATGCCGTTTTAATAAATTCTGAAAAGTTTACGGTTTCAGAAAAAAATCGTGTCGGTCTTTTGACCCATTCGATGTTTTAATACATTCGGTCTTTCGTACTTCGGTATTGTAATACATACCCGTCCCGGCGTACCGGGACGTATGGCAACCCTGGACTAGGTTAACATTCTGAATAGTCCTCTGGTACTTTCGGAACTAGATCATGTTTAATCATTCACTTAGCAGGTTTAAAGGTGCCTGTCAAAACTCTAGTTTTTTTTTGTTATTTAGATTTTATACTTAGTATTTAACGCCCGTTTCTCTTTTTATAATTTTTTGCTGCTTGTATTTTTACGTGTTACATTATGAGCATAAATTAACTGTGGCATATTTGCTGGCCTATGTATTACTTAAGTTTTTCTTTAAGTTCACTCATTATATTGTGCCGTTTTTTGCCCAAATAAACATTAAACATATCTATTTACTTATTACTTAAATATTGATGATGTGTCTTGTGATGTTGTAAATAAATGTATTTTTCGTACTAAATACAAACTGAAATATAGATGCACAGAAAAAACCCCAGAAAAAAGACCAATGCTGGGAATCGAACCCAGGTCCTCAGCATTCCGTGCCGTGTGCCATACCCATACACCACCACTGGTCTAGAGATTAGACACGACTCTTTCCTATACATCATACATTTCAGTCTGCTAAATCATCACCTTATGCAGTGACAAGCGCACATCTATGTTACACCCTCTATCGAGAGATTTTAACACTCCTTCGGAACTAACCGCTCAACTGGACAAGAGATGGCGCTACTGTGCAACTTTAAACAAGTTAGCTATGAAGTATCTTTTTGTATTTATTTTTTCAACTTCATTTAAAAAAAAAAGAAGTTGAAAAAATAAATACAAAAAGATACTTCATAGCTAACTTGTTTAAATGTATTTTCTTTATTTATTTCTTTCTTTCTTTTTTCTTTCTTTACTTTTATTTGCCTGCCACAAGCCCCATGCGGCATTGCGTAATATTCCCCCACAGAACTCTCGTTACTCGTTATTGTTACTTACTCCTCCAACAGATTCAAGAGATGCGTGAAGAGTCCTCGTCAGCTCCAGACAAGCCCCTGACATTGTATTGGAGATGCAATTTAACTTTTAAACCCCTTCTACACGGTCGGGACCAACTGCCGACCGTCGTGTCGCTCGCGTCGGCCGACAGCGTTCCATACGGTTGGGGCCGACCACGGACAATGCGCTCGCGACCAAGACCGTTGACATCAACCAAATATCGGTCGGGTCAACCGATTTCTACACTGTCCATTTTTAAATCAACCCGACCAAGGACACGATGGTTGGCGGTTGGTCCCGACCGTGTAGAAGGCCTTTTAAGGAGATTAGGCTGCATAGGATAGACAAGCAAAGTGGAACGTTATAATCATCCTAGCCTAGCCAATGCAAGGCAGGGCATCCTCTCCGAATGTGAGGGCTTATCGTCAATCCCACGTGAGCCCAGTCTTTGCAGGTGTATGCGGGATTCCTCACGATGTTTCCTTTAACCGTGAAGCTAATGGTAAATTTCAAATGTAATAGGTACGTGCAAGTCGGACACTGTCTGGGCCCTCCATTCCCAGTTCGTCCGAAGGGATTTTTTCCGAGAACAAGTCACCCTTCCAATCCTTAATGTAAAAAACAGCAAAGACTTCGCTTCTTTGGCCCCTCTGGCGACTCATTCAAAAAAAAAAAAAAAAAATGTAATAGACCACATAAATTATGAAAAACTCAGAGGAGCGAGCCTGGGCTCAAACCTACGATCCTCTGCTCGAGAAGCCATAGGTCAAACCACTAGGTTACCCATGGCTTAAAAGTAAAAGTAGTTGAAAGTGATCATTAATGGTTGGGGAATATTCTTCGATAGCAAAGAGAGAAATGCATACAATTACCTAGGCTTCAGGAACGCAGCTCCTGGGGGCCCCCGGTGATTTGTCGTCCACAGGCGTATATCTGGACTTTATGGACGCTTACGTCTGTTTGGTGCTAGTTTTAGACGTTTTTTTTAATTTTGAATTTGGATTTTGGAGCGGGGCGGCGACGCCGCACGCAGACGGCAAGGGTTTTTTCGAAGAAGTAATTTTTACGTTGGCAGCACTGTCTTAGAGGTGCTGCGTTTCGTTGTTCCTTTTTGGAAAGCGTTTGGTTCGCATCTGCGTTCCATCTTGCTGTCGACTTGTATTTTTTTTTGTATGTTAGAGAGGCCAGACAAACGAACTACTGGGTCACCTGATGTTAAATGAACACCACTGTCCATAGACACTCGCAGCGCCTTACGCGATACCAGTGCGTTGTCGGCCCTGCAGAAAATTGTACACTCGCCTCTTAAAGGCACCCAGGTCGTAACTCGACGGGAAGACCCCAGCGGGAAGCTCGACTTGTATGGATTGAAAAATAGTTGGAAAACATATGATCGCCTTGTGCTAGCTGGACGATAAATTATAGAAATACGGAACAAATGGTTTAAGCCTCCAGATCTCATAAGGATCGAACGACTATTTTTACTTACTCTAAAACAACATACCTAAGTTCTAGACTATCATATTTTCACACTTATAAAGTAAGCAAGAAATATAAGCGACATAACTGTCATTCCATATAAAAATGCCGAAAGGCCTGACATGTTTTTTCACAATCTGATCGAGCGAGGATGACGAGGGTCGCAACTTCCTGCCTCACTCAGGGCACTACTGACTTAATACTCAACCATTTAATGCATTATAATGTTAAGACTTTGAACAGTGTTGACTATGGCGATAAGACCGCCTATTGTCTGCCTGATTTTTTATTGTTATTATTTTTTTTTCTGTACTTTTTTGGTGATCAATAAAGAATATTTGTATTGTATTGTATTGTATGGCACTGAGCCGTGGCCGCTAACGACGGGCCTCATAAGAAAGCTCAAAGTCACTCAGAGGGCGATGGCGAGGGCTATGCTCGGATGTACCGACTCCCGTCGTAATCGGAGACACTTTGCTTGAAGTTGTTGGCGGCTATATCTACCTGGGGCATTACAATCAAATTAGGTAGGTTCAACTTCGAGAAAGAGGTCAATCGACGAATTAGACTCGGCTGGGCAGCGTTCGGGAAGCTCCGCAATATCTTGTCATACAATACAACGTAATATCTCAAGTCAACCTACCTAACCTAACCTAGTCTTTGACCAGTGTGTGTTGCCAGTGATGACTTATGGCACTGAGCCGTGGCCGCTAACGATGGGACTCATAAGAAAGCTCGAAGTCACTCAAAGGGCGATGGAGAGAGCTATGCTCGGAGTTTCTCTGCGGGATCGCATTAGAAATTATAAAATCCGCGTAACAACTAAAGTTACCGACATAGCTCGAAGAATCGCCAAACTCAAGTGGCAGTGGGCAGGGCACATGGCTCGTAGAACTGATGGCCAATGGGGCAAAAGGTTCTCGAGTGGCGTCCACGGACCAGAAGACGCGGTGTAGGTAGGCCTCCGACAAGATGGAGCGACGACCTGGTTCGCGGGATAAAAATAAATAAAATAAATAAATATTAGGGGACAATCTTACACAAATCGACCTAGTACCAAACTAAGCAAAGCTTGTACTATGGGTACTAGACGACGATAAACATACTTATATAGATAAATAAATACTTAAATACCTGCATAGAAAACATCCATAACTCAGGAACAATAATTCGTGCTCATCACACAAATAAATGCCCTTACCGGGATTCGAACCCAGGACCTCTTGCTTCGTAGGCAGGGTCACTACCAACTAGGCTAAGGCGGTCGTTAAACCGTTGAATGGATGTGTGGGATGACCGTTGGATGCGGATGGCACGGGACCTATCAGTTTGGGGAGCCTTGGGGGAGGCCTATGTTCAGCAGTAGACACCTTTCGACTGAAATGATGATGATGATGATGAATCCGTCAGTTACATTATCAAAAACTATTGGACACCTATTTTCTTTTGTAAACAATAGATGTTTTTATCCGATCGACCGTGCGCGTTGTGCTCTTAAAATGTTACCGTATCTTACCTTTTTAGGGTTCCGTAGTCAACTAGGAACCCTTATAGTTTCGCCATGTCTGTCCGTCTGTCTGTCTGTCTGTCTGTCTGTCCGCGGCTAAGCTCAGAGACTGTTAGTACTAGAAAGCTGTAATTTGGCATGAATATATATATCAGTCACGCCGACAAAGTGATTGAATAAAATAAAGTAAAAAAAAATTTTTTAGGGTACCTCCTATAGACGTAAAGTGGGGGTGATTTTTTTTTTCTCGGCTAACCCTATAGTGTGGGGTATCGTTGGATAGGTCTTTTAAAGCCATTTCGGGGTTGCTAACATGATTTTTCTATTCAGTGATCTGTTTGCGAAATATTCAACTTTAAAGTGAAAATATTCATTAAAATCGGCCGTCCCCCCCCTCTAAAATCTAAACTGTTGGGTGGAAAAATTTGAAAAAATTCAGAATGGTAGTAAATATTTCAAATTTACTAGGAAAATTATAGCGGCTAAGATTGCTTGGAAATTATTTGTAGTTTAAGAGTAAATAGTAGCCTAAGGTATAAAACATACCTAAACTTGGATGATTCCGTACACATACGAAATCCTTAGAAAAATATTACTTGATTTTTTCGTAATGGCTACGGAACCCTATCTTGGGCGTGTCCGACACGCTCTTGGCCGGTTTTTTTTTTCATACATTTCAACACGAGAAAAGCAGCAGGTTAAAGCCAGTCTGAAATAAATAGTAGATTTGTACAACAAGAGCATCAAACGAGGCATTTTATCCGAGACGTTCACATAGCCACCCGAGCCGGTACGGCGAAGATGGATAGACGACACGTCGAGGGAAAAATGGGTTTGAGCTCGAGTTTTACACTCTGCTTTTCACTTGGATTGCAAGGCAATTAAACAGCAAAATTTTAAAATAAATCTTCATTATAAGCTTTTATTTTTATGCATTGCATATTTAGAAGATTTCCCTAGGTAGTTTTATTAATTTCGTAAATTAAAACACCGGTTATAAAAAAAAACAAGAAACTTATGAAAAAAATTGTATTGTTCGAGACTGTTTGCGCCTGTAAGATTGCCTTGGTATTAGACGAAGATTTTACTTTATGCACTAGAGCATAAAAAGTAATTTTATGCAGCTCACATCCTATTCCTGCATAAATACGAACTTTACAAGCATGAGAAGTGTAAAGTTCATTCTATTGATCCATTTTTTACGGAACCCTTAAAACTAAGTGATAAAATATTGTTCAAAGCTAATTTGAAGAATGGAGTCCACCGGCTACACCTAAGTGCAATAGTTTCTAAGTTCTGTGTTTAATTTAAGAACAAAGTAAATGCAATTCTAAGACTTTAAGACAAGGTTCAATTTGGAATAAAATATACTGTGAAATATAAAACCTTATTTAGCTACTGACTTTCACTCAAGAAATTAAAATGGTTGGCAAGTTTTCCTATTAAAAAGCACTCGCTTGGATAGCAAATAAATTATTTTGATTCTTAACGCGAACTATTGTCTAGATTATTTATTCCACAGCATGAATATATAAATAAGAAGAAATAATGTAACGTTTTTTGTGATATGAGTTAAAAGCGTGAGGCGCCTATGTAGTATTATTATTTGTCTGTGGGAGTAAATCTAAAAAAAAAAATAGTGCGTGGAGTCCCTCCGCGCGGAAGAAGTGAAACTTCATAATAAAAAATAAAAGAACCAGGCGGTTACCCATCCAAGTACTGACCGCGCCCGACGTTGCTTAACTTCGGCGATCGGACGAGAACCGGTGTTTTTGTCAAATATCTTGAAAACGCTGCATCCTACGGCAAAACCAATAAAATTTTCATCCCCCTTTGAAACTCGCGCACCCCCCTCCCCACACCCCCTCTCATCCCCCACCCCCCAAGTGTTTTTGTCAAATATCTTGAAAACGGTGCATCCTACAGCAAAATCAATGAAATTTTCATCCCCCCTTTGAGTCCCCCGCACCCCCCCCCCTCAACCCCACCCCACGGGTGTTTTTGTCAAATATCTTGAAAACGGTGCATCCTACGGCAAAATCAATGAAATTTTCATTCCCCTTTGAAACCCCCGCACCCCCCTCACCTCACCCCTCTCGCAAACGTCTCGTGAACATCAACTTGCGTTGCGTTGCGTTGCGTGTTTAACGCAACGCTTGTTGGAAGTCGCATTAGAAATTTCACTTCAAAAAACCTGTAAAGTCGGTTTACGGACGATAGTTTAACGTGACAATCGCGTCATAACAAAAAATTGATGTCGAACGCTCAAGCTGATTGTGATTGTGTCTTTCGCTCGCTTCCGATCGTTCATCGGCTAGAACGTAACGGGACGCATAACGGGACAATGCGTTATGTACGTTACATTGCGTCATCCTTTTTCGTGGTGCAGCCGGCGTTCATCGACTTATTAGACGTTGTCACGTCAAGAATTTTCTACATTTTGTTATACCATTTCGTCGGGGCAATTGTTACATTATATCCATGCAAAATATCAGCTTTCTAGCACTAATAGTCTCCAAGCGAAGCCGCGAATAGAGGGAAAAGTACCTCTACCATGAGTTTACACTAGTTTACGTGACCCTACTCGCTAGCGACGGCGTAAATTATTTGTATGGAGAATTGTACAGCGCCTCTAGCGGTCACTTACAGAAGTACAATTCTCCATACAAATCATTTACGCCGTCGCTAGCGAGTACGGTCACTGTAAACTAGTGTAAGCTCATGGTAGAGGTACAGAAAGACATGGCAAAAATATAAGGGTTCCTTTTAGCCATTTTAGCTACGGAGCCCTAAAAATGGAAACGCGACCAAAAAGCAATCACAAAACAATCAAGTTACGGTATGACCAAAGTTCGTACGTGTAAAATACCGCTCTCCCATCAATAGAAATGCAAATAAAGCCTCGTTAAAACTGCCTCAATACAAAGCGCGGCGCAAGTTGTCCGATCGTTACGCTCCGCTCCGGAATGGCCGTCCAATGAAACTTATAATGCAGTCTGTACACTCGGTGGTTGCGAGACGGGTGCGACACGATTCTAGTGCTAGAGCGAAGCCTGAGGCGAGGTATACCTCTGGGTTAATACGCCACTGGTACCTATAGTATCCCGCTCCTTTTATCACTTAATCTTAACCATTATTACCACTTAATCTTAATTTCCAAATTTGTTTTTAAATGTTTGTTCTATTGTTTCTATTAATATTTTAACTTTAACGCGTACCGCTGTTGGTAATCTCAAAAGTGTCATCCTACGATGTATAGTCGACCAAGTAAGTTCTTTACCATTTTTTGTGACAGTTCCTACATCAGAATAAAAACAATAAGGCTGATTGTCACATTGACTTTTAAGTGAAAATAGCCTTTCATGTCTTAAGTCATACAACTGACGTTAAACTTGAGGGTGGTAAAGGAGTTTCTAGGTCGACTATACAGGCTCAGCCTAGTGTGGGTAATACAGGTATTCGATCAGGTAACATTCGTGGGCGCGCGAAGTAGAATACCGGTTGTTTTGTGCCTGTCTTGCTTATCTCGTGCTTGTTATTTAGTGATTATATTTGTAAAGAGGGTAAATCTAAATCTAAATGTGTAGCTTAAGTAAGTTAGATATGTTATTAACTGTTTTATTTTATTTTGTTTTATAATATTTGTGAAAATGTATGAGGCGGAACGAAGCATCGAGACAAACCTGATTCAGGTTTAACGATGCTATTTAATTGTAAAAATGTTATTGTTTTAAATTTGGAAAATAAAAAAAAATAAAAAAAACTTTTGAGCAGCTACAATACAATACCGTAGCTAGTAAATAAGTTTTCTGTAATAAGCTTAGTTATGTTAAATGTATGAATAATTTTTTTTTTTTTGTTTTTTTTTTTAGGGTTTCTGTACCCAAAGGGTAAAAACGGGACCCTATTACTGAGACTTCGCTGTCCGTCCGTCTGTCACCAGGCTGTATCTCATGAACCGTGATAGTTAGACAGTCGAAATTTTCACAGTTAATGTTGTAAACTAAAATAAATCAAATATTTAAGGGGGGCTCCCATACAACAAACGTGATTTTTTTGCCGTTTTTATAAGTATAATGCGCCCTTTTTATAACCCTTCGTGCGCGAGTCCGACTCGCACTTGGCCGGTTTGTTGTCTCTCGTGCCATAATGCATTATTCTGTTCTCGTTGACCTTACTTTAGTGTGTCTTGGTCACATGACCGATAGTCATGGCCCAAATGGGTAAAGGATTCTCCTACTTATGCCTTTATCGTGTTAATGTTTGTTTATTATTGTGTTAGTGATATGGTGGCACTTCACTTGGCGTTGCGTGTTCGCGTAGCGTATTCGCCGTGTTTGCCTAAATATTCGTATGAAGTCCAAACATCACAAACACGACATCCACACTTGCGATGCCATAAATATACCATTTGTTTTTTTTTGGAACCTAAAAATTGTCGTGTCGGTTTCACTTTGTTTTTCAATGTATGATGACCTGATGGTCCCAAAGGAATATTAGCGCCGTTTGCAAGACTGGCACTTAGCTGATTTGGGACCATTGCGTGATATGCATTCTTGTTTTATTTTAATCATCATCATCCCAGCCTATATAAGTCCAACTGTAGGGCACAGGCCTCCTCTCAGAATGAGAGAGCTTGGGCCATAGTTCCCACGCGGGCCCAGTGTGGATTGGGAACTTCACACACACCATTGAATTTCTTTGCAGGTGTGCACAGGTTTCCTCACTATATTTCACACACACACACACACACATACACACACATACATATGCAAGCAGTCTCTATAGCTGGTAATATTAATCCATTTTTTTTATTTTTGTGTTTTTTGTGCATGCCAACATATCTGTTCTGTAAAAGCGAAATCTCACTGTTTGTTATTTTATGCCAAACCACTGGGTTCTCACGATACATGCCCGACCTAGTGTGAGAACCGCTGCTAAACTCTAGTTCCTAGGTATAAGCTAAGTAGCTGTGTAAACACTTATGTAATGTACATTTATCTTGGCAAATAAATAATTTTCTATTTTTCTATTATTTTTTTTCTATTTTCCTTCATCGCAAAGCTCATGGTAAATTTCAAATGTAATTTCGCAGATAATTTCCGAAAAACTCAGAGGTGCGAGCCGTTTAGTATAAAGAGCCCACAGGCCGCCCGGTGAATTGGCGTCGCAGATTAAGTTTTAATCGGTGGCCGCCGCCCGCGCAGCTACGAATGCGACCTGCAATAATAATAGAGCTTCAGAATTTTAAAACAAACCAGCCAAGTAGGTAACTAAGAGTCGTGAAAGCCGTGGTGGCCTAGCGGTTTGACTTGTAGCCTCTCAAGCAGAGGGTCGTGGGTTCAAATCCCGGCTCGTACCTCTGAGTTTTTCGGAATTTATGTGCGAAATTACATTTTAAATTTCCCATGAGCTTTTACGGTGAAGGAAAACATCGTGAGGAAACCTGTATACAACTGCGAAGAAATTCAATGGTGTGTATGATGTTCCCAATACGCACCGGGCCGGCGTGGCGTGGTAAATGCCAAAAAGCTCAGAGGTGCGAGTTTGGGCTCATTTTTTGTTATATATAAATGTGTTTCCTGCAATTGGAAAAAATTAAGGCACATAGGAACGAGTAAAAAAGCCGTGGTAGCCAAGTGGTTTGACCTATGGCCTCTCAAGCAGAGGGTCGTGGGTTCAAGCAGGTGCTCACACTTCTGAGTTTTTCGAATATGTGTGAGATTACACTTGAAGCTTACCCTTAGCTTCACGGTGAGGGAAAACATTGAGTACCCTGGGTAGAAATTCAATGGCGTGTGTGTGAAGTTCCCAATTCGTAATGAGCCGGGTGGAAACTGCAGCACAAGCCCACTCATTCTGCCCTTGGAGCCCTGTGCCCTGCTGGGATGATGAAGAAGGCATATCAGAACTTTAGCAGCTCTTTGTAGTAACGGCTCTATTTGAATGCATATTTTAGCTCCACGGACGTTGTTTTTTTTCCATTTCTGCCGTACCTGGTTAAACTCAACCATTTGTTGCTTTATATATTGTTTTAGGTCTTTTCTAAGTACCGTACACTGGCATTTGATCAAATTGGGGCAACTTGGATAGTTTTCAAATCGCTATAAAGTCGTCATTGTCCATTTGAAACAGAAGATCGATGAAGACATCGATAAGGAATAGCAAATGCTAACAAAAATTTGTGAGTTTGTCGGCAAACTATTTATCCTGGTTTATCTGTAATATGTCCAATGCTGGGCAAAGGCCTCCCCTTTCCTCTGCCATTTTTCCCAATCCTGGGCATGCACCTGCCAATCGAGCTGAAAAGCCATCTTCTCTTGGGTCTGCCTCTGCTCCTTTGACCATCCCTCAGAACCCATTCGGTAACGATTCATGCCCATCGGTCCGGATGCATTCGGCAGACATGTCCGGCCCAGTCCCACTTCCTAATTCATACTATTCGATGTTTTTCATTTACAAATGTGTTTTCTTTCCTGTGTACGGAATGTGTAAAGGTAGATTCAATGATAATGCAAGATTAGTCAGCAAAGATACATGCATAACTAACTTATAGTTTTTATGCGTGTTTATTTAAAAATAATCTGATCTACATGAAAAATGGAACCGTTTAACCAACTAAAACCCAAAAGCCTTCGCTCCACGCGTTATTTCCCAACCATTGAACCACACGTTTATTTCTCCGTATTTTTGCACACCTAATAAACACTCGATGTGCTCAATACTCCTGTCTCGAAGAAACCAATCCACCGAGCAGTCTCGCAAACATCGATACACTGAACACAAGCCCATTTCTACCATTGTGCTGCCCAAGTGCAGGAAAAGAGACCTTAGGACGATATGATAGATATTATCTGAGTGAAAATGCGCGCCAGGGTTGTCTTCAGTCGGTATTCTGGGAATTGTCCTTTAATTCTGAGTCGTATATGTATGTAACAGTCTGTCCTTTTTCAATTGTCCGTGACACGTGCCGCGCAAGTGCAGTAGTTTATGGTTTTCAGATAAAGAGTTATAGGTGGTTAGAGGATTGCTTTCCACGTGTGGAATGAATCAAATCAATTGTTTTCCACTGCGAAACTGCGACATGAATATTCATTTGGTTTTTCTAGGATTTGCTTTTACGATGGAAATTTCGTTTTTGCGCCTCCAATTTTTTTATTGACACTTTGTTTTGTTTGTTTCCATTATTTTGTAGAGGGACTGCTGGTTATTTTATTCTTGCCAAATACTACTACTGTTATAAAGGATAAAGTATGTGAAGATGTTTGGATGTTTGAATGTTTGTTAGTCTGCTGAACGAATTTAGACGAAACTTGGCGTACCGTACAGGTATCTACACAAAAATCTAAAAAAATAGGAATATGTCGCATCAGGAATATGACGAGTTAGGTATTATGACCAGTTAGGAAAGTGACGAATTTAGAATATAACCAATTAGGAATATGAAAAATCAGGAACAAATCCTGTCGCCCTGTAGAAGGTTATCCTTGATTTTGATATAAATTTAGCTGAAAAGAATTAAAGAGGCGTAGCTAAAACAGCTACAGTAAGATTATTTCCATTTTGACACTCAGCAATTCTCGAAATCCAGCGAGAGAGATCGGAAGTGCAATACTTAGGCTTAGGTTTTGTTATTAATTACATTAAATAGGCTTAGATATTTTATGTGATTAAATTCTAGGATTTTATATAAGTACTGTATGAGAAAACATGAACCTTTACGATTAAAACTGAGACGTCGCGAGTGTCAAAGTGGAAATAATCTTACTGTAACATTAACTGTTTAAATGAAAACTTGCACTTCAACGATAATATGGATTTATTATATTATAATAACAAGTTGAACTGTACAAAGAACATTTCACTAGCACAGCCTATCGAAAAATGGCCGCCCAGACAGTCTGCTGTCCGCTGTTCGTTTCATGATTCTAATTCTAGAAGCCAAATTTAAATTTACGAAACAGCGACACGGTCTCGGTGGCCAGTGTCTACACAGTACCCTGTACATTTCTACTTAATAAAGTAGGTTCGCTGAGACCTACGTGTTTAAATGATATACTTTTAAATAAGGCCAGTGTAAAACGGTTCCCAGCGTTCCATTAAGATCGGAGATAGCCTAATGGATTGAGGCGACCGACGGCCATTAAAAAAAATCGAATCAACTGATGGATTTCACATAAAAAGATTTGGTGTCAAAATAACAGGAGGTTTAAAACTGGGTGGGCACGTATCGGGTTATGGGCAGTGTAGAGCACATTTTTAATCATCATCATCATCCCAGTCTATATACGTCCCACTGCAGGGCACGTGCCTTTTCTCAGAATGAGAGGACTTGGGTCGCAGTTACGACGGTGGCCCAGCGCAGATTGGTAACTTCACTCACACACACAATTGAATTTCTTCGCAAGTCTCCGCAGGTTTTCTTCACGGTGTTTTTTTTTTCAACGTAAAGCTCATAGTAAATTTCTAAAGTAATTTTGCACAATAGGGAATTCGAGGGAGTTTTAGGTTTTAGGTTTTAGGTTTGCGGCGTCTAAGTGCTGGAGTGACATCCCCCCTCCCATCCTAAGTGTGACTAGCAGGTACACCTTTGGGCGAAAGCTTAAAGGCTATTTGTTGTCATTGCAAAATCCTTAATTTCCTCTCCTTTCCAGCACTATTTCACAAAACTTCTTTGATTTTTATTGTCTTGGTTATTTCATTTTTCGTTTTAGTCCGCGCAGGGTTGTATACTTGGCAAGTGAGATATACTAATTATGTTCAAGAAAATTTCTTATTATTATTTGCTTTTACAATTTACAAATTATTTATTTACGCATGTACCTAGTCTTATGTATGTAGCTATTAGTGTGCAGTTTATTTATTTATTTATCTATCTAAACAGCAATCCGGGTGTCACCAACGGTACTGGCTGAAAATCAGCGCTGGGGTGCTTTAAACGCCTCAGCATTATGCTGAGCCAGTGTCCGATTTGCAACCGCAATGACACATTCTATCTTTAGCTTTAGTATTGCCTTTTTGTTTTGTAAAATATTGTGTCTTGTGATGTTGTAAATAAATGTATTTTCTTTCTTTCTTTCTTTCAATAAATTTTGAAAACCTCAGACAGTCAGAGGTGTGAGCCCCGGCTCGAAACCACGACCCTCTGCTTGGGGTCATAGGTCAAACCATGGATGGATGTGGATGTTAATATTTAATGTCACTTTTCTTAAATTATTTATTTATTTTAACATAAAAACAAATAGTGAAAATAAACGGATCACTCACGTCTCTCGCAAGGACGTGCGACTCCGAGAGGAAGGGCTACGGATTAGCCCGAAACATGTCGAGTTAAACTCGTTTTAAGACGTGAGTGATCCGTTTATTTTCACTATGAGTGAGTCTCACGGTAGTTTCATGTTTAAAATAAAAACAAATCTTTATTTATTTATTAAAAAAAAACTATGTTAATTAAATGCAAGATTTTTTTTGTTATTTTTGGGTCATTTCTTTTCATTATTTATGCGTAGTAGTCACAATGCGTATTGGTCAATTTACTGGCATTCTGCGAATTCATAATTTAATTTTAATTGGTCAATCTGCGTAAATTCCTTGTCTTTTAATAAATCGACAATTTTATAACAGCATTTGTCAATGCGGAGTATTTTTAATTTGCCTTGAAATAATTTATCCTTTCCTTTTATCCAGATTATTCAGTACAGCTTTTGACTCGAGTCACATTTCTACATTCTTATAACTTCAGTGAATTCCCACGAATCTCACCTTCGGGTTTCTCCCAACTCCGAAACTCGGGCATAAACTTGATTTTACCACGTTAAAGGTACTTGCACGTACGTAGCCCGTCATATGCACGTAGCGATAAACGGCGGAAAATATCGATTTTATGCTCTATCCGGCATTTTCAGGCTTTTGAAAGGTTTGAATTTAGTTTTTGAAAGGTTTTAGTTCATCATTCAAACTTAAGGGTGCTTTTAGACCAGTAAAATGTTCTATGTAGCTATGCTACCCTACGAAACTATGTCACCGGTGTGAGTGGTAATTTCATTAAAATAGATTAATCATCATCATCATCCTAGCCTATATACGTCCCGCTGTAGGGGACAGGCCTCCTCTCAAAATGAGAGGGCTTGGGCTGAAGTTCCCACGTTGACCCAGTTCAGGTTGGAAACTTCACACAAATGTTTTACTTCACCGTAAAGCTGATGGTAAATTTGAAATGTAATTTCGCACATAAATTCCGAAAAAGACAGAAGTGGGAGCCGGGATTTGATTGAACCCACGACCCTCTGCTTGAGAGGCCATTAGGTCAAACCACTAGGGCACCATGGCTACATATAAAATCTCGTGTCACGGTGTTTGTTATCGATCTCCTCCGAAACGGCTTGACCGATTTTTATGACACTTTTTTCTCTATATTTGGTAGATCTGAGAATAGGTCGTAGGCTATTTTCTATACTTCGCGGACGGAGTCGCGGGCAATAGCTAGTCTAATATATAAAAATCTCGTGTCACGGTGTTTGTTATCGAACTCCTCCGAAACGGTTCGACCGACTTTTGTGAAATTTTTTCTCCACAATCGTTAGGTCTAAGAATAGGTCGTAGGTTATTTTTTATACTCCTAATCTTCGCGGACGGAGTCGCGGGCAACAGCTACTCTTCTTCTAATATATAAAAATCTCATGTCACGATGTTTGTCATCGAACTCCTCCGGAACGGCTCGACCGATGTATATAAAACTTTTTATCTGTATTCGGTAGGTCTGAAAATAGGTTGTAGGCTATTTTTTATACCCCTATTTTTCGCAGACGCAGCCGCGGGCAACAGCTAGTATTAAGTTAAAATCCACAATGTATCTCAATTAGGTCTGAGCCCTTATTTTAAAGTTCCAAACTCACTGGGCTAATTGGGTAGGCTGCTTCGGTGCTACGTGGGCGTAGACATGCTACGAGCTACGCCGTAGACACGCTACGAGCTACGCCGTACCGTTAGGCTGTTGTGACGTCAGATCAGCTGACTTTGTGAGTAAACACTACGAGAGGATTAGTTAGAAAATCTTAGATTTTTAGGGTTATGGGTATAGGGTAAAAACGGGACTCAATTTACTAAGACTTCGCTGTCCGTCCGTCCGTCTGTCACCAGGCTGTATCTCATAAAACGTGATAGCTAGACAGTTGAAATTTTCACAGATGATGTATATTTCGGCGGATACTATAACAACAAAATAAAAAATAGAATAAAATAAATATTTAAGGGGGCTCCCATACAACAAACGTGATTTTTTTGCTTGTTTGCTCGATATTGATAACAGCAACAGGTAGACGCTTGAAATATTCACAGAATAAATTTAATTATGTATTCACTTTAAAAAAATAATTTAAAATAAATCAAATCTTTGAGGGGGGCTTCTATACAACAAACGTGATTTCTTTGCCTTTTTTATAGATAATGGTACGGAATCCTTCGTGCGCGTGTCCGACTCGCACTTGGCCGGTTTTTAAATGTATGACATTACATTTGAGACAAAGAAAGTGAGAAATTTCATCATAATCATTTCAGCCGAAAGACGTCCAATGCTGAACATACAAGTCCAAAGCTCGCCAAACAGATCGGTCCCGTGCCATCCGCATCCAACGCGTTCCAGAACCTTAATCAGGCCCGCGTACCGGTCCAAGCCGTCTCATTCTGAAAGGAGGCCCCTGAAGTGGGACGTATACACCGTGTTTTTTTTATTTCCGTTAATTTCGACACGTTGCTCTTACATACATTAGCAGAAACTATCTGGAACATTGATTTTTGTTAAAATCTAAAAATTTTTTTTTCGTTTTTCATACTTATTAGATCATATTAAATCAACATTACTTACTTAAATAAATAAATATAAATTAAATTTTAGGGGACAATCTAACACAAATCGACCTTGGCCCAAACTAAGCAAAGCTTGTACTATGGGTAGTAGACGACGACGACGACGATAAACATACTTATATAGATAAATAAATACTTAAATACATAGAAAACATCCATAACTCAGGAACAAATATTCGTGCTCATCACACAAATAAATGCCCTTACCGGGATTCGAACCCAGGGCCTCTTGCTTCGTAGGCAGGGTCACTACCAACTAGGCTAAGGCGGTCGTTACTTAAACATTTCTTACTTAGACAGTGCTTAGAGTTACAAAGTCAGTGTCAATTATGACAAAGTTTAAAAAAAAGCGGTTGTCTGTAAAGTCGGTTTACGGACGATAGTTTAACGTGACAACGTCATAGCATAACAAAACATTCGATCCCCCCGCAAACATACAAATGCTGTCATTCGCGAAAGAAGTAAAGTTGCCTTATGTAACCATAATGTTTCTTGTGAATAAATAAATTTCATTTCAAAGGTGACTGTTTTTGCCGTAAAACAAGGAGAAATATTAAGTAACGTAAGAATAAAAATTGACAGAAGCGAGTCTTCTTTGTCAGTCATGTTAGATTAATAATAATCTTTAATAATCTTTAATAATAATAATCTTTAAAAACATCCATTAAAGACATCCAGTTTCTTATAACCTACTAGCCTTCCGTCCGCAGCTTCGCCCGCGATAGATTAATTTTCCCGTAGGAAATAATATTTTCCCGCAGTATAAAGTAGTCTATGTCACTCAGTGATAATGTAGCTTTATAAAGGCAGGAGAATTTTTGAAATCGGTCCAGTAGTTTTTATTTTTATTCGTTACATACAAAAATATAAATCTTTCCTCTTTATTATATTAGTGTAGAAGGGTGAAGTGGACGTATTTTTTTGAGTTGTGTTTAGCGAAATTTCGGTCGCGCAATTTTGATTCATATAAAAGTCCAATTTGTGTAAAACTCATTTTTCGTCGCCGTGTGAACGAATCCTGGGTTTTGTATGAAACCGAATGTGGCAGAAATTACGCGACCGAAATTACGCCGCTCACGACTCAAAGAATTACGCTCGTCTGGCTTCACTCTATCCTAAATCAGTTGAGGAAAATCAATTGGATTTATGGAAAATCCAGTGAAAAAGTTAGTAAATATTTATATTTGGATCATTTTGGATATCTGGGGGGTTTCAGAAGAAAATGTACCCGTTTTGCCTTAATTATCCTTAATTTGCCATACAAAATTTATTAGTCAGTTTTGTGACGGTCCATACAACATGTATGGTTAACTGCGTCACAAAACTGACAGTTTAAAGTGGGACACTTTTTTATTGCTTAAATCGATAGTGCTTGTGATTTTGAGTAGAAATAATCCAAAATTTGTTAGGTTTTTAAAAAAAAGTACAGGGTACACTTTTTTCTGAAAATGCCCATCTAGATGCTTGTTAGTCAATCACTCAATGACGGCAAAACGGATTTAGATGAAGCTTGACAGACAGACAAGGGTCTGAATCGAGTCATAGGAAACTTAAAATCCCGGCAATTAGTTCTCGATTAAATTTTAACTTTGCAAGTTAACAAGAATAGAGGGTGCTGTACTATATTAAAGTAACCCTGCTTTCAATGCGATGTCTTAACTTCATTTGCAATCAGTAGATGGCGTTGACTAGCAACCGCTGTTACTTTTTTCATGGATTTCTAACACGGGTGTTAGAGCTAGTTTCAATATAACTGCTAAAACTAACTAATAAATGTTAAAGCTTGTAGTCATTAATAATGGGCCTATCTGTTTGGCGAGCCTTGGGAGAGGCCTATGTTCAGCAGTGGACGTCTTTCGGCTGACATGATGATGATGAAATGATGAGTGAGTGAATGTGAGTGAATTGACCGAGTTTCGTTTCCATAATTATTTATTCTCACAGTATTTACTCAAAGCTCCTTTTCTCTGAAAGACAAGCTTTTAGTTGCTAAGTAGTCCAGACGAGAGGGAGCTTTCCATCGACTTTGAAGAGGGTATGATCTACAACGAATCACGTTTGAACAGGTGCCATATTTTGCTGTGCTAGGAAGGCACTGTTATATATTTTTAAAAGCAGTCATCGAGAGTTCCCTGATCGAACTCATCGGACAAAACTGTCCCGATACTGGGGTACTTTGACCCGGTGGACAGTATATTCTGCCCAGGAACCTATTGATGTTTAGAAAATTTTATTTCCGAAGGTTTAGAATCCCGAAAACTTCATTTGTGTGAAATCATTTTTTTCTGAAACTGTAAATATTTCAGGATTTATTTCAGGACCATCGTGTAGAACCCTTTAGGTTAGGTTAGAGTTGTTTTATAAAAATCCTGAAATATTTACAGTTTCAGAAAAAAATGCATTCGGATAAATGAAGCATTCGGGATTTTAAATATTCGGAAAAAATATTTCTAAATTTTGATAGGTAACCATTTTGCCCATGTGAAAACTACATATAGATAGAAGGGACCAATAAAAACATAATAAATTAAAAGAAATGAAAACCCCCAACGCAATTAAGTCTAAGATCCCTTCTTTGAAACGGCTGGACCAATTTTGATGAAACATGTCTAAGAACCATCGCCAAGAAGCCTGCTTACAAATAAAAAAAACCGCATCCAATTCAGTTCACCCGTTTAAGTTTTACTTGGTAGTTTCTATGAGTGTAGGTAGGTACCAAGTGAGCATATCGAAGTCAAATAAAGTAAAAAAAACCGGCCAAGAGCGTGTCGGACACGCACAAGGTAGGGTTCCGTAGCTATTACAAAAAAAATCAAGTAATATTTTTCTAAGGATTTCGTATGTGTACGGAATCATCCAAGTTTAGGTATGTTTTATACCTTAGGCTACTATTTACTCTTAAACTACAAATAATTTCCGAGCAATCTTAGCCGCTATAATTTTCCTAGTAAATTTGATACATTTACTACCCTTCTGAATTTTTTCAATTTTTTCCACCCAACAGTTTAGATTTTAGAGGGGGGGGGGCGATTATAATGAAAATTTTCTCTTTAAAGTTGAATATTTCGCAAACAGATCACTGAATAGAAAAATCGTGCTAGCAACCCCGCAATGATTTTAAAAGACCTATCCAACGATACCCCACACTATAGGGTTAGCCGAGAAAAAAAAATCACCCCCACTTTACGTCTATGGGAGGTACTCTAAAAAAATTTTTTTACTTTTTTTTATTCAATCACTTTGTCGGCGTGACTGATATATATATTCATGCCAAATTACAGCTTTCTAGTACTAACAGTCTCTGAGCTTAGCCGCGGACAGACAGACAGACAGACAGACAGACGGACAGACATGGCGAAACTATAAGGGTTCCTAGTTGAATACGGAACCCTAAAAAGCACGGTGTATATATTTTTTTAACGCAGCAAAAGAACGCATCGCTTCCCTAAGCAAAACACTAACTGGAACCTAAAACAAATCCAGCTTCAGACGTCCCTTGGCACGATAGACGGAGCCTTTACGCGCCCCCCGCGGCGGGGGTTCCGCGTCAGACGAACGCCCACGCTCGCCGGCGCGGACGTGTGACGCGTCGCGCGAATCAGATACCCCGCGGCCGGGCCGCGCGCCCGCCGCACCGCGACCCGCGTCGCTCGTGCTAAAGCATGAGGTAAGTGT
Source organism: Archips crataeganus (assembly GCA_947859365.1). Classification (NCBI taxonomy): domain Eukaryota; kingdom Metazoa; phylum Arthropoda; class Insecta; order Lepidoptera; family Tortricidae; genus Archips; species Archips crataeganus. The sequence goes on along the minus strand of OX402048.1, from coordinate 1,269,658 downwards.
TTTCACGTGCTTTGGTAACAGCCAGATGGTCCAGTTGGTTAAGTTTATTCCCTGATCTGCGCAAAGTTTGTGCTTGCTTGCTTGAAAACTGGATATTTTTGTGTTTCTATATTTGATTTGCGCGTGTTTTTATATGTCACTTGCTGACCCGGCAAACGTTTTTTTGCCATATAAAATAGCCTACGACCTATTCTCAGACGTACTTTGGTACAGAGAAAAAAGTTTCATAAAAATTGGTCAAGCCGTTTCGGAAGAGTTCGATAACAAACACCGTGACACGAGATTATAATATATTAGAAGTATTAAAGTAGTAAAGCGACCCGGGTCGCTCGTCCTAAAGTATGAGGTAAGTGTTTTCACGTGCTATGGTAACAGTCAGATGGTTCAGTTGGTTAAGTTTATTTTCTGATTTGAGCAAAGTTAGTGCTTGCTCGCTGATATCAAACCTCACAAACTGGATATTTTTGTGTTTTTATATTTCTATATTTGATTTGCGCGTGTTTTTATATGTCATTAAAGTAGTAAAGCGACCGGGTCGCTCGTGCTAAAGTAAGTGTTTTCATGTGCTTTGGTAACATCCAGATGGTCCAGTATTCGAAGAGTTTATAGATACCCTAACTAAGCAAAGTTTATGCTTGCTTGCTGATGATCGTCGGTTCGAACCCCATAGAATACTGGAAAAGTTTGTGCGTTTCTATATTTGGTTTGTGGGTTTTTACGGTCATCTTGAATGTTTTCTGTAATTAAAGTACTAAAGCGACCCGCGTAGCCCGTTAGCAATGGGTAAGTATTTTCAAATGCTTTGATAACAGCCAGATGGTGTAGTTGGTCCAGAAGTTTTTACTCTAAGCAAAGTTTGTGCTTGCTCGCTGACATGGTCGGTTCGAACCTCAAGCAAGACTGGATATTTTTGTGTGTTTTTCTATATTTGGTTTGTGGGTGTTTTATGTTTATCTGGACTCTTTTCCGTAAAGTACTAAAGCGAGCCGTTGCGCTCACGTGCTTTGGTAATAGCCAGAAGGTTCAATTGGTTAGGGACACGGAGTATAAAATTCCGAAACGCCGCTGATCATTTGTCGGTTCGAATTCCATGAAATAAATACGAGGTATTTTTAGGGCTCCGTCCGTACCCAAAGGTTAAAAACGGGATCCTTTTACTGATACTTCGCTGTCCGTCCGTCTGTCCGTCCGTCTTTCACCAGGCTGTATCTCATGAACCGTGATAGCTAGACAGTTGAAATTTTCACAGATGATGTATTTCGATTGCCGCTATAACAGCAAATACTAAAAAATAGAATATTATAAATATTTAGGGGGCTCCCATACAACAAACGTGATTTTTTTGCTCGGTTTTGCTCAATATTGATAACGGCAACAGGTAGACGCTTGAAATATTCACAGAATGTTTAGCTATATATTCACTTTCAAAAGAAATAATTAAATTAAAATAAAACAAATATTTATGGGGGGCTCCCATACAACAAACGCGATTTTTTTGCTGTTTTTATAGGTAATGTTACGGAACTCTTCGTGCGCGAGTCTGACTCGCACTTGGCCGGTTTTTATTGTGTTTATGATTATCTTGATACTCTTCTCTGTATTTAAACTATCAAAGCAAATCGCATCGTCCGTGGAAAAGCATCAGACAACTGTTTTCACGTGCTTCGCTAGTCGCTAAATGGTTTAGTTGGTTGAGGACGAGTAAAATGCCGGCATGGTTGTCGTTTCAAATCCCAAGACGAGATATTTTTGTGAGATTTTATATTTGCTTTGTGGGTATATTATTTTAATTATGTTTGTCTTGACTCTTTTCTATAGCGACTTGTGTCACTCGTTCTGAAGCATTAGTTAAAATATTTCATTGTGTTTCGCTAGGTTCATATATGATCCAGTTGGTTGAATAGTACTTATAAGCTAGCTGAAAAATAGTAAAGTGGTTTTCCCTTAGGATTTCAGGGGTCGTGGCTAACAATAGATAGTTCTGCTGCCCACTCTCACATCAGGCCCTTTAGCCTCTTACAACTCCCACGGTAAAAGATGGCTCCGTCCTAGACCCGAGGTAGGGACGGGTTTTTTTTCGTAGATATACACCGTGGCAGATGAATAACTCAACAGATTTAAAATATAGATTTTAAGTCAAAATGTAGTATTCATCAGGTTGATTTGACATGGGAGATATTAAATGTTTCGTAAAAATAATTTTGACTAATTCTGCAAAGCAACACACCATAAACTGAAAAAGTCTTTTTATGAATTATGACACAAATAACGTCGTAACAATTTAGAATGCGTTGCCGCTTCAAAAACTTCGCTTAAAGTTCATTTTTTTTCTTTGAAAAAAAGAGAACGTTAAAATTGCTGATCGATACTATAGATGCACATATCTAAATAGCGATCCGGGTGTCACCAACGGTGCTGGCTGAAAATCAGCGCTGGGGTGCTATAAACGCCTCAGCATTATGCTGAGCCAGTGTCCGATTTGCAACCGCAATGACACATTCAATCTTTAGCTTTCATGATGTCTTTTGTTTTGTAAAAATATTGATGATGTGTCTTGTTATGTTGTTATTGTATTTTCTTTCTTTCTGTCTTTCTATACTAGCTATTGGTTTTGTCTGAACTATCGATACACTATCGATAGGCAACACTGGTCTTCGAATCAACTCGATTTTTCAAACCCGATAAGTACAACAATATTAAAGTATCTCAAACAATTCTAATATGTGTTTCTATCCTCTAAGAGTTGTGAAGATTGGAAAAGGTATTCTTGTATCGGTTTTCTTTTCAATGTTATTCTGTTTTCTAGAGCGAATCTCTTTGAAAGATTATTTTGCAGAAAATGTGATTTTAACTATTTCTAGCTTAATAAATAAACTAAGGTTTCATTTTATAACTACAAAGTTGACACCGGACCCTTTTGTTTTCTATAATTTTACTTTTCAATCCTCAAAATGATCCATAAATAAGTCTTCCATTAAAAGACTCAGAGGTGAACATGTAGCCAAACCATTATTCTGTAAATGAAAAAGTCCGTTAAACCGGAAATAACTTTGTTTTATGCATAAAGTTACTAAATCTATTAATTCACAGTATGAAGGTGGAGTAACTGCATGAACACGCATTTCTTACATTTATAAACGTAACTATCTTAAGGTCGCGGGTGAGCAAAGTAATTGTTTCAGTTCATTAATATGGACCTCCGCAAAGTAACGCCTGATTCAATCAATTAATATAGGCTTGCGTTTGACCACAATCACGCCTGATGGAAAGCGAAATTGAGGCCTACGATGGGGCACGCTTGCCTAGTAAATGCTCATATATCCTAGTAAAGGGGTATACCTAAGCAGAAAGAGGACAGTTGAGCGATACTGCTTAGACCCTTCCTCCAAAAGCGTGCAGTTTTACCAATTTTTTTTTTTTAGTTTAATAACAATTCCGAAGAAAATCCTGTTTTAGAAGTAAATTAATTTATAACAAATGATAATTATGGAATGTTATGGCGTATGAAATTCCGGTAAACGATAGAGACCCGTATGGATGTTTGTTACTCTTTCACATTAAAACGGCTTGACAGATTCTCATGAAATTTGGCACACGTTGGCTAATAATGGCTGCATAAATTATGTCCCAAGGAATTATTACTTACAAAATTATGCCAAAGCAGGGTGAGCCCTTCTAACAAAACACAATTTAATTTTATCTTCGAAAACCAGATTGATTGAAATTAAGCGTAAAATTTTGTTTTTGGTAACTTTGAAACTTTTTATTTTTTACGATTAGGTATAGGTATCCATTTTGAAATAAGAAGACCAAAATCTAATTTGTATACTGGCACAAGTAATCTTGCTTGAAATAAAATTAATTCTGATTAAAAATTAAAGAAATTCAATCAGTTTTATTTTAAAATTTTCTGTGGTCAATCTATTCCCGTTTGTATCAAAAACATACTTGATTTTTTTAAGGATTAATATTTTTATTTTTTTTACTACATTTAAGTACGTAAATTAAATGTTTATGTCCAGGAATTCAAGTGTTAAATTCAATAAAATTAATTAATTAATATACCAAAAACGCGAACAATGATGATCCATCCGATCTCTGCTTGACATGACTTTTTTTCATCGACGCTGGATTTTTTTTTGGCATTCCCTTTATTTAAAGTAATTTAAAAGTACTAAACCTTTCCCAGGCCGGAAAATAAGGTAATTAGGGGCAGTTAGGGCGTCATTTACATATTTTTTTACGTTCCCCGTCGCGGTGATAGTAAAAGTTTTATCGACCTGAAGTGAAATAACGAAATACGATTTTGTTAGCTCGTAGCAACAGCGACCTAAATGCAAATGTATCGTCACCATCGCCGTCCTATATACGTCCTACAGCAGGGTACAGACGTCTCAGAATGAGAAGGCTCGGGCCGTAGTTCCCGCGTGGGCCAAACGGATTGGGAACTTCACACACACCATTGAATTCCTTCGCAGGTGTGTGCAGGTTTCCTCACCATGTTTTCCTTTACCGTAAAGCTCGTGGTAAATTTCAAATGTAATTTCACACGTAAATTTCGAAAAATTCAAGAGGATCGAGCCTAAGAAGCTTAAGAGATTTGTAAGTATCGTTTTGAAAACAACAAATAGTGGGTAGCTCCATTATTGCAGTAACGTCTAGACATTTTTTTAAATACTTAAGAAAGGTCGGTTTCACGAAACCTTCAATGTACGTGTCCTTACAAGCTTTTGTTTAGATTTCAATGTCGGTTGTTGGGTTTGGTGTGGTGGAAATACTTTTTTTTAAATTTAATTCTAATAACCGAAATCAAAGTCGCGGAATGAAAAGTTACATCATCCAAAAGTTGACTTTTCCGTGTAAACATGTTGTAGAGTGAAGAAAAAATAATATACGGATTACTCACGTCTTAAAACTAGTTACGAGTTTGCAGCCGTGCGAGCAGAGCGGTAGTGCGTAGTGCACGTTTGGCAGCCGCCGTGACGCGTGGCTCTGGGAAGAAGGGCTACGGAGTAGCCCGAAACAAGTCAAGTTAAACTCGTTTTAAGATGTGGGCTCATATTTTCATTATGAGTGAACCACCGTTCGTCGTGTCGTTGGCACAAGTGGCTGGCCCAGCCCTAGCCCATTTCAGCTTAGCGATTTTATAGACTTGTTCGACTAGTAGTAAGTAAATTTTAACCCTGTTGTCAAACAGTTAAGCATAATTTTCTATGAAAGAGTCTGGTGTGTTATACATATATCTAGTTTAAAAAAGAAACACAGAAAGAAAGGATAGGTGGGCAGTCAGTCAGAAAGGTGGGAGTCAATCAATCAGGACTTTTCTTTTTAAATGTAGAGATTTTTGTACTCTTTTGTGCTCGCAGAATATTAACAAGCCTTAGCGAGGTTCAACTTAACACGATAACTGCGGGGCCATTTTCAATGAACTCTCAGCCAGTGCGTTTGTGACGTATAAGAACTCGTAACCAAGCTTTACTTCAGTGCGTATGAGAACCAATCAGCCTCCTAAAAAGTAGATTTCGAAAATAACGTAAATCTCGCTCAAAAAGCTATTTATCCTTATGTTTTTGTTTATAGGTAAAGATAATACATTGTTCTATCTATAAACGAGTTCGGATGCAGTTTCGACATAAATATACAGTGTAAATACAAAACACACATAGGGTATCGATTGTATCTCACGCCGCAACTGAAGTTAGTTCAATATATCTACGGACTAGTGATGGGATTGAAATAAATCATTAATAGTCGATAATTATGTTTAATCAAAGAATGGTATCAAGGAAAGTGTTTCTCGTGAAAAAGTGATAAACACAATGATTGTTTATATTAAACACAGTGGGTAAAGATTATTTTAGTTTTTTTTGGAAGTTGGTGTGCTATTCATTGTGAGCCTTAATTTGTTGTAACAGCCCACGCAACGTCTTTTTTTGTCACCGCGTTTTAAAACGTGATCTGTACGCTTAGTATAAGTTTTCCTTCACTTCAATACTTCTCGATCGCGATTACGTAAAAATTTCAATTCTATGGAAACATGGAAGCGCGCGCGCGGAGACGCTCTCCATGTTTCCCTAGTAATTGATTTTTTTACGTGAACGCGATCGAGAAGTATTTTGGTGAAGTAAAACTTATACTAAGCGTACTGAACTGTACCTGTACCATGAGTTTACACTAGTCACAGTGACCGTACTCGCTAGCGACGGCGTAAATGATTTGTATGGAGAATTGTACTTCCGTAAGTGACCGCTAGAGGCGCTGTACAATTCTCCATACAAATAATTTACGCCGTCGCTAGCGAGTACGGTCACGTAAACTAGTGTAAACTCATGGTAGAGGTACTTTTCCCTCTATTCGCGGCTTCGCTTGGAGACTATTAGTGCTAGAAAGCTGATATTATGCATGGATATAATGTAACAATTGAACATTTTCCCTCAGAAAACACAGCAATAAAGTATATTATTTAGTAAACAGTCCGTACCTACAGGTTGTCCAGTGTTTGTCCAAAACAATATTTTTTTATGGATATATAGGTAAACAAATTAAAAATATACTACCAACTTTTTTGTACAATACGTTTACTTTTAGTTTACCACTGACAGATTGCTTCCCTTCATTTCATTTTCAACTTTAACGCCATACAAATAAAGTAGTTATTACAAAATCTGCAAACGTGGGTAACAGTATTCCAAAATTGGCATTATTTGTAGGTCGTTAAAGTTGAATATGAAATGAAGGCAAACCATCTGTCAAACTTTATGTAATTTTACTGTAATCAGTATTGGCTACCCATTAAGTTCCCTAAGCAATCGTTCGTTTGTTTACACTTTTTTCTTTTTATAGCACTCATAACTGTTTTATATAGTATTTTATGCAACTGTTGTATAAGTGAGGTCTTAAAAGGCGAGTGTCGTGAGTTGCGATATGAGCGAATGTGAGTATCGCAATGGAAGACGGCACGAGCCGTTAAGACCAAATTATACACCGTTGCATACAATATTTTTTCTACGACTCGACTCTACTGGTACAGTCGAGTACAATACAATACAATACAATACAATACAATGACTCTTTATTGTACACCAGGAATAGTAAGCAATACAGAAAACAGGTACACAGAGAGTAAGTTACAAGGTAAGCAATAGGCAATAGGGTACAGTAGGGTACAGTAGGGTACAGTAGGGTAAAATAGGGTATAGTCGGGTACAGTAGGGTAAAATGAGGTACAGTCGGGTACAGTAGGGTACAGTCGGGTGAAATAGGGTACAGTAGGGTACTGTCGGGTACAGTAGAGTAAAATAGGGTACAGTAGGGTACAGTCGGGTACAGTAGGGTAAAATAGGGTACAGTAGGGTACAGTCGGGTACAGTAGGGTAAAATAGGGTACAATAGGGTACAGTCGGGTACAGTAGGGTAAAATAGGGTACAGTCGGGTACAGTTGGGTAAAATGGGGTACAGTCGGGTACAGTAGGGTACAGTCGGGTGAAATAGGGTACAGTAGGGTACAGTTGGGTACAGTAGGATAAAATAGGGTACAGTAGGGTACAGTCGGGTACAGTAGGGTAAAATAGGGTACAGTAGGGTACAGTCGGGAACAGTAGGGTAAAATAGGGTACAGTAGGGTACAGTCGGGTACAGTAGGGTAAGATGGGGTACAGTCGGGTACAGTAGGGTACAGTCGGGTACAGTAGGGTAAAATAGGGTACAGTAGGGTACAGTCGGGTACAGTAGGGTAAAATAGGGTACAGTAGGGTACAGTAGGGTAAAATAGGGTACAGCAGGGTACAGTTGGGTACAGTAGGGTAAAATAGGGTATTTTACCCTACTGTACCCGACTGTACCCGTCTGTACCGTACTGTACCCTATTTTACCCTACTGTACCCGACTGTACTCTACTGTACCCTATTTTACCCTACTGTACCCGACTGTACCTTACTGTACCCTATTTTAACCTACTGTACCCGACTGTACCCTATTTTACCCTACTGTACCCGACTGTGCCCTAGTTTACCCTACTGTACCCGACTGTACCCAACTGTACCCTTTTTACCCTACTGTACCCGACTGTACTCTACTGTACCCTATTTTACCCTACTGTACCCGACTGTACCCTACTGTACCCTATTTTATCCTACTGTACCCAACTGTACCCTACTGTACCCTATTTCACCCGACAGTAGGGTACAGTTGGGTACAGTAGGATAAAATAGGGTACAGTAGGGTAAAATAGGGTACAGTAGGGTACAGTCTGGAACAGTAGGGTAAAATAGGGTACAGTAGGGTACAGTCGGGTACAGTAGGGTAAGATGGGGTACAGTCGGGTACAGTAGGGTACAGTCGGGTACAGTAGGGTAAAATAGGGTACAGAAGGGTACAGTCGGGTACAGTAGGGTAAAATAGGGTACAGTAGGGTACAGTAGGGTAAAATAGGGTACAGCAGGGTACAGTTGGGTACAGTAGGGTAAAATAGGGTATTTTACCCTACTGTACCCGACTGTACCCATCTGTACCGTACTGTACCCTATTTTACCCGACTGTACCCGACTGTACCCTACTGTACCCTACTGTACCCTATTTTACCCTACTGTACCCGACTGTACCCGACTATACCCTACTGTACCCTATTTTACCCTACTGTACCCTATTTTACCCTACTGTACCCGACTGTACTCTACTGTACCCTATTTTACCCTACTGTACCCTATTTTACCCTACTGTACCCGACTGTACTCTACCGTACCCTATTTTACCCTACTGTACCCGACTGTACTCTACCGTACCCTATTTTACCCTACTGTACCCGACTGTACCCTATTTTACCCTACTGTACCCGACTGTACCCAACTGTACCCTATTTTACCCTACTGTACCCGACTGTACCCTACTGTACCCTATTTTACCCAACTGTACCCGACTGTACCCAACTGTACCCCATTTTACCCTACTGTACCCGACTGTACCCTACTGTACCCTATTTTACCCTACTGTACCCGACTGTGCCCTATTTTACCCTACTGTACCCGACTGTACCCGACTGTACCCGACTGTACCCTATTTTACCCTACTGTACCCGACTGTACCCTATTTTACCCTACTGTACCCTACTGTACCCTACTGTACCCTATTTTACCCTACTGTACCCGACTGTACCCTACTGTACCCTATTTTACCCTACTGTACCCGAGTGTACCCTACATTTAATTTTATGTGGTAGCTAGGTGTATCGTAATAACGACATTACGACACAAGTGCTGTTATGGCGAACAGATTAAGTATAGACTTTATGAAGTCATATTATCTATGTTCTTATATATTTTCACCTCAGCACCTCAAACAGGCAGGTTTTGCTACTAAAAAACAGTGAGCAAAATCCGATTTTGCTCACTGCGTGAGACAAAGTAGCTTTTTAATTATTTTTTTAAAAGTCAAAGACAATGATGGGTCCGCTTACTGAATTCGAAAGATTTGAACTTCAGTTTGATCTGTCACTTTCATTTCGATACGAAAAGAGCGAGAGATAAGATCAAATCGATTCGATTTCGATTTCAAATTCTATCCTAGTAGACCTAAAAATAAATGAACGATTGAATGTTCGGATACTCATAATAAGTTCTTAACCTTAAAATTGTAATTCGTCTGTTAAGATTTTAAATTAAATTATTGTAGGTACTTTTTTAATAATTGGATTATATTTTTATATAATCAAATTAATAGTAAAAATGTTTTTGAAAACAAAGTTTAAACATGTATCTATATAATTATTAACAATTTTAACAATCTTGAACATTGTGGTAAATACAGCGGATGCAGCATCAGAACGCAGCGGGTGTAGTATCGGAACGCATCTTAAAAAAATAGCGGGATTCAAATTTTAATTCTTTTCTTCTGTTTCTCTAGCTACAGAGTTCGATATCTATGAGTTTGGTACACGATCAGAGGCAATTTGGAAATTATTAGAATAGTAATAAGTACTTATTTAATACATTTTTGAATATGATATGAGTGAATTGAGTGAGTCCAGTGACAAAGTCAACAATTGAACACCAGACGAATTAATGGAGTAATACATAATGCAGAGTAAGTTTCTTACTTGAAAAGTCTCGCGAAAAATATTTAAAAGCTTATGATATTTTTAAACAATGCAAACACTTTTTCGGAGACTGTACCTATTGTTAGGTATATATATAATATGAAGTATTTACTCAATGTTGAAAACCACAACAAAGACAAAAAGACGACGTTCATATACCTTTAATAATTTATTATGTTCTCGCTGCTGAGGTGAAAAGTTGTATGTGTCACACGAGACCAAAGTTTTTTTGCATCTCGTGTATTTGAATCACTCGCGCACTCAGGATTCTAACTTAGAATCACTCGCTAAACGCTCGTGATTCAATTATAGAATCCTCGTGATTCAAAATCAGCACTCGCAGTAAAAAACAACTTTGCTCTCTTGTTGCACAAATAACTATTGTTCGCGACCATGTAAAAAACAGATAAAAGTACAGGAGTAGGAAAAATACTTTATGTTTAAAAGCATACAGTAAATTCACAGATTTTAACGAGATTTCTTTCCTAAATAACGCGCGGCCTTTCACATCGCTACTTGAACAACACTAAAACGAAATGTGCGGCGCCCGCGCCACTCGCTCCCCTTTCCTTGCGGCTATGAGGCCTGCGATTCAGGAGACTCAAAAGATCTCCTAACGCACCAAATGGATAAAGTTGTTACTCAGTGCGTTAGGGACCTAATCGATCTCCAATTTTTTTTAATACGTCGATGAGTTAAATTTTTATCAGGAAGCAAGTTTCTATATTTGTCTCCGTCATACTCGAAGTAATTCAGCTGCTATTGCCTCCCGCACAGAGGTGCGAAATACGAAATCGGGCGCCGCACTGAATGAAAGATTCATAAGAGATCTTTTAGATCTCGTAACGCAGTGAACGTGTTAAAACGAATAAAAACTTACAAATCGGGTACAAAAACCTCATCTGTTAAACACTCCTAATGGGGTCCTAAGAAACCGTCCAAAAAGCCATTTAACGAATCCTTCACAACATCAGGTTTACATGGACCTTCAAGGCATCCCCCCTCTTGCTCACTCCCACTCGAGCGAGCAGGACAAAGCGCGACCCTTGACCAAACTGGGTCAAGTTCGCACCAGATGGGGACGCCAAATTAATGCTACAACTTGCCCAATAAATATCGGTTGCGTTTGAGAGGTGAGGTTTGGAGTGCGGAACGGGAATTCCTTCATTAGGTAGTTGGGTATAAATGATGAAGAGTTTTAATTCAACTATCTATAACCCCCGGCTTCGCCCGCGTTACAATTATTTTCAAATAGATAAAGTGAAAGTCAAAGTCAATATTCTTTATTCAATTTATAGCCCCAGAGCTCATGACGAATTTAGGGAAGGTGTTTTAGGCACGGTGAAATAATAAAAAAAGATATTTTATCAATGTGTAAATCTATATAGAACTTCGAGTCTGGCAGAGCGCTTGCGGTTATTTCTCTACTGCGCAGTATATGACATTTGCAAAAAAATAAGCTTAAATACTTAATATGTTTTTTCTACTCCTGTAGTATAATCTTTCAATTATATAGTCAAAAACTATACAATAATAACTAACGTTATAAGTCTGTTCCAAGTTCTATGCTCTATGGTGCAAATTCAGTAACATAATAACCCTTATAATTTTCATTATGTTACGGGACTGAGTAATATAATAACATTCAAAAAAATAATACTGAATTTGATTTTGATAATCGAGTTTCTTTAAATATGCGTGTGCCACGTGATTGGTTGCTTAAAAATGAGTAAGAACAGGTAAGACCAATCACAATCAAGGTTTATTTTTTCATGCGAAATTTCGTAATTGAGAACACGCTGATCAAGCTCTATGGTACGAGTACGGTCGCAAATTAAAAAAAAATAAAGCGTGAAATTAATATAAAGTCATTATACATTAATTAAAATATTTACATTAACTATTATTAAATAATGAATACTTAAATAACGGACAATAAATGAATTTTAAAGTCATTATTAAATATGAATATTTTAACATCATTCAATTTGTCTGTATGACCTAAATTCCCGGGTCCATTCTAAGGTTGTGAATTGAATAGTGAAAAAAAAAGTTTCAAAATAGCGGGAATTTGTTTTGCTTTAGCACGGAGTTCTTTCAAGTTGAAAGAAATAAAAGAGTTAATCACTATTTAAATGGCTTTTTATCTGTGAGAATTTGTAACATTGGGGAATTAAGTGATGCAGAAATGTTGACGCCGGCAGTTATAAAACAGGCGGCAATGGAAAAGTGAGCAATAATTTGCTACTTTTAAAATCGAAAAATTCATTTAATGTCCGTTATGTAAGTATTCATTATTTAATAATTGTTTATTTTGAACTCGTAGAAAAAGTAATGTATGCAACTATTCATAATCGGCCATTAAGACACTCATGCGTATCTATTATGACATTCGGCTTCGCCTCATATCATAAACTCGCATTCGTGACTTAATGACCCTTATTATGATACAGTTGCATATAATACTATTAGGCAACTTGGAATTTTATTAAAATCTCAGTTTACGGTGTATATATAAACCAGAAATAAAAATTACAGACTGTTTTGCTGGTTATAAAGTATGACCAGATTCTTCCAAAAATATTTTTTTATATACGCCAAAAATATACTTTAGGCATTCTAAAATTTTTATAGCATGCTTATTGAATTTATTATGCATTAATATTGAAAATAATTGTAAGAACGCCAGACGAATCCGTCGATTATTAATAATTCCCAGTCGCAAATGAAAATTTAAAAGGAGTGCGACTAGAAAAACTTATGCATAGACTTGAGAGAATTATTCGAGACATCCCGGCAGCAGCAGCTATCAGCAGCAGCTGTTAGGGTCCCGGCTCCTTGGGCTGTGATGAGTTGCTGAAAGACCACGTGACTCAGGTTTACCGAATAGCTCGAGCTGTGTATACACAGAATAAATAATCTGTGTACACCGACTAGTTTATTCTTTTAGAAACAATATTACCACGTGGAAAAGTAGTTAAGTTTTATTTTTATCATTTAAGAGGCTAAAAAGACCTGATTTTGTTGAAATTGATGTCATTTAAACAGTTTTTAAGAAAAACTGTTTGTTCTAGCACATCAAAATAAATATATGTTAATATTCATTATATTTCAAAGACCGTGGACGGACTCGATATATAATAGGACGAAATCGGCTCGATAGAAAATAATTGCAAAGATAGGTCTTAAAATCATCATTAAACGGATCTATGTTTTTATTTTTTTGGCGTATGGGTCTGCAATTAAAAACATGAAGTCAACACATTCATACCTAAACCGCTAACGAGTCATATTTCACAAATAATCCACAGTTTTTTTAAATTTCATATTTATTTATTACTAGCTTTTGCCCACGACTCCGTCCGCGTGGAATTAGTAATTTGGGCAGCTTATTTTTTTATCAAATTTGCTTTTTCATCAATTATGGCTCTTAATATATGTTAATATTCATTATATTTCAAAGACCGTGGACGGACTCGATATATAATAGGACGAAATCGGCTCGATAGAAAATAATTGCAAAGATAGGTCTTAAAATCATCATTAAACGGATCTATGTTTTTATTTTTTTGGCGTATGGGTCTGCAATTAAAAACATGAAGTCAACACATTCATACCTAAACCGCTAACGAGTCATATTTCACAAATAATCCACAGTTTTTTAAATTTAATATTTATTTATTACTAGCTTTTGCCCGCGACTCCGTCCGCGTGGAATTAGTAATTTGGGCAGCTTATTTTTTTATCAAATTTGCTTTTTCATCAATTATGGCTCTTCACATTCAACACCGTACTCCCAAGTCAAGCGTGCCTATAGAAGTTTTACTTCAAAAACCCCCGATTTTGAAACATTCTTCCGCTCCGCTCCGCTCCTATTGGTGTTAGCGTGATGATATATAGCCTATAGCCTTCCTCGATAATCTAACACTAAAAGAATTTTTCAAATCGGAGCAGTAGTTCCTGAGATTAGCGCGTTCAAACAAAAAAACCTTTTCGATAAATTCTTAAAATAGACGTATCTTTCCTATTTGTGAACCGATTCAAATGAAACAAACACTAAATGTTAATCCAAGAAAATACCAACATATCAGTGAAAACCGCATCCTTCTAGGTTAAGCCGTTTCTGAGATTAGCGCGCACAAACGCACAGACAAACAGATAAACAGACAATAATTCTAAAAATCATTGTTTTGGGTTCTATAATGTGCTAATAAATAGCCCTAGTGACAGTTTTTCTCAAATATCTTCAATGTACAGACACCGACTTGTTACAGATTTATTATATGTATAGATTATCTTCTAAGACCCGGCTGCCCAGTAACAGTGGCATCTCGTTTACTCCGATACAAATAGACAGTGTGCACCGACGTTGGTGTTGACAGCGTCTTAACGAGGCTTTTCAATATATATTTTTAGGGTTCAGTGCCCAAAGGGTAAAAACAGGACCTTATTACTGAGACTTCGCTGTCCGTCCGTCTGTCATGAGACTGTATCTCATGAACCGTGACAGCTAGACAGTTGAAATTTTCACAGATGATGTATTTCGGTTGCCGCTATACCAACCAACATCTGGAATGACATATACTTATGCTACTTTTTATCACAAAATTCGATTTTATCTTAAAATCCAGATATCTCAATAAATAGTTCGGTTCGGAGTCATTTTAATTTGGCCCGGGTTAATGCACGATGCACTTTTTAGGAATTCCCGTGAGACTTTTTGGAATATCCCGGAATGAAATTCAACTGCCAGACCTTTGGTTTGTAGAATTTCAGAAATAGGGTAGGTACAACTATATTTTTGTCTCCTATTTTAGAAATTTTTGCATGGATTTTCTCAGAATCAATAGCACTATCGATTATAATGAAGTAAAAAAATGTCCCCAGTTTTTCTTACATAAAATAAGTGTTTGTTTTGTTATCTTCAAACACCAATGTATGAAAAGTAATAAAACTGACCTCGGGACACTTTTTTTTCTCTATGTAGAATCGAAAGTGCTACTGATTCTACCTACCCTATTTCTGGAATTCCCCAAATAGATGGACATCTAGAATAACACATGTCATCATCATCATCATCATTTCAGCCGAAAGACGTCCACTGCTGAACATAGGCTTCCCCCAAGGCTTGCGAAACAGATCGGTCCCGTGCCCTCCGCATCCAACGCGATCCCGCAACCTTAACCAGGTCGTCGCTCCATCTTGTTGGAGGCCTACCTACACTGCGTCAGACGTCCACTGCTGAACATAGGCCACCCCAAGGCTCGCGAAACAAATCGGTCCCGTGCCCTCCGCATCCAACGCGATCCCGCAACCTTAACCAGGTCGTCGCTCCATCTTGTTGGAGGCCTACCTGCACTGCGTCTTCTGGTCCGTGGAACTACACAAATAACAGAATAACACATATTACTTTTTATCCCGATTTTCCAACGGAATCACATGCTAGGCTTAGTTAGAGACATTAAATTTGGCACATGTTGTCATTTTTGCGAATTCTCGCGGAAATTTTTGGGAAATCCCGGAATCACAATTTAACTGCCAGGCCTTTGTTTACGTGGGTATAGGCTAGCAACTAATAAAACGTAATAATCCCGCAAGTAAAACAGGGGCATCCGACCGTTCGTAATTGGCAACTTTTACAATATTACGGAGGTATTCGGAACGAGTAACTTGCTCTGAATATCTCCGTTCCTTCTATTGATCGAGTCCCTTTTTACGGGAACTCGCTTTTGCCGCGACTTTCGCCGGGTTTCTGGGAAATTATTATGTTGAGTTTTTTCCGCAAAAACTTCCTGAATGTCACTGCGAGGTAGTGTTGCCGAGTTAACAATTTTTTAATCTAAAACAATATAATATTAAACAATTTAATTAATTAAAAAAAATGGATGTTTTTTACTATATAAAATAATTTTGTGATGCATGTGGCGTTAACACCAACTCGAATAATTAAAAAACTGGAATATCGACAATACTTTGAAAAAACTAAAATAGAGCGCAGCAAGATTCAGTTTGGTTTACAAATTGATTTGAGATACGAGCTTTTTTCAAAGTAGTGATTACATGTGTCAAATAATTTCTACCTCTCTCCTCCCCTCTCTACCTCGCTCTCTCCTCACCATAACACTCAATTTCAAATGTAATTTCACACGTAAATTCCAAAAACTCAAAAGATGCGAGCGCAGGTCTGAACCCACGACGTTCGGCTTCAGAGACCATAGATCAAAGCTCTAGGCTACCACGATTTTTTTCGACTTATTTCGCTTTTATTGCATTAACAAGAGTACACAGAACAACAAACAGACAGAACAACAGAGTCGCCAGACTCAAGTGGCAGTGGGCAGGACACATCGCTCGTAGAACTGATGGCCGATGGGGCCAAAATGTTCTCGAGTGTCGTCCACGGACCAGAAGACTCAGTGTAGGTGGGCTTCCAACCAGATTAAGACCTGATTAAGTTTGCGGGAACGCGTTGGATGCGGATGGCACAGGACCGATCTGTTTGACGAACTTTGGGGGAGGCATAATGTTCAGCAGTGGACGTCTTTCGGCTGAAATGATGATGATGATATTGGAGCGTTGTCTAGTTCGAAAACAAATTGAGTTAAAGCGCCGACATCATTATAATCGCGTCCAAGATCCGATAGCAGAAGTAATAAAAGTTAGTTGGAGCAGAAATAGCAATTTGTCGGACTTCGGGCTGCATTCCGCGGATCATCTTTTTAATTCGTTCGGCTTAGGGATGGACTGGGTTGGCTTGGTTAGAACTGTTTTGAACTGGTTAGAACCGGTTTGTGGTAGTTTAAATTGATTGATTGTTTGTTGTTTTTTTTTGACGAATTGTTAGTGATATCAGTAAGCACAGGTAATTCTAGTTGTACTTAAACAACAATCCCGTCTTCGCAACAAACTAACCTGTTTCCGATAATTCCATCATATTGTTCCCTAACTTCCAACAATAATCCCAACCCCCAATTTGTTCCGGGAGTTACGAACGTCCCCACTTTTTCCCGACAAAAGTTTACAATTTTTTATCCCTTCCCCAAGTTGATATATTTGCAAGCATTGTCAACTTTTTCCAAACTCTCGGAGCTTTGACGTAATTGATTTAGGAAACTTTCGCGATATGTTTTGGGAGATATTGATTGGGACATTAAAGTATTATTATTATTATTATACTTACAAAGTATCTTGAGTTGAGCAAAGTCGAATATGGAAAGAATATTTGGAACGTAGGAGTCATCAACATCATTTCTTGCATTTGCAGTTGCATTGCTTGGGGGCAACGTTGTTAATCCGACCCTGGGTATAAAGAAAGAAAGAAAGAAAGAAAGAAAAATATTTATTCGTGACATAATCTTAATAAATTAACAAAGAAAAACGGTAAAAGGTACAAACATTATCACGAAATGGTCCCAACTCAGCATGATGTCGGCCGTGAAGCCGACGCTGGTCTTCCGTTGGAACGTTGGAACCATTATAGTGTAACCATTGTAACCATTGTAGTATTATTAGTATAGTGGGTAAAGTAAGAAGATGCGGGTTTGAAACGTCATCATCATCATCATTTCAGCCGAAAAACATCCACTGATGAACATAGGCCTCCCCCAAGGCTTGCCAAACGGAGTAGAGGCAGAGAGAGACTAGAGGGTTTGAAACATGTCTCATTTTAAAATACGTACTGCTGATAAAACAAGTAACGTGAGGTAAAATACAGCCATTACAATCGATCAACCCACTGTGTAAAGGTAAAAAGGTTTATGCTCATTTTATCGGCGAAGAAAAAAAGAATTCGCAAATTTATAGCCAATTTAACCCGTTAAAGTATAATGAATGTCTCTCGATGTTTATATTTGGGGCAGAATACATCGCCGCTACCTGATCGCTTGGGGCAATAAATCTGAGTTATTGACTCACCTAAGGCTGTGTTTCCACCAGAGATGTGCGAAGTAGCTAAGCGGTGCGAGGCTGTGTAACGAGGATGTGTAACGGTGTGAGTTTCCATCAAAGATGTGCGAGGTAGCTAACCGGCGCGAGGATGCGTAGCGAGGATGTGTAGCGGGCTCTTTTCAAATAAGCGGACGGGGTGCGGTGAGGCGGGAGCGGAGCAACGCCGCCTAGCAACACATCCCTCGCACACATTCCTCGCACACACTCTGAGCTGTTTCCACCAGAGCTGAACTGAGCAAGGATAGGTAAATGAAGTGTTTCTATTGGTTCATGACAAACACATTCCTCGCAACGCATCCTCGCACAGCTCCGGTGGATACGCACCCTTAAGCCGCAATCGCGTTTGTATCCTTTTAGCATATCGTATAGGTGAAAAACTTAAGTAAAATGACCTGTTGTATGCAGTAGTAACGTGTCCGTATAAACAAATTAAGGTTCCAAATTTGAAAAATGATTTTCACTTCTCATGCTCTTAAAATGTTACTTTAGTCTCTGCATATCGGGACTTAAGCTCTTTTTTGATCGCTAGGGATTAAAGTATTTTTTTTAATTTACTTTGGAAACCCCTAAACTGCCAATCACGGTGTTTGTGAATGGAGGATTATTGCCATTTTCAGTGACTGGGCATAGACAATTTTAAAGCTTTCCACAGACCGCAGTGCGCTCCGTAGCGCTCCGTAGCGCCCCGCGCTTCGGTCTGTGGAAGCCTTTAGTTAGGGCGTGGAAATAACCTCAAAAATTACAACTGTATTTATAAAAAA
Source organism: Archips crataeganus (assembly GCA_947859365.1). NCBI lineage: Eukaryota > Metazoa > Arthropoda > Insecta > Lepidoptera > Tortricidae > Archips > Archips crataeganus. The sequence goes on along the minus strand of OX402048.1, from coordinate 1,250,859 downwards.
TATTAAAAAAAAAATAATTTCGCGAAACACGATGAATAATTACGAATATTAATCTATTTAATTATATTAAAGATGAATTCATTTTATTATGCATACTTGTCTTAGTCCAATTAGCTATGAAATAATTTTCAAGTTTGAATCTGTTGGCTAAATATGCAAACATGTAAAGCGTCACTCAACAAAAAAAAAACCGCGGAAAAAAATTAAATTGCTATTTTAATTCTGAACTGACGTCCATTGCTCGTATTGAGCGAACGTTGTATAAAAGTAATATTGTAGATTTGTATAAAACATCGTTTTTTCCTCGCATTCAAAGTGAAAAGTAGAGTGTTTAACGCGAGACTAAACTACCATAATGACACGCGAATTATAGCCACCCTCGCTCTGCTCGGGTGGCTAAATATCTTGTGTCATTATGGCTTGTTTTAGTCCCTTGTTGAACAATCTACTATTAAGCTCCATATCAGTTCTGTGCACTACTACTACATAGACATACAACAGGTAATTTTCTTGAGTTTTTCACCTACATTACATCTCCGTAGTATTGACGTGTGTCTTTAATTTGGACGCTTAAATCAGATACGGCTTGTTGCATGTACCTTTTCGCAGAGTGTTAAGTCCAGACCTCGGGCCTCAGAATATACGGGACAAAATCGATTGACAAGTAGAGAGTTCCTATATCGATAAATTCAACTATCGATGCTTTTGTCATGTTTCTCTATAGTTTTTCCGAATTGAATATTCATAATGTTCTGTTTTTCATAATTTTCATTAGTCATAAAGTGATTTATTTCTGAAACAGTATTTTCTTGGGAATTTTTACTAACCCTTTCAACGCCACGCCTCGACAAAACGTAAACCTGCTTTGAATCTTATGTCATTGTGTCAAGATTACTTTGACACTGTACTTTGTGACACCTATATGTGTCGTTGGCGTTGAAAGGGTTAAAGTAACTTAATGACAACAACATTGCATTCTACAAGATGGCATTTCAAAAAATCCTGAAAACACACATTTTTATACAGGGTAGTCGGCACATGGACCGTCAAAATTTTTTGGGATATTGTTGGGTTATTTGCTATCTTTTCACCCTTTTCCCGAAATCCCCCATTTAAACGTTTGTAACTTTTTTATGTATGTAAAATTATATATTTTTGTATTTAATACTTGGTAATAATAATATTTATAATCCTAATTAATAATCTCAAAGGGACGTACCAGGTTTTTTTACTCCACAAAAATACTGACAATGTGATAAAAATCCAACATTGAAATTCAATTATTAAAAAAGTAAAGACAATTTTGAGAGGTTCATCTTTTAAAATACTTCTTTAGCTTATGACCTTTCTAACGATATTCTACACATTGATAAAAAAATAAATCAGAGTCAAATTACGGGGATATTCCGTCAATAGTGCGGAAATTGTTCGAAATCATCGAGCAAAGAAACTTTATGTTTATGATCTACTAGCCTTCCGTCCGCAACTTCGCCTGCAATAAATTAATTTTCCCGTAGGAAAGGGTATTTTCCCGCTGTAAAAAGTAGCCTGTGACACTCAGAGATAATGTAGCTTTCTAACGGCAAAAGAATTTTTGAAATCGGTCCAGTAGTTTTTAAGTTTATTCGGTACATACAAAAATACAAATCTTTCCTCTTAATAATATTAGTATAGATATAGATGAAGCGGCTAGCATCCACCTTGAACCTACGGCTTTTACCAAATCGTACGTCCATCTCGTTGGTGCGTTGGTGGACGTCCCACGCTGCGCTTGCCGGTCCGTGGTCTCCATTCGAGAACTATTCGGCCCCAACGGTCATAATTATATTCTGCGTGCTATATGGCCTGTCCATTTCCATTTCAACCAGTTAATCCGTTTGTCCATGTCAGTAACTCTTCTATACTAATATTATAAAGAGGAAAGATTTGATTGTTTGTTTGTTTGTTTGTTTGCATTGAATTGGCTCCGAAACTACTGGAACGATTTCAAAAATTATTTTGCCGTAAGAAAGCTACATTATCACTGAGTGACATAGGCTACTTTTTACCGCGGGAAAATACCTTTTCCTAAGGGAAAATTAATTTATCGCAGGCGAAGCTGCGGACAGAAGGCTAGTGTTATATATGTTGTTATATTAGTGTGTAAATATAGTTATTGTATTCGCACTAGTTTTTATTTACTGTCCGACCAGTTAGCTACTTCAGCCTAATTCAACTACCACGATCCCCCAGTTCTGGAGTTCACTTCGAGTATTGTTTCCAGAATGTTCCATTCCTTTTATTTGCCGATCCATTTGGCGCGACTTGATCCCTGTTTGCGCAGGTGCCACCTTTCAAGAACTTTATTTGGGTTCCCTTGAATGTTTAAGAAATTCTAATGTATCTACGTAAAACCGCCTTTTTTACCAACAAGAGGTGAAATACTTTGTCGCTTTGTCGAATTTTCTGGTGTTTAGCTGACAGTTGAATTTTAATATCTCGTGATTTTTTTCTAAAATAACTGTTAGTTCACATGGAAACGCAACGCGGTGAATTTTGGGTGAGGCCACACGAGCGTAATTTTGTGAGTCGTGAGCGGCAGAATTTGGGTTTGCTCCATACAATAGAATAGAATAGAATAGAATAATTTATATTTCGGGCTGCATAGGCCCATATAAAAAATACCATAAAGACTAACATACATATTTATATTATAACTTAATTACTAACACGAGAAGTCTGTGACGTGGGCACTTTCGCGTGGGACAATATGCGGGCTATCACGTGCCACTCACGTGACACAATGTATGGCGCAACCGAAATTCTGCCGCTCACAACTCACAAAACTACGCTCGTGTGGCCTCACCCTTTATCAAAAGTATGCGCCAAAAAGCCTATAGCCTCTCAAGCAGAGGGTCGTGGGTTCAAATCCCGGCTCGCACCTCTGAGATTTTAAATTACCATGAGCTTTACGGTGAAGGAAAATATCGTGAGGAAACTTGCACACACCTGCGAAGAAATTCAATGGTGTCTGTGAAGTTCCCAATCCACACTGGGCCCGCGTGGGAACTAAACCCCAAGCCCTCTCATTCTGAGAGGAGGCGCATGCACTGTATTGGGACGTGTAGAGTCTGGGATGATGATGTTGAACATATCACTTTTAGTATCAGATATTTGGGCATTTCTATTTTTCCTTGTAACCAATGGAGAAATTGTAAATAGGAAGTTAAAATTAGTCCGTGTAGTTATGCACTTTTTCGAGCCTTTACAATAAAAAAAACACGTGACAAACCGGACCAATTCTTCACTTCTTGTAAAACATTGTTAAACTTGTCCGATTTGTTACGTTTTTTTTTTGTAAGGCTTGAAAAGTGCGTAACGAAACGGACTAATAACTCCCTAGTAACAATTTCTTAATTGGTTACAAGGAAAAATAGAAATGCTCATTTTCAACAATATCTCTACCATCGCTTAACTAAACGACATACGCTTTTTCTTATTTATTTTTTCACAGCAGTTATAATACTAGTATAACGTAGCTTCTCCTCGTACCTGATCGTTGATTTTTGGAACATCCTGTATAAAAAATATTTAATCTCAAGAAACCCATACACGATAACCTTAATTTGCTATAATCAGGTATGATTATTATGGCTACGGTCACAAATGGAGTTGAAAGACAGGCTTAAGCCTATGGATATTAATATCCAATATTCCTTTAATAGCTGTCTGTATCGAAAATGATGAGCTAATCGTGTAAGTCGAGGTGCACCAATATAATATACCTACTGGCGGACTTAGTCCAAGCAATTTATATCGATTCATAATCCTAGTTACAGTCATGTTAAGTGAATTTCATTCGAGAATATCGCAAAAAAATAACGATGGGTTGTTTGTACTAAAAGTATTATCCCTTAAATATAAATTCAATGGTTTAGAATTTCTTATTTGGGCAGTAGACAACATACACTATACGTAATTGTATCAGTCAATCAGTGTCATCATCATCATCATCATCATCAGCCTATAACAGTCCACTGCTGGACATAGGCCTCCCCCAATGAGCGCCATTGTGCCCTGTCCTCGGCTAGACGCATCCAGCTTCTACCAGCAGCCTTTCGCAGATCGTCACTCCACCTGGCCGGAGGGCGTCCTACACTACGTTTGCCAAGACGCGGTCGCCACTCAAGAACTCGTTCAATCAGTGTGTTTGTCAGTATTCCCAAAATCCGCACAAAGGGTTTTCGCTTTTCCTTCATCAACCGTACAGCTAAGAAGTGGAATCCCCTGCCTGCGACTGTGTTCCCTGAACACTACAATCTGGCCGTTTTCAAGTCTAGGGTGAATGAGCATTTACTAGGCAAGCGTGCTCCATCGTAGGCCTCATCTTCTTTTTCCATCAGGCGTGATTGTGGTCAAAAGCAAGCCTATGTTGTATAAAAAAAAGATCCCCAAAACCGTACAAAGACTGCAATGCTCAGCACTCCAACTAAAAATGTAGTTAAAAAAAATCGTGCGTGCAGTTCCTCCGCGCGGAAGAAGTGAAACTTCGTAATGTGGAAATGAAAAAGGCACTTATACATCAATATGAACCTTATTGCAATAACTTAAAGAACTAAATTTACTTATGCATCTATGTGTCTAAATTACTCACTAGATGGCGCTTTTATCAAGTCTCATACAAATTTGCACAGACAGTATGAGTTCTGCATCGCACTGTTGAAGTTTTTAACATCCGTTAGTATATATACAATGCGAGATTACTTGCTTCGGCAGTACATATACTAATGCTTTCATACCCCCTCCATGGTAGCGTTAAACGTTTAACGCAACCTTGTTGGAAGTCGCATTAGAAGTTCCACTTTAAAAAACCTTATTTTTATGGACAAACATTTTCATGTCTTTTTCTTAGTGGCTATAATCTCTTTTTCACCGGACTATGTCATACAGATTTGTAACAGCACATTGTCCGATATAATCCTCCTTTAGCTGACCACGTTCATTACGAGTATTAAGGCTTATACAATAAAACTCGTGTACTATGATGGTATTATCATTCACCTTAATCTGTACGGCTTCATAAAATCTGCGCTAGGCGTTTTTTAGGGTTTCGTTCCTAAAGATCGCTAATTAGGCCCTATTACTGAAGCTTTTTGTCTGTTCGACCGTCCGTTACGGGGCTATGTCTTGTAGTCGTAATAGGAATAGACTTGAGACTTTCTGATAGATACGGGAATACTGGGAATAATATCCAGGATTAAACGAAACAGATTTCTTCAGGGACGCTGTTTATCGTTTGACTTATGTCATAGACAATCTCGATACATCAGCTCTTTCACCCTTAGTTGGGAAACCTAAAATAAAAAAGGTGATCAGTTTTGTACGTAATTGCATTTAGGTTTTGTGTATATATGATCCAATAATCTGGTAGTTCTACCAGGAAAGTTTATCGGGAGTTATGAAAATGGGTAATTTATCTGAAAAATCTATTTAAAAAGTTTTTTCACTTGTCATGCTCGTAAAGATGAGTTTTATGTCGAGAAAAAGCTGCATGAAATGGCTTTTTAGTGCATAAAGTAAAATCTTCGTCTAAGACCAAAGCAATCAGGTGCAAACTGCCACAAACTGTAGAAATTAATAAAATTTAAGTTTCTGGTTTTGTTTTATAAAACTGGTGTTTTATATTACAAAATTAATAAAACTAGACCAATCTAGTAGATTTACATTCTACATTATTATAGAAATTGCAATGCATGAAAAATAAGATTAAGAAGAATAAGATAATTTCCTTGCAATCGAAGTGAAAAAGCAATGTAAAACTCGAGCATTAAACCCATTTTCCCCTCTTTTTATACAATCTACTATTTATTGACATTGCACACCACTAAATATGTTAGGTAGCCACCAAACTGCTCGCTTGGTAGTAAGAGTGAGAATCGCAAAAAATTAAAACAGTAAACAGAAGGTTTCTTTTAAATTAACTAATTACAAGAACGCGGGCTGCCTCCCATTCCCATTTATCAAGGAAGCGACATCTTGCGTTACGAGAGGAATATTTTTAAAAACATTGCAATTAGTATAATTGCAACGGCTTTGTTGTGTAAACTGTTTTATTAGAGCTAATTTTAAGCTTCTTGTGCGAATTTAGTTAAGTAATGGTACGTTATGTAAACTCTTTACTGCACATGAAAATATAAAAATAAAAGTACAATATATATACACAGAAAAAAGTACAAATGTAAACTTGTAATGAAAATATACGGATCACTCACGTTTTAAAACGATTTTAACTCGGCGTGTTTCGGGCTAGTCCGTAGCCCTTCTTCCCGGAGCCACACATCACGGCGGCTGCCAATCGCGCACACGCGCATATTCCAATTATATTAGGTCGGGGCAAAAGTATTTTCGTATTTTTCATACACAGAAAAATGTTTCATACTAAAAACCTCATCTTTCACACTAAAATTTCCAGACATGAAACGCTTGAACCACATTTGTGCTACTCTTTTTGATACCGCATTAGGTCCATAAACCGCACAAATTTTATTCGCGGCGTTTGTCGCATTTTTACCTTTTTTTTAACCTTTAAAATTTACCGAATTTCTTCGTCACATACTTCATTTTGCTTGCTTGAAAAACAGTTGAAAAATGGCGGGAACTAGTTTTTTATTTATTTATTGCATCTTCAGATTCAGAATGTCAACATTTAATGGTATTAAAACCAGCCAGTTACATTCAGCACAGCCAAAGAGGTTTGATTTCTAATAATACATCAAAAATACGAAAATACTTTTGCTACCGAATTGAAAAGAATTATGTCGTCAACATAACTGAGCAAATAATTGTCCAGTTTTTAAATTACGGGCCAATAAGTACAACTAGAGCTAAAACTAAATGCTAGTGAATATATAAAGTAGGCATCCCATTTATAAAACTTCTTCTTCCACTAAAATGTTCCATTTACGGACAAGCTCTATACTTTTTGCATCAGCAGCGTGGCAGAAAACTCATTTCCTGGGTCCAACGCTCGCTCTCCAAATTGGAATGCGCCATGATTGACATCTGTCACTTTTCCCGCGCTTTTCGGCGCTGTGTTCCGTTTCGCACTACAAACGTTATGTTGGAGAATTTATTTCACAAATTTAAATCATACTAAAACATTTTTTTTTGCATTTTAGTGTTTTTTTTAGTGAAAATACGTAGAAATAAATATCAGAGTTGCTTCCAAGGCCATCCACGCTTTTTACGAAAAAAACTCACTCACTAGCAGACGCCCAAGATACAGGCGTATTAGTTTGGAGTTTGATGGATATTTCGATTTTGTATTGTTGTGTTTAAACAAAGATTTTGCGTTTTTTTCTCTACATTGCATTGCTCGATGCGTACTGGCCGCTTTTTAATTAAACTCGATTGTTTCAGGTAAACGCATCGCGAGTGGGAACGGCGTACACGAATTAGGACTGCGATAAATCGGTGCGATTAATAAATGAACAGAGGCGAGCAACATGGCCTCCTTAAAAGGTAAGCACCTGACGCTGTCGCTTGTAGCGACTTCTAGCGCCATCTAGTCATCAAGTAGATAAACTGCAACATTCTGAATCACACTACCGTAAAGTCGGAGTTATTATCATCATTTAAGTCAAAAGACATCCACTGCTGAACATAGACGTCCCCCAAGGTTCGCCAAACAGATCGGTCCTCGCCATCCGCGTCCAACGCGTTACCGCAACCTTACCCACATCGTCACTCCATCTTGTTGGAGGCCTACCTACTACCTAAAGAGTGTGTTGCTACAAAACTGCTGCATAACGTGGTGTGAACTTTGAATCATTAACAAATACACAAACGGACACGCACACTGACATACCCCCGCCGCCGCCGCTGAAGTAGATTAAAGCGTGTTTTCCCGTGGGAATGATACGTTTTCCCGTTGTTAAAAGTAGCCTATGTCACTCTCTAACCCATCAACTATGGCCATACAAAAAATCACGGCAATCTGCCTCTCAGTTTCGACGTGAATGAAGGACAAACAAACAAACAAACAAACACACTTTCACATTAATAATATTACTAGCTGATGCCCGCGGCTTCGCTCCCGCTTAAGTAGATTAAAACGTGTTTTCCCGTGGGAATGAGATATTTCTCGTAGTAAAAAGTAGCCTATGTCACTCTCCAGCCCTTCAACTATGACCATACAAAAAATCACGGCAATCTGCCATTCAGTTTCGACGTGAATGAAGTACAAACAAACACACTTTCACATTTATAATATTACTAGCTGTTGCCCGCGACTCCGTCTGCGAAGAATAGGGGTATAAGAAATAGCCTACGACCTATTATCAGACCTACCGAGTGTGGAGGAAAAATTTGATAAACATCGGTCAAGCCGTTTCGGTGGAGTTCGATAACAAACACCGTGACACGAGATTTTTATATATTAAGCTAGCTGCTGCTCGTGACTTCGCCCCGCTGAAGTAGATTGAAACGTGTTTTCCCGTGAGAATGAGATATTCTCACGTAGTAAAAAGTAGCCTTTGTCATTCTCCAGCCCTTCAACTAAGTTTATATAAAAAAATCACGGCAATCCGTCTCTCAGTTTCGACATGAAGGACAAACAAACAAACAAAAATATCAAGTATTGAGTATGGATCAGTACGATGTTATAGCATGGCAACAACTACAAAATGCCGGCTTACGCTTGGCCGGCCTCCAGCTAACGTCAACCAATAGGCTCAAGGCATTTTAACTATTAATTCGGCTCGTAATGAAACTCAAATCAATTTGTAATCTCGCGAAAGTGACTTTTGTGACAGATTTAATTCATTAGCTGATAAATTCTGTCCTCTCGTTGGACCTTTTCGATCTTATAGCAGTCGACGAAACTAAATCACGTAGGTACGAGGGTGGAACCTCTACACAGTAAATTTCCCAATGATTTCTTTGGCAGATGTAGCGAATATCAACATGATATTTGCAACAAAAAGGTTCCATCCTAGTACGCATTTGGGAATGTCTAAAAAAAATTACCAGTGGTTTTTATATTTTTTTTGTATAGAAAAGTCAATTATAAGAAACTAATTTCAATATTTTGTCATATAGTTCTCTAATTTTTTCAAAATTAATTATTGAAACTATTTTAGTTGATGACGTCAGATTATAATTGAGGGCTCCAACAATGCCAAATTTCTAAATCTATCTAAATGCGTACGATAAGGCAACCCCTTTAATTATTTTTTGCGTAGTGGTACTCTATACACTGTGTCACTTTACTGGCACTGACAAAGTGCTAGATGACAGACAGCGGGTCCAAATCAAACTCCGTAGTATAATCCACGCGTAAATTGTGAAGAATTCTAACCACACAGAATAAAGTACGACTTGAACCGGTCACGCAATTTACACCAATGTCAAATGAAAGTCATTGCTTATTTGTTCTACAATAAATTCATTACATAATATTAAAATTAAATAACTACAGAAAACGATTTAAAAAGCATTTATCTCGAAATGGTTTTCGATTTTCTATACATTGCAAAAAAATAGACATCCCCAAGGTTTATACAGGGTGTAACCGTTAAGTGTAGCCAGGCGATTATTCCGTAAATAATACCTGGAGGAAAATAGCATCCTGCCTGAACTACAGTCGGGTTTTCGCAAAGGTCGATCAACTGCAACTGCGTTACTTGATGTAGTCGACAACATCTTACAGGTAAGGGATGCTGGCAGAAGTACCATTTTGGTTCTTTTGGATTTCTCCAGGGCTTTTGATTGCATCAATTTGTCCTTGCTATTATCTAAGATGTCATATTACGGATTTGATGCTATGGCGATTAGGTGGTTTGACAGTTACTTGTCTGGCCGGGCGCAAACAGTTGAGTTACGCGGAATGCATGGTGGTGTTTTGCGGTCTTCTCTTAGTCCTGTTAACAGAGGAGTGCCGCAGGGTTCGATTTTGGGTCCGCTGCTTTTTATAATTTACAGCGCTGATATCGTTTCCTGTATGGAGAACTGTAAATACCATCTTTACGCCGACGACTTGCAACTGTATGCATCCAGTGTGCCTTCAGATGCAGTCACCGTCGTGAAGAGCATAAACGCGGACCTTGATCGCGTTTTTTCCTGGTCGGGGAGGAGCTGTCTGGCTCTAAATCCTAGAAAATCTAAGTATCTTATATTTGGATCTAAGCATCAAATTCGTAATACTTTGAAAAATCTGGCTACCGAGAATGTTGCTGTCATGGGCGAACCAATAGAGAGGGTAGATGTAGCAAGAAATCTTGGGCTAACTATGGACGGCGAGCTACGCTTCGAGAGCCATATAACTCAGTTAGTTAGCAGCTGCTTCTATCGCCTTCGGATTCTTTACAATATTCGTGATTACCTCAGTGTGGATTTGCGTGTCCGACTGTGTGAATCACTCGTATTGTCTAGATTAAATTATTGTGATGTCGTCTATGATGGTTGCATACTTGGTCGTTCTAAGAGATTGCTCCAGCGAGTTCAAAACGCATGTGCTCGTTTTTGCTTCAGAATCCCTCCTCGGTCCCATGTCACTCCGTACTTGAACGCTGCTAATTTGCTTAAGATGCACAATCGCAGGCACTTGCATCTTGCAACCCTTTTGTTCGGTGTAGCGCGGCACAAGACGCCTTCGTACCTTTTTGAAAAAATCACATGGTCGAAAAGTGTGCGCAGATTTAAGGCTATTGTTCCGCCGCACCGGACGGTGGCGTTTCGAGGCAGCTTCAGGTTTGCGGCGTCTAAGTGCTGGAATGACATCCCCCCTCCCATCCTAGGAGTGACTAGCAGGTACACCTTTGGGCGAAAGCTCAAAGGCTATTTGTTGTCATTTCAGAAAACTTAATTCCTTTCCTTTCCAGCACTATTTCACAAAACTTCTTTGATTTTTCTTTGTCTCGGTTATTTCACTTCTTGTTTTAATCCGCGCAGAGTTGTATACTTGGCAAGTGAGTTATATTATAGTATAGTAATTTATGATTAAGTAATTTTGTTAAAATTATTCGTTTTTATGATCTACAAATTATCCATTTACGCATGTAGTTTATGTAGTTCATCGCTTATATTTATAAGTGTACATTTTATCTATCTGTGTGGCGTTCCGGGTATTACCGACAGTACTGGCTGAAAATCAGCGCTGGGGTGTTATAAACGCCTCAGCATTATGCTGAGCCAGTGTCCAATTTGCAACCGCAATGACACACTCTATTTTTAGCCTTTGTATTGTCCTTTTTGTTAAAGTATTTATGTGTCTTGTGTTGTTGTAAATAAATGTATTTTCTTTCTTTCTTTCTTTCTTTTTTTAAATATAACAGATATCAGAAAACTTTGAACTGATATCGAAAGTAGGTTATTTAATGAGTAAAATGGCATCAGTCACTTGTTATAATTATAACGAGAGATATCCAAAATTTTGACATTAAGCACTCCCATACATTTAGTTCCAAATTAGTACAAAGGTTTTAGTTTCCTTATTTTAAAAGGTTAGTTTATACAAGCTTATTGATATTTAAGGAAACTGTTATCATTATCAACTTAAGTATACCTTGTTGAGTTTCTTGCCGGTTTCTTCTCAACAGGGTTTTTTCCGAACCGGTGGAAGATTCTTCGACGTTCATAGGAGCATCAATTGATGCCTAAATTGAATAAAGAATTTTGACTTTGACTTTTGACTTTGAAGTATTATAGCTATCTTTTAAGTGAATTAAATCAATATCATTTTTTGCGATGAAACAAAAAATTAACGTTTTTCGGATTTACCCTTTGACATGACTACTTGAAGCACCCTATAGGTTTTGATTCCCTTGCGAAGGCTCAAATGGCTGTATCTTTAGATTGCGTTAACTTAGAAGCTTGATGTTTTTGTAGCTTCAAACCGCAGACATAATTTTTTGTTGTAAATTTCAACTTCATATTGCCAGGCGATTCTGAAAAAAAGGATATTGACAGACAGACGGTTAACAAAGTGATCCTAATAAGGTTTCCGTTTTTCTGACATAATTTAATTTATTTCTGAAACTGTATATTCTTCAGATATTTTATAAAACAAATTAACCTAACCTGTATTCTATAAGATGACATTTCAAAAAGTCCTAAAAAATGCACGCTTCTATATATTTTTATGACAAACGTTGTTATGACAAGTGAAATTATGGCAAATGAAAGGGACCTATGTAAAAGAGCTAAGGCTAAGGACCTAGCCTAGAATATACATGTTGATTTACAATTTGTGACGAAGATCAAGTCACGAACTGCTAGTACGTATAAGTTTAGTGACGACGCTTGTCGCATTTTCCAGCGCGATAGGCCCGATATAGGTATACCGGTGCCAGTCACTGTGAACAGATAATTTTGCGATGCAGACAGCCTCTCAAATATTACACGACAGTTTTCTAGTACTTTAATTTAACATATTGCAAGCACAAATCGTTAACTCTCTAAATTCCAATTACTGGTGTCAAATTGGCTACTTTCCTAACTAGTCAGTCTTCTAGATTATCAAAAAATATTGGACACGTATTTTTTATTTTGTCAATTAAACAAAAAATTACGAAGATATGGCGCGTTGAAGTTTCGCGTGACGTCACTTGTTCCTATACTTTGTATGAGCGTTTTAGGAACAAGTGACGTCACGCCTCGTCACGCGGAACTTCAACGCGCCATATCTTCGTCATTTTTTGTTTAATTGTCAAAAGAAAAATTACGTGTCTATTCTTTTTTGATAATGTAAAATACGGACTAATAAGAATTATTATTTTTTTACCTAGGAAACATCCCTATTCTATAGCACACACGAAATTTAGTAAATGTGCCCAACGGTATTAGTCATATTAATTTTTATTCTATGCCAGTAAAAGATATGGTCCATAAATAAATTAAAATAAATCAACTGTTTAATCACTTGATATTATTGCTATGTTCGGTTGTTCTGTTAAAATAAATGCCCAATGCGTCGAAGACCCCTTCCGCAGTTAACAAAAGAGTTGATAACTTTGAAACAGCTGAACCAATTTTGAAAAACATGTCTATAAAATTGCGAGAAACCTGCTTTCAAATATAAAAAAAAAACCACATCCAAATCAGTTCACCCGTTTAAGAGTGTATTTTTTTATTTATTCAAAAAGAAGCCACTATAGCTAAACCGTTTAAATGTGTCCTCGCCCGCGCGGTACAGGGGCTGGGGCGGGGGGGGGGGGTTTGGACGACAAAGGGGGCGGAAGAGGTGCGGGCGGCGAGCGCACCTCGTGTGCCTGTCGCCCGTACCTCTCCCGGCACCCGTGCACTGGGCCTGCGTGAGAACTATGGCCCTCTTTCTTTTTGAAGTGAAACTTCTAATGCGACTTCCAACAAGGTTGCGTTAAACGTTTAACGCTACCATGGAGGGGGTATGAAAGCATTAGTATATGTACTACCGAAGCAAGTAATCTCGCATTGTATATATACTAACGGATGTTATAAACTTCCGTAGTGCGATGCAGAACTCATACTGTCTGTGCAAATGTATGAGACTTGATAAATGCGCCATCTAGTGAGTAATTTAAACACATAGATACATAAGTAAATTTAGTTCTTTAAGACAGCATTAGGACTTTCAAATTTGCCGCCTCCAAGGTTTGGAATGATTTTCCACCACCCCTCCGAGAACCCATGCCACTGTTAAAATTCAAACAATCACTCCAAAAACATCTTTTAACAGTACAAAGCAATTCTTGAGGCTTCCTCATAGCGGTGTATGTTCACACAAACACACACGCAGACACACACGCGCACACACACACACAAACACACACACACAAACTCGCGCGCATGTACGCATGCAATCACATACCAAATTTCGTAAAAATTATATTATGTTTAAAATGAGCACGGAGCCCACTGGCTCCGCGAACTTGTTGCTGCTCGCGTCCGACCGAGCTCTCGCCAGGGCCCAGTCTGAAAACCAGCGCCGGGCCTTGTTGCCCAGCTTATGCTGAGACTGGGACCCATTGTCACCTAATTGGCTACTTTCCTAACTAGTCAGTCTTTTAGATTATCAAAAAATATTGGACACGTATTTTTTATTTTGTCAATTAAACAAAAAATTACGAAGATATGGCGCGTTGAAGTTTCGCGTGACGTCACTTGTTCCTACACTTTGTATGAGCGTTTTAGGAACAAGTGACGTCACGTCTCGTCGCGCGGAACTTCAACGCGCCATATCTTCGTCATTTTTTGTTTAATTGTCAAAAGAAAAATTACGTGTCTAATATTTTTTGATAATGTAAAATACGGACTAATAAGAATTATTATTTTTTTAACTAGGAAACATCCCTATTGTACTATATTTTTTATTATTAATTTAATTTACTTTTTCTTTTTCATTGATTTTTGTTTGTTTTGTTGTTTTTTTTTGTTATTTTTACTTTAAAGGCATGTTGTTTTTCTTTTCTTTTTAGTGGCAATAAATATTATTTGAATTTTTTTTTCTGTTAAAGAGGCCAGCCAAACGAACTAGTGGGTCACCTGATGTTAAATGATCACCACTGTCCATAGACACCCGCAACGCTTTACACGATGCCAGGGCGTTGTCGGCCCTGGGAAAAGGAGAGGGAATAGGGGAGGGGGAGAGGCATTGGGCCCCCGGCGCTCTCACTGACCGTACGAAACGCAGCAGGAGTACTGCTGATTCACGCCGGTGTTCTGTGAGAGGGTGGTGCTGCCCCGGTCGAGCCGGCCCATTTGTGATGCAGCGGCTAGCTACAACATGGCTCTACCACTACAAAAATTTGAATTTGAATTTGAATTTATTGCAATAAGGTTCATATTATTATTGATGTATAAGTGCCTTTTTCATTTCCACATTTATACGGAGTTTCGCGGAGGAACTGCACGCAACATCTTTTTATTTCTGTCTTTCTTTCGTTCTGAGAGGAGGCCTGTGCCCTGCAGTGGGACGTGTATAGGCTAGGATGATGATGACAATGATGAAAGGATTGAAAGGAATTGGGTTGTTACCAACGCACGTAGGAGGATCCACGCCGACTCCAGATAAACAAGTTTTTTCACGACACTGCTCGAAAATGTGGCCATAGATAACCTAAATCCAGTACTCAAAACTGCCTATATATGTACATTTAACAGCTGACTCATTTATGGCGCACAAACACGACAACAAAGTTACACTAACCGAAAACAGGACGTATCAGTATATGTATTTCATTATACGATACGACTTTTTGAAAGATAATTTCTGAATTTCATTCCTGGCGTGCTGAAACGACATTATTGGACCAATCAACAGTAATCGTCTGCTGCATGCGATGGATGGATGGATGAATGGATGGATGGACGGACGGACGGACGGACGGACGGACGGACGGACGGACGGACGGACGGACGGACAGACGGACTGGATGGACGGATGGACGGGATGGACGGGATGGACGGGATGGACGGGATGGACAGAATGGACGGATGGACAGATGGACGGGATGGTCAGGATGGACGGATGGACGGATGGACGGGATGGACGGAATGGACGGATGGATGGACGGATGGACGGATGGACGGAATGGACGGGATGGACGGGTTGGACGGGATAGACGGGTTGGACGGGATGGACGGGATGGACGGAATGGACGGGATGGCCGGAATGGACGGGATGGATGGGATGGACGGGTTGGACGGGATAGACAGAATGGACGGATGGGCAGGATGGACTGGATGGACGGGATGGACGGAATGGACGGATGGACGGAATGGACGGGATGGACGGGATGGACGGGATGGACAGAATGGACGGATGGGCAGATGGACGGGATGGATAGGATGGACAGATGGACGGGATGGTCAGGATGGACGGATGGACGGATGGACGGATGGACGGGATGGACGGAATGGACGGATGGATGGACGGATGGACGGATGGACGGAATGGACGGGATGGACGGGTTGGACGGGATAGACGGGTTGGACGGGATGGACGGGATGGACGGGTTGGACGGGATGGACAGGATGGACGGGATGGACGGGACGGACGGGACGGATGGACGGGATGGACGGAATGGACGGGATGGCCGGAATGGACGGGATGGATGGGATGGACGGGTTGGACGGGATAGACAGAATGGACGGATGAGCAGGATGGACGGGATGGACGGGATGGACGGAATGGACGGATGGACGGAATGGACGGGATGGACGGGATGGACAGAATGGACGGATGGGCAGATGGACGGGATGGACAGATGGACGGGATGGTCAGGATGGACGGATGGACGGATGGACGGGATGGACGGAATGGACGGATGGATGGACGGATGGACGGATGGACGGAATGGACGGGATGGACGGGTTGGACGGGATAGACGGGTTGGACGGGATGGACGGGATGGACGGGTTGGACGGGATAGACAGGATGGACGGGATGGACGGGACGGACGGGACGGATGGACGGGATGGACGGATGGGCAGATGGACGGGATGGACAGGATGGACGGGATGGACGGGATGGACGGGACGGATGGACGGGATGGACGGGATGGACGGGATGGACGGGATGGATGGATGGATGATTATGATGATGATGATGATAATGATTTCCTCGCATTAGTCGTGAAAAGCACAATGTTTAGTCTCGGCCAAAAGTGCAATAGATGGACTCGTACTTTCGAGGGCCTCCGCTACGCGTCGGCCCTCAAACAAACTCGTCCATCTATTGCTTACTTTCCAGCCTCTACAACAATGTACTATAACTCCCACTTAATGAAACGAAGTTGCCAACTCCTGAACAAACTTTGTTCTGTCGATACGTGATGTTGTAAATCGTGAATAATGAAAATTGCGAACAATAATTTGTTTACGGTGTGAAGTGATTACGATGTGTTTGGAGTTTTCTGATGCTTAAGGTTTAAAATGGTATGATATTTCAGACAGGACAGATTAAGTACCTATCTATAACCTGACTATAAAAGTGCTTCACTGCGAAGTAAACAATTTTTTTAACAAGTGTGCCAAAAAAGGTTGTTCCTAAATGCTCCAATGAATGACAGTATATCTTGCTAAGTACACTCGATGAATTACCATCCGACACATATAAAGAATATGTAACAATCGTAGTAGATGTAAGAATATTGTCAAGGATTTATTGTTATTAACACCCGACGCAAAAACGACGGAGTCTTATACATTTGACGTGTCTGTATGTGTGTGTGTGTATATGTGTGTGTCTGTGGCATCGCACTCCCGAACGTTCGAAACGATTTTGATTTGATTTTTTTTAAAAAAAGGTCATTTATTTGGGATTTTTCTTAGCTATATGTTTGATGAAAATCGGTGCAAGATGGCCGCCGCCGCCACAATATGGCGGATTATGTATTTTTTCACAACTCATGGGTATCAAATGAAAGGGCTTGACTAGTTGAATATTATACACTATGATAAATTTAAAATCCAAGATGGTCGCCACCACAAAATCAGGAATTACATGTTTTCGAACGTATTGCGTTGGGGGTTTCTAAAATTTTTAATTTTTAGGTTAGGTATTAGTGCTTTAATGTTGTAAAACGTCGTAACAAAAACTACAATTTGCTTTTGTAAGCATATACTTTACATTGAGGTTTCGCCCACTGTTTTAAATATTCACTGTAAAAATAATTTCTCTATAAATAAATAAAAAAGGCAGTAGCGTGGGAGTAAAGATTTTCGGTAGAAGTTCCTGAGGGCGAGAGAATCGTGAGTTGAGTATGATTTCGGATGCGATACCTCGTAAAAAAATTACTGGTGGCAGACGGACAGACATGAGTGATCCTATGTGGCTTCCATTTGGTCAGTCGAATGTAAACCTATAATATTTTTGAAAGACCTATTCAAACACACAATGAAATATACGAGAAATCATCTTTCCAACACTTAAAGTGGGCTTGATATATATTTTTTTAATATTTCTAGTTCGAATAAACCATTTATCGATTCAAAATTATAGCTAAACCGTTTAAATGAGTCCTCGCCCGCAAGGTACAGGGGCTAGGGGTAGGGTTGCCAGGTGTCCGGCTTTAGCCGGACATGTTTGGCTTTTTGCGGTCGCGTCCGGCCAAATATGTACGTGTTCGGCCTGTCCGGCTTTTGTCAGGCTTTTTGTCAGAGTGGCGATTCGTACGACGATGGGCGGACGAGCGCCCGAGCGGACAAGGACGAGCGGAGAGCAAACTGTCTTCCGCCCGCGCATCGCGCCGTCCGGCTTTCGTTAGGCTTTTTATTACTATCGCACTGCGCGCGCGCACGGGCTTGCCCAGTCTTGCCACGCCGCCCCCGCCCGCATTGGACGGACACATACACATACTCAAAAATCCCTTTTTTTAGCATCTGGCTTTGGAATTCAAAAGTCCCACTTTTAAATGTGTGTTTTATTCGATATTTTAGTCAAAAATCCCTAATTTTTCTTAATGTCCGGCTTTGGGACCCAAAAGTCCGGCTTTTTTCACGGGTAAGTTCGGCTGTTTGATTTTTAGAGATGGCAACCCTAGCTGGGGGTATGACAACAAAGGTGGGGGCGAGGACTCAGTTAAACGGTTTAGCTATACATTTGAAATTTACCACGAGCTTTACGCCGGAGAAACCTGCGGATTATGCAGTATAATGATTGCGGAACCCTGCACTGCGCGTGGCCGACGCTTGGCAAGTTTTATAATTTGTTTTGTTCCATCAATAAGAGTTCGTAAAAAAAAACGAAGCGAATTCAGTAAATTTTTAACAAAAAGATTCCTTATAACGTCTGTAAAAGGAAAACGTAATTAAAAATGAAACAAAACATCCTTTTTGTTTGCGGTTTTGTTTTTTTTGTTATTTCTTAAGCAAAGTTATATATTTACGTGAATTGATTCAAGCCAGTCAAGTGAAAATCTCGCGCACCGAGGGTTCCGTAGAAATTTGTAGGTACAATCCCAAAATATTTGAAAAATGAAAATGAAAAATCTTTATTTGAACAACAATTGTTTACAACTTACTCACTAGTCTGTCTAACTATCACGGTTCATGAGATACAACCTGATATCAGCTAAACCTACACTAGCCCGGGTCGGCGACAAGCTCTTGCAAGTTCGCACAAGCCAAGCCAAACACCCCTGTTCACAAGCTTGTGCTTGTGGAAGGTTGTCGACGCATGGCAAGCGTGTAGATGTAACTTTAGACCAAGACGTTGAAAAAATAGTAAAAGGTTGCTTACCCACTTTTCTTATGATTGTAGGTATGTTAATGTATATGTATTATGCATTCAATTTCCATCAATCCCTGCCCCATTGAAAGGGTCTTGGCGAAGGGTTTATGCCGAATAGACATTTTATACACGTGTTTAACGTTTGGTAGCATAGCATACGGTTGTGGTAACTCTGAAGATGAGCTCTGGTTGAGTTCGAAACGCGTCAGTGTAGCTTGGTGGTGGTGATGGTTGGGTTTATGTGATTTGTGTGTGTTCGTACAGTGTGGAGGTGGAGGAACTGCATGAACGCACATTTCTTGCATAAACGTAACTATTGTAAGGTCGCGGGTGAGCAAAGTAATTGTTTTAGTTCATTAGTTCATTTTATACACATATATTTTTTTAACCTTTCGATAAAAAGGTGTGTTAAATCCTACACTTACACACTCACACTGAAATTTTTGGACTTCGGTCCCCAGACATAACATCTGCCTGATGAGAGATCTCTCTATTGGAACTACCCCCAAAGTGTGATGAGCAGTGATCGGATATTTCTATGCCACACCGCGAGATGTCAAGTAGAAATGGTACTATGGATTATTATGGATACGCCGTTTGGCCCGCGATACCAAATAAACTGTTCGAAAAATAAACGCTATGTCCGTGTTGGTATTATGTATATATAAAATAAACGACATTCAATAAGCAGAATTAAATAAAAAATATTGGTTTGTTATTTTAATTTTGTACAGACCAAAAGTAATAAAAAATAATATGCTAAATATTCGAAATAAATTGAAGTCGATTGAAGGCAAAGAAGTTTGACACCAGAAAATACCGAAAAATTTTTTTGATCGTTTACTTCGAGAACCAAGTAAGCAAGTAAGAAAACCTTTATGATGGTTTTATTACTGGCCGTAAAACTCTGTAGAAGTTTAAGAATAAGTGCTTGTTTTCTGTCATTTCCAACTAATCAGCAGTTTCATTTCTGTAGATTGAAAAGATTATAATTAATTTTACCTACGTTAAAGATACCTAAGTACATCAAAAATGTGTCCTAATTTGATAGCTTATTTAAGTAAAAGAGAAACAGGATTCTTTACCCATCAGCACACGCTTAGTTATCATATACAAGAACACAGATATATACAAGGACGCAAGAGATTGGGTTTGGGAAAAATTACATTCTGTGAAATTCTTACGGTTTAAGTGTGAATGTGTGAGAACTAAAAACGCGTCTGTATACGGTTGAAAAGCCATATATTTATTTTCACACCTCAGACTGTAACAAAGTTAGCCACTCAATAAAATAATCCTACTATTTTATAAACAAGAAAGTTCGCGAAGATGTTTGGTTGTTTGTTAAACAATCACGCCAACCTTGCTTGCGTAGCTTGATCTAGAATCTAACGCAAACCTAGAAACGTGATAGGATTCATAACAATAAGCTTTACTTACTATTCCGAAGACAGTGATGAAGTAAATAATATTATTATTTCTTTTAAAGGTCTTAGAGGTCAAAGATTAGGTACAAATGAAATTGATATTTTCGAAACGCCACAAGACGAAGTAAATTTTTTCAACCCACTGTGGGTAGGCTGCAATAGATATCTCTCTTCAGGCGGATGTTATGCCTGGGGACCGAAGTCCGTTGGATGAAAGTTGGAAGTTGTATTTATGCAGCCGAGTTGAGAAACTTCGATAGTGCAATGCAGGATGTTGTAATTGGGATGCACCAAAAAAATAACCTATAGTTTTTATATGTTTTTGGAAAGAATAGGATATTTTAAGATACCATTTTCATCGATTTTGAATTTGGTTGAGTATTTAATTTTTTATATTTT
This sequence comes from Archips crataeganus, assembly GCA_947859365.1. NCBI lineage: Eukaryota > Metazoa > Arthropoda > Insecta > Lepidoptera > Tortricidae > Archips > Archips crataeganus. The sequence goes on along the minus strand of OX402048.1, from coordinate 1,229,844 downwards.
TTTTAAGAAATACGTTGGATGGCGTCACAATGAGAGAACCACGTTCCATTGCCTGGAAAAATTGAAGTCGTACATAACATAATCTGTGGCACTACTGATTTGTCTTGTCACTGTCAATCGCTGTCAATAATACAAGCACGGCTTAGGGTCCTAAATGAACCATGACAAAATAGTTTTATTTATTTCTCTTCTTTTAGCTTTGATTATTCCTGTTTGTTTAATGGTGTGATAGTAAATAGATATTTTTTATTAAAATCTGATATTTAAATTCTTTTATATTTACTTGTAACGTAGTAATTTAATAATTCAATTTGTAAAAATTTTGTAAAAATACATTGGAAATACTCGTATACATTTCGGACTTTACGATAAATGACAACTGTTTAAAGCCAGGTGCGTATCATGTGATTAAAGTTCTGTCTTTGTCACTCTTTGCTATTATAAGCAGGACAGCAACATTTCAAACTGTCAATTTGCTTTAGAGTGTAGACCTGCTTTATATCTGCCTTTGTGATGATTCACTGCAGGGGTCAAATGAAAGTAATTACTTAAATTTTCTTTATTTAATTCAGTTTATCATATTTTTGGAATCTGATTTCTGAAAACGCTTCACAAAGCCTATTTATCCAAACGGTTTTCGATTTATTATACGTTGTCAAAAATTGGGACATCCCAATTAGTTTCTTATGCGATGTCTAGATGGCGCTAGTAGTCACTACACCACATACACAATAATGTATTGCCACAACGCAAAAGGCCGAAAAAGAAGACGAATGCGGCAATTACATTAAGTCGCTACTACTTCTCTTAAACTTATTAAATGTTGCTTATTCGAACAACGACTACACGTGCGTGTAAATTATCATTGTTCTGGACCCTCATTCACTGTGAAATACCGAAGCTGCTGAAAATATGTAGGACCCCAAACATTAATAATTAATAGAGTTATTACGTTAAACTATTCGAAAGTTTCCCGCAAACTGGTCAAGTTTTATGAATGAAAATTATCGGCTGTGTTGTTGGCTCAACATATTGTTAGATACGTGAAATTGTTTCAGAAGGTTTTTAAAATACAGTGAACAATACATTATTGTCTATTTAGTAATTTTCAAACACACTTAGGGGGTGTTTCACCACCTTATTGTCAAACTGCTTGTTACGTAACCAATGAATAAACTAAGTACTGGACAAATCTGTCAGCTAGTGTTTTTTCAGTTTCACCACTCCGGTCCTATGCAAACTAAGTACCACTTAACTAATCGTGAGTTTAACAAAAAGTCGGAATGGCAACGTCGCATTTCACGACCACGCGTTCCTGTTCGCACACTTTCGTTCAAAGAGTCACTCATTATTAAAGCAAAAGAAATGGTTCACTATATAATTTTTGAATACATCTATTTTTTTTGCATAAACAAATATGTAACATTATAATTGATCCAAAAACGGTATTTATTTACGATACTTTGTTAACAATAACAAAGAAAAATAAAATCACGTAAAACGAATCGAAAAGTGGCGCCAAACCATTTGACAGATAAACTTTTTTTTAATGGCGACATACAAGTTCAGGTAGAACAAACGATTGAGCCACTGAAAAAAAGATTGTTATTAAAAAATATTACGAAATTTTGGATTTATTTTTACATACTAAAAGTGTACCTACATCTTTTTATTCAAATCTTGATATTTAAATTATTTTATGCAATTTAGCATGACCTCTTTCTTTAAAAAATAAAAAATACTTTGATTTATTTTTCTGAAACCGGCTGAAGGGCTCTCCAACCGTGGCCACAAAAAAATAAACTAACTTTATGTGACGGATAAAAATGCTAAATGTCACCTGATCTGATGGTCAAATTAAGAAACAGTTTGTCCGTCACTTAGCGCTAATCGAGACTGGTGAAACAGAAATTTTAATTCCATCTGTCAAATAAGGTTATGATTAAGCTAATCCGCACTTTAAGAAATGTGGTGAAACAGCCCCTTAAAGTCAAAGTTACAATATCTTTATTAAATTTAGGCTATATGTAACAAGCACTTCTGAATATCAAAGAATCTACCACCACCGGATCTTCATATTATTTTACAACTTTGTTGGGGAATTTACTATTTAGATCTATGCAAAATTACAGCTTTCTAGCACTAATAGTCTCTACGCTAAGTCACGGATGGACGGAAGTACGGACAGATGGACAGAGTGGACAGACGCACATACAGACATCTACGGAATACTAAAAACGTGTTTTATACATATACATAAATACAAACTGAAATATAGATGCACAGAAAAAACCCCAGAAAAAAGACCAATGCTGGGAATCGAACCCAGGTCCTCAGCATTCCGTGCTGCGTGGTTACCCCTACACCATCACTGGTCTAGAGGTTAGCGACGAATCCTTCCCATACATCGTTCATTTCAGTCTGTTATAGTCACCTTATGCAGTGATAATACTCTAAACTTGTAGCGATGATGATGATGATGATGGTTGGTTGGATGGATGCTGCTTTCTCGGATTTTTATTTTATTTAACGAAAGAGATAAAGAAGCTTTGCCACAAATCGGAATCCTACGCGGACAAAGTCGCGGGAAAACTCTAGTAACTAATAACTAATAACAGTAATACCAGTCGATTACGGCATATAGTATAGTACAAATTAGGCCTGTAATACCTACTTATTCTGGTACACTGGCGAGCTACATTACATTACGTGTATTTAATTATACTCACATCAGCAGCCTCTGTCTGCGTAATGCGATATAACTTACACTCCGCGTCAAAATTAAAGGAAAACCTGTGTTTTACTTAGTCCCTGTAGCACGAGACCTTCATATCAATTAGGTAGTGTTATTAAGTAATCTCTTGTCTTTTTTAATTACTTGCAAATTTCAATAGAAATTTTAAGAAAAAATTCACAAAAAAATATTTGGAATTTCCCACGATATACGTAGGTATACGGTGAAGAAACCTGTATTTATACCTGCGAAACAAAGTTGGTGAAGTTCACAAACCGCACTGGCCTCTATTGAGAATTTCAGCCCAAACCCACTCCTTCTGGGAGGCCTGTATATCTTCTAATATATGAAAATCGGGAACCTATCGATGTTTAGAAAATTTTATTTCCGAAGGTTTAGATTCCCGAAAACTTCATTTGTCCGAAAGAATTTTTTTCTGAAACTGTAAGTATTTCAGGATTTATTTCAGGACCATCGTGTAGAACCCTTTAGGTTAGGTTAGGGTTGTTTTATAAAAATCCTGAAATATTTACAGTTTCAGAAAAAAATGCATTCGGATAAATGAAGCATTCGGGATTTTAAATATTCGGAAAAAAGTATTTCTAAATTTTGATAGGTAACCCTAGTAAGCCTTTATGTAAGATGTGTGTATTTGCCGGAGATTAGTTCAACCAGCAGCTGCATTAAGTAGTTCATTTTGATCTGGAAATTCAGAATTTTTGTGTTTAACAAAAGCACATATATCTCGTCAATATTCAAAGTGTTATGGGGATATTGAACACATAACAGACATGTCCTAACCAAAGTCCGAAGGAAGTAAGATGGATTTTGTATTTACGAAGTCACGTTGAGAACTTCGAAAGTGCGACGTAGAATCAGTTTCTTTAATTGATTACTAGATGGCTGTAGAGTCTACCGCGTCAAAGACGTGAAGCAATCTCGAATGAAAACATTTGGTGACAAATCTTTGCAAGGGCATTCATTTCGTGTTGCTGAGCCATTGGAAGAAATATTCTGGATAATATTTGGTGACACTTAATTTTTAATTCCGTCAATGTCGATTTATTCATCCATTTTTGGGCCACGTTTTATTTTGTTGTACCTTTTGACTTTTTTTTAATTCGGAAAATTTTATGTGATTTCTGCTCAGAATCACGAGCTCTTTCGATCCTACTAGGAGAAAATAAGTGTCCCAAGTTTTTTTTTCTTGCCGTTACCATTTTTCATAGACTTTATATGACCGTAACGGAATGGAAGAATCGAAAATTATATAAAAGTTTTGGAACACTTTTTTTCTCCTAGTAGGTTCGAAAGAACGCGTAGTTTTTTTTATTTTTTTTTGTATTTATTTACTAAACAGAAAAACAATATAACATTTTACAATAATGCAACGAGCAAAACCATACTAAGGTTTAACTGCCGTTAAGCCATTGGCGTTAAGAGTCTTAGTTCTGAGCAGAAATCACGTAAAGTTTTCCGAATTAAAAAAAGTCTAAAGGTATAACAAAATAAAAAAATGTAAATTTTACAGCATTTACAATTGTTGCAAATCGTAATTAAAAAACAAATTAGAAAAAAATTACTGCGAAAACCTCATATTTTTATACCGTTCCTTCATTTTCGAACATCATAATACTTATTGTTTGCCCCATTGCAATGGCCAAAAGTGCACACTTTAATACTTAGCCCCTAATAACGTAGTGCCCTGGTGCGATAGAGACAGCAACACCGCCTCCTCCGCGAGGGAAAAGGTCAGGTAAACAAAAGATGATAAAACGTTTTGTTATGAGCTTAGATTATAATCTTTAGGTAAACAGATAAATGAAAATGTATTTACGTAAAAGATTTTGAGTCCTCAATGGGCCATTTCATAATACGGATATCGTGACCTCAGCCAATAAACGTCCCAGTGAAGCACAGGCCTCCGCTCATAATGAGGCCGTAGTTCTCACGCGGGCCCGGTGCGAATTGGGGACTTCACACATCATCATCATTTCAGCTGAAAGACGTCCACTGCTGAACATAGGCCGTCCCAAAACTCACCAAACAAATCGGTCTTGCGCCATCCGCATCCAAATCGTTCCCGCAACCTTAACCAGGTCGTCGCTCCATCTTGTTAGAGGCCTACCTACACTGCGTCTTCCGGTCCGCGGACACCACTTGAGAACCTTTCGGCCCCATCGGCCGTCAATTCTACGAGTGTTGTGCCCTGCCCACTGCCACTTGAGTCTGGCGATTCTCTGAGCTATGTCCGTGACTTTAGTTCTTGCGCGGATTTCATAATTTCTAATGCGATCCCGCAGAAAAACTCCAAGCATATTAGCCCTCTCCATCGCCCTCTGAGTGACTTTGAGCTTTCTTATGACGCCCATCGTTAGCGGCCACGTCTCAGTGCCATAAGTCATCACTGGCAAGTGATCCCAGTAGTTACAAAGTTATTAATCAAATTGACCTTTGTCCGTTTTTCAAGCTACATTTAGTTCCATTTAATAAAATCCATAATTTTAATGTAACTAGGTATTGGGACAAAAATTGCAAGTAGTTCCAATAATGAAACTGATAATATAACTAGTAAGTTAGCCCGTAGATTGTCATTTATCTCACGAGTAAAGATACAGACAACAGCTAGAAGCGTACAGTAAGTATCCCGAAACTTACGAGGCAAGTTGTCACCGCAGTTGAGTTATCGTGGATGTTTGAGTTGCGCGGCGCCTTAATTACTCTGACTAATGACCTATATGGTATTGTCAACTTGTAATTTTAATCCTCAGGGGTGTTATATACTTGTACTATCAACCAATTTGATTCCTATGCCACTATACCACGGTGCTTTTTACTTCCGTAAACTTTAAGGGAAGATTATTCAGGTCAAATAGAGTAAATTTCTCGAAGAAACTAGTGTCTTAACTCTTACTACTTTTGAGATGTTCAATAGTTAAATTTGATGGCTGAACCAGTGTAAAAAGTCCTTCATTACGTCCTATTATTATTTATCTTTCTAATTTCGTCAGTAAATAATTTTCGATTCATAGCTATTCGCTACAAAGAGATTATTGAGGCGAGTTCGTTCGACAAAACATACGTTTTCTTTTATAATCTTCACTATAAATTATAAATTTTAATAATCGATATACCGCAGTGTCTCAAGTCAAAAGTCTTAAAGACTTTATGGCGACTGAGACGTGGCCGCTAACGATGGGCCTCATAAGAAAGCTCAAAGTCACTCAGAGGGCGATGGAGAGGACTATGCTTGGAGTATATCTGCGCGGGATCGCATTAGAAATGATGAAATCTGCGCAAGAACTAAAGTCACGGACATAGCTTGAAGAATCGCTAGAGAGACTTAAGAGTGGGCAGGGCACATCGCTCAAGAACTGACGGCCGATGGGGCCGAAAGGTTCTCGAGTGGCGTCCGCGGACCGGAAGACGCAGTATAGGTAGGCCTACAACAAAATGGAGCGACGACCTGGGGAGGGTGGTGGGAACGCATTGGATACGGATGGCTTAGGGCCGGTCTATTTGGCGAGCCTTGGGGGAGGCCTATGTTCAGCAGTGGACGTCTTTCAGCTGAAATGATGATGATGATGATGATGTGTGAAGTCCCCAATTCGCACCGGGCCCGCGTGAGAACTACGGCCTCTCACTATGAGCGGAGGCCTGTGCTTCACTGGGACGCTTAAAGGCTGAGGTCACGATATCCGTATTATGAAATATCCCATTGCCCATTGAGGACTCAAAATCTTTTACGTAAATACATTTTCATTTATCTGTTATTATCGGCTAAAAATAAATAAATAAATAAATATTAGGGGACAATCTTACACAAATCGACCTAGTCCCAAACTAAGCAAAGCTTGTACTATGGGTACTAGACGACGATAAACATACTTATATAGATAAATAAATACTTAAATACATAGAAAACATCCATAACTCAGGAACAAATATTCGTGCTCATTTCATCACACAAATAAATGCCCTTACCGGGATTTGAACCCAGGACCTCTTGCTTCGTAGGCAGGGTCACTATACCAACTAGGCTAAAGCGGTCGTTGGTCGGCTGAAATGATGATGATGATGATGATGCTGATACCAGGTACTTTCTGTTAATGTACCGAGCAACGTATCGAATTTAACGGAAATAAAAAAACACGGTGTATAGAATTTTAAAAAAGTACTTTAAAAAATTTATAAGGCCCAACTTTAGACCTGCAAGAAAAATCGTGCCAGTTGCATTACATTGCGGCGCTCGATTGAGCACTCCAAACTCGTTGGCTTTATGGCACAGCAATGATTTTTCTTGCCAATTTAAACCGGGATTAAACGTTTTTGCTCCATATTGAGAAGAAAAAGACATTTTGACAGACACACAGCCTAAATGGTGACAGTAAGACAGACAGTGGAGTCTTAGTAATAGGGTCCCGTTTTTACCCGTTAGGCCCACAACTCTAAAAAGTATGTCAGTTGATTAGTTTGTCATCTCATCATCCCTATTATTTAGCACTGGTCAGGAAGACATTAACTGAAGTAACATTCAAATGCTATTTCAACATGCCCGCCTCTCGCAGCCGACAGTCTTTCTTAATTGAAGCGATCTCGATTTAATATCACAGGTGAGAAAGACGCCATTGTCAAAGCTAGTTCACTCACTACAACAAACGCTACGGTACCTACAGAAAAATTAGCCGAGTGCGAGCTGGCACACAAGAGGTTTTAGGGCTTAATTTTACTATGTCAATCTGTACATATAAAAAGACAAATCTTCGCTAAATGGCTCAGTAAGTCATCAAAAAAAACCGGCCAAGAGCGTGTCGGACACGTCCAGGATATGGTTCCGCGGCCGTTACGAAAAAATCTTTGCATATCTTATTAATTATACTGTTCGTATTAAACAAGCAATATTTTAGGTTATTTTATTAGGTCAGGCAGCTAGTTTCTTTTAAACTACTAATGATTCTCAAGCAAACTTAGCCGTTATAACGCCTTGTTAATTTGACATATTTCCTGCCACTCCGATTTTTTTCATAATCTTAAGTTTGCCGATTCCAAGTCGCTAATTTTATGTGAACAGGAGAGGCAACTTTTGTTTCTTACGGTGTGAATGACCTTTATAAGTGTAAAGCACGGGATTCAGCAAAAGCCCGAAATTTCAATTTGGTGCGCGTTAATTTTCATGGTAGACTTTTTGGATTTAAGTAAGCTATGGCTATGATAAATCTAAAGTGATAAGGAGAAGTGATATCGCGTACTCTCTCGCGCGGGAATTAAGTCGGCTATTTCGGAAGTTGGACTGTCTCCAGGCCGTTTTCATGCTTCATAGAACGCTTGCTTTATAATATTAAATCCGGCCACGGCCACAGCCACTGCGCCCGTGTCGTGTGGCGCAAAAGCCTCGGTATCCTAATGGTTTGACCTATGGGCTCTCAAGCAGAGGGTCGTGAGTTCAAACCCGAGCTCGCACCTCTGAGTTTTTAGGAATTTACATGCGTAATCAAGTATATTTGAAATTTAGCATGAGCTTTACGGCGAAGGAACAAATCGCCAGGAACACAGGCATTTTCACTATAAATGGCGTAGTTATTTTTAAGAGCGTTTATACCTGCTGAGCTGGCAACGTTGCATTTTTGTTAACTTTAGTTAGTTAATGAAAATTAAAAATGTGGTCTATAAGAATTGTTCTAATGTATAAGTTAATTTGTCTACTGCAATAATTATTCGTGTTAGACTTTTATTTTCTTTAAAAACGTACAAATTATTACCTAACGGTGTAACGACAAAACAACACGCCATCGCCTGCAAACTCAACTCTCGCAGCTAAAGGAAAACAGATCAGGAACAGCATAATAGAATGCCAAAGAATCCTCATGTTCAAAACCGAATAACCGTATTCAATTACAAAGAGTTCCGCGTTTAACGACGTGTCGGAGTATTCAATGCTTACATCCGTTCTTTGCGGAATTTGGCCTAATTTGCCACGATTGTATTAGGTGTAGGAGTACCAATTATTTTTCAAGGGTGCCGTTCGATTCGTATAAAAACATAAACGCTTTTTGTATTTAAATAAACATTCTGACGAACAACGTAAATTATAATAAACCATCATTTAACAACAAAGTGCGTAGCTGTTGAAAAACATAACGTTTAAACTACTAACACTCATTTATCATAATGACTTTGGACTAATTTAATTAAAATAAAATACTTATTACAGAAGTTAAGCCTAAGTGGGTTGACAGTTGTTCGATGCGAGAACAGAAAGTGCCTCCGTTTACCATTGCCTTAACTAGGTAAACGCGAGTCACGTCCCGTTGATGCGTTGCCTCACGTAGTGGTAGGCGTCGAATCACGTAGGGGCAGCCGGCGTAAGCTAATTTTCAATACATGCTCGCTCGGCGGCTCTCCCCGTAGCACACGGCGTATATATACGTAACACCTCCACCCGTAGATCAGCAATTATTTTCCCACGTTTAGTGAAAAAATTGCTGGCATTTCATCCCTGGGCTGACCTAGTTCGGGCACTTCCGAATCCTTGTAGCTTAACTGGTGACCTGGGGTTATTTCCGCGGCGGTTTTAAGTTTGCATACCCATATTCTGTATTTCTGGCCCAGTATCACTATAGCGAGTGCACATGCACCGGTTATTGCAACATAGAAGGGTAAAGTTGTGTGATATAGTGCGCTCGATTGGCTCGAGTCAATTTTTAAAGGAGTCTCGGCTGTAATCTTGCTCTGGATGCTGTGAAGCCCTCTTAGGTCAATGGATTTTAAGTTAACATGTGCGGGGATAGTAGCTTGACTCATCGCGTCACCCGGAATTTCAGCAAGTTTCAAAGGCTGGCCCTGCACTATATCGTTGTCGTTCATGATGGTAAATTCCGAGGTTCGGAGGCAGCAGTGAAGTGGAATAGTGACCAAGTAACTTCCCTGCAACGAACTATAATCTTCCCTTTGGCAGGTTAGTTGTACTCTTGTTGGTTGAGGGAAAGAGACAACAAAATGTCGATCATCGAGTCTTTCCATAGCAGGTTTCGTAAGTTGCACCGTTACAACTGGACAGGATTTCTGTAACTCCTGATTCATTATTAGTCGCTGTATGCAGTCAGATGTAGTACGAAGCTGGAGACTGGTTTCTCTCTTGCAGAGGTAACTGTGACTAAGCCTCGGGCATTCTGCCTCCATGTACACGAATGAATTCCCGTGTGTTGCTATAAAAGGATAGGAAGGGATGAGGGCTCGTTGGTCCTTGTTAGGAACGACAGATAATCTATACAGATCATACGTATCGACTGAAACTATGGGAAACTGAAAGATTATGACTATTTGCTTATCATTATAATAGAAGCCCGGTTGTATAATATCATAAAATTCTCTAAGCTCTAAATCTAAAATCCTATCTCTACCGTATAATAATTTTAACCTATCTACCATTCCCTTGAGAACCTTTATGGGTATCATAGAATGGTGAGTGCTTGACGCGCGTATAAAAGCTAAGCAATTCTCTATTCTCATTAACTCTTGTCCTAAATCTTCTACATTTCTGCTTATAATGTCCAAGAGTTGAGCAAACTTTGCATACTTTATTAAACTGTTCTCCCTATAGGCGTTACTTTCCAATATTAATTCTAATGTGCCGTTAATTTTCTTTTGATTTTCCAGTATTATATTTAAAATAATATTGTGGTGATTTATCCAATCTTTATTGAGGCTCACATGGTTATTGAATTCCGATACCATCTTATCCTGATTTAACTGCAAATTCCTGATTAAGTTATTATAATTTACCGCATCCGTCTGGTCAAGGTTACCGGTTACACTTTTAATTACTGAACCGAGTCCGTCTATAAGACCTCTTTTAGCTCGAGCGGGTTCCAGCGAACGTAGCTGTACTAAAATCAAATTCAAGTTATTCAGGAGATAGTCAATCTGGTTCTCGAATAAAAGGTGGGTGTCATTACTAAGTCGTGTTTTGAAAGTCTGTAAGTCCTTAGAAAGTAAGTCTATCTTGTCCTCAATGAAGTCGAGCTGGATATACTGCAGGAAGGTATGGTGATGGGTAGTAAGCCTCATAGGTCCGAGTTTATAAGGTAGTAGCCCTGGTCCGTTAGCTAGACTTTCGAGCTTTATCTCCAGGGCGTCCATCAGGGGGACCGTCAGCAGCAAAAGAATCCTGCAACAATTGCGCATTTTTAGGGATGCGTTTCAATCGCGCTTTGGCTACCGGTCCGCGCTTTTTAGAAGTATATATGCGAATAGGAAGGTCAGCTAATACGGTGTCCTGGGTATATCGCGGGGCTGTTTTCTGCCGGCTGGCTAAAGGGTTCTTAATAAAAACCTGTTGCTGAGGGGTATATTCCACCTCTGGTTCGCGGTTTTTATTCCTGTTCTCTATCATATTGGTACGATTGGTGAGGGAGGTCTCGTTAATTATGTCGTATACCTGCTTCATCTGTGCTCTATGGTTCTCAACATATTGTTGTAAAAGTCGTTCTGTATAGTCGGTGTCAAGTGGGTTTCTTGGGTCAAAGTGTCCGTTTACTAGATCGAAAGGGCGGCATTTCGTAAAACTGTGGACAGAACTATTGTAAGCAATAAGTGCGTACGGCATAAGGTTAACGATCGACTCGTCCTTTCGTTTTAACTTTAGAATGCGGAGGTGCTCAAGTATTGTGGAGTGGAAACGCTCTATAATGCCATTATCATTAGGTGAATGGGGTAAGACCCTGTGGTGATTAATCTTATGGAAACGAACAAATTCTGCGAAAATCTGGTTAGTGAACTCTGTACCATTGTCGGTAACTATGGTCAAGGGGACTCCGTGATGAGTACAGTATTGCAAGAGGGCTTGGAGGATACTGATAGCAGTGCCATCACGTAGGTGATAAGCCTGACCGTACTTCGTAAAAACATCCATGAAAGTAATGTACTTTTCACTATGCACTGTGAATAGGTCCATGTGGACAGTTCCGAAAGGTTTGGACGCCGGGGGTACTATGTTGAACTTAGGCCTTATTGGGTGTCTATCGTATTTACTTTGGCCACAAACTGTGCACTCATTTATATACTTGGTTACGTGGTCCTTCATTTTGGGCCAATAAAATTTCTGCGAGAGGGATAGATAGCTCTCGGTGATGCCACGGTGGTTAGTCTTTCCATCGTGGTACTTTGAGATAATTTCTTGCTGCCTAAGATAATCCCTAACGTTCTCAAGTTCTTTCTTAGTTAACATAAGGTTAAGGGTGGAGCTTCTAAATTTATCTTGAATTATGGGGATAATTTTGAACATAGCTAAGGGTGGTTGTATTAAGAGGCCCGTCCTGACCTTGGGGTTCACATATTCCCTAATTGCATTTACTACGTCAGCTTCTAAGTTAGACTGGGATATTTGAACTGTTATACGAGTATGGGTGTCAAATGGCTTTGTTACGGTCGGTTTCTTTTTCACGTTATCCACTATTGTCAGGATTACTTGCCTATGAAATCTGTTAAGGGGGTCATCGGTAATTGGGACTTCTAGTATAGGGTTTTCTTGACTTGTGTGCGCTGTTGCTGTAGAAGAATTAGCTAAGGCCGGGGGATTTTCCGTAGGAGTGGGTAAAATTGAACATAATTCGTCAAAGACTTGGGATCCAACTTCCTCATTATGGATCTCTATTCGGGATAGGGCGTCTGCATTAGTATTGGATTTACCTTTTTTGTAGACTACTGTAAAGTCGTATTCACTCAGTCGCAGTCGCCATCTAGTCAGTCGAGAATTGGGTTCCCTAAGACTCATCATCCACAGAAGAGGTTTGTGGTCCGTAAGAATCTTGAACTTTCTGCCAAAAATATAAGGGCGGAAATATTTTGTAGCCCAGACTATTGCTAATAACTCCTTTTCTATGGTGCTGTAGTTAATTTCGCTTTCGTTAAGAGTGCGTGACGCATAACATATTGGTCTGTCTGATCCTATAGGTCCCTGGGACAATATGGCACCTATGGCAAAGTTGGATGCGTCTGTGGTAAGTAGGAATTCCTTATTAAAATCTGGATATTGCAGGACGGGGTCATTGGTGAGCAAGGTTTTACATTTTTCGAAACAGTTGGTATAATCACTATCCCAAGTTATCCTTTTCCCCTTCTTTAGACAGTTTGTAAATGGCTTCGTGATTCGGGCGAAGTCGGGAATGAATTTTCGGTAATAACCGAGAAGACCTAAAAATTGTTTTATCTCCTTGGGTGTTTTCGGGATGGGGTACCTCTGTATGGCGGAATTTTTTCCAGGGTTCGGTTTGATGCCATCTCTACTAATGATGTGCCCCAGATACGCAGTCTCAAGTTTTAAGAACTCAGACTTGTCCATCTGGATCTTGAAGTTGGAATCTCTTAATCTCTGGAATACCCTTTCAAGGTTAATCATATGTTCCTGGAGGGATGTGCTGAAAACTATTATATCGTCCAAGTAGACAAGGCAAATTTCGTTTTGGAGACCTCTCAGAACGTTATCCATTACACGCTGAAAGGTAGAGGGTGAATTTTTCAACCCCATGGGCATCCGTAGGAACTCAAAATGTCCATGTTCGACGTTAAACGCTGTCTTAGGAATATCTTGGGGGTCCATTTCAACCTGGTAAAATCCACTAGCAAGGTCTAGTGTGGTGAAATATTGGCACCTTCCTAATTTGTCAAGGACGTCGGCAATATTAGGAATGGGGTATTTGTCATCTATGGTCTTGTCATTTAATTTCCTAAAGTCAACTACGAGTCGCCATTTCCGTTCGCCTGTAGCGTCAAGTTTCTTGGGTACAATCCAAATTGGAGAGCTCCAAGCAGAGTCGGAAGGTCGTATTATTCCCTGCTCCAACATTTTAGAAATTTGGTCCCTTACTTCTTGTCGGTGTATAAAAGGATAACGGTAACTTTTTGTATAAACCGGCAGCTCATCCATAGTCCTAATACGGTGTTTAATTTTGTTAGTAAAAGTCAGCTGCTCACCTTCAATATAAAATACGTCAGCGTAACGAGAACAAAGTAACTTCAAGTTAGCACTTTCCTCGTCATTCAAATGGTCAGTACGGAGTCGAGAGATTACGTCACGCGCACGCGTCACTAACTCAGTGCGATTGCACTCGATATTACAGAGCTCTGCCTGCGCTGGCTGGTCGACGTAGAATATCACGTCGTTTGGAGATGGGTTCTGTACTTCTAAATAACCACGGTTATTCTCAACTACGGTGATACATTCATGGACCATGCAATTGCTAAGGGTTTGTTCCCTTACCAGGACCTCGCCATCCGAAGTGTTAATAGGGACTCTAATTATTTTTGAAGTTCCAGCGGGGATAATTTCCTCATAATAGTTGACGTTACAAGAGTTATACATATGAATCGGGTTACTAGAATGTCGGGTCAATAGAATTTTATTTTTGAGGTCAATTTTAGCCTCCCATCTTGTGAGCAAATCCAGTCCTATTAAACCATCAAAATAGTCATGAAAACGGTAAATGAATAGCTTAATGTCGTCCGTGTCATTTAGTTCATTGAAACAAGGTAACGTTATAGAGTAGTCGTTTCTACTAACTGCGTGAACGTTGGTAACTTCAAACGGGTCATAATTAAGAGGTCTGTCGGGGAAATACAGTTTAACTGCATAAGGGCTAATAAACGACTGGTTAGCGCCAGTATCTACTAAAAATTTTAAAGGAGGGTTGGAAATTTGGATATAAGGTAACTGTCTCTGGGACTGCAGATTTATCTCTATTTTGGCCTTCGTGACTTCCGGTCTAACCGAAAAGAATCATCATCATCGTTAGTACTAGTTTGGCCTTGTTCAGTCAGCTGATCGTCCGTAGTCGGTTCTGCGTAATGTGCGGGGTCATCATACTCGATAAAATTCATAGAGTCAGCATAGCTCGCGTACTCCGGTTCATTATAGTAATAATCGTAATATGGATCTAGGGCATCAGGTGTACATTCATTCAAGTGCATTTCCTGTGATCTAAAATAATTTTGATTTGGATTAGGCATCACCTTAGGGGTAAATGCTTGAACACCACTCATGGGCTTGGGGGTAGAATTAAATTGCGGAGGGTTGTTACGGGGCGGCAATCGGAAAACATTACTTCTCGGGTTGTAGTTAGGTGGCAACGCACGGAACATCTGCTGGGTTCTCGTAGGCATACGATTCTGTCCCTGTTGCTGGACAGGGTTAAATCTGAATGGTTGGGGTGCAGGTTGTAATGGCCTGGGTAAAGCAGGGGCCTGCCAAAGTGGCCTTTGAAGTGGAAGGTTTGGACGGGGCGGAATATATCCCATACTAGAAAAAGGCATGGTAACCTTAGGAACTGGCGAGGCCTTTGGTGGATCGCTGCGCTGTTGTAAATATAACACATTTAATTCCTCTTGAACGAATTCCAGGGCTTTTTCCAAAGTATCGGGGCGCATACACCTTATGCGGGACCCTAAGGGTTCTTTAAGGCCTCGGGTAAAGGCTTGGGTGGCCACCTTCTTATATAACATTCTCTTAGCCTCTATTGTAGTACTTACGCTTTCGTGCAGAGAAATATAGGTCATTAAAGTACTAAGTAACGTCTGACAATGTTCGTAAAACTCCTGAGGTGTTTTATTACCCTGGCAAGCATTAGAGAGGTCACTATATAAAGCGGTCTCGTCTCTCTGGTCCGAAAAATTATTAATTAAAGCAGTTCGAATACCAATCCAGTTATCAGGGATACCATTGGAATTAATAGTACATGCGGCTGTGCCGGTAATTTTATTTAAAATTCCATTAAGAAGGCACAAATTGGCTAAATCACTACCTGGCGTAGCACTTAAATAAGTATGAACTATCTGATCGCAAATTTTAATAAACCTAGTAAGAATATTAGGGTTCCCATCGAATTCTGGGACCAGGCGGAGTGCCTTATAAATCGTTTCCGAATCGTGGGGCATTTCGCTAGTTTGGGAAAGGGTATCTAAATTCAGGTCAAAATCTAATTCTAAGTCGCTTAAGTTCCTATTTAAATCTAGTCTTGTCCCGCGAGCCTGACTCGATGCAGGTTCCCGGGATCCCGAGTTTTTGGGATGGAAAATTTTGGAAAGAGAAAAAAAAAATAAAAAATTAAGGACTAGGGATTAAGGACTAAGGAAGCAAGCAACACGAGAACGATTCAGGTGTACTCACATATGCTTCATTCCTGGTTTTCGTCGCGAATCGATTGCTAGATTCACCTCTTGAACTGCAGCTCGTAGATTCTGGATACTCGGCAGCGGTGCTTGACAGCGACCCGGGTGGCTCAGGAACTCAAAAATCTTGATTTTGAAGGTTTCGGTGCCCGTTCGCGACCCGCGAGTAACCTATCGACTGCGCCAAATATGAAAACAGCAGCCAGAGGTCCGAAGGAAACCAGGAGAATGACTTTGGACTAATTTAATTAAAATAAAATACTTATTACAGAAGTTAAGCCTAAGTGGGTTGACAGTTGTTCGATGCGAGAACAGAAAGTGCCTCCGTTTACCATTGCCTTAACTAGGTAAACGCGAGTCACGTCCCGTTGATGCGTTGCCTCACGTAGTGGTAGGCGTCGAATCACGTAGGGGCAGCCGGCGTAAGCTAATTTTCAATACATGCTCGCTCGGCGGCTCTCCCCGTAGCACACGGCGTATATATACGTAACAAGTGTGAATTATGCTATTTGTTTGTTATGCAATTTCAGATTATGCTTACCGGTTATTTAGAGAAGAAATTTAGAACTCGCTAAGCAGCGCCGTGTGTATAGTTTGTTTCAGTTAAAATGACGAAAATGCACTTAACGTGGGATTTTACAACTTCTTTTGTTGCTAAATATGAAAGGAAAAGATAACAAAGAGACATAAAAAAACTGACCGAAGTGTGGCACGTGTACTCGAGTAGCTCAATTGTTTGTTCACAGTATACTTTGGGCCTACCGATGCACCTACGTAATTGTTTTACAACCTTACTTGAAGATAACAATTAAACAATAGATGTTGGAATTGATTGGTTTTTAAGATTTTCGTCATTTTAAATAAAACAAACTATAATTATACAAACCATTTAGAGCCTTCATAAACTTGAACTTTTGACCTCTTCATAACTCAAAATATACATTACACAAACACCGAACTTGGTTTATTTATTAATACCAGCAAGGTTAACTAGAACCCCAAATTTTTTCATCATCATCATCATCATCATCAGCCTATAACAGTCCACTGCTGGACATAGGCCTCCCCCAATGAGCGCCATTGCGCCCTGTCCTCGGCTAGACGCATCCAGCTTCTACCAGCAGCCTTTCGCAGATCGTCACTCCACCTGGCCGGAGGGCGTCCTACACTACGTTTGCCAAGACGCGGTCTCCACTCAAGAACTCGTTTACTTCAACGGTTGTCGGTTCTTCGACAAATATGACCAGCCCACTGCCACTTCAACTTGCTAATTCTCTGAGCTATGTCGATGACCTTAGTTCTGTGTCGGATATCCTCGTTGCGGATTCTATCTTTCAGAGAAACTCCGAGCATAGCTCGTTCCATAGCTCGCTGAGCGACCTTAAACTGGTGGATTAGCCGTACTGTGAGTGTCCACGTTTCAGCTCCGTATGTCATGATGTCATGACGGGTAGGACGCACTGGTTGAAAACTTTCGTTTTCAGACATCAAATTCAATTAATGCAGCTTGAACAGTTATTGAGATGCAAACTTCTAAATATCCCAATTTTCCACTGACTCACTGACTGACATATAGATCAAAAACTTAACCCACTTCCAGATGCCCTAGGAAGTTCAAATTGAGCACCCGGCTAAGTAATTGCTTAAGTACAATTTGAAAAAGCAGGAAAGTGAATTTATAATATTTTAAATTATTTTCCAAACAATCGATTTCATTACGTAGCATTTAGCGCCTATCAAAATTAATTATAAAGCAAAAACTATTTCTTTCTGTAACCACCTTCGAACGTTACGCCGCGACTTAGCTAATTTAAGCCTAAACAAAAAACATCTAAAAAAGTTGCAGATAATGAATGGGAAATGCACTCTAAAGGATTTGCCGCACTGGATGCGTTCTGCGGTCGTGGTCAGGTCAAATTGAACGCAGCCCGCATTATGTATGAACAACATTGTCGGCCTCTAAAGGGTGAAATTTTGAACGTGATACAAAATTAGTGTTTCTAGCTTGGTTAATGGTTGTTTAGTCAGAGGTATTCATTACTCTCGCCTGTCCGGAGAGACTGAATGGATATACGGGTGTGCGACCCCGGCTTGCTCAAGCTACTGTTGTTGATCTCCTAAAAATCCTCTCCACAACGACAGTATCCCTCAACCTTTATTTTCATCTCCCTATTCTACTTTCCTGTCACTACTTGGTGAATTCCCCAGCTTTGGCTCGTAATAAATCACCTAGAAGAAAGCAACTTCGAATAAAACTCGGAACGACATCTCCGTAGATGTCTGCATCCAAACCACTCTCTGATCGTAGCGGTTGTCCGTTCCATCAGGAGTAGAGGGGTATGGACGAGAGAGTGCATTTGTGTCAGCGCGAACATTCATGCACTTTAATATATCCTGCGCAATCTGACTGTTTTCCTATCAATGAACTCCGATTTTCACTCAGGACCTATGGCGATGGGCAGAGTCAGAGGGGCTTGGTTTTGATGCAAACCAGGTTGTGGATAATGTCTGCACATGGGCGGCTCAGGGAGAGTGGTCGCTTTTGTACTGCTTTGGGTTGACAGTACGAATTCGGCAGCACCCTGAGTGACGAAGCAGCCCTATTTAGGGAGGCCCTGCTTCCCCCGCTCAGCCGGGGAGGGGGCTAGAAAAGGTGCCCCAAAAAAGGTTCGACCCGCCCATTACAGAGGTAGTAACCACGGCTGCTTCTGCATCACCTACTACGTGGTCGAAAACAGAAATACAGTAAAAATAAAACTAAAATTCGTGAAATGACGTTTGGCGCATGGAATGTCCGTACTCTTCTCGACCGCGAAGGCAATCAGTGTCCTGAGCGCAAGACCGCAATTGTGGCTCGTGAGCTCCATCGGTACGATGTAGATATAGCTGCTCTCAGTGAAACGCATCTAGCTGACGAGGGGGAGCTGGTGGAACATGGAGGCGGTTATACTTTCTTTTGGAAAGGCACTCCGTCCACAGAACCTAGACGATCTGGAGTTGGCTTTGCGGTCAAGAACAACATTGTGAAGAAACTAGAAGAGTGTCCAATCCATAATTCGGACCGTGTGACTTCCCTGCGGATACACTTGGAAAATAAAAACTACCTCAATGTCCTTGGAGTCTACGCACCCACTCTGCAAAGAAGTGACGAAATCAAAGAGAAGTTTTACGAAGAACTGACACAAACTCTCTCTAAGATTCACCCCAGGGAGCAGATTTTACTGCTGGGTGATTTTAATGCAAGAGTCAGTCGCGACTATCAAGCTTGGCCTAGGGTATTGGGAAGACACGGTGTTGGGAATATGAACAGCAATGGATTACTTTTGCTGTCATTGTGTGCCAAATTTGATCTTGCCGTCACCAACACCATGTTCAGACTACCAGCTAAACATAAAACTACATGGATGCACCCTAGGTCAAAGCACTGGCATTTAATTGACTATGCCATAGTAAGGCAAAATAATGTTTCCCAGGTTACCATCACTCGCGTCATGCGAGGAGCTCATTGTTGGAGTGATCATCGCCTAGTAGTCACTAAGTTAAAACTTCGTCTTCAGTCACCTCGTAGATCTCAAGGAGTGAAACCTGAGCGTCTAGATGTAGGTAAATTCCAGCATCTAGAGATTAAAAAAGTCTACGCTCAGGCAGTTGGTAATGCGATCCAAACTCTAGATTGTGACAGTGGAGACCCTATGGCTAACTGGAAATCAGTTTCGCCCAGCGTAGTCGACGCCGCCTCGCAAATACTTGGAGTTAAGCCATGTAAACGTGAGGATTGGTTTGATGACAACGAGAAAACACTAACCGAGGCATTAAGGAAATACCGGGCGCTGTTGCGTTTGAATTGTAGTGATCATGCAGACGTGGTTAAGCAGAATGGCACTCTACTTCGGAGGAAAATTAGGGAAGTTAAGGATAAGTGGTGGCAGGATAAGGCCGCGCATATACAGTGGCTCTCTGATGCAAATCAGCTGGGTGCATTTCATAGCGAAATCCGTAAGCTTGTTGGTACCATAAATCGTAGTTCTGTGCCGTTAAAGTCTTCTGATGGCACTCAACTTATTACCAACAAGCTTGACGTGCTTGAAAGATGGGCAGAACACTACAACAGCTTACTGAATGTTGACCGTGCTGCGGATATGGAGCATATTGCTTCGGTACCGGCATTGCCTGCAGTAGTCAAGCTGGATGACCCTCTGTCGCTGTGTGAGGTCGTGACTGCTATACAGCAACAACAGAATAAAAAGGCGGTGGGAATTGATAATGTACCTGGAGAGTTAATAAAGTATGGGGGAGGGGAGCTCCATGAAGCGATCTGGAAATTGTTCACAAAGATGTGGAATGAAGAGCGAGTACCTACTGACTTCCTAGTATCTCGCATTTGCTCCTTATATAAGAATAAAGGAGACCGCTCTGATTGTAACTCCTACAGGGGCATATCCCTTCTTACTACTCCAGGGAAGGTCTTTGCCCGACTTCTGTTGAATCGTCTAATGCCACTATCGGAGAGCGTTTTGCCTGAAACCCAATTTGGCTTCCGACCGGATAGGGGCACCTGTGAGGCTATCTTCTCTGTACGCCAGCTTCTAGAGAAGTGTAGAGAACAAGGTCAAGCCATGTACCTCTGTTTTGTTGACCTTGAGAAAGCTTTCGACAGCGTGCCTCGCGAAGCCTTGTGGGTGGTACTAGCGAAACTACGATGCACGGAAAAGTTTGTAAGGATGATCCGACTTCTGCATGACAACATGCAATGCTGCGTTAGTGTGAATGGCGAACAATCAGAATTTTTCACCGTAACCTGTGGTGTAAAGCAACGGTGCGTTCTTGCGCCCACTCTGTTTGCCTTGTACTTCGCAGTAGTGGTCAGGGAGGCACTACAAACTTTATCTGAAGGCATCCGTATTCGCTACCGCACCGATGGTGGTATATTCAACCTAGCTCGCCTTAAGGCGCGTACTAAGGTGTCCCACGTGATAATCTCAGAGATGATGTATGCAGATGACTTGTGTTTTGTGGCGGAATCCCCAGGTGCTCTACGACAGCTTATGTCGAATCTGGATGAGTCGTGTCGAAGATTTGGCCTTAAGATTAATGTCAAGAAGACTGATTTTATGGCTCTTGACATGATGGTCAATCCGCAGATTGACATTAAACTCGGCGGAGTCTCGCTTAAGCAGGTAGAGCAATTTAAGTACCTGGGGAGCACAATAACATCTAAGTGCCACCTTGACAATGAAGTCAACTGCAGAATAGGAGCCGCTGCAGCAGCCTTTGGCAAACTTCGTTCCAGGGTGTTCCGGTCACATGACATAAAGCTCCCAACTAAGGTAGCTGTATACATGGCAATCGTCCTGCCAAATCTGCTGTATGCCTCTGAAACGTGGATCCTTTATCGTAAGCATATCCGCTCCTTGGATAGTTTCCACCTTAGATGCTTGCGCGACATTATGGGTATACATTGGTCTGACCGTGTTAGAAACACAGAGGTTCTTAGGCGTGCCGGTGTCGCCGGAATAGAGGCCTATCTAATGAGGCGGCAGCTACGATGGTGCGGACATGTCTCCCGCATGGCTGGTAACAGAGTGGCGAAACGCATCTTTTACAGTGAACTGCAGAACGGCAAGCGCAAACAAGGCGGGCAGTTTCTGCGATACAAGGACGTGCTGAAGCGTCACATGAAGAGGGCCAATATTAATCCATCCAAGTGGGAGGCTTTAGCAAAAGATCGACCACGATGGAGGCAGACGGTGCATAATAAAGTACGTGACTTTGAGGCTAGTCGCTGTAGCGGATTAGACGCTAAACGCGACGAGCTGAAGGCCAGACCACCTGTAGCCATAACCTATAACTACGTCGGAGCGGTGCTGACCTGTGGCGAGTGTGGCAGAACATTCGCTGCAAAAATCGGCTACGTCAGTCACCTGAGAGCGCATCAGCGACGCTCTGAATTATAGGAAGCAGTCGCTGTGGCCGAATACGGCTAGGAGAGGATGATGATGATGATGAATGCTGGGCCACATAATGCATTTACCCAGTTGTTAGATTTATTATTGTTAAATTTGAGGTGTCTATACATTTAGTTCATAATTAAACTACAACAAAGTATGAAAATCTAAAATTTTATCACACTAATTTTGTAACACGTTTAAAAATTTCACCTTGTATATATTGCGCGTGCGTGCGGTCCGCACGGTCAGATCGCATATCTATACAAAATATATAGAGTCCGAAAATGTTGTCTCATACATAATGCGGGCTGCGTTCAATTTGACCTGACCGCGACCACGGAACGCATTCAGTGTGGCAAATCCTTAATATTTCTAACATTCAAGAAAGTAATTACTACACTAAACGGGACTTATCACGCACTAAATATTTATTTATTTACCTCGACGTTTCGGCCACATTGCAGCAACCGTGGTCACCGTGGTGGTGGTGGTGGTGGTGGTGGTTCGAGATACGGGTGCTGATTCTAATCGGGATCAAGTGCGGGTAGTTCGAAAGACTCGTGCGGCTAAACGAACTTGACACCCTACACTTCAGTTGACTCGTGACCACGGTTGCTGCAATGTGGCCGAAACGTCGAGGTAAATAAATAAATATTTAGTGCGTGATAAGTCCCGGTTAGTGTAGTAATCTATATATATAAAATTCTAAACTGAGACTGACTGTTGATATATCAACGCACAGCCCAAACCACTGGACCTAGAGACTTGAAATTTTGCACATAGATACCTTATACAATGTAGGCGTCCACTAAGGAAGGATTTTTGGGAATTCCCACGGGAACGGGAAAAAACGGGATTTATAGATTCGATTCCGAGTGACCGTATCTCAGTAACTATAATAACAAGACTCTTCAAATTTGATACACAAGTAGGTATTACAATAATGAAAACATTTATTTCAGGATTTTTAAAAATTCCCACGGGATAAGGAATAAACGGGATTTATATATTCAGTTCAACGGAATCCTATCAACTATAATTACTAGACTCTTCAAATTTGGCATAGAAGTAGGCAATTGTAATAATAAAAAACAGTTTTAAGGATTTTTGGAAATTCCTACGGGATAAGGAAAAAACGGGATTTTTCGTTTTACTGGTCGTAGAAAGCTGAAATTCGGCATGAAGGTTGCTTGGGGAGTGTAGAGGAGCATTGTGAGAGGAATTTCCAAAATTCCCACGGGAACGGGAAAAAACGGAATTTATAGATTCGATTCCGAGTGACCGTATCTCAGTAACTATAATAACTAGACTCTTCAAATTTGATACACAAGTAGGTATTACAATAATGAAAACATTTATTTCAGGATTTTTCAAAATTCCCACGGGATAAGGAATAAACGGGATTTATATATTTAGTTCAACGGAATCCTATGAACTATAATTACTAGACACTTCAAATTTGGCATAGAAGTAGGTAATTATAATAGTGAAAAACTGTTTAAAGGATTTTCAGAAATTCCCATGGGATAAAGAGAAAACGGGATTTATCGTTTTACTGGTCGTAGAAAGCTGAAATTTGGCATATAGGTTGCTAGCGGAGTGTAGAGGAGCATTGAGAGAGGACTTTCCAAAATTCCCACGGGAACGTGAAAAAACGGGATTTTTCGTTTTACTGGTTGTAGAAAGCTGAAATTCGGCATAAGGTTGCTTGGGGAGAGTAAAGGAGCATTGAGAGAGGACTTTCCAAAATTCCCACGGGAACGGGAAAAAACGGGATTTTTCGTTTTACTGGTCGTAGAAAGCTGAAATTCGGCATGAGGTTGCTTGGGGAGTGTAGAGGAGCATTGAGAGAGGACTTTCCAAAATTCCCACGGGAACGGGAAAAAACCGGATTTTTCGTTTTACTGGTTGTAGAAAGCTGAAATTTGGCAAGTGGGTTCCTTGGGGAGTGTAGAAGAGCATTAAGAGAGGACTATCCAAAATTCCCACTGGAACGGGAAAAACAGGATTTTTCGTTTTTCTGGTCGTAGAAAGCTGAAATTCGGCATGAGGTTGTTTGGGGAGTGTAGAAGAGCATTGAGAGAGGACTTTCCAAAGTTCCCACGGGAACGGGAAAAAACCGGATTTTTCGTTTTACTGGTTGTAGAAAGCTGAAATTTGGCAAGTGGGTTCCTTGGGGAGTGTAGAAGAGCATTAAGAGAGGACTATCCAAAATTCCCACTGGAACGGGAAAAACGGGATTTTTCGTTTTTCTGGTCGTAGAAAGCTGAAATTCGGCATGAGGTTGTTTGGGGAGTGTAGAAGAGCATAGAGAGAGGACTTTCCAAAGTTCCCACGGGAACGGGAAAAAACGGGATTTTGCGTTTTACTGGTTGTAAGCTAAAATTTCAAAATTCATAAGTTTATACTGTAAGTAGGCCGCAAAGGGCTCTTTAACCGACTTCAAAAAAAGGAGGAGGTTATGCATTCCATTTTATGTATTTTTTTTATGTAGGTATGTTCACCGATTTCTCGGTCAATTGTGGACCGATTTTAAAAATTCTTTTTTTATTCGAAAGAATATAATATACTCCTGAGATGTTCCCATTGTCACGCAAGCAATCTTGCTTGCATGCTTGCTTGCTTGCCTGTATGCTTGCTTGCTTGATATCTTGGTTCTTTGGAATTCTCATGGTACACGCGAGCGAAGCCGCGGGCAAAAGCTAGTTATGAGTAAAAATCACGAAAGTTTAAAACAGTATATTCAAGAAAGTGTACACAATAGCACAAAGAAGAATATACAAAGTAAACGCGGCGGGTAAACTGATTAGATTATGTTTATGATTATGATTTTGAAATTTCTAAGATTTCAAATAATCTGTTCCTAGTTCAATGAGATAATTCGTCTCGTAGAGATTAAATGTTTGATACATAGAAATTGGTTTGGGTTTCCAACTCAGTGTGTTCATCAAACATTTTGAGATTTTCCCGACGATAAGCTAGTATTTGTTACGGATTTGATAGGATGGATTGTACAGGCCACGTTTGGGATTCTGGGAATATGAGATTATCTATTGCCAGTCTGTTGTCGTAATGAAAACATCAACGTTTAATGTTGATTCAACGGATTTAATTTATCATGATTTTCTTTGTTCTTGATGTGTTTAATTGAGTTATTACTTCGAATTATCTTGAGCTTGGGAGTGATTCTTCATTTTATATTCGAAAACAAATCGGACTCGTACACAAAAGATTCCGTACATGTGTACAATGATTTAAAAAATCAGTAATCTTCTAATATATAAAAAATCTCGTGGCACGGTGTATGTTATCAAACTCCTCCGAAACGGTTCGACCGATTTTTATGAAACTTTTTTCTCTACATTCGGTAGGTCTGAGAATAGGTCGTAGGCTATTTTTCATACCCTTATTCTTCGCGGACGGAGTCGCGGGCAATACTTAGCCAGTAAACTTATAAAGATCGTGTTAAAAACGCTGCAAAAAAACGTTTGCTTGTTGACGACCCCCTTTAATTTTTAACTTTATTTTATTTTTAGTATTTGGTGTTATAGCGGCTAATGTAACACATAAACGCTGAAAATTTCAAGTGTCTAGCTATTATGGTTCATGAAAATAGAGCCCCATGACAGACGCACAGACAACAGCAGAGTCTAAGTAATAGGGTTTCCGTTTGTCCTCGGATACGGAATCCTGAAAGAGACGTACATAGAGAGAGAGAGAGAGAGAGAGAGAGAGAGAGAGAGAGAGAGAGAGAGAGAGAGAGAGAGAGAGAGAGAGAGAGAGAGAGAGAGAGAGAGAGAGAGAGAGAGAGAGAAAGGAAGAGAAATAAAGAGAGATCGAGGGAGAATAAATTAATTTTCCCGTAGGAAAAGGTATTTTCCCGCGGTAAAAAGTAGCCTATCGTCAGTGATAATGTAGCTTTCAAACGCCAAAAGAATTTTTGAAATCGGTCCAGTAGTTTCGGAGCCTTATTCGATGCAAACAAACAAACAAACAATCAAATCTTTCCTCTTTATAATATTAGTATAGATATAGATAAATAGTGTCGTGTGAAAGGGATCTGGGTAATATAAAGTAACTGCTACTTGGAAACATTTCACACGGCACTCTCCACAAATGGAATCAACTTAAGAGGCTACGATGAGAGACTTTTGAAAAATAGGTATTTTATTTAAATGTCGCTGTCTCACTGCAACTCCTCCGTATTGGTACAGCAAGAAAGGGACAACTATCTCAGGCCGTTAAATGTTACACAAAATTGTTTCAGTTCATTAACGTGGCAAAGCAAAGTAACGCCTGATTCAATAAATTACATAAAATTGTTCAAAACAGCATTTTGTAATCCCTATTTTCTCCTCAAAAACGCGACCACTTTTTTTTTATAATTAGAGAGTGAGAGAGAGAGAGAGGTGTTTATTTACACATATTCGATACACAGGAAATACAGTTGACAGGAAAATATACAAATAAGAATCATCGAATAGTATAAATTGGGCCCCACTCAGCATAATGTTGCGGCAAGCCGCAACGCTGTTTTTCAGTGGGACCCATTTAAAAAACTAAACACAAAAAAAAACAAAAACAGAAACATTGTGATGTCACGAACGCCAGCGGAAAGTGTAGTTCGCAACAAAACCTAAATAGGTACAAACCGGAAGTATGTATGGCAACACTTGATCAGTTTAATCGTATCTGAACCATTAAACCGCGACAAACTACGCCAAGGATTAATTAGTAGAAGGTGTTAGCTATGCTCGTAATGTCTTCGTTTTATTGTTAATAATGAGTAATTTTATTTTTTATGAGTGTCTGAAAATGACGTTCAGATTGGGCAACTTACATGGTTTTTATGATAAGTACCTAGTTGGAATATGGAAAAAACTAAACATAGAGTACAGACGGGGTGAATATATTTTATATATTTTACGCTAAAAAAATATTTGCTTTAATATAATCAGTATCCTGCGTCCTTCACCAAATCGTACATCCATCTCGTTGGTGGACGTCCCACGTTGCGCTTGCCAGTCCGTGGTCTCCATTCCAGAACTTTTGGGCCCCGACGGCCATCTGTTTTGGATCTGTGCTGCGCAGGTTCAGGGTGGATGCAAGTCGCTTGCAACCGTAATGATTGGGCGTCAATGAGCGAGGCCTATGTCCGGCAGTGGATGTCTTACGTCTGAAATGATGATGGGTTGAAACCAAGGGACTACGTTTGTACGTACTGATTGTATTTGTGTGCCTATTGATTTCTTTTGTCGCGCACCAATTTAATTTCAGGTGAGCTGATTCTTCATTGGTTATCAGCCCCGTCGCCAAGGCGACCGACGATCCGGTATTATGATAATTGCGTGAACGAAAATTCGCTTTGGAAAATTGTGACAGTATTTTTTCAGGGACAATAAAGAATTATTTTTTGTTGCTGGCGACGCCTTTGTAAATACAAATAAAATGAGAGTGATTGTTACGATTTCGGTTAGGTTTTTGTAGTTTTTTTAGAGCTTTGCCTGTCGGTCTATGATTTTGTCTTTGTTTGCTTGTAGCAAATTATGGTTACGGCTACGTTCACGAAATAATAGTAAAAAAATTTTTAAGTTTAGTTTTATATATATAGATTGTTAATTATTTTCGTTCCATATAATATTTGTTAATTCGTTATATTATTTTAACATACATGATTTGTGTACTAACGAAAAAGATTTTTAGTTTTGATTGAGGTAAAACTAGTCTATTTTTAACCGACTTCAAAAAAAGGAGGAGGTTCTCAATTCGGTTGTATGTTCTTTTTTTTTTTTTTTTAACGTGTGTTACCTCAGAACTCCGTCATTTATGAACCGATTTGGAAAATTCTTTCGTTGTTTGAAAGCATATGCTTCAAGGTTGGTCCCGTTGTTACCGGAATCCAGTTCTGATGATGGGATCCATGAGGAATTGAAGGAACTCTTCAAAAGTTCAAGGGAAATGTAAAGCGATTTTAGTATTTTCAGTGACAAATCGAGCATTTGCATTCATAAAGTGTCATTTGGTAAACTAGATCTGATGAAGAAGACCGCAGATGGCCAACGGAACTCCTCAACGGGTCAAATCTTGCAAGTTGAATTTGACTCACTTCCCGGTTTCTGATTGATTTCATATTTTACATGCATGTGTAAATCAGGTGACAATGCAATATTATTGTGACATGGAGCTAATCTGATGATGGAGTTGGAAGGTGGCCATAGAAACTCTGTAATAAAACAAGACAACCCCGTCGAGTTTGGGTTCATTTGAAACGTCTTGACGAGCACTTTGATCCCAGATGGTAACCAGGGTCTGATGATGGAGCTGGAAGGTGGCCAAAGTTACTCCATAAAGTAACGGCACTTACCCCATCGAGTACGGACTCATTTGACTCGTCTCAACGAGTACTTTGGTCCTAGATGGTAACCAGGGTCTGACAATGAAGTTGGATGGTGACCATAAGAACTCCGTAGTAAAACGACATAACCCCATCAAGTTTGGTCTCGTTTGATTCGTCTTGATAAGTACTTTGGTAACCAGAGGCAAAAAGTACAGTCAGTAAAGAGTGCCAGTCCAGGCCATTAGCAACAACTAAAAAGAAAAAAATAAAAATTTTTAAATAAAAAATAAAACCGCCTTCAAAAAACACCCAAAAAAAAATTGGAAATAAAAAAAATTTAAATAAAAAATAAAACCTCCTTCAAAAAACCCCCAAAAAAACATAAAATAATAATTGATTGAACCGACCACAATAAGCATGAAAATATCTTTCTACTAATCTGTTTGAAGTTGGTGCCTCAGCACGAGCCAGCAGGAGTGGACCTAGTAATCTAACTTACCTACATACCTATTATAGGGCTTCTACACTCCTGCTGGCTCGTGCTGAGGCACCAACTTCAAACAGATTAGTAGAAAGATATTTTCATGCTTATTGTGGTCGGTTCAATCAATTATTATTTTATGTTTTTTTGGGGGTTTTTTGAAGGAGGTTTTATTTTTTATTTAAATTTTTTTTATTTCCAATTTTTTTTTGGGTGTTTTTTGAAGGCGGTTTTATTTTTTATTTAAAATTTTTGTTTTGGCCGGTTGTTACTGATTCAATGGTCTGTCGCCTTGTCCATTACAAGTCTACGGCTACAGGTCATTAGCCTCCGGTAACCCAGGCTTACCAGGCTTTAGAGCCCTCAGGTATCCGTACGACAGTGTGTTAAGGCCCCACCGAGCTTTTGGCGCGTTTATTGCATTCATTTAATCCAGTGCTGTATCATTACTAGCAAAGCTTTAGTTCTGAAATTCATGTGTAAAATATTTAAGGATTCACTCTAACGACCAGTGATTTTTGAAACCCGATTACTTGTAGTTTTCTCCATAGAAAAAACCAAAGTAGTCTCTAAAAATAAAATAAATCCTTAGTACGGCGTATTATACTGCAGTGCAGATCATGACTTTTTGAATGTTAATATAACAATATGTAATTCTAGGGCCTAGTGTTGCTACATTTTTAAAATATGTATTCGTTTTAAGTTTTTTTTGAGCTGGCGCGTACTTAGCCCAGCGGATCGCGCTTGCGATCCAAAGGGGTAATGCCGCCAGCATCATGGGGACCCTGCCGCAGTCAAATATTTTAGATGGGGTTTTCTTTTTATATTTTTTTTTTATTTTGTTTTTTTTTCTGTTGTAAATGATAATTTTTATTTTTCTCTTGTAAATACTGTTTTTTTTTCTCTTCTATATATTGTATTAGTTTATACTTGAAATTATATGAAATTAATCGTTGTAATAATACGATGAAAATACCTAAATACACGCGCGGTCTGACCACCCTATCTTGAGCCATCGTGCTTCCCCTTTGTCCGTATAGTTATGGCCGGCGCCCACTGACGGCATGCCACGGCGTGGCATTTTATTACTATCAAGTTATTTTGATTCTTATTTCAATGAGTTTAGAATTCATGTTACTTTATTTCGATACCACGATGCCGCTACGTCCTGAGGGCCGATGCCACGCGTAACCAATAAAGTAACATGAATTCTAAACTCATTGAAATAAGATTCAAAATAACTTGATAGTAATAATAATTGATTGAACCGACCACAATAAGCATGAAAATATCTTTCTACTAATCTGTTTGAAGTTGGTGCCTCAGCACGAGCCAGCAGGAGTGTAGAAGCCCTATAATAGGTATGTAGGTAAGTTAGATTACTAGGTCCACTCCTGCTGGCTCGTGCTGAGGCACCAACTTCAAACAGATTAGTAGAAAGATATTTTCATGCTTATTGTGGTCGGTTCAATCAATTATTATTTTATGTTTTTTTGGGGGTTTTTTGAAGGTTTTATTTTTTTATTTAAATTTTTTTTATTTCCAAGTTTTTTTTGGGTGTTTTTTGAAGGCGGTTTTATTTTTTATTTAAATTTTTTTATTTTTTTCTTTTTAGTTGTTGCTAATGGCCTGGACTGGCACTCTTTACTGACTGTACTTTTTGCCTCTGGTTACCAAAGTACTTATCAAGACGAATCAAACGAGACCAAACTTGATGGGGTTATGTCGTTTTACTACGGAGTTCTTATGGTCACCATCCAACTTCATTGTCAGACCCTGGTTACCATCTAGGACCAAAGTACTCGTTGAGACGAGTCAAATGAGTCCGTACTCGATGGGGTAAGTGCCGTTACTTTATGGAGTAACTTTGGCCACCTTCCAGCTCCATCATCAGACCCTGGTTACCATCTGGGATCAAAGTGCTCGTCAAGACGTTTCAAATGAACCCAAACTCGACGGGGTTGTGTTGTTTTATTACAGAGTTTCTATGGCCACCTTCCAACTCCATCATCAGATTAGCTCCATGTCACAATAATATTGCATTGTCACCTGATTTACACATGCATGTAAAATATGAAATCAATCAGAAACCGGGAAGTGAGTCAAATTCAACTTGCAAGATTTGACCCGCTGAGGAGTTCCGTTGGCCATCTGCGGTCTTCTTCATCAGATCTAGTTTACCAAATGACACTTTATGAATGCAAATGCTCGATTTGTCACTGAAAATACTAAAATCGCTTTACATTTCCCTTGAACTTTTGAAGAGTTCCTTCAATTCCTCATGGATCGCATCATCAGAACTGGATTTCGGTAACAACGGGACCAACCTTGAAGCATATGCTTTCAAACAACGAAAGAATTTTCCAAATCGGTTCATAAATGACGGAGTTCTGACGTAACACACGTTAAAAAAAAAAAAAAAAGAACATACAACCGAATTGAGAACCTCCTCCTTTTTTTGAAGTCGGTTAATAAAATGCCACGCCGTGCCATGCCGTCAGTGGGCGCCGGCCCTTAGTTGCGTTGCCGTTAGTTCTCCTTCGGCCAACGGGGAAGGGGGGGGGACTTGTGTCACTTGCGCTTACGCACGGCTTTGATTCTAGCCGCTCTCACGCACACATACACGAGTGCATAGAATACACAGAAATAATAATAAAGAGGATAGAAGTGCCTTAGACGCGTGACCTTGGCGCCGCGCTTGTGACTCGTAGGTCACAAGCGCGCGACTTGTGGCTCAGTGCTATTTGAAACGTGGGTATGACAACAAGTGCTTTAAAATGGTGTTTTGCAGCATTAGCAATTGCGGAAACTCGTCCACACTGTGTAATTACACTAATAAGGGGATTACATTTCATTGGTATGTATTAATTTAATGTAATAATGCGGTTTATATCAAAATACAACTTGAGAAAATATTTCATTATGAATTATTGGTTTACACGTTATTAACACGAAACTTCATATACCATTGCTACTCATGCCCATAAAAACGTGTAAGGTTCATAATTGTTTGTAAGCAAAAATATCAGTAATTGTGTGCGTGATTGCGTAGTACGGTTCCGGTCTTTTGCATGTGTGCATTAACACAGTAAGTGGAGGGGATGAAGCAGCGACACGAGTTCCGGAAGAAAATAGGAACTAAGGCATTTCTATCCTCTTTATTATTATTTCTGTGATAGAATACCTACAATCGATTAGCGCAAGAAGCTCGATGCGGCCTTAAGAGCGCAGAGCTTCTGGCGCATTTATGGCAGTCATTTACCCCCTTTCCCTTGCTGTATCATTACCAGTAAAGCTCTAGTTTTCAAAATATGTAAGATATTTGAGGACTCTCTCAATAAGTCAGTCACTTCAGAGATACGATTGCTTGTAGTTCGTTCGATAGAAAAAAAAAACCAAAGTCGTTTCTAAAAAACAAAATAAACCTTTCATCTATCATCCCAGTCCCACTGCAGGGCATAAATAAGCTTCCTCACAAAGTAAGAGAAGCTAATTTTACGGGAGAACTTTTGTTTCTTGAGGTATGAGTATGACTATAACTATTATTATTTACTATTACTGGTAGAGATCCCTTAAAGGGATAAGTTCGCCTTTGTACATTCATTTCAACGGTTATAAGTTTGACCGCTATGTGTGTGTGTGTGTGTCTGTCTGTGGCATCATTACTCATAAACAGGTGAACCGATTTGGATGCGATTTTTTTATTTGAAAGCCGGTTTCTTGGCGACGGTTCTTAGATATGTTTCATCAAAATTGGTCCAGCCGTTTCAAAGTTATCAGCTCTTTTGCATGCTGCGGAAGGGATCATAGACTTCATAACGTTGAGGGTTTTTAAAAATTTTAATTTATACTAGGGGCGTTCAATAAAAAGTGAGAATGAGTATGTTATAAACAACTTTTATTAAATGTCATTTTATTTTTCGACATAGTCACCTTTTAGCATAATACACTTAGTATATCTTTTTTCTAAACTTAAAATTCCATTTTTAAAAAAGGTCTCATCTTGAGTACTTAAAAAATCTTGTACTGCAGCGACTACCGCGTCGTCGTCTTCAAATTTCTGGCCTCTCAGGTATTGTTTCAATCTCGGAAATAGGTAGAAATCACTGGGAGCGAGATCTGGTGAATACGGAGGATGCTTAAGGATATCGAACCCAGCATCACGAATTGCAGCCATTGCAACGGTGGGCTTGTGTGCCGGGGCATTGTCCTGGTGGAACAGCACAACTTTCGAGAGTTTACCTCGCCGTTTTTCGCGGATCTCATTGCGCAATGTTGCTATTTGTTTGGCGTATAAAGTGCCCGTAATAGTGGCTCCATGCTCGAGATACTCAATCATTAATACCCCTTTACCATCCCAAAAAACAGAGCCCATGACCTTACCGGCAGATGGGCTCACCTTGAATTTCATCGGAGTTGGAGATGATGGCCTTTTCCATGTCATAGACTGCAGTTTCGTTTCAGGGTCGTAATGATGGAGCCATGTTTCGTCCATTGTTATAAATCGCGCCAAAAAAAGTTCCCGGTCTTGCTGCATCAGGTTCAAAGCTTCTTGACAAATCTCTAGTCTAGTTTGTTTTTGCGTGTCAGTAAGCATTCTTGGTAGCCAACGCGCAGATACCTTTTTCATACCCAAGCGTTCATGTAAAATATTATGCACGCTCCCCGTTGAA
Organism: Archips crataeganus; assembly: GCA_947859365.1. Taxonomy (NCBI): domain Eukaryota; kingdom Metazoa; phylum Arthropoda; class Insecta; order Lepidoptera; family Tortricidae; genus Archips; species Archips crataeganus. Next base: position 1,196,510 of record OX402048.1, on the reverse strand, counting down.
ATCTTTACATTTTCAGCAATAAAACGAACCGTGACACGACGATCCGCCAAAACTGAGTTTTCGACTTTTTTCACAATTTCTTCAGTTACTGCTGTAGTAGGGCGTCCGGAGCGGGGGTCGTCCAATGTCGATGTTCTTCCACGTCTAAATTCGGCGCACCAACGTGCGACTGTCGAATACGGAGGAGCATTAGACCCTAAAGTTTCCCGCAAATCCAAATTGACTTGGTCCGTAGAAAAATTTTTCAAACACAAGTATTTGATAACGGCGCGCAGTTCAATTTTCTCCATTTTCGCTAACGTACTCAATAGCATTGCAAAGAAATTACCGTATATTTTTTTAAACAAAAGACAGTTAGTTTTTTTTTTCATAGCAATCAGCTAGATAGATTAGCTTTACCGGCCAGTATTTAATTTCGTAATATTAAAAGAGTTTGCATCTCATTCTCACTTTATATTGAACGCCCCTCGTAGTTATGTTCTTTTTGGAGTGAAACTTCTAATGCGACTTCCAACAAGCGTTACGTTAAATGCGTTGCGTTAAATACGCAACGCAACGCAATGCAACGCAAGTTGACGTTTACGAGACGTATGCGAGAGGGGTGAGGTGAGGTGAGGGGTGAGAGGGGGTTTGTTTGTTCAATAAAGAGATGTTGGGTAGCGTTTTAATGAACGTCTCAAATATGTAGAATGTGAGAAGCATACACTTAAACCTATTTATACCCATCTATTTTAATACAAACTGTTTTGCTAGGTTATTACAGCCAATTATAAAACACGTGGTAATACTCGTAAGCCGTCGCTCGTTATGTAGGGATCTGATTACCTAATTGGGAAAATTATGAACAGATTTCCGAGCACGCTCATTAATGAACTCGTTGAAAATGGTGTGTTAAATTGAGTATGTTGTTGTTGTTTCTATTTTCATATTACCGGTAATAGTAACACGTTTAATAACAAATCTAGCTTTTATCCGCGAGAACCGTTAGATGTGGCAGTTTAACTGAAATTCCAGGAAACACAAAATTTCAATTATAGGTCGTGGTAGGTTAAAATATCGGGCTGCTCAGATATCAATAACTGTTAAGAATTGTTATAAAAACCTCCTAACCTTAACAGTTCTACAGGATGACCTCTCTCTCTCTGTCTCTCTCTCTCTCTCTCTCTGTCTCTCTCACTCTCTCTCTCTCTCTCTCCTTCCCTATATCTCTCTCTCGGGGGCCGCGTAGCAGTCGCGGTGTTTTTTGAATCAGTTTTCATACTAAATGTATAGAAACGTCGCGATCCAAAGCAGACGTCCTCTGCCCATCCAAAGTCCTCTGTCCCAAAGGGGTCTTTGGGAATACAGGCGTGATTTTGTCATCATCATCATCATCATTTCAGCTGTAGGACGTCCACTGCTGGACAAAGGCCTCCTTCATTGACGTCCAATCATTACGGTTGAAAGCGATTTGCATCCACCCTGAACCTGCGGCCTTCACCAAATCGTCCGTCCATCTCGTTGGTGGACGTCCCACGCTGCGCTTGCCAGTCCGTGGTCTAAATTCAAGAACTTTTGGGCCCCGAGGGCTATCTGTTCAGCGTGCTATATGGCCTGCCTATTGCCATTTCAACGAGCGAAATTTGGCTATGTCGGTGACCCTTGTTTTCTACGGATCTCCTTTATTTTTTTTTAACTTTTTATTTTTTTAATAATTTTTTATTTTTATTTAATTCTATATTTGTATGGTTTTTTAGTTTGTAATTTATTATATTTTAATTTGAAAAGATGACTTCCTGCCAAGTTTCTTGCGGCGCATTCTTCTTGGCAATGATGGTCCTTACGAAAGCGCTGGTAGTTTAAAAAAAGTGACATGTAAAAAAGACCTTTGCGGCCTATACAATACAATACAATACAATACAATGACTCTTTATTGTACACCAGGAATAGTAAGCAATACAGAAAACAGGTACACAGAGAGTAAGTTACATGGTAAGCAATAGGCGGCCTTATCGCTTAAGAGCGATCTCTTCCAGACAACCCTTTACCAGAAAGAAGGAAGGACTAGTTTACAGCAGGTGGTGCATCAACAGTGGATCAGAAAATTAAAACGCAACAAAAAATAGTACATCTACTCATACATATATCGTACATATAATAAGTACACGTCTAAAACAAATATAAGCATTGGGATAAACAGCCACATATAAATAAATAAACTATAACAAAGCTAATTATTACAAGAAGACAGATAGTACACCTTAAGCATTGATTTAAAGATTGACAGAGATTTTGCCCGTCGTAAGTCAATCGGCAAGGCATTCCACAACCGAATAGCCTGGACAGTATAAGAATAGACATAGAATTTGGAGTTAGAGAGAGGCACAGTAAGGAGAAAGTTCTGAGAGCATCGAATAGAAGTTACGTAGCTAAACCGCTCTTTGAGGTAGCGAGGAGTTGCAGGGTTAAAGAGAATGCCGTAAAGAAGGTGGAGAACGTGAAAGTTACGGCGAAGGCGGATTGGGAGCCACTTGAGCTGTGATCGAAAATTAGTGACATGATCGAACTTACGCAGACCAAAAATAAACCGAATGCATAGATTTTGAATTCGCTCAAGTTTATTAAGCTACTCTTCTAGGAGATCGGGATAGCAAATGTCAGCATAGTCGAATATAGGGTGCAGCAAAGTTTGAGCAAGCGCAACCTTGGTAGCAAAAGGTAGGAAATTCTGAAGCCGTCTTAAAGATCCCACCGCAGCAAACACCTTCCTGCTCACCTCGCACACATGAGGAGACCATGAGAGAGTGCGGTCTAAAATAACACCCAGGCTCTTGACCTGATGCGCAAACGGTATTAGTACTCCGTCGAAAAGCACCGGTGGCAGAGATGCAAAGTCGACTCTTGGGACAAGTTTCGAGCTACCAATAACAATGACCAGCAAGAGTGTTGCACCAGGAAGATCGAGAATCTTCCGCCTTTATTCTTTGCCGACGACCCACTAAGTAACTACGAAACCATTCAATAACCGCAGGAGATATGTTAAGAGAGCGTAAAATTCCAAGCATAATGTCGAAATCAACAGTGCTGAAAGCATTGCTGAAATCTAATAGAGTTAAAACAGTGAGTTTTCTATTATCCATACCCATTCGGATGTCATCGGTGATCTTCGCAAGTGCGGCCTATTTGCAGAATAAACGTTTTGATTTTTTGATTTTTGATTTTTGATTTTTGACTCGTTTCTGGCCTTATACTACGAAGTGCAAAATTCGAACTTCGTATCGTGCCATTCCTCTCACGCTAATAGTATTTAATACAAGAACGAGCAAGACGATGCGATACGAACTTCGATTTTCGAATTTCGGAGTAGCCCCCCTGATTCGATCCCGCTCGTTAAGCGACTCTGACTGAGCCTATTCATCAGGCCCATAGAGAAGCACCACGTTTCGGATTAAAGACTTTTGTTTTGAGGCACTGCGGTATATTTTGGACGAAAATTGAGTTTAATTATGATGGTAATAAAGATGTTTTTGCATTGTTCCAGACTGGCTGACCGTGACGTGGGCGCAGGGGGGGATGCCGCTGTCCGGGGATGGAGACGAAATTGACTCTGCCAAGGCGCGGTGAGTACCTAACTAAAGGAGTTGTCATACCATACTTCACGATGATTTTTTAATCGGTGACCAGGAGTTGAAACATATTAATCCCTATCCAAAATGGAATTTACTAGATGAGGTCTCGAATAATCAAATCTGTGTTTAATTTCATTTCATTTAATCTCATTTCAGTTCATTAAATAAAAATCCTACATGTGTTGAAGTTAAGAAGTTTCGTCAAGTAGTGGCATCGCTTTGGCGGGGAATTTATACATACATACGAAGTAATCCAATATTAGTGTCCGAGCAAAAAAGTTTTGCTAAGGAATGAATTATGGAGCAAAGCCAACAAGTTTTTATTTTTTTATTTTTTTTATTTTCTCATCATCTGTGTCTAAATTCTTGCCCTTAATTTTGTCTTGATTTGAGCCTTTAATTTTATCTTGTTTTGAATCTTAAATTTTGTCTTGATTTTAATTTTGTATTGATCTGAATCTCAATTTTCGTCTTAATTTATGTCCCTAGCTGATTCTTAATTTTTGTCTTTATCCGAGCCTTAACTTTAATCTTTAATTTTGTTTTGATGTGACCCGATACGGACTTGACCGTTTTTTCAACCTATCTTTTAGCAGGAAGAAAGCTTCAAAACGTATATTTTAGTTGAAAATACCCTCTTAAAGTATCTGACGTCGTTAAGGTAAATTATACAAGCTCGCTTTGACATCCATAATACCAGTGAGGAAGCATTTCATAATATGTTTGTTGTAGGAAATGCAAGCAACATTTTCTTACCTTTTCATAGAAGCACGTCTTTGTGAGCACGTCGCGCACGTCTTATTGCTTTCACGTCCCGCCAATCAGAATGGCGCGTTTTCCGCCAATCATAACAGCTTATTTGCTACAAATGACAGGTGTCATGGGTAAGCCGATAAAAGGTTTGTTTTTGATGATACGTTGACAAAAATACAGTCAATGACTCATCGTCATCTTCCAGCCTATACACGTCCCACTGCAGGGCACAGGCGTCCTCTCAGAATGAGAGGGATTGGGCCGTAGTTCCCACGCGGGCCTGCGGATTGGAAACTTCACACACAGCATTGAATTTCTTCGCAGGAATTATTATATATTCCTTCACCGTAAAGCTCATGGTAAATTTCAAATGTAATTTCGCACATAAATTCCGAACAACTCAGAGGTGCGAGCCGGGATTTGAACCCACGACCCTCTGCTTGAGAGGCCAAAGGTCAAACCACTAAGCCACCATCAATAGGGAAAAAAAGGACAAAGCTTACATTTATCTAACAGATACTGTTAAATAGTGAAAATAAACGGATCACTCACGTCTTAAAACGAGTTTAACTCGACATGTTTTGGGCTAATCCGTAGCCCTTTTAATTCGTAGCGCTTGGTAGCCGCCGTGACGTGTGCCTCCGAGAAGAAGGGCTACGGATTAGCCCGAAATATGTAGAGTTAAACTCGTTTTAAGACGTGAGTGTTCCAACAACAAGTAGCATGTCTGTCAGCCCAGGTGGATCAGTTGGAGACAAGATCAAGGCGGAAGATGCTGGTCATACATGGTGTTCCTGAGGTTGCGGATGGGGACACTCTGGCACTGGCAGTGGATGTGTGTAGGTGGGTCAAGTGCAATGTGGGTGATGCGGATTTGGGCAGGTGCTTCAGAACCGGACGTTCTCAGGCCGGCCGGATGAGGCCCATCTTGGTCCGCTTCAGGAATGTTGCGCTCCGGGATGGGAGGTTTGCCAAGACTGCCTTGAAAGGATCTGGCATAGTCATTTCCGAATTTTTGACTCATCCCCGGTATGCTGCATTCATGGCTGCAAGAGAGAGGTTCGGAGTAACCAAGTGCTGGACGAGGGAGGGCGTCATCATTGTGCTGGATGCTGATGGTGGGAGGCATCACATAACATCTCTCGCCGAGCTCAACGGGATTCCAACCGCATTGCCTGGGTCTGCGGGCTTGTCTGGGACGCCTCAGGGAGGTTCTGGGCAACGGAAGCGTCCAAAGACGCAGCAAGGAAAGGCTGCGGCATAATTTTTACTTGTTTTTTCACGTTACTATCTATGCAAGTGTCTCTTGTATTCGGCAGTATTTTGCTTTTCTGTTTACCCACTATCACTTAACTTACTTTTATCACTTTCACTGTAATACCTTCAAAATTCTATTACTTTTTCTATCTGTTTACCATCTTGCCAACATTATTTATTTTGTTTTATTGCCACATGACAGTATAGTATGATTGACAGCTGCCTGTCTGTGCTGCTGATAGTGACATCACTTGAGTTGAGGTGTTGCTACTGTATTGCTGCGTTTCGTTCCACGCATTATTTTATGTTATTTTCCTTTGTAACATTTGTAAACTTGCTTTTATAATTAATTAGTAATTTTTAATTTTTGTATACTGCTGGCAGGTGGTTGCAAAATTGCTTTGAATTTTTATTTTACTTATTACTTACATTTATATATTGAATACCTATTTGAAAAATTATATGTCACATATTTAGGCCATGATGGCAGCGCAGATAGTGCTCACTATTTTTCCTTCTCTTCAGACTCTGACAGTGAGACCAGTTTTACTTCCTTGCCTCCTACACTCTTTGACACCATTAATTTAGAGTTTTCTAGTTTTCCGAACAATTTTAATGTAGTTCATGTTAACGCGCAAAGTATACCAGCCCATTTCACCGACATGTTACTAAGTTTTAATTTAAAAAATCTTCACGCTATACTTGTTTCCGAATCTTGGCTTAAACCGTGCCTTCCATCTACCTCTTATTCCATACCTGGTTTCCGTCTCATACGTAATGATCGCTCTGGTAGGGGTGGTGGGGGAGTTGCCATTCATCTTCGTTCTTGTATCCCCTATTCCATTGTCAGTATGTCACCTCAGTCTTCATCATCCGACGCCCCTGAATATCTTTTTCTTAATATTACCTTGACATACGCGAAGGTACTTCTTGGAGTTTTTTATTCCCCCTCTATGCAGGTTGATTATTTTGCATCCCTTGAAAAGCTCCTTGAAGATGTTATGCCAGCGTTTCAGCACCATATTATAATGGGTGATTTTAATACGTGCCTACTTAAAAACGATTCCCGCTCTAGATCCCTTAGGTCTGTTGTTGAGGCTTGCAACCTAAGTATTCTCCCATCCAATGCTACTCATCATTTCCCGAACTGTTCCCCGTCTCTTCTAGACCTATCTATCACTTCTTCTCCTGTTGCTAAAGCTGGCCAGTGTTCTGCAGACGCTTTCTCTTATCATGATTTGATTTACCTCTCATATAAAATTCAACCTCCTAGGATTAAACGTAAAGTTCTTTTGCAGCGCAACTTTGGTCGAATGAATATTGACTTGCTTCGTGAGGACGCAATGAAGATCGATTGGGCATCCGTCTCCGGAGCTGGCGCGGTTGATGATCAAATCGCTCTTTTCAACTCACTTCTCACTAAACTTTATGACGTGCACGCTCCGGTCAAACCAATCAAGGTGAAGCATCTTCCTGCTCCCTGGCTTACTGATGATATCAAGTCCCTGATTGGAAGGAAGAATCAAGCTAAAGCAAGGTACAAGGTTGACTCTTCGGACAGAAACAGGGACAAATATCGTGCCTTGCGGAATCGCTGTAGCATTATCTGTAGAGACGCTCAAAGACGCCATATCCACGATGCAGTTGAAAACGGAGACCCTGCTAAAGTTTGGAAATTTCTTAAATCAATAGGAGTTGGTAAATCTCAGCAAAAATCTATTTCGGCTGGTATTAATATTGATCAGCTCAACCAGCATTTCTCTTCTTCGGCTATTTTCAGTGGATCTGAAAAAGACAAAACACTAACTTATCTTTCAACATTACCAACTTTTGATACTACTCCTTTTTATTTCAATCAATTTACCGACAGTGATGTTAAGAAGAGCATATTATCCATCGCTTCAAACGCTGTTGGTGTTGATAGTGTAAGTCGTGCTATGATCCTTCCTCTCCTTAATATAGTTGTTCCCGTCATCACTTCTATACTTAATAATTCTATTACATCGAATATATTTCCTGTAGTATGGAAGGATGCTGAAATTATTCCCCTACCTAAAAAGTCCAGTCCGTCATCCTTTTCTGACTACAGACCAATTTCTATTCTCCCTTTCCTATCCAAAGTTTTGGAGCGTCTAGTGCATCAACAGTTATCATCATATCTAAACAGAAAAGACCTCCTCAATCCTTTTCAGTCTGGTTTCCGTCCTGGTCATAGTACGGCAACCGCACTTGCGAAGATCACCGATGACATCCAAATGGGTATGGATAATAGAAAACTCACTGTTTTAACTCTATTAGATTTCAGCAATGCTTTAACACTGTTGATTTCGACATTATGCTTGGAATTTTACGCTCTCTTAACATATCTCCTGCGGTTATTGAATGGTTTCGTAGTTACTAAGTGGGTCGTCGGCAAAGAATAAAGGCGGAAGATTCTCGATCTTCCTGGTGCAACACTCTTGCTGGTGCAACACTCTTGCTGGTGTACCACAAGGTGGAGTGCTGTCTCCATTATTATTCTCTATTTTTATAGATTCTAGTTCTCGTAATCTTCTTTCTTCGTATCACCTTTATGCTGATGACCTACAAATCTACTCTCAGGGTGTGATTGGCGATCTTCCGTTGGTTATCGAGTCTGTTAACTTGGATCTAAAGAAGATTTTGAAATGGAGCCAACGATTTGGCCTGATTGTTAACCCGACAAAGGTCATTGTTATTGGTAGCTCGAAACTTGTCCCAAGAGTCGACTTTGCATCTCTGCCACCGGTGCTTTTCGACGGAGTACTAATACCGTTTGCGCATCAGGTCAAGAGCCTGGGTGTTATTTTAGACCGCACTCTCTCATGGTCTCCTCATGTGTGCGAGGTGAGCAGGAAGGTGTTTGCTGCGGTGGGATCTTTAAGACGGCTTCAGAATTTCCTACCTTTTGCTACCAAGGTTGCGCTTGCTCAAACTTTGCTGCACCCTATATTCGACTATGCTGACATTTGCTATCCCGATCTCCTAGAAGAGCAGCTTAATAAACTTGAGCGAATTCAAAATCTATGCATTCGGTTTATTTTTGGTCTGCGTAAGTTCGATCATGTCTCTAATTTTCGATCACAGCTCAAGTGGCTCCCAATCCGCCTTCGCCGTAACTCTCACGTTCTCCACCTTCTTTACGGCATTCTCTTTAACCCTGCAACTCCTCGCTACCTCAAAGAGCGGTTTAGCTACGTAACTTCTATTCGATGCTCTCAGAACTTTCTCCTCACCGTGCCTCTCTCTAACTCCAAATTCTATGTCTATTCTTATACTGTCCAGGCTATTCGGTTGTGGAATGCCTTGCCGATTGACTTACGACGGGCAAAATCTCTGTCAATCTTTAAATCAATGCTTAAGGTGTACTATCTGTCTTCTTGTAATAATTAGCTTTGTTATAGTTTATTTATTTATATGTGGCTGTTTATCCCAATGCTTATATTTGTTTTAGACGTGTACTTATTATATGTACGATATATTAATTAATAAATTAAATAAATTAAATATTAGGGGACAATCTTACACAAATCGACCTAGTCCCAAACTAAGCAAAGCTTGTAATATGGGTACTAGACGACGATAAACATACTTATATAGATAAATAAATACTTAAATACATAGAAAACATCCATAACTCAGGAACAAATATTCGTGCTCATCACACAAATAAATGCCCTTACCCCGGGATTTGAACCCAGGACCTCTTGCTTCGTAGGCAGGGTCACTACCAACTAGGCTAAGGCGGTCGTTAAAATATGTATGAGTAGATGTACTATTTTTTGTTGCGTTTTAATTTTCTGATCCACTGTTGATGCACCACCTGCTGTAAACTAGTTCTTCCTTCTTTCTGGTAAAGGGTTGTCTGGAAGAGATCGCTCTTAAGCGATAAGGCCGCCTATTGCTTACCATGTAACTTACTCTCTGTGTACCTGTTTTCTGTATTGCTTACTATTCCTGGTGTACAATAAAGAGTCATTGTATTGTATTGTATTGTGTTCCGTTTATTTTCACTATGAGTGAGTCTCACGGGTAGTTTCATGTTTAAAGATACTGTTAACTGAATATTGAAAAACCAGTCCTTACTTATTCAAAAATAAAATTATCCTTAGAAAGATAAATCCTACGAATCTGTGATGAAAAAAACAGGGAACGGAATTATAATAATTGAGTTATCCTCTGAAACGTAGAAATATCAATTTAAATAACACTGAAATCATTTGGACATTTCGACGTTCCGAACATTCTAGAATTACGTAAATAATTATAAAGCTATTTGAATTCCAAATCGCATTCGGGGAAAATATCTACCTTCTGTATTGATCTAAGATTCAAGACTTAGGGCCACCACCAGTCTAGTTATTTCCTAACTATCTACTTAGTAGGCGTTCCGTGGGAGCTGTTTTTTCAGAGACGGGTACGTATCAAACAAATACATAAAGTTTAAAAATAATAACGGACAAAATACATAATTTTATACAATACAATTTTCTTGGAAATTCTCAACTTTACAGGATAGTTTTACATAAACCTAGACAATCTGCATATATTACACCATGAAAAAGGTTTGTTTAATTAACAGTTCCATCGAAAATTATAGTGTTATCAAATTACCATCCTACTTAATATTATAAACGCGAAAGTTTGTAAGTATGGATGGATGGATGGATGGATGTTTGTTACTCTTTCACGCTAAAACGGTTTGACGGATTCTGATGAAATTTGGCACACAGATACTTTTTATTCCGGAAAATTGCATGGTTCCCGCGGGATAGCGATAAACGAATTCTTCGCAGACGGAGTCGCGGGCAGCAGCTTGTTATGTAAATATTTCGTCCATTATTATTTTCAAGCTTTGTGTATACTTGATACTATAAAAATGTATTGCATGGAATTCATTAAAGCAATAAAGGACTGAATACTGAATACTGATAGAAAAAGTGTTCGACTTGTCACCGGAAATACTAAAATCGCTATACATTTCTCTTGAATTTTTGAGGAGTTCCTTCAATACCTCATGGATCCCATCATCAGAACTGGATTCTAGTAACAACGGGACCAACCTTGAAGCATATGCTTTCAAACAACGAAAAATTTTTCCAAATCGGTTCATAAATGACGGAGTTCTGAGGTAACACACAATAAAAAAAGAACATACAACCGAATTGAGAACCTCCTCCTTTTTTTGAAGTCGGTTAAAAGCCGTGGTGGAAAGGAGTATGCTAAATGTCAAAAAGTCTGACAGATTGAAAAACTTTGTCATCAGAAATAAAACAAAAACAACAGTTGTAATACTCATAGTCAAAAGACTCAAATGGAGATGGGCTGGCCACGTGATAAGAGGTCACGACAAATGGAGCAAAAGAGTGACACGATGGTATCCCAGAGAAGGCAAAAGGAAGAGAGTTAGACCTCAGAAAAGATGGGATGACGACATTAGACAAGTGACAGGAGTCATGGTGGAACAGAGTGGCTCAAGAAAGGAAATAATGGAAAAGGTTGGAGGAGGCCTTTGCCGACTGGCAAACAGATCTGGGAAAGATAACAAAACAACAGATAGGTACTTACTAGTTTAAAAAAATTTAAATAAAAAATAAAACCTCCTTCAAAAAACCCCCAAAAAAACATAAAATAATAATTGATTGAACCGACCACAATAAGCATGAAAATATCTTTCTACTAATCTGTTTGAAGTTGGTGCCTCAGCACGAGCCAGCAGGAGTGTAGAAGCCCTATAATAGGTATGTAGGTAAGTTAGATTACTAGGTCCACTCCTGCTGGCTCGTGCTGAGGCACCAACTTCAAACAGATTAGTAGAAAGATATTTTCATGCTTATTGTGGTCGGTTCAATCAATTATTATTTTATGTTTTTTTGGGGGTTTTTTGAAGGAGGTTTTATTTTTTATTTTTTTTTTTTATTTCCAAGTTTTTTTGGGTGTTTTTTGAAGGCGGTTTTATTTTTTATTTAAAATTTTTTATTTTTTTCTTTTTAGTTGTTGCTAATGGCCTGGACTGGCACTCTTTACTGACTGTACTTTTTGCCTCTGGTTACCAAATTACTTATCAAGACGAATCAAACGAGACCAAACTTGATGGGGTTATGTCGTTTTACTACGGAGTTCTTATGGTCACCATCCAACTTCATTGTCAGACCCTGGTTACCATCTAGGACCAAAGTACTCGTTGAGACGAGTCAAATGAGTCCGTACTCGATGGGGTAAGTGCCGTTACTTTATGGAGTAACTTTGGCCACCTTCCAGCTCCATCATCAGACCCTGGTTACCATCTGGGATCAAAGTGCTCGTCAAGACGTTTCAAATGAACCCAAACTCGACGGGGTTGTGTTGTTTTATTACAGAGTTTCTATGGCCACCTTCCAACTCCATCATCAGATTAGCTCCATGTCACAATAATATTGCATTGTCACCTGATTTACACATGCATGTAAAATATGAAATCAATCAGAAACCGGGAAGTGAGTCAAATTCAACTTGCAAGATTTGACCCGTTGAGGAGTTCCGTTGGCCATCTGCGGTCTTCTTCATCAGATCTAGTTTACCAAATGACACTTTATGAATGCAAATGCTCGATTTGTCACTGAAAATACTAAAATCGCTTTACATTTCCCTTGAACTTTTGAAGAGTTCCTTCAATTCCTCATGGATCCCATCATCAGAACTGGATTCCGGTAACAACGGGACCAACCTTGAAGCATATGCTTTCAAACAACGAAAGAATTTTCCAAATCGGTTCATAAATGACGGAGTTCTGAGGTAACACACGTTAAAAAAAAAAAAAAAAAAAAAAAAAAGAACACACAACCGAATTGAGAACCTCCTCCTTTTTTTGAAGTCGGTTAAAAAAGTAAATTAAGTTTAAGAATCCAGTGTTAGTTTTAGTGAGTTTAAATTCATTGTAATTAGTTAAGAGATCTGAATAAAAGGCTATATTATTATTTATTATTATTATTATTAAAAAGCCGTGGTGGCCTAGTGGTTTGACCTCTTACCTCTTAAGCAGAGTTTTTACAACCTGTATAGTTTTTTGTACAGTCGAGGTCAAAGATATATTTACACTTTATTGCCTTGTCACTGTATGGCTACTGACAATTTCATATAAAAATAAATAATAAAATAAATAAATATCATGGGACAATTCACACCAATTGACCTAGTCCCAAAGTAAGCTTAGCAAAGCTTGTGTTATGGGTACTAAACAACGGATAAACATACTTATATAGATAAATAAATACTTAAATACATAAAAAAGTTCAAACACGAAGTGACTGCGACAAGGTAGTAAAGTGTAAAGATATCTTTGACCTCGACTGTACTGTGCAGTAAATGACAACTTTTACCATGGCGGTATCGATTTCGGTTCGTGTTCGCGGTAGGCCTTCGATTTTAGTTACGAGTATACCGCCAGATGACAAGCAAAACTCACTAAAATTTCTGTCGCTGCTCTTCAAAAAGTCGTAAACAGCTGTAACTATTATAATACAGTGTTAGCAGAGCCCTGCTTCTAAGTAAAATGTACGCAATGTGGGATCATTTTAGATTGGTTAGTCGGGATTATATGTTGTAACTAAAAATTTATGATTTTCGCAATTTTTTCCTGTCCTGTGCTATAAGACGTTGCTTCGTACCAAATTTCAAGATTCTCAGTTCACAGGAAGTACCCTGCAGGTTTTGATTCCCTTGCGAGTGTCGAAAATTAGCGGCATAAACGGCTGTCTCTTTTGATTGCGTTGGCTAAAAAGTTTGATTTTTTCACAGCTCTAAGGGACAGTAGACTTGTATTTGATATGAATTTCAGCTTGATACCTCCACGCGTTCCTGAGAAGAAGGGTCTTGACAGACAGACAGATGGACAACAAAGTGATCCTATAAGGGTTCAGTTTTTCCTTTTGAGGTACGGAACCCTAAAAATCTTGTATGTATTTAACTGAGCAAAAACTTCGCCATATAATTTTTAAACATACTTTCTTTTACTTAAATATCTTAAATACGAGTGTCTAGTGCTAATAAATGGCTCTAATTCAGTCATTACGGCACTCAAACTCCCTCTACTTCATCATAATCAACTTAAATAAGAGCCTGCCCTAATTTGACAGTCATTGAGGAAAAATTGCCAGTTCTGTTCAAAAATAAGTAGGTATAATAAATAACTTTATCATGGTAACATTGAGAAATCAATCAATCATCATCATCATCCCAGCCTATATACGTCCCACTGCAGGACACAGGCCTCCTCTCCAAATGAGAGGGCTTGGGCCGTAGTTCCCGCGCAGGCCCAGTGCGGATTGGGAACTTCGCACACACCATTAGACGACCAGACCTGATGGCCTAGTGGTTAGAGAACCTGACTATGAAGCTTGAGGTCCCGGGGTTCGATTCCCGTGTCGGGGCAGATATTTGTATGAAAAATACGAATGTTTGTTCTCGGGTCTTGGGCATTTAATATGTATTTAAGTATGTAGATATCTATATAAGTATGTTTATCTGTTGCCTAGTACCCATAACACAAGCTTTGCCTAGCTTACTTTGGGACTAGGTCAATTGGTGTGAATTGTCCCGTGATATTTATTTATTTTTATTTATTTTATTTACCATTGAATTTCTTCGCGGGTGTGTGCAGGTTATCTCACGATGTTTTCCTTCACCGTAAAGCTCATGGTAAATTTCAAATGTACCTATATAATGTCGCACATAAATTCCGAAAAACTCACAGGTGAAGCCGGGATTTGAACCCACGACCCTCTGCTTGAGAGGCCATAGGTCAAACCACTAGGCCACCACGGCTCTCCCTATTCCACCACGATAATCAATAGCGTAATGAACAGTACTTGACTTCCTATGAAATTTTTATTAATTTTTCTGTACTGTTTTGGTGTTCAATAAAGAATATTTGTATTGTATTGTATTGTATGAAAGTGAGAAAACTAAGATAATAACACATACGCTATACATTTGTGATTGTTTCTTAAAAAAACCGGTTGTCTGTGGTAGTAAAATCCCTACGGACGATAGTTTAACGTGACAACGTCATAACAAGACATTCAATCAAAATTACCCGAGCGGCGAGCGCTAAGATTGTTTTACGTAATATTGCAACTGGCCTTCGCCGCTCTATTACAACTGGCCTACGCCGCTCTATTGCAACTGGCCCTCGCCGCTTTGTAAATACATGTACTTACTTACACATTGCGTCATACTTTTTCGTGTATGCAGCCGGCGTTCATCGATTTATTAGACGTTGTCACGTCAAAAAACTAAGCCGAGGTAGGAACATTTTGTTTTTTTAAATGACATTATGTAAAAACTAAGCCATTTTTATTGAACCCAAAATTAGTTATTTTGAAAAAAAGAAAGAAATACAGAAAAACATTTACTCGTGACAAAACAAAATACATAGAGAAGAAACGGAAACAGATACTTATTAAATACTAGCTTTTGCCCGCGACTTCGTACGCGAAGACAATAACGTTAGGTTGTTTGGATGAAATCTGGCACACAGGTAGTTTATTTATTACATGAATTATAACACATAGGATAATGCCACGAAAATGAAAAGTTCCCGTGGAATAGGAATAAGTGAATTCTATAGCCGCTAAGCCGTGGTGCCCTAGTGGTCAGACCTATGGACTCTTAAGCAGAGCCGTGAGCCGAGGTCGTGAGTTTGAGCTCGGGCTTGCACCTCTGAGTTTTTCCGAATTCATGTGGTAAATTACGTTTGAAGTTTACCATGAGCGTAATAGTGAAGGAAAACATCGCGAGGAAAGCTGCACACACCTGAGAAGAATTTCAATTGTGGGTGTGAAGTTCCCAAATCTACTGTCCAAGTCCTCTCGTTCTGGGAGGAGGCCTGTGCCTCATTGAAACAGGCTTTTTTTATCCCGGAAAGTGTAAAGTAAAGTTTCCGCGGGATAGAAATTCCTTTTTTGACCTTTTTTGAAAATCAGTGACATTGTAGCTTTTTATTAGTGAAATCATTTTAACAATCAGCCTATATTCAATTCACTTCTTTCTATCCCATGTGAATTTAGTATTTTCCCGTAGAAAAGTAACCTATGTCAATCAGGGATACTGTAGCATACTATTTAGTGAAAGAATTTTGTAATCCACCCACAAATTTGGATTGACTTACTTCTATCCTGTGGGAATTTTGCATTTTCCCGAAGAAGAGTAGTCTATACCAATCAGAAATAGTGTAGCTTTCTATTGATGAAAGAATTTTCAAAATCAGCTCCGAAGTTGAATTCAGTTTTTTCTATCCCGTGGGAATTTTGCATTTTCCTGAAGAAAAAGTAGTCTATGTCAATTGGGGATAGTCATATCATATCATATGAAAGAATTTTTAAAATCAGTGCCGATGTTGAATTTACTTATTTCTATCCCGTGGGAATTTTTATTATCCCGGAAAAAGTACCCTATGTAAATCAGGGATACTGTAGCTTACTATTGGTGAAAGAATTTTTGAAATCAGCCCCGAAGTTGAATTCACTTATTTCTATACCGCAGGAATTTTGCATTTTCCCGAAGAAGAGTAGTCTATACCAATCAGTTGTAGCTTTCTATTGGTGAAAGAATTTTCAAAGTCAGCCTCGAAGTTGAATTCAGTTTTTTCTATCCGGTGGGAATTTTACATTTTCCTGAAGAAAAAGTAGCCTATGTCAATTGGGGATAGTCATATCATATCATATGAAAGCATTTTTAAAATCAATGCCGATGTTGGATTTACTTATTTCTATCCCACGGGAATTTTGTATTATCCCGGAAAAAGTACCCTATGTAAATCAGGGATACTGTAGCTTACTATTGGTAAAAGAATTTTTGAAATCAGCCCCGAAGTTGAATTCACTTATTTCTATCCCGCGGGAATTTTGCATTTTCCCGAATAAGAGTAGTCTATACCAAATCAGTTTGTAGCTTTTTATTGGTGAAAGAATTTTCAATATCAGCCCTGAAGTTGAATTCAGTTTTTTCTATCCCGTGGGAATTTTGTATTTACTTGAAGAAAAAGTAGCTTTTGTTAATCGGTGATACTCATATCACATAATATGTAACAATTATTAAAATCAGCTACGAAATTGAATTAATTTATTTCTATCCCGTGGGAAATTTGAATTTTCGCGGATAAAAAGTAACTTATGTCAATCAGGAATAGTATAGCTTTCTATTGGTGAAAGAATTTTCAAAATCAGCTCCGAAGTTGAATTCAGTTTTTTCTATCCCGTGGGAATTTTGCATTTTCCTGAAGAAAAAGTAGCCTATGTCAATTGGGGATAGCCATATCATATCATATGAAAGAATTTGTAAAATCAGTGCCGATGTTGAATTTACTTATTTCTATCCCACGGGAATTTTGTATTATCCCGGAAAAAAGTACCCTGTGTAAATCAGGGATACTGTAACTTACTATTGGTGAAAGAATGTTTAAAATCAGCCCCGAAGTTGAATTCACTTATTTCTATACCGCAGGAATTTTGCATTTTCCCGAAGAAGAGTAGTCTATACTAATCAGAAATAGCTGTAGCTTTCTATTGGTGAAAGAATTTTCAAAATCAGCCCCGAAGTTGAATTAATTTTTTTCTATCCCGTGGGAATTTTGTATTTTCCCGAAGAAAAAGTAGCTTTTGTTAATCGGGGATAGTCATATCACATAATATGTAAGAATTATTAAAATCAGCTACGAAATTGAATTAATTTATTTCTATCCCCTTGGAATTTTTAACTTTCCCGGATAAAAAGTAACTTACGTCAATCAAGAATAGTGTAGCTTTCTACGAGGGGCGTTCAATATAAAGTGAGAATGAGATGCAAACTCTTTTAATATTACGAAATTATATACTGGCCGGTAAAGCTAATCTATCTAGCTGATTGCTATGAAAAAAAAAAACTAACTGTCTTTTGTTTAAAAAAATATACGGTAATTTCTTTGCAATGCTATTGAGTACTTTAGCGAAAATGGAGAAAATTGAACTGCGCGCCGTTATCAAATACTTGTATTTGAAAAATTTTTCTACGGACCAAGTCAATTTGGATTTGCGGGACACTTTAGGGTCTAATGCTCCTCCGTATTCGACAGTCGCACGTTGGTGCGCCGAATTTAGACGTGGAAAAACATCGACAATGCACGACCCCCGCTCCGGACGCCCTACTACAGCAGTAACTGAAGAATATGTGAAAAAATCGAAAACTCAGTTTTGGCGGATCGTCGTATCACAGTTCGTTTTATTGCTGAAAATGTAAAGATTTCAACGGGGAGCGTGCATAATATTTTACATGAACGCTTGGGTATGAAAAAGGTATCTGCGCGTTGGGTACCAAGAATGCTTACTGACACGCAAAAACAAACTAGACTAGAGATTTGTCAAGAAGCTTTGAACCTGATGCAGCAAGACCGGGAACTTTTTTTGGCGCGATTTATAACAATGGACGAAACATGGCTCCATCATTACGACCCTGAAACGAAACTGTAGTCTATGACATGGAAAAGACCATCATCTCCAACTCCGAAGAAATTCAAGGTGAGCCCATCTGCCGGTAAGGTCATGGGCTCTGTTTTTTGGGATGGTAAAGGGGTATTAATGATTGAGTATCTCGAGCATGGAGCCACTATTACGGGCACTTTATACGCCAAACAAATAGCAACATTGCGCAATGAGATCCGCGAAAAACGGCGAGGTAAACTCTCGAAAGTTGTGCTATTCCACCAGGACAATGCCCCGGCACACAAGCCCGCCGTTGCAATGGCTGCAATTCGTGATGCTGGGTTCGATATCCTTAAGCATCCTCCGTATTCACCAGATCTCGCTCCCAGTGATTTCTACCTATTTCCGAGATTGAAACAATACCTGAGAGGCCAGAAATTTAAAGACGACGACGCGGTAGTCGCTGCAGTACAAGATTTTTTAAGTACTCAAGATGAGACCTTTTTTAAAAATGGAATTTCAACTTTAGAAAAAAGATATACTAAGGGGCTGTTTCACCATTCATTGATTAATTTTAACTGACGGCTAAATGTGATGCCGTCTCCTTCTATTCGAACAAAACAAACAGAGACGGCATCACATTTATCCGTCAAATAAATTTGATCAATGGATGGTGAAACAGGGGGTTAGTGTATTATGCTAAAAGGTTGTTTATAACATACTCATTCTCACTTTTTATTGAACGCCCCTAGTAATAGTGAAAGAATTTTTTAATTAAAAAAAAAAAAAATCGGCCCATTGAGTTTCAGAGATTCTGCTATTAACAAAAAAACAAAGAAAGTTTAGATATTTCTCTTTCCCGTGGAAATGTCAAAAGATATAATACTGTGGCGGGCTTTTTTGTAGGACTATTTAAGTTAAACATTTCCATCATACATTACTTATGTGTAACTCTAGCGGTTTTGGCATTCCTACGAAGAATTCGTTTATCGCTATCCCGCGGGAACTATGCAATTTTCCGGTATAAAAAGTATCCTATATGTTAATCCGGATTATAAACTATCTGTGTGCCAAATTTCATCACAATCCGTCAAACCGTTTTAGCGTGAAAGAGTAACAAACATCCATACATACATTCTTACAAACTTTCGCGTTTATAATATTAGTAGGATTGTCACGAAATGGTCCCAACTCAGCATGATGTCGGCCTTGCAGCCGTTGCAGCCGACGCTGGTCGTCCGTTGGAACCATTTTACCCTCCGACAGACATAATTTATTTTGAGATATAATTAGTCGCCCTATTATTTGTCGACGGATTATTATCGGTGTTTGGGATAACCTGTATAAGTTGGGGATAGATAAAGTTTCATAAAACTTAAAATGTAATCCCTCGAAGGAATTAAATATTAACCGTTAGCATTTTTTCGTTATTACAAAAGTTTGCGAACGTTTCGCCAAAACTTCGTTATAATAAAATATTCGCAGTAATTAAGTTTAGCGGTCGGGAATTGCGATGTAACAAACCTGTCTGCCAAGTTTTGTTCAAATTTATTCACACAAGAATTATGGAAACTGCTCCGCATTGATTTATGTTTGGATGCTTTCAGCTGCGCAATGTGGTAGTGGTGGTTATAAACGTTAATTTCTATTTTTCGTTGTACCAAAATTAAGAAATTGTTAACAGGGAGTTAAAATTAGTCCGCTTCGTTACGCACTTTTACAAGCCTTTACAATAAAAAAAATGTAAGAAATCGGACAAATTCTTCACTTCTTGTAAAAACATTGTTAAATTCTTCACTTCTTGTAAAAACATTGTTAAATTTGCCCGATTTGTTACGTTTTTTTTATTGTAAGGCTTGAAAAGTGCGTAACGAAGCGGACTAATTTTAACTCCCTGTTAACAATTTCTTAATTTTTGGTACAACGAAATATAGAAATGCCCTAATTTTCCTTTCACTTTGACTGTCGTTACGGTTAAAAAAAACCTCCGTACAATGTTTTAAAAACGGTTTAGTGAAAAATCTAAAATCGCGGGTCAATAGGGTCGCTTGCGTTGCCTAGCAACTGCAGCTGACTGTCGCGATGCCTAGCAACTGTTGCCGAGGTTAAAAAGGTTTCTTGTACGAAGACCCCCTTTAATTTTTAACATTGACAGAGAAACAGACAGATAGCGGAGTATCAGTAATAGAGTCACATTGGCATCCTTTGGGTATGAAACCCTAAAAAATTAATATTATAAATTTATAATAATAATCATTATAAATTTTTTTTGTTCGATAAAAAAAGGAAAGTTAAAAATGTCGATTATACAGGTTCAGCGGGGCTCAGAAATTTAACTTACTACTCTGGTCGCGGGTGAGCAAAGTAATTGTTTTAGTTCATTACTACTCTGGCGCAAAAAGGGGAAAGTTAACAATGCAAGTAATTTTAGAATATTCTTACGTTGAATCTGAATGTTGTGAAAAAAACTTAAGCTCGGAAGTCTAGACGATTTAAATGTCTTGTCAGCAGAAGTAATGTAGATATTCTTTTTTTCTATTGCTTTAAATATATTTTTGAAATAGTATCTTACTGGGATAAAATGACTTATACCTAGTTACTCTACGTAAATCAACTTGATACGGTCAGCATCAAAAGTAGCTGGTCACTTTTGTACTTTGTCGTAATAAAATAACACAATTGTCAATCAAGTAAGACGTTTTGCAGCTAACTGTAGAGCAACAAGTTATACAAAAGTGACCAGCTACTTTTGGTGCTGAATGTACTTATACAATATAAATTTTATATATTACTGACTATTGGCTGCGACTGCGTCTGCGAAGAATTGGGGTAGGTATAAGTTCAAAAAATAGCCTACGATCTATTCTCAGACCTGGGCATTTCTATTTTTCGTTGTACCAAAATTAAGAAATTGTTAACAAGGAGTTAAAATTAGTCTGCTTCGTTACGCACTTTTCAAGCTTAAACAATAAAAAAAACGTAACAAATCGGACAAATTTAACAATGTTTTTACAAAAAGTGAAGAATTACCCGATTTCTTACATTTTTTTTATTGTAAAGGCTTGAAAAGTGCGTAACGAAGCGGACTAATTTTAACTTCCTGTTAACAATTTTTTAATTTTGGTACAACGAAAAATAGAAATGCCCTCCTACCAAGTTTAGACAAAAATGTTCATAAAATTCGCTCAAGCCGTTTCGGAGGAGTTCGATAATACCGTGACACGAATTTTTTATATATTAGATTAGATATATTTCTATATAACTTGGATATACTTATTTTGAAAAACTGGAAGTGTGAGTTGGAACGTTGCACGCACGTGCCAAAAGAAAAACACGTTTCTTCTACTATGGTCTAAGAGCCGTTGAAGATCGACCTTCACCGATCTGTTAACTCGATGAGACATATTTTTTAAACAAGTTAGCTATGAAGTATCTTTAAGTATTTATTTTTTCAACTTCATTTTTTTTATTACTTTTACGGTCATCCCGTGAAATCATAATTATATGTATTTCGTACTAAATACAAACTGAAATATAGATGCACAGAAAAAACCCCAGAAAAAAGACCAATGCTGGGAATCGAACCCAGGTCCTCAGCATTCCGTGCCGTGTGCCATACCCATACACCACCACTGGTCTAGAGATTAGACACGAATCTTTCCTATACAACATACATTTCAGTCTGCTAAATCATCACCTTATGCAGTGACAAGCGCACATCTATGTTACACCCTCTATCGAGAGATTTTAACACTCCTTCGGAACTAACCGCTCACCAGGACAAGAGATGGCGCTACTGTGCAACTTTAAACAAGCTTGTTTCGTTGGGTTGTGTCGTTTTATTGTGGAGTGCCTTTGGCCATACTGAATTAATCAAATTACGAATTACCCCATCGAGTTTGGACTCGTTTGATTCGTCATGACGAGTACTTTGATCCCAGATGGTAACCAGGGTCTGATGATGGAGCTGGAAGATGGCTAAAGGCACTCAACAAAAAAAACAAATTGCTATGAACACTTTTCGATAGGCAAGTTATAAATAAATAAATAAAATAAAAAAAAATAAAAATAAAAATAAAAAAGCCTATATTTCTTCCAGAATCTTAGTTTACAAAGTAGTGATGTTAGTAATCAAATTAAAAGTTTAAATATTTTTAAATTTAGTGTTAGTATGTTAAATTTAAATAAAAATTATTGTTAAATTTATAAAATATTAAAGTTTTTTTCTTTTTCTTAATTATTCTGTAAGAACCCCTCTGCAGGTAAAGGCCTCCTCCAAAGTGACCCAGTCTTCTCTAGATTTTGCCCGATGCTTCCAATTAGGACCCGCTGTGCGCTTTATTTCGTTATAAATAAATAAAGTTATAAATAAATAAATATCACAGGACAATTCACACCAATTAACCTAAGTCCCAAAGTAAGCTAAGCATAGCTTGTGGGTACTAGGCAACGGATATACTTCAATACATATTAAACACCCAAGACCCGAGAACAAATATTCGTATTATTCATACAAACATCTGCCCCGACGCGGGAATCGAACCCGGGACCTCAAGCTTCGTGGGCAGGTTCTCTACCTACTAGGCCATCTGGTCGTCTATCATAGGCATATTTGTTTATAAATTATATTTGATAAAAAATATGTCTCATCGAGTTAACAGATCGGTGAAGGTCGATCTTCCACGTCTCCTCTACAACTAGAGCCTTTTTGAAATCAAATTATTCCTGTACATTATATGAAAATTTCAAATGTCTACCTAATAGAGATATACAGCCGCGGCAGCTTAGTGATTTGACCTATGGCTTCACAAACAGAGAATCGTGGGTTAAAATCTGGGCTCATAACTATAGTTTTCAAAATTAATGTGCGAAATTATCACGAGCTTTACAGCGAAGGAAAACCTCTGAAACAGTTTTCAATGGTGCGTGTGAAGCTCCCAATCCACCCTGGGCCCGCGTGGAAACGACAGCCCAAGCCCTTTTATCCTGAGAGGCCGGTACCCCAGAAGTCATCATCATCAACATTTTAGCTGAAAGACGTCCCGTTCTGAACATAGACCTCCCCCAAGGCTCGCCAAACAGATCGGTCCTGCGCCATCCGCATCCAACGCGTTGCCGCAACCTTAACCAGGTCGTCCCCACCCAGGTCGTACTCAGTAGGGGACGTACATAAACGATTAGATGATGATGACGTAGAAATATATAAATCATTCCCTTGACGGAAGGACAGACAGAGAAAAGCCTTCGTATCACGCCGTATAAGTACAGAACTCTAAAAACAAAACGTGAGCTAAAAGTCAAATACTCGGAACAAATAGGATTTCTACTTTCCTGCGGATTTAGAACTTAATCTGTGAGCGTTGACAGCTCGCGGCGGAAATGGCCGAAATTCCCCGAAGCCTGCCGAAGCCCGCCGAATGCTCGCGGAGCCGTGAACCGCCCTAATCTAGTTCAGTCGCCAGTTAATAAAGTCTAGCGAAAATAATATAAGGAGTATCAGTGTTTTCGTTATGTTTTTTTTATTATACTTACTTTATAATCTTACTAACATAAATGGGAAAGTTTATGAGTGCGCGTACACACGCGCGTGTTTGTGTGTGTGTGTGTGTGTGTGTGTGTGTGTGTGTGTGTGTGTGTGTGTGTGTGTGTGTGTGTGCGTTGTGTGTGCGCCTCCCTCCAAAATAACTAAATAAAACCTATCCAATGTCCTTCCCAGGATCTCAAACTATCTCCTTAGCAACTTTCAAACGTGAGGGAAGAGAAGAAGGAACAGACAGACAGATAGTTACTCTCAGACTGATAATATTAGGAAGGATTAAATTTAAGTCGAACATTACTCGTTAATTTGTAAAGTCTACGGAGCTGTGCTAATTTTTATTTTAAATTCGTTATTACATAATGTGGTACCTAAGTTTTTTTTTCGCTTTTTAGAAAGGCGTTTTAAACGAGCATTGTAATGATTTCCTTATTGTTTTTCCTGTACTTTTCCCAGAAGTTGGTAGCGCATAATATGAAATCTATTTTTAGAAACAAAGAGCTTTTGCTTCTTTATTCAAAACAATGGAACCCTTTCTAAAACGAAGTCATGGTGCATGCTCTGATTCCATGTCTGTGAATGCTGGTGTCCCTCAAGGCTGTGTGCTATCGCCTACGCTCTTCCTTCTGCATGTCAATGATATGCTGCCATCCGGCGGCATTCACTGTTATGCGGATGATAGTACGCTTGATGCCTCTTACACCGGCCGCGCCGGTATTTCTCGGGAAAACGTTATAGAGTGCCGAAATAAACTTGTGTCTGAAATTGAGACTTCCCTAAAAGAAGTTTCAGAATGGGGTCGACTTAATTTAGTCCGTTTTAACCCCACTAAGACACAGGTTTGCGCGTTTACCGCAAAAAAGTCTGCGTTTGTCGCGTCACCTCTTTTCGAAGGCACTCCCCTTGCTACCACAGCCAGTATCGGAATCCTTGGTATTGACATCTCGAGTGAAGTCCAGTTCCGCGACCACTTGGAGAGTAAGGCTAAATTAGCCTCGAAGAAGCTCGGCGTGCTCAACAGATCGAGACGGTATTTCACTCCAGCCCACCGCCTTCAGCTTTATAAGGCGCAGGTTCGCCCACATATGGAATACTGCTCTCATCTGTGGGCGGGGGCTCCCCGGTACCAGCTTCTCCCTCTGGATCGCATACAACGGAGAGCGACTCGAATAGTCGGCTGCCAACGAACTTCTGATGGGCTTGATTCCTTGGCGCTGCGTAGAGATGTAGCTTCACTGTGCATCTTCTATCGCATGTACAACGGAGAGTGCTCCGAGGAGTTATTCGGGTTGATCCCTGCCGCATCCTTCCGCCACCGCCCTACGCGACAACACTTCCATCCTCACCATCTGGATGGTTGGTTGTCTTCTACTGTGCGTTTTTCCAGAAATTTCCTGCCTCGCACAGCAAAGCTCTGGAATGAGGTTCCTGCTGCGGTATTCCCGGACCGATATGACCTTCAAGCTTTCAAAAAAAGAGCGTACTCCTACCTAAAAGGCCGGCAACGCACTTGTGACTCTTTTGGTGTCGCAGGTGTCCATGGGCGACGGTAATCGTTTACCATCAGGCGATCCGTCTGCTCGTTTGCCTCCTATATCATAAAAAAAAAAAAAAAAAAGTCGTATAAAAATTTTTCGACCTGAGCGATTCTCTCAGGTACACGTGGAGGTTTAAAATTAGCGTTGCTTATCGATATTCTATCGATAGTTAACACAAAATGAATAGTATCGATAGTCTATCGATATTATCGCCACGTGTCAATACTATCGATAGTGCTTTATAACCAATACAATTGATAATGGCAATACAAATGAACTGAAACAATTACTTTGCTCACCCGCGACCTTACAATAGTTACGTTTATGTAAGAAATACACACGTACGTGGACACTCACAGTACGGCTAATCCACCAGTTTAGTGTCGCTCAGCGAGCTATGGAACGAGCTATGCTCGGAGTTTCTCTGAAAGATAGAATCCGCAACGAGGATATCCGACACAGAACTAAGGTCATCGACATAGCTCAGAGAATTAGCAAGTTGAAGTGGCAGTGGGCTGGTCATATCTGTCGAAGAACCGACAACCGTTGAAGTAAACGAGTTCTTGAGTGGAGACCGCGTCTTGGCAAACGTAGTGTAGGACGCGCTCCGGCCAGGTGGAGTGACGATCTGCGAAAGGCTGCTGGTAGAAGCTGGATGCGTCTAGCCGAGGACAGGGCGCAATGGCGCTCATTGGGGGAGGCCTATGTCCAGCAGTGGACTGTTATAGGCTGATGATGATGATGATGATGATGATGATGATGATGATGTAAGAAATGCGTGTTCATGTACTTCCTTCACCTCCTCAATTTTTTTTTCTTCTATGTGGCCCTAACTTCATAACTATAATAATTAGGACTTCTAATTTAGCAGGCAAGTAGGTAGTATTTTTTTAGAACTTCCTACGAGATAAAGAGAAAATGGGATTACTAACTGATATCGTTGATGATTATGATGGATTTTAGGATTTTTGCTTTATTCATTGAGAGAGATGAGGGGTATTGGCAACTGATATTTTTCTGAAACTGTAACCTATTCAGGATATACTTTAGGATAGGCTGTAGGTTAGGTTAGGTTTGTTTTATAACAATCCTAAAAAGTTAACAGTTTCAGAAAAAACAAACAGTTTCCAAATGAAACATTTGCCAAATGAATCATTTTGCGAAATTTTTTTCGCCGAAACATTTAAATCGAGAGATGAAGAAGTAGCTTTACCAGAAATTTAAAATTCTGCGCGGACGAAGTCACGAACAATACTATTGTATGTACAATAAAATGTGAACTAAGTAGATACTTCAAGTTTTCTCACTAAGCAACACTACAAATAACTCAATATCGGCCTAAAATAGCTTAACTCGAAAATCACGTAGTTCAGTTTCATACTAATAATTATTGCTTCTTGTTACGAAACCCATTTCATTGAGGGCTTATGAATGATGTAGTTGTACGGGCAAGTACTATGTTTCCAATTGAATAGCATAACAATTGGTTGACAGGAGACCAACGACTATTATTAAATACGTTAAATAATCGCTTATAATATCAAGAGATCCTCAGTGCTTTGATAATTCAGTTTACCAAGTCGCTCATCAATGGCATTCTTTAGCTTAGTAGCAGACAAGTCTTTGGGGGTGTGAATTGTGCGTGATATTCATTATGAATGTTAACAGTGTTACTGCGATGTGTTTCCGTGTTCGACACGTCATGCACGTGCCAATTTTCGGTGAGCAATAGGGGAACGCATAATTAAATTCTTAAATAACCTTTTCACTTGTATCTGTCGTGATCATTTACTGGCTGAATTAAATACCCTGTTTGTTTACCTGTTCCTTTCATAAAAAGTAATAAATTAAATGAACTTTGCGACTCATAATTTATTATAAACTACATGACAGATAAAGAATGGACTGTTCCCATACGGATTATTTTTTTCCTTTTAAGATTGAAACCCTTGAAATTAATAAAATATCTTCTTTCTTTCTGATCTTCCCGGCGAGCACTACGGTCATTATTCTATGGTCATCGGGCATGTTTGCACTGGCTCGCACTGATGACTTTTACGCTATAATGAGAAAAAGAATCGCCTCGCTGCTCTGCAGAGTGCGGGGCAGCCCTAACCTCATCCTGAGTACTGTAGCGGCCAGATACGACTCCCCTATAATGCGGCAGTATGAAACGATTATGTCCGCGAGGCGGTAGATTGAGTGTGTTTGTGTTTGTTCTTATTATTAATTATTTTTTGTTCTGTGTACTAACGTTATCTACCTTAATCTATACATATAATAAATCTGTAACAAGTCGGTGTCTGTACATTGAAGATATTTGAGAAAAACTGTCACTAGGGCTATTTATTAGCACAATAGAACCCAAAACAATGATTTTTAGAATTATTGTCTGTTTGTCTGTTTGTCTGTGCGTTTGTGCGCGCTAATCTCAGAAACGGCTTAACCTAGAAGGATGCGGTTTTCACTGATATGTTGGTATTTTTTTGGATTAACATTGAGTGTTTGTTTCATTTGAATCGGTTCACAAATAAGAAAGATACGTCTATTTTAAGAATTTATCGAACAGGTTTTTTTGTTTGAACGCGCTAATCTCAGGAACTACTGCTCCGATTAGAAAAATTCTTTCAGTGTTAGATAGCACATTTATCGAGGAAGGCTATAGGCTATATATCATCACGCTAACACCAATAGGAGCGGAGCGGAGCGGAAGAATGTTTCAAAATCGGGGGTTTTTGAAGTAAAACTTCTATAGGCATGCTTGACTTGGGAGTACGGTGCACGGTGTTGAATGTGAACGCGGGTGTGCGGGGGGGTGCGGGGGCGGGTATTTTTTTTATATCAAGGAACTAAGGAGAGCCATAATTGATGAAAAAGCAAATTGGGTAAAAAAAAAATAAGCTGCCCAAATTACTAATTCCACGCGGACGGAGTCGCGGGCAAAAGCTAGTTTTGTTAATATTTATGTTATGTTACTAACAACTTGGACCAGTATTGTTGTCTGAAATAAATAGAATTTGAATTTGAATTTGAATTATTTAAATGTTCTAAATACGTTACGGAATAACTTTTCATCATCATCATCATTTCAGGCGAAAGACGTCCATCGCTGAATATAAGCCTTCTCCAAGATTCGCCAAACAGACCTGTCCTGCGCCGTTCGCATCCAACGCGATCCCGCAACCTTAACCAGGTCGTCGCTCCATCTTGTTGGAAGTCTACCTACGATTGCGTCTTTCGGTCTGTGGACGCCATTCGATTACCTTTTTGCCCCTATCGGCCATCAGTTCTACGAGCGATGTAGCTTGCTCACTGCCACTTGAGTCTGGGGATTCTTCGAACCATGTCGGTAACATAAGTACTTGCGCGGATTTCATAATTTCTAATGTGACCCGCAGATAAACTCCTAGCATAGCCCTCTGCCATTGCCAAAGCCGGCGATAAAGGCTAGTAAACCTTTATTTTGTTTATCGAGGCATTTCGCCAGCAACCACTAAGACCTTAGCAACACAAACATTCTCGCACCTCTTTATTACCGGCCATTATTCATCCAGAACTAAAAACACCCTTGCCCTAATGCCGCGGCATTTATCTTCCAAAAACAAAAGGCGATCGGGGCGACTCTTCAACATGGACGCACCGTGAATAGCCAGCTTAATGGCGACGTCATGTTGGTGATTAGCTTGGTAACGAATGGCACGCCGAATCGGTCGGTTGCATACGTTGCTTGTTAATGAATGGCCGGCGTCGATGAGGTTTGCCTGTTGATGGCTTAATGAGTGCTTCGATTAGTTCGTGCCTTTTGCTTGCCTTGGTTTTTAGACTATTCGTATTGTAATTTAGCTTTTCAAGCTATTGGGCTATGCTATAGGTGGTTAGTCTTGACTCACAATATCATCATCATCATCATTTCAGCCGAAAGACGTCCACTGCTGAACATAGTGCTCCCACAAGGATCGCTAACCCATTTCCGCAACCTTAAGGATTTTGCTACTCCATTTTGTTGGAGGTCTACCTACGCTGCCTCTTTCGGTGTCAATATAATTTGGAAGTGTGTTTTTTAGTAAAAATAATACATGGTTCAATTGGTAGAACACCCAGGTTGGGGCGCATACCCAGGAGACGTGGGTTCGAATCCCGCCGGCGCACCCGAAAAACTTTTTCGCTTTTAAATAATCTTAGATTCGGTGAGCAGCCGTATTGCTAATAAAATAAATAATATTTAAAATAATCCATATTATCCCTTTTTCCGCAAAACTTCCGTCTTCGAAATTTACGAAGTCAAACAAGATTAGCATTGCCGGATAGTCGTTCGAAAATATACCCAGGTCCCTCCACCATGTTAGTTGAAATACAACGAGATTCTAAAATAGTTTTAAGATGAAATCAATATAGTTCGAGCGACCTAAAACAGTTGGTACGCCCATAAGCGAGCATACTAGGTGCGCTACCAAAGCGCAGCAGTCCTAACAACATAAAAAAACAAATAAAATAAAATAAATAAAACACCATTTTCCTTTTCTGTTCCTTCCAACCAAAAAAATTGATACCACCAGTCAACTAGAGTTTGAATCGCAATAGCAACTTATGACGTCACTTGTTCGCCAACTCCATCAACTACCTATTTATTTGTTTTTCTCAAACATGCTGTGAAATATTGACGTTATGTTCCTTAAAATACGCCACGAACTGTCACGTTGCAGGTGCGGCTAGACGAGAGGTCAATAATGGAATTTCATACAACATTGCTGGCCAAGGCCAGCAAAGTGATCGTCTATTGTTTTATGTGACAAAGCACCATGACGTTTAATAGGTCGACGTGGTCGACGTGGATGGATGGATGGATGGATGGATGGATGGATGGATGTTGATGGATGTTGGTTGATGGATGTTGATGGATGTTGGTTGATGGATGTTGATGGATGTTGTTGGATGTTGATGGATGTTGATGGATGTTGATGGATGTTTATGGATGTTGGTTGATGGTTGTTGATGGATGTTGATGGATGTTGATGGATGTTGGTTGATGGATGTTGATGGTTGTTGATTTATGTTGATGGATGTTGATGGATGTTGATGGATGTTGATGATGTTGTTGGTGATGGTGATGGTGATGGTGATGGTGATGATGATGGCGGTGATGATGGTGGTGATGATGATGATGCATGTTTGAGAAAAACTCTATACAAGCCTTGGCCACGAACAGGGATTGCCGGCCTCGTATCTCTAGATGGCCTCGTTAACACTCGGCCATCTATAACTACTCGGCCGGCAATCCCCTATTTCGCGGCCGCTGCAGTAATGTACTATTAAAGCAACAAAAAATCTAATTTTGCAGTTAATCGAAAATTAATCTAGTTTTCAGGGCTAAAATAAAGCGTTTTTTTACACGCTTTATATTAGCTTCACCTGTATGTTTGTATGTATGTTTGTAACCGACTCCTTAGGGCGCGATTTTGACCCACTTCCCGGTTTCCGATTGAGCTGAAATTTTGCACATATGTGTAAATTGGATGACAATGCAATATTATTGTAACATGGAGCTGATCTGATGATGGAGCTGGATGGTGGCCATAGGAACTATGTAATAAAACAACACAATCCCGTCGAGTTTGGGCTCGTTTGATTCGTCTTGACGAGCACTTTGATCCCAGATGGTAACCAGGGTCTGATGATGGAGCTGGAAGATGGCCAAAGGCACTCCACAATAAAACGACACAACCCCATCGAGTTTGGGCTCGTTTAATTCGTCTTGACGAGCACTTTGATCCCATATGGTAACCAGGGTCTGATGATGGAGCTGGAAGATGGCCAAAGGCACTCCACAATAAAACGACACAACCCCATCGAGTTTGGGCTCGTTTGATTCGTCTTGACGAGCACTTTGATCCCATATGGTAACCAGGGTCTGATGATGGAGCTGGAAGATGGCCAAACGCACTCCACAATAAAACGACACAACCCCATCGAGTTTGGGCTCGTTTGATTCGTCTTGACGAGCACTTTGATCCCATATGGTAACCAGGGTCTGATGATGGAGCTGGATGATGGCCAAAGGCACTCCACAATAAAACGAAACAACTCCATCGAGTTTGGGCTCGTTTGATTCGTTTCGACGAGTACTTTGGTCCTAGATGGTAACAAGGGTCTGATGATGGAGCTGGAAGGGGGGTAGGTGGCGGGGTGGTGGGGGAATGGGGTATGTGGGGTTAGGGGTCGGGGGTTTAGAGGGTTGGGGGTAAGGGTGTGGCGGTTGGGGTTAGGGGATGGGGGGGGGGGGTGTTGGGGGGTTCGGGGGTAAGTGATTTTGGGGGGTTGTGGGAAATGGGGAGGAGTTAAGAGGCCTAGATGGTAACAAGGGTTTGATGATGGAGCTGGAAGGGGGGGGGGGCAGGTGGCGGGGAGGGCTTGGGTGGTGGGGGTCGGGGTTGGGGGTTGGGGGTCTGTAAAATGAGAAGGGGGATTAGGGGATTGGGGTTTGGGGTTGGAGGGGGGGGGGTTGGGGAAATGGGGTGGGGGATGTTGGGGGGTTGGGTTTAGGGGGTTGGGGGGTTGTAGGTGAGGGGGGTAGAGTTAGAAAGAAAGAGGTTTACGTTTAGTAGTGTAGAGCAGTGCGCGCGCACCAAAGACCAAGTATAAGATGGACTGATTCTATTTAAGACGAGCAAAAACCGTTTTCTCTTTTTAGCACATGGAAACTCTCACTGTGAAAAAATGCAACTAAAAAATAGAAAATAAATAATAGTTTAAAAAAACTACAAAACACGCTTTTAAAAATAAAAAATAAATTTTAATAAATTTCAATTCACTATTCTTATAGTACAGTAAAAAATCTTTATAAGCAATTATTATATTGTTATATCCAGATCAAAACTTGTAAACAATTCTAAATATTGATAAAATAAATAATAATAGTTTAAAATATTTTATTGTAAAAAAAGCGTGGGGTGCTTTTTAAGATGTTATCAAAATGATAATCCTTGACAATTGACACCATGCACCCCACGCTTTTTTTACAATAAAATATTTTAAACTATTATTATTTATTTTATCAATATTTAGAATTGTTTACAAGTTTTGATCTGGATATAACAATATAATAATTGCTTATAAAGATTTTTTACTGTACTATAAAAATAGTGAATTGAAATTTATTAAAATTTATTTTTTATTTTTTAAAGCGTGTTTTTTAGTTTTTTTAAACTATTATTACTAGAGCCGTGTCTTCTCGCATTATTTTTTAATGGCGTTAACATCTTTATTCTAAAATTTACCGTCTTTCCAGATGCGGGCGCGCTGGCAGTCTAGCAGCGACGCCTGGCGAGAAGCTTCTCGAACTCCTCCGGCCGAGCGCCGGCGCGCCGCGGCGGCACTCCACCGCTGCGTGCGCGCCCGCGCAGCCCCAGCGGCCCTCGGGCTTCGTCTATTGCCCCAGCGACGCGCTACCCTACTGTCCGCCGTCGCGCATACCGCCACCCACACGGCCTATACTCAAGGTGAGTACAGGGGTAGCTACAATAGAGAGATCTCTCTCCAGGCGGATGTTATCCCTGGGTACCGAAGTCCGTTGGATGAAAGTTGGAAGTTCTATTTATGCAGCCAAGTTGAGAAACTTCGATACTGCGATGCAGGACGTAGTAAATAGTTTCTCATGTGATGACTAGATGGCGCTAGTAGTCGCTACAGTAATAATAATAATAATAATAGGCGTAGGGATATGACGACCTCATCGCCCGCTGGTGTTGTCGTGTCACCAGTGCATTCAGTCATCGCAGGGCGGCTTGTGGCGAGTTGTTGGTGCGTAGCGACACCACGAACCCGAGACCTCCAGGGGTACACATACACACATGCGCTTATACACACACTCACACACAGTTACACACCCACCCCGCCTCTAGTTTGCCTTTGTTGGTCGCCTAGAGTGGAGCGCAAGAGCTAATGCTCGAAGGATGGATGTGTTTCCATAAGTGGCGAGTTGGCATTTTGAAGTTTAAAGTCCGGGAACACCTCTCCATCCTTAGCCGTTTACACCAATGTTGCCGCCTCGTTGCCCCGAGTGGGCAATAGTTTGAGGGGCCCATTTAGTGAATGGCGAGTCACCGCCTACCAAAAGTTCAGTTTATGAGATATTGAAATGGTAGGTGTCCGTTATCTCACTCCATAGCCCGGTAATCCTGTCCACAACATC
Organism: Archips crataeganus; assembly: GCA_947859365.1. NCBI lineage: Eukaryota > Metazoa > Arthropoda > Insecta > Lepidoptera > Tortricidae > Archips > Archips crataeganus. Next base: position 1,163,178 of record OX402048.1, on the reverse strand, counting down.
CCAACCCTATAGCCAATTCCATGTCGCTTCCTACCTGGCAATAGATTGGCAACTGTGGAGGACTGTCCGCTAGCACATCCTCATGGTGTATTAGGGGATAGACCTCCATAGTTGCGCCCATCTCATTTATATTATATGGTACCAAAGGCCTCTTCATGTTGGCTTCGGCCCCATGAATGCCTTTCAAATGACCGGGTCCCCATGGGCCCGTGATCGGAAATCCGTACCAACATAATAATAATAATAAAAATGTGTATTGTACTCAAAAACAAGTGTTACAAGTAAGCACAAAACGAAGCAAATTAAATAATACAGTGAGCATTAAACATGGATTTGCCGGCAATGTCGTCCATCATTGTCATCATATATTTGGCCACTTGCTCAGTTTCACGTCCAGGTCTTCTCGCCATCTCCGTCTCAGCCTGCCTTGCCGTCGGTGCCCATCAAGCTGCGCCCAACATGTGGCTGAGCGCACCCATCTTTGAAGGTGCATCTAAACTAAATACCTTGACAGACAACAAAGCCATTCTACTAGGATTCCTTATTTCTTCTTCTTCTAATAGGTAGGTGCGATTCAATTCAGCAATCGAGGATTGCGTCAATGTTGAGGTTGAAGCAGCCACAATTGGTTTAAATTGCTGTTTTTGGGTAGCTCTTTTGAGATAGAACACTGATGCAAGTGATCCGAACCTTCACAAACTTGAAAATTAATCTTAAATGTTTTTTCTTCTTGTTCTCAGCTCCAGCCACCTCCTCAAATAATCCAGCCGGTTCCGGCGCCGCCGCCGGTGCCGCAGCGTTCAGCACCGCCGCCCGCGCCACTGCCCGTAGCGCCCCCCGCGCCCCCGCGCCGCGCTTCGCCCCAGCCGCGCCGTCTACCTCCCCCCACACCTCCTAGACCCATCGCAACCTCACCAGCCACCGACCCCAACGGCAACAAACGCACCGCAGCCGTCTCCCCGCAACCAAGACTGGACTGCAACCGAAACCCACAACCACAGGTCCCGAGAAGACCATTGAAGACTCTACCAGATACCCCATACACGCCACCTTTACCGCAACAGAATCAGACCATGAAAAGATCCCCTAGCTCAGGGTCGAACATAAGCGTTAGACAAGATTCGAATGTGTCGTCTGATTCCTTCAGTCAGACGTCGTCGCCGTCTTATACGACGAAGACGATGGAAGCTCCTTTGCTGCCGCACCAGCATGTCAATAAGAGCCTGAATGCTAAGATAGCGCGAGGGTTGCTACTGAAGGAGCAGCAGGAGAAAGAAGCAGGAAACTCGTCCATCACGAAGAGTATGTCGACACCGGCGTCGTTGCAAACCATCGTGAGGCTCCAAAATGGCAGCAACATGTCGCTACAACATCGGGTAAGTGTCATTAGTGTGTGTGTATTATATGTCGTGTTTAGGTTTAACGTCGTGTCTGGGTCCCACTGAAAAACAGCGTTGGGGCTTGGTGTAACATTATGCTAGTAGGGCCCAATTTACGAATGATAATATTTGAGTTTTTTTTATTTCTGTGTATAGAATGAACGAATCTTTCTTTCTGGGTTGATTAAAAATTGTACCATGTGAAATGGTAGTTTACCATACAAAACACTCGAAGGGCTGGAAAAGTTCCCTTATTACACGAAAATTGCCTTTCAAATTGAATGGATTGAGTATTGCGCAACAGTAACTTTTATAAGTAGTAATGTAAACTACCGACGTAAAGGTGTGTGTTCTCACTTTCTCTGACGACAAGAGACCGAGAGAGGTGCGGGCGGCGAGCGCGCCTCGTTTGTCGTCATACCCCCCAGCCCCTGTACCGCGCGAGCGAGGACTCATGTAATCGGTTTAGCTATAGGTATATTTCATACAAATATCAAACCCGTCCCACTCCTGAATAAAATTTAAAATGAATTTAGGGGAGGAACTTACACAAATCGACCTAGTCCCAAACTAAGCAAAGCTTGTACTATGGGTACTAGACGACGATAAACATAAACGATAAAATAAATACTTAAATACATACATAACTCAGGAACAAATATTCGTGCTCATCACACAAATAAATGCCCTTACCGGGATTCGAACCCAGGACCTCTTGCTTCGTAGGCAGGGTCACTACCAACTAGGCTAAAGCGGTCGTTAAAAAACAACCAATATAAAGACTCTCTGTTCTATGTATTACAAGAATACAAGCCAAATTGGTCTGAAATGCACTAGACTATCTAACGTGTCGCCGCTCGCTGAGCGAGATTTAATTATGCCTGTCGAGATCGTGATTGGACAACGCCTATCCGGGAATGCATCCATTGAATGCGCTAATGGAACGGTCACAATGGAATTACAGTCTTTTGTTTACATTGAAATGTAGTCGCTTCGGGGAAATAGCCCACGATTCCATTCAGCGCAGAGATACGAATTTGTCGAAAGTTGCTATTCTGGGAATTTCAACGTCCATTTATCAATTATTTGGGGAATTAACTCGGCTTTTCGCCGTACTACTATAAAATAAATATTAGTAAAGTATTATCTTCTTCTAATATATAAAAATCTCGTGTCACGGTGTTTGTTATCGAACTCCTTCGAAACGGCTTGACCGATTTTTATAATTTAAAACCTTTTTCAACCGACGAAAACAAAAGGAGGGTTCTCAAGTCGACGTATATATATATATATATATATATATATATATATACTAGCTTTTGCCCGTGACTCCGTCCGCGTGGAATTAGTAATTTGGGCAGCTTATTTTTTTTATCCAAATTTGCTTTTTCATTAATTATGGCTCTCCTTAGTTCCTCGATTATAATAAAATTACCCCCCCCCCCCCCCCCCGCAACCCCCCCGCACCCTACAACCCGCTCCCTCCCACACAGCACCCCCGCACACCCGCGTTCGTCCCATCCCAAGTCAAGCGTGCCCTATAGAAGTTTTACTTCAAGTTTTACTTGAAGTTTTTTTTTGTCAAATATCTTGAAAACGGTGCATCCAACGGCAAAATCAATGAAATTTTAATCCCCCCTCCGAAGCCCCCGCACCCCCGCCCCCGCCTCATCCCCCCTTAAAACTCCCGCACACCACCCCCGCACCCTCACCCCCCTCAACCCCCCTCCTACCCCACTGGTGTTAACACTGAAAGAATTTTTCAAATCGGAGTAGTAGTTCCTGAGATTAGCGCCTATACATATAGAAGTTTTACTTCAAAACCCCCGATTTTGAAACATTCTTCCGCTCCGCTCCGCTCCTATTGGTGTTACCGTGATGATATATAGCCTATAGCCTTCCTCAATAAATGGGCTATCTAACACTGAAAGAATTTTTCAAATCGGAGCAGTAGTTCCTGAGATTAGCGCCTATAGAAGTTTTACTTGAAAAACCCCCGATTTTGAAACATTCTTCCGCTCCGCTCCGCTCCTATTGGTCCATTTTCGACTTTCGTTTTTCACAATTGGATTTTTGACTCTAGTCAAAATAGTAATTATAAATCGATTGTACAATCGATACTAAATCACCTCGTTTCGGGAAAACAACCACTAAAATTTCACGGTGTATATATATATATTTTATGTATGATCACGCATAACTTATTACAGAGTAGTCCGATTTTGATGATTCTTTTTTTATTGGAAAGCGTATACCCCAAGGGTGGTCCCATGTAAATTTGGAAATAATATTCCTACCCTAAGGGTAGGAAAACAGGGGATGATTGAGTAACTTTTTACAGAGTAGTCTGATTTTCATAATACATTTTATTGGATTTTTATTTTATACCTTGAAGTTGGTATTATATAAATTTGGACAAAAAATTTACCCCAAGGATGGGAAAAAAGTATAAAATAAAAACTTTTCAACAAAAAAATTAAACCGCCGGAAAAACTGAAAAGCAAAAAATAATACCTTTTTTGTTTGACCTTAATCTAGGTACCAGTTTGAAGTCGGTGCCTCAGCACGAGCCAGGAGGAGTGATAGAAGCCAATCAGGTAGAAGATTATAGGTCCACTCCTCCTGGCTAGTGCTGAGGCACCGACTTCAAACTGGTACCTAGATTAAGATCAAACAAAAAAGGTATTATTTTTTGCTTTTCAGTTTTTTCGGCGGCTTAATTTTTTTGTTAAAAAGTTTTTATGTCTATATTCGGTAGGTCTGAGAATAGGTCGTAGGCCATTTTTTATACCCCTGTTATTCGCCGACGGAGTCGCGGGCAACAGCTAGTCCAATATATAAAAATCTCATGTCACGCCGGTGGTTGTTATCAAACTCCTCCGAAACGGCTCGACCGATTTTTATGAAACTTTTTTCTCTATATTTGGTAGGTCTGAGAATAGGTCGTAGGCTATTTTTTGTATACCCATACCCACCCCTATTTTTCGCAGACGGAATCCAGGGTATCTGCTAGTAGTTTATAAAATGAGATGTTTTTTAAAAACAGTTATATTTTCACTGTAAGTTTTCTTAGAAAAAAATAATAATACAGGATGTCCCAAGATATGATAACCTGGTACCGGGCTAGAGACCAAGTTATATAACAGTTCTGGAAAAACGAGAAAATCAATCCATCCAATAATATAATCAGTTTTACTATTAAGTAGATATTTTTGAAAATAAAAAATGTCTATTATCTCCTATTTAAGTGACAATGGATTTTTATTTTTATTTTATCAAGGGCAAAGTAGCCTAAATCCTAAATCCACCATCGGTTCGGAAAAATCCTGTTGCAAAAACTCAACAAGGTCTTTTTTCCAATTTAAAATCTATCTACAACTAGCTTTTGCCTGCGACTTCATCCACGTAGAACTTCTTCATCTCTTTCATTTAATAAAACAAAAATCCGGCAACGGCAACATCCAAACTTCGAAGCAAATCACCCCCAAAATAACTTTCAACCCCCTTTTTGACCCCGTTAAGGGATGAATTTCAATAAAATACGTAACATGTCTTCCATCAATTTCTGTTAAAGAACTTTTATGCAAAATTGGAAGTAGATTGGTTAAAGGAATCACGTTATCGCTTACAAACTTGGTCCCCTTTTTCACCCCCTTAGGAGTAGAATTTCGGAAAATCCTTTCTTACCGGATGCATACGTCATACAATGAACGATTTGTTGGATCAATTCACCAGAACCGTTATTTCTTAGTAGCAAAATTTCCATACGCATTTTTCCCAGATGCTTGTTTTCTCGCTACGGTTTTTTACTGAAGCTTATTTGCACAATCGCGATTTTTCCCACGCGAAGCTCCTTATTTTGTGTGCTTTTGGCCCTCCAGGCCGATGCAAACTTAACATAATCTCAACCTACCTATGTTTCTCTGTCGATTAAAATTAGGAAAACAATGCGATTGTGAAAATAATCTTCACTAAGAGGATACGATGCGCACCATTTCTCCATACAAACGTAATCCCCAGTTTCCTCCATCAGGATAATGGATTTAGAGCCAATTTTTTTTTACTGTGTAATCTGTATCTACCACAGCTATGCCCCTATGTTTCGTTTTTTTCCATATTTCAATTAACATAAGAAATATAAGCTTTCAAAAACTGAAAAAATTGCCCAATTTCTACGTCATTTTCAGACACTCATCAGAAAAGAATCCCTGACATAAACAAAAAAAGGAAAACATAGGGGCATAGCTAAATTTGTCCTCTAATTATTTTTGAAAAAAATAATTTTATTGGTCCAGTTTTCGAGAAGAAAACAGGGGATTACGAAATGCTGTTTTGATCAATTTTACGCGCCTAATAACGGTCTGAGCTGCAGTTGTCCCGCTCTCGCTGTACTGACACGGAGGGGTTCGGGCGAGACAGCGACATTTCATTAAAACTTTTCTCAAAAGTCTCTCAGCCATCGTACCCTCTTATAAAACCGTAATGAGAAAAAAGCATTTGGGAAAAAATGCGAAAGGATATTTTGCTGCTACGAAATAAAGATTGTGGTAAATTGATCTAACAAACCGCATCATAGCATTTAGCCATTTAAAAAAAAACTATAAGCAATATTTGCGTTTTGGTTCATTATGACATTCTGCCACTACGCTTATTTTAGGTAAGGTAAGATGGTGATGGTGATGGTAATGGTGATCTGCCTAGCGAAATACTTCACCATCAACATCATCATCACCATCATCATCATTACCATCATCACCATCATCATCATCATCATCGTCATCATCATCATCACCATCATCATCATCATCGTTATCGTCATAATCATCATCAGCATCATCATCATCATCATCATCATCACCATCATCATCATCATCATCCATCACCAACACCGTCATCATCATCATCACCATCATCATCATCATCACCACCACCATCATCATCATCATCACCATCATCATCATCATCATCATCATCATCACCACCATCATCATCATCATCATCATCATCATCATCATCATCATCATCACCATCATCATCATCATCATCATCACCACCATCATAATCATCATCATCATCATCATCATCACCACCATCATCATCATCATCACCATCACCATCACCATCATCACCATCACCATCACCACCACCATTATCATCCCCACCATCATCATCGTCATCATCATCACACCATCACCATAATGATGACGACGACGATGATGATGATGATGATGATGATGATGGTGATGGTGCATGTTTGAGAAAAGCACTATACAAGCCTCAGCCGGCAACCCCTTAAGTCCCGGCCTCTGCAGTAATGTACTATTATCTATCTACAGTGTGATTAAATTACATTATTATTATAACTAAAGTGTTTGACACAATTATTTTTTTAACATAGTAGATACGTTATTCCAGACCAGGGATCGCCGTTCCGGATCGGAATTGTTTTCAAGCATCCCTAGCCCCGAAATAATCTTTTTTTTACCCCAGATTTTTCTAGAACTGTTATAACTTGGCCTGTCGCTTGGACCAGCCTAGCACTAAGGATTGGGACACCCTGTAGACACGGGTTAAAATGCTCATTTAAAGTAATTTGTAAACACTTAACCCGTTTTACGGCTTCCGAGGCCGTTCAGAGTTCGTCAAAGAGGAGGGACGTTGCTATGGGTCATTGCTATGGTAATCTTCTTTTAGGGTACCGTAGGAAAGCTTTTTATTTTACTTTGACATATAATGAACCAAGTCACACTCACTGAACTATTAGGTGAAGTTTTCCCACGCACGATGAATACAACTTAGGGACCTTTAAAAAAACAAGTCTATCTATCTCTCGAAGGGCCGGCAACGCATTTGCGATACCTTTACTATTGCGGGCGTCCATGGGCGACGGTGATTGCTTCCCATCAAGTGACTCGCATGCTCGTTGGCCCCCAAATTAGGAATAATTGTCACTAACGTAATTATCCATTTTTCTTTTTTTACTGTACCATTATTATTTATTACCATACCTATTGTGTGTCTATGGCCGGAAACGTCCGATAATAAATGATTTATATTTTTATTTTTTTATTGAAAAAAATGTATAGGAAAGCATTTTGTTAAGATGAGGCACCCGAAAATCAAGGAAAATGTGGGGAAATTTGCATACACCTGCAAAGTTTTCAATCCACACTGGGCGTGGAAACTACGGTTCAAGCCTTCTCATTTTGAGAGCAGGCCTTGTGCACTGGCAATGGGCCTTATATAATGCTGGGATGATAATGATGGCCTGAAAAAATTCTAAAGCTAGCTCCGCTCGTATTACACTCCCGATAAAACCGTATGCAGGAACCTTATAGTACATTACTGCAGAGGCCGGGACGTAAGGGGTTGCCGGCCGAGTATCTAAGTTGACGGCCGAGTGGTACAAGAGGCCGGCATGATACGAGGCCGGCAACCCCTGTTCCGGCCGAGGCTTGTATAGTGCTTTTCTCAAACATGCACCATCACCATCATCATCATCATCATCATCATCATCGTCGTCGTCGTCATCATGATGGTGATGGTGATGATGATGAGGACGATGATGATGGTGGTAATGATAATGATGGTGGTGATGGTGATGGTGATGATGGTGATGGTGATGATGATGATGATGATGATGATGATGATGATGATGATGATGATAATGATGGTGGTGATGATGGTGATGATGATGGTGATGATGATGGTGATGATGATGATGATGGTGGTGGTGAAATATTTCTCTAGGCAGATCACCATTACCATCACCATCACCATCTTACCTTACCTTAAATAAGCGTAGTGGCAGAATGTCATAATGAACCAAAACGCAAATATTGCTTATAGTTTTTTTTTAATGGCTAAATGCTATGATGCCATAGACCTATTTTAAACATCATGGTGCTGTGTGACATGAAACAATAGACGATCGCACTGCAGGCCTAGGCCTGCAACGATGTATTTTGAAGCCTGTTTTAAGGAACACAACGTAAACATTACATAGCATGTTTGAGAAAAATTATTTATGCACTAGATAGTGTCAGTAGCAAACATTGCGATACAAAACGTCCAAAAATTCCATTTGACAGCTTCATATTACGATCGCGTTACGTCATTCAAACTGAAGGGTGGCAAATGACATATAAGCCAACTGTTGGCTTATATTTTTCGGGACGTTTTCATGCCGCCTAAGCTCCATCTAGTGTATAAATAATCTAAGACCAAATAATACCAAATGTAAGACTCAAATGTTAAACATTTGGTAGCATAGTGAACGGTTGCGATAGGTACTCCGAGAATGAGCTGGTTATGTTCGAAACGCGTCAGTGTAGTTTGGTGGTGGTGATGGTTGGGTTTGTGTGATTTGTGTGTGTTCGTACAGTCGAGTTCTCCAATATCTGTATAGCCAACCGTTCATAAATATCTGTGCATAGACCTTATTACCGTAACATAAGGTTCATGTTTATATATTTATGAACGGTTGGCTGTACAGATATTGGAGAACTCGACTGTACAGTGTGAAGGTGGAGGAACTGCATGAACGTAGCTATCATAAAGTCGCCTGATTCAATAAATTATATAAAACCGTATGCAGCATAGCACCCAAAAGTATAAAATGACTCAATAATGCGGGTCTCAATAATGGCGATTATACGCACGGAACCCTTCGAGTGAGCCTCGATCAATTTATTTTAATTAAGCGTCTTTAGAACTGGAACTCAATAAACCAGCTCATCTAGATTTTAAAACAGTTCGGTTATAAAATCGAACGGTTGAACGTTTGCCAAGGGCTTTTGAAACTCTAAGTAATACGAGGGGCGTTCAATATAAAGTGAGAATGAGATGCAAACTCTTTTAATATTACGAAATTAATTACTGGCCGGTAAAGCTAATCTATCTAGCTGATTGCTATGAAAAAAAAAACTAACTGTCTTTTGTTTAAAAAAATATACGGTAATTTCTTTGCAATGCTATTGAGTACGTTAGCGAAAATGGAGAAAATTGAACTGCGCGCCGTTATCAAATACTTGTGTTTGAAAAATTTTTCTACGGACCAAGTCAATTTGGATTTGCGGGTCAATTTAGGGTCTAATGCTCCTCCGTATTCGACAGTCGCACGTTGGTGCGCCGAATTTAGACGTGGAAGAACATCGACAATGGACGACCCCCGCTCCGGACGCCCTACTACAGCAGTAACTGAAGAAATTGTGAAAAAAGTCGAAAACTCAGTTTTGGCGGATCGTCGTGTCACGGTTCGTTTTATTGCTGAAAATGTAAAGATTTCAACGGGGAGCGTGCATAATATTTTACATGAACGCTTGGGTATGAAAAAGGTATCTGCGCGTTGGGTACCAAGAATGCTTACTGACACGCAAAAACAAACTAGACTAGAGATTTGTCAAGAAGCTTTGAACCTGATGCAGCAAGACCGGGAACTTTTTTTGGCGCGATTTATAACAATGGACGAAACATGGCTCCATCATTACGACCCTGAAACGAAACTGCAGTCTATGACATGGAAAAGGCCATCATCTCCAACTCCGAAGAAATTCAAGGTGAGCCCATCTGCCGGTAAGGTCATGGGGTCTGTTTTTTGGGATGGTAAAGGGGTATTAATGATTGAGTATCTCGAGCATGGCGCCACTATTACGGGCACATTATACGCCAAACAAATAGCAACATTGCGCAATGAGATCCGCGAAAAACGGCGAGGTAAACTCTCGAAAGTTGTGCTGTTCCACCAGGACAATGCCCCGGCACACAAGTCCGCCGTTGCAATGGCTGCAATTCGTGATGCTAGGTTCGATATCCTTAAGCATACTTCGTATTCACCAGATCTCGCTCCCAGTGATTTCTACCTATTTCCGAGATTGAAACAATACCTGAGAGGCCAGAAATTTGAAGACGACGACGCAGTAGTCGCTGCAGTACAAGATTTTTTAAGTACTCAAGATGAGACCTTTTTTAAAAATGGAATTTTAAGTTTAGAAAAAAGATATACTAAGTGTATTATGCTAAAAGGTGACTATGACGAAAAATAAAATGACATTTAGTAAAAGTTGTTTATAACATACTCATTCTCACTTTTTATTGAACGCCCCTAGTATTACTGAAGCAGAACTCTTAATTAACAGGCTCCTCGTCCCGGAGTCTTCAAACTTGCGTCCTAAGCATGCTCTTGTATGGGGCTGAGACCTGGACGTCGTATGCCAAACAGGAACGTCGGCTAAACACTTTCCACATGCGCTGTCTTCGGAGCATCCTTAACATAACTTGGAAGGACAGGGTTACAAACGAGAGAGTGCTGGAGATTGCACAGCTGCCCAGCATCACCACCCTCCTCAAACAGAGACGACTGAGGTGGCTGGGGCATGTGCATCGCATGAGCGGCACTCGTTGAGCGAAGTGGCATTTGCGAAGCGTAAGGTAGGACGTCCCAGTCTCCGCTTCAAGGATTGCGCAAAGCGCGACATGGTCGCCTTCAACATCGATCCCGGCGTGTGGGAGGATCTTGCTTCCGACCGCAATGAGTGGAGAAAGACTCTCGCGGAGGGTTGTGAAACCCACGACCGCGCCTGGTTTCAGAGCCTAGCACAGAAACGGGCTAGACGGCACGGCCACGATGCAGCTTTTGCTTTGTCGCCGGGCCCTCAGTTCGTGCGCCAAAAATGCGGGCGAACGTGCCGCTCTCGGATCGGACTTTACATTCACGAACGGCGTTGCCTCTCTCAAATAGACGCTGCTTAAATCATCTGTCAAGATGTAAGAGGCCTTGTGTGTGTGTCCCGGAGTAATGCGCAACGTTATTTCGACACGTCCCAATGACATTAAAACGGTCGTAGTCATGAGACACAAATGTGCCTCGTGGGACCAGTAAAGTCACACATGAGGCACATGTGACTCATGGGACAGGGAACCTGTTAAACGTGCTAGAAGCTCTCGTTATGCTACATTTACACGCTTGCCTAGACTTAGGGTCTCCCTACATCTATCGACGCGGAATCGGCTAATAATTATCAAAAAAGGCTTTATAAGTAATTTATTGAAACAGGCGTTACTTTGCGGAGGTCCATGTCAATGAACTGAAACAATTGGGAATGTCTAAATAAAATTACCAGTGGTTTTTATATTTTTTTTGTATAGAAAAGTCAATTATAAGAAACTAATTTCAATATTTTGTCATTTAGTTCTCTACTTTTTTCAAAATTAATTATTGAAACTATTTTAGTTGATGACGTCAGATTATAATTGAAGGCTCCCACAATGCCAAATTTCTAAATCTATCTATTATGAACCTTACACCATAGAGATAGCGTTGAATAACACTCAACGTAAGTCATACCCACATTTACACAACGGCGCTCTTTATTGGCCGCGTCGGTATTATGTCTGTACTAGTCGTAACCTGTTTTTTTGTCCGTACCACGAACTTTTGCGCAAGACGGAAGGGTTATCAAAAATTACTTTACATTGCTGCGTATAATTCAAAACGATCTGCGTTTTTATGGGCATGAGTAGCAATGGTATATGAAGTTTCGTGTTAATAACGTGTAAACCAATATTTCATAATTAAATATTTTCTCAAGTTGTATTTTGATATAAACCGCATTATTACATTAAATTAATACATACCAATGAAATTTAATCCCCTTATTAGTGTAATTACACAGCGTGGACGAGTTTCCGCAATTGCTAATGCTGCAAAACACCATTTTAATGCACTTGTTGTCATACCCACGTTTCAAATAGCACTGAGCCACAAGTCGCGCGCTTGTGACCTACGAGTCACAAGCGCGGCGCCAAGGTCACGCGTCTAAGGCACTTCTATCCTCTTTATTATTATTTCTGTGGGCAACCCCTTTAATTATATTTTGCGTAGTGGTACACTATACACTGTGTCACTTTACTGGCACTGTCAAAGTGCTAGATGTCAGACAGCGGGTCCAAATCAAACTCCGTAGTATAATCCACGCGTAAATTGTGAAGAATTCTAACCACACAGAATAAAGTAAGACTTGAACCGGTCACGCAATTTACACCAATGTCAAATGAAGGTCATTGCTTATTTGTTATATAATAAATTCATTACTTAATATTAAAATTAAATAACAACAGAAAACAAGTTAAAAAGCATTTATCTCGAAATGGTTTTCGATTTACTATACATTGCAAAAAATTAGACATCCCCAATTACTAAGGCCTTGGTCGTTCTGACCCGCCACCCGCGGCGGGCGACGGGCCGCTGCCCGCCGCGGGTGGCGGGTCAGAACGACCAAGGCCTTACTTTGCTCACCCGCGACCTTTTGAATGATAGTTACGTACACACCTCCACACTGTACGAACGCACACAAATCACACAAACCCAACTACCACCACCAAACTACACAGACGCGTTTTGAACTCAATCAGAGCTCATCTTCAGAGGTCCGTTCACTAAATATGCTACCAAATGTTAGACAAAGACGAAAAAACACGTATGTATAAAAAAGACGGCTCAATTCGGCCCGCGGAGATTTTTTAAGAGGGTTTATACCTGCTGAGCGGGCAACGTTGCATTTTTGTTAGTTTTTCTCGATTATTCCATAAAAATTTAATGAAAATTAAAAATGTTTTGTATACAAATTGTTCTAATATATAAGTTAATGTGTCTACTGCAATAATAATTCGTGATAGACTTTTATTTTCTTTAAAAACGAACAAATTATTACCTAACGGTTTTTAAAGAAAATAAAAGTCTTATCACGAATTATTATTGCAGTAGACACATTACTAACAAAGATGCAACGTTGCCAGCTCAGCGGGTATAAACCCTCTTAATCGGCGTAAGGAACGGTTATAAAAATTGGTAAAGCACTTTCTTTCGACTAAACTTAAAAATCGTGGCGTTTGGCATTATCTTTCTACAACAGTCGGGTACAGGCGTGAGTATTATGTATGTATGTTAGGTTTTCATATTATTTTAGTTCGTTTGGCCAAATAAGTAACTTCCTGCTTACCACAAAAACCCTTTTCGGCTTCCGAATTGCAACTAATGGTCGTGACGGTACACGAGCGTTCCAACCGATCGTTTTTGTCAGCAATCCGATTACTTTCGTTCCGTAGTTCGTTGTATTCTTTAGTTATATGTAAATCTATTGGTAGGGCGTGTCTCTAAGAGAAAGTCAAAGTACACAGTCCTACGGGTTCGAGACTACTGGCGAACCTGTCATCGTAGCTAACTTATATAGCTCTCATTATATAGGTAGCTATGCAACTGTGTCGCTCGCTACAGTAGTCAAAGTAAAATACCGTAACCGGGTTATAGTATAAATCTTCCCAAGTGAATTTTTCTCTTCGAGCCCTTATCTTTCAAAACAAATGGTATCGTCATAGTATTAAGGTTCAAATTTAATGTAATGGCTCGAAGCGAAAAATTCACCTGGGAAGATTTATATTATACTTAGTTTGGCCCTGACGCAACTTTGGCCATTGGTATAAGTACGATTACAATAAAGTAAGATTTTATTGTTAAATTTAATTTATGACACGGTTTTAACTGACCGCCCTTGATTTACTTTTTATTAGACCCTTCTATTTATCTTTCATTCAAAGTTATCTTTCACTGTCGTAAAGTACTTTACGGTGCAGATTTATTTTTATGTCTGAACCCCGCATGAACGAACGTTTCCGGATCAGAATAAAGCCTCTTATACTCATCACTCACTGACAATGAGAAAATGTGATCTTATGTTTTGGCGTAGGAAGCCCCCCAACAAGATGGGTAGGAACCACTGGGATGTGGCAGCGCAGGACCGATCGTGGTGGAACTCTTTGAGGGATAAATTTGCCAAACTATGGACGTCGTTTGTCTATGATGATAAGTTTTGGGTTTATTCATTACCAATAATCACACAGCCAAACGAAACAGTAGCGGGATAGTAGAGCGGTTGAAACGCCCGTGTGACTCGCCCTGCTCGACGTTGATTGGAACCGAAACAGAACTCATTAGCGCGCCCTTCTCTCTGTCGATCACTACAGTCAACGTAACGCTCTAACTACTCAGTCGCTTGTTTATTTCATCTTTATTGCGTATTAACTATTGCCCGCGATTTCGTCTACGAATAATTCTGTTACGACTTTTACGTCAGAATTACTTAATTTTCCGGAATAAAAAGTATTCTAAGTTTTAATCCAGGTTATGACCCATCTGTGTGCCATATTTGATCAAGATGCGCTCAGCCAGTTTCGCGTGAAAAAGTTATAAACATTCATACACTTAAAAAGAAAAAATTCTACTATTTGTGAAATGCGTCGTCCAGCTTTTACTCCCCTCGTAGTTAAACACCTCGGAGAAGCTATCGCTGATCGTTGGGACAGACCCTTCAGTTTAGTAATGGGTTGGCTAAGATTACGCATTATTATTTCAATAAATACGTGCTACCAGCATGTGCATTCGCGGTACACGGCACCATTTAAGCCACTAGCCAAATTATTTGGCTTTGATGACGGTGCGGCTCTACCCTGTTGATTTTGTGATATTTATATACCCATATACTTTTATATGTTTTTTTATAATTTTATCATCCAATAAAATAATGTTATTGATCATTCATACATTTATTCTTACAGATATTCGCGTTTACAATACCAACGAGACTGCATCGGACAACTTATAAATATCCGATCCTAAAAGACCGAAAAGCCCATCATTATTTGGGGAATAATACATTACGAACTCTTCAACAGATGTGTTTTTCATTAGTCAAGGGAATCCTGGGCCTTTTCCCCGGCCAGCCGGGACAAAGCCTTACCTTACATGTACCAAATTAATCTGCCCTTTAAAATTAAGCGAAATACGTTCGGATAATTTAATTAAGATATCATTTTTTGTGATTCTACAAGGAATGCGGCTTCATTTGTCTGGGTTTCCAATTATTTGGATAACCTTAATCAGCAGGCTTAAGTCACTCAGAGGGCGATGGAGAGGGCTATGCTCGGAGTTTCGCTGCGGAATCGCATTAGAAATGATGAAATCCGCGCAAGAACTAAAGTCACTGACATAGCTCGAAGAATCGCCAGGCTCAAGTGGCAGTGGGCATGGCACAATTCTCGTCGAACTGATGGCCGATGGGGCAAAAGGTTCTCGAGTGGCGTCCACGGACCAGAAGACGCGGTGTAGGTAGGCTTCCAACAAAATGGAGCGACGGCCTGATTAAGGTTGTGGGATCGCGTTGGATGCGGATGGCGCGGGATCGATCTGTTTGGTGAGCCTTGGGGGCCTATGTTCAGCAGTGGATGTCTTTCGGCTGAAATGATGATTATGATACCCATATCACGCCTCTATCCCCAAAGGGGATAGGCAGACCACACGAAACATTTACGTTACGGGACTGCTTTTAGCAATTGGCACCTGTGTGGTGTCGGATCTATGTAGGTAGAATCACACCTCTCTATTTCTTCCGTGGACGTCGCAAGAGGCGTCTAAAGAAATACCTATGGGTTAAGGTATATTATTGTGCAATCTGCTAATTGTTGTAGCTGTTGATGATGCTTAGCACTATTTATTTTGTTTTTTGTTGTATAATTATTTTAATTAGTAAGTTATATTTTGTTCTCGATCCTCTGGGTTGTGGCAGAATATCAACGTTGACCACTGAGCCAAGGCCCTTTTGCACTACTGCAGCGCATAATAATAATAATAGGCCTTTACATCTGTGACAGATGATTTAAGTAGCACCGTGGCGACACTTCCGCTCGTGGCTAAAAAGACCGATACGGGATAAGATCCCTCGGCCGCACTCGCGACAAGTGTACGCAGCCCCAGATGGTCGAGGGTTGGTGGCCCGGTTGTGGCGCTTTATGCGTTTTTCCCTCAGCGACTCAAACCAGGCATTGTCATGCCTTGATTGGCCTTTGTGAACAAGTTGTCACCACTTGCCACGATTTTCGGCTAGCTCTTCCCATTGGTTGCTAGGGATATTAAAAGCATACGGACAATATAAAATGTTTTACTTTTAAGTTTGTACTGATTTCTGTATTTTTGGTAATCTTGATTGTATGTGCTTGCAGTACCAAATAAAGGCGATAGGTTAGCAACTTGTCACTATAATAATTGTACCACTGTTATCGAACAATGAACCTAAAATTGCTAACAAATGCCCCGAACAGATAAAAAACTTAAGTAAAACCCTTCTACATGCTTCCAGTTTGTATGTATAGTCGCCCAATCCCATTACAGTAGTACACACTTTATATGGCGCGTCGTGCATTTTCGGCCGCGCAGACACGAACAAGAAATATTCCGATGATAGCTGAAGGTACGATTCAAACCCGTTTTATGTTTTATGTATACAGTTACAAGGTGCAAATTACAGTGCACCTGTTATCCGTCTTATTCACTCGGAAGTGTGGTGGCTGCATAACATTACATGCCACGCGACACGCGTTGACATGGCACCCGCAACCCACGAAAAATACAAGTATCAAAATCAAAATCAAAATGTGTATTCTGCAAGTAGGCTCTTTTACATGGCACTTTTTTTTTAAAACTACTAGAGCTTTCGTAAGGACTATCATTGCCAAGAAGAATGCGTCGCAACAAACTTGGCAGTAAGTGATCTTTTCAAATGAAAATCATCATCATAATTTCAGCCGAAAAACGTCCACTGCTGAACATAGGCCTCCCCCAAGGCTCGCCGAAAAGATCGGTCCCGTGCCATCCGCATCCAACGCAATTCCGCAACCTTAACCAGGTCGTCGCTCCATCTTGTGTATGTGTCAAACGAAAATTATAATGAAACAAAAAAGAATACAATTATAGAATTACAGAAAAATTATATAAAAAGAAAATAAAAAATCAAATAAATTAAAATTAATTAAACTAATATTTGAAATCGTAATATAAATTAATTAATTATAAATTTGACGTTAGACTAAGTACTATAATTTGACATTGAAAATTTGTACACCTGCATGCAGGTTGAATACGCATGTACCTATATTTGCATAAGACCGTGTAACCATATTCATACAAATAAATATATTTGATTTGATTTGATTTGATTGAAAAATACTGGGATATATGGGGTCCCTTAGTTAAAAAACTAAAACTATACCTACGTCTTAACTATATCTACGTTCAGTGGAAGTGTAGAATGCTTCCACCGTCAATAAATAAAAAAGGAAAAATTAAAATAATAATTCTGAAATAGGTACATAGTAAAAAGTATTTGCATTGTATAGATTATAAGCTTTGTGCTAAGTCCTACCGGCATCCCTATAGGAAGTCCTCCGCAATGCTCCAGGCCATAATCAGAGGGGACTAGCACTCGATTTATTCGCTCGTGACATTGTTTGTACGGATGCAATTCTGTTACCCACAGTACTCGCTATTAAGCCCCACTGAGATGCAGCGAGAAATATCGTACGTTGCGGTACATTGCGTCGATGACCGATCATTTACAGGGTCCACGGAAAGAACATGTCTAGTCACCTAAGCTAGGTACTTAATGAGTCATAGCGGTTCGAAAGTTAGTCATCACCAGGGCCCGTACATTTGATGCCGATGTCGTCACGCCGCTTACAGGATGATTGCAATTTGAGTAGTTGAGATAGTCAATCATTAATCATCAATCATTAAAAATTAACCAAATGTGCGACACAACAAACAAAAATACGATTACAAAACAAAAGTATATTCGTGAACTAGCTTTTGCCCGCGACTCCGTCCGCGTGGAATTAGTAATTTGGGCAGCTTATTTTTTTATCCAATTTGCTTTTTCATCAATTATGGCTCTCCTTAGATCCTTCCGGAAGAAGTGAAACTCCATAATAAATCAACCCGCTCCCAATCCGCCCCAACCCGCTCTCAACCCGCCCCCAACCCGCTCCCAACCCGCTCTCAACTCGCCCCCCACCCGCCCCCAACCCGCTCCCAATCCGCCCCCAACTCGCTCTCAACCCGCCCCCAACCCGCTCCCAACCCGCTCCTAACCCGCCCCAACCCACTCCCAACCCGCCCCCAACTCGCCCCCCCACCCGCTCCCAACCCGCCCCCCAACCGCTCCCAACTCGCCCTATCTAACTGGGCTATCTAACACTGAAAGAATTTTCCAAATCGGAGCAGTAGTTCCCGAGATATAGACGTATTACTTCCAAAACCCCCGATTTGGAAACATTCTTCCGCTCCGCTCCGCTCCTATTGGTGTTAGCGTGATGATATATAGCCTATAGCCTTCCTCGATAAATGTGCTATCTAACACTGAAAGAATTATTCAAATCGGAGCAGTAGTTCCTGAGATTAGCGCGTTCAAACAAAAAACCTGTTCGATAAATTCTTAAAATAGACGTATCTTTCTTATTTGTGAACCGATTCAAATGAAACAAACACTAAATGTTAATCCAAGAAAATACCAACATATCAGTGAAAACCGCAACCTTCTAGGTTAAGCCGTTTCTGAGATTAGCGCGCACAAACGCACAGACAAACAGACAAACAGACAAACAGACAATAATTCTAAAAATCATTGTTTTGGGTTCTGTTGTGCTAATAAATAGCCCTAGTGACAGTTTTTCTCAAATATCTTCAATGTACATACAGACACCGACTTGTTACAGATTTATTATATGTATAGATAGATATTGCATTACGTATGCACACGAAGATGACTTAGATTTTCTCTGCGTAGGAATTAATGTAAGAAGGACGTACTTCAAGTTAGAGAGGAATTCTATTTTCTAAGTAATTATTGAAATGTGGTAACAATACCATTTAATAAAATGTATGTATTATAAAAAAAAAATATGTACTTTCATTTACGTTTCACGTATCAAGTATGTAATTATTATTCCACGTGTGAATAGATTACTTTTGAAGTCATTTGTACATGATTAAAATGATTGACGACTAATGATTAATAATTACAATAAAACTATTTGGGATCATCCTATATGCAGCGTGACGTCAAATTGATGTCATCGGCATGAAAAAGTACGGGCCCTGGTCATCACGAACAATTAATATAGATTATAAATTATACAATAAGTCCAAACTGACCACAGTTTACGTTGACAGATGCTCCGAGACATGCGAGGCGTGACCAATGAGGGGACCCCCTACAAGTTCCGAGTGATGCAGCTGGCCCTGAACGCTGTGGCACTGCTGGCCATCACAGGCGCTCTGTTCGCCTACTTCAAAGCTAACCCAGCTGTCCAGGTAAAGACCAAAATCGATTGCCAAGTAGACATTAATATCTAAGGGCCGCTTGCACAGTCCAGGGTTAAAAAATAACTCCTTAACCCTGGGTAAGGGGTAAATAATAAATAAATAAATAAAATATTTATTCAAAATAGGTTTTTACAATATTAAAACTTAGCCAAGTTAAGTATGAAGTATCTTTTTCTATTTTTTTTTTATTTTCTTCAACTTCATTTTTTTTTTTTTTTTTTTTAAACTTAGGTCTAAACAATGTAAAAGTGAAGAATGACACACAAAAACACATACCTGAACTAGGAGGATCCTGTGTTTCAGGCGAACAAAGGACTTAAATAACTAGATATCAACTATATGAATTAAATTAAATTAAGTTAACACTTGCAGAGAAATAAAAACTACAATGTAATCTTAGTACCAAGATAAATTAGGAAATATTTTAAACAATAACAAAAAAAAATAGAATAATGTTTAGTTAAAAAAGGTCAATAATTTCTATTACTTAAACCCGTGTATGAAGTCATGTTTTACAATATTGAGTCAGATACACAGAAGTGATGTAGGTCATCGATCAGTTATCAGTCATACAAATAAAATTAAAATAAAATAAGTAAAAAACGAAAAGTTCTTAAAGTAAAATTATAAATGGCGCTCTTATGCTCTTCATACGAGTAGAAGGCTTCCTGAGACTGCACACAATTAAAGAAGATACTTTAAAAAGATGACGAAATAGGAATGCTGACATTATGAAAGTAAACTAAGCCATAAAAGCTTAATGAACTGAAACAAATACTTTGCTCACCCGCGACCTTACGATAGTTACGTTTATGTAAGAAATGCGTGCTAATTAAATATGGACCTCCACAAAGTATCACCTGATTCAATAAACCATAAAAGCTTGTAAAAAAGCAGCAGGGGCAAGCATACAATTATTACAAAGAATTCAAACTCCAGTTTTATTTTAATCTACATAATTGGGGATGTCTATTTTTTTGCAATGTATAGAAAATCGAAAACCATTTCGAGATAAATGCTTTTTAACTCGTTTTCTGTAGTTATTTAATTTTAATATTATGTAATGAATTTATTATATAACAAATAAGCAATGACCTTCATTTGACATTGGTGTAAATTGCGTGACCGGTTCAAGTCTTACTGTATTCTGTGTTGTTAGAATTCTTCACAATTTACGCGTGGATTATACTACGGACTTTGATTTGGACCCGCTGTCTGACATCTAGCACTTTGACAGTGCCAGTAAAGTGACACAGTGTATAGTGTACCACTACGCAAAAAATAATTAAAGGGGTTGCCTTATCGTACGCATTTAGATAGATTTAGAAATTTGGCACTGTGGGAGGGAGCCCTCAATTATAATCTGACGTCATCAACTAAAATAGTTTCAATAATTAATTTTGAAAAAAGTAGAGAACTAAATGACAAAATATTGAAATTAGTTTCTTATAATTGACTTTTCTATACAAAAAAAATATAAAAACCACTGGTAATTTTTTTTAGACGTTCCCAATTGTGTAACAACAGCAAAGTTCTAAAATTTAAAAAAGCCCGTTCTCGGTACAAAGACGTCATGAAATATTGTGAGCTTTGTTTTGACAAATTCGCGACTCTACTCGCCTTTTCTTTGAGCTCTTTTGTTTCGCGTGGAGCCCGAATTGAGGTTTAAAATTATACCGTACACATAATATAGGCTCATGTATTGTGTGCTAGGTATTTCAGTTGTGCTTGGTTGTGCTAACAGCGTAATTGTAATTTTAGAAACAATACGTGAATTTGTTGAAAGAAAGGAAACGTTTAGAAAGGGATAAACAAAACATATTATTTTCAAGGCAAAAATATTAAATAAAAAAAAATCCGCGTAGGAACCCGTATACGGTAAATTTTCAATACTAACTGTAACCTACGGTTACCATTAGGTAGAGATAAACTACGATAACATGGCCCGCCCCTCCAAAATTCAAGAAGTCTTCAATGTATTTCTTAAAGTGTTTATAAAGCACCACCAAAACTTTAAACGCATGTGTGCATGCTGAGACAGCAATCAAACAAAAGCAGACTACTACATACACACTCTTTCCTTTCGTAAGGATGTGGCATAACACATTGAAATAGTAATTTGGAGGGGCGGGCCATGGTATCGTAGTTTATCTCTACGATAAACATTTACAATTTTAGAGATAACCTAAAAAGGTTACGGTAAGTACATGTAGTAATAAGTATAGCAAGCACATAATACTACATTCCTTATTGGAATGTTAACAATAATTTATAGAACTTTATTTAAACATGCCAATGAACTATGTAAATGTTGTATGTTGCAAGATACGTGAGGCTATTCACGGTTTATAAAATGTTGCGAGCAAAACTCAGAGTTGCGATCATCATTTCAGCCGAAAGACGTCCACTGCTGAACATAGGCCTCCCCCAAGGCTCGCCAAACAGACCGGTCCCGCGCCATCCGCATCCAACGTGATCCCGCAACCTTAACCAGGTCGTCACTCTATCTTCTTGGAGGCCTACCCACACCGCGTCTTCCGGTCCGTGGACGCCACTCGAGAACCTTTTTGCCCCATCGGCCATCAATCAGGTCTACGAGCGATGTGCCCTGCCCACTGCCACTTGAGTCTGGCGATTCGAGCTATGTCGGAAACTGGCTCAACATAATTCTGAGGCGTTTAATTGCAGCCGTGTCGCCACAAATTTTTAAATGAAATAAAATATCTTGAATTAATTTTTCCAAATTCACAAAATTGGGAATTCTCGGCTCTGTCTTTAATAAAATGTGTTGATTTTTGAGGTTAAGGCAATAAATAAATAGTTTTATTTTGATTATCTTCCGTCTCCGGTATATTGCATTCAAAGACATTGTATCCCAAACAGTTTACCGCAAATCACAGTGAAGCCAAATTCAAAACGCGAACGTCTCAAAATAAATACAAGAGCGTTTCATAATGGCGGACGCGTTCCCGCCATAATCATAATAACGAGACGCACGGCCCGCGTTTTAAAAGATCCCAAGCCTTAATTACCGCATGTCTGACAAAATTTTTGCAAAGGGACGGTCATTCCTGGGCGAGGAATGTCGGCACGACCGTTACGAGCCCAGATCCCCTTTAAATTAATTCTGCGTACATTTTTTAGGTCCATTACGGCTTTGTGTTTTACTAGTTTTTAGCGCGGATTTATTCGCGCTGCTGTTTTGGAAGGGATTTTATTAGGCAGTTGTTCCACCGCTGTCGAAGCGATAAGCTGTCGACTATTTTACGATAGCTACACTAGAATCTGACTGTTTTGAAGTCTACGGTAAATGAACATTTACTAGGCAAGCGTACTCCATCGTAGAATTTATCTTTGCTTGCCATCAGGCGTGATTATGGTTAAATGCAAACGTATCCATACTAAAATTATAAATGCGAAAGTATAGAGATAGTTGAGTCCCGGGAAAATTGCATACTTCCTGGGGGATAATGATAAACAAAATTATTCGCAGAGGGTGTCGCGGGCAACAGCTAGTATTGTATAAAAAAATGAGCAGAAAAACCTGTGCTAAAATTTTTAATTTTAAGAACTGATTTAAATGAATTGAAAAAAAAAAATTCTTTGCTCACCCGTCACTGTTCGGGTGAGCAAAGTAATTGTTTTAGTTCATTGATATGGACATCCGCAAAGTAACGCCTGATTCAAAAACTGACCTTACTTCAATCAAAATCAAACGTTCTACATCTCTCGCTTTTGCCCGCAGTACGTGTCCCAGGTGGTGAACCGCTCCACGGTGGTGACATGGCCGGCACCCACGGAGCCCCCGGGCGCCCGCAACCCGGCGCCCGGAGTCTGCCTCCCCGTCATCGTCAGTTTCTGCCAGCAGCACCGCATCTCCTACAACTTCACCGTGTTCCCGAACTACATCGGCCATTTTGGACAGAGGGACGCTCAGCAGGTTTGTTTTTTAGGCGTAAGCCAAACAGAAGAGACGTGGGATAAAGGCACGAATCAGTTTTCATACTAAGTGTATAGAAGCGTTGCGATACTCGCGATCCAAAGCAGACAGAAGAGACGGGGCGGAGACGTGGCCTACGTACTAACGACGCGGACTGCGACGCGCCCCCGTCCCACGTCTCTTCTGAGTGGCTTGCGCCTTAGGATATCGTAGGACTATCCTATCTACATAACTTAATATGAATGAGAAACTTAAAATTAAAGTTTTCGCTCTTCCTTCATCAACCGTACAGCTAAAGAGTAGAATTCTCTACATGCATCTGTGTTCCCTGAACACTGCAATTTACTAGCCAAGCGTGTTCAATCGTAGACCTCAGCTTCACTTTCCATCAGAGGTGATGTGAAGTGAATCCCTGACTTGATTCTCACGGTAGTTTCATGTGCAATGTTGCTGTGTCCTGCAACATTTTACGTCAAGTGGGACATGTTGCTTGGTCCCGCTTCGAGAGCGAGTACACGCGGCATTTGACTAAGAAATATTCCACGTAGTTATTGAGGGCTTGCCAGCACAATTTTTGTCCCGTACTTTACCCGGGGCAGCTACGTATAGAAACATCAAGTCGAATCGAAACGTGTAGTATCTTACAAAAGAAAATAAATAAAAAGCCAAGCGAGAGAATGCTGCAAGCATGCTACTTCACACGTCGGATTTATAGACAAGTTAGCAATTTGTTTCAACTTTGCCTACACTTTAGTCAGAGTAAGAAGGACAAAGGAGTTGTGAAATAAACTTTGCCTAGCACCGTGCATGCAGAAACTAACTCAAGCAAAGAACTAAAGACCAAGTTTCTATGTTTTCATCGGGAAATCGTAGGTAAAGATCCAACATACTTATACACATGTCATGTTAGATACCGGAATAGAGAAGGGTTTCGGTGGTTGCGTAGGTTGGAAGCAAAATAACATAACCTGAAAATTTAATTTTAAAATAACTTTTTTACGATACCGTAGGTACCCAAAGGGTGAAAAACTGAACTCTATTGTCGCTACACTGTCCGTCCGCCTGTATATCACAGGGCTGCATCTCAAGAACTGTATATAAAATACAAGAACCATAATAAGATAACTGATATTTATACATAACTAGATGTTGCCCGCGACTCCGTCTGCGAAGAATTCGTATATCCCGACCGGGAATAGAACCCGGAACTTTAAGCTTCATGGTCAGGGTATCGATATAGGCTATGATGATGATGATGATAATGATGATGATGATTATGATGATGATATTGACGATGATGATGATGACAATTAAACTGCCGGGTGTAATGGTCACGCGGACAACGATGCAGACAAAGACTAGTTAAATAAAAAATAGTGCGTGCGTGCGGAAGAAGTGAAACTTCGTAATGTGGAAAAACCAACTACAGCGCTAGCGAAACAAGTTACATAACTCGTCGCTAGATGGCGTTGCTCCTCGTGCGCACGTTATTTTCAATATTTTTTCTTGATTTTTCATAATTCTCAAAGATATTCAATACTTTTTTTTACTAAATACGTTTAAAATACTTTATTCTACGATCTACCATTAAAATAATTTTGATTTTTACAAGTTTTCATACTAAACCACACAATTGTTCTGGATCGCACTGACGAAGTTTTTAACATCCGTTAGTATAAGTATATACAATGCGAACGTCTCGTAAACGTCAACTTGCGTTGCGTTGCGTTGCGCGCAACGCTTGTTGGAAGTCGCATTAGAAGTTTCACTTCAAAAAACGTAACCAGCGATGACTCCTCCAAAGTTACACTCAAAACACACTTCCAAGCCATTTGACTGTTTCGCAAAATTCACCAATTACGAGTAACAAATCTTAGAAGCAATTAACTACGTTATTATCCCATTCAATTAATAACAGAACCTATACCATGAGTTTACACTAGTTTACAGTGACCGTACTCGCTAGCGACGGCGTAAATGATTTGTATGGAGAATTGTACTTCCGTAAGTGACCGCTAGAGGCGCTGTACAATTCTCCATACAAATAATTTACGCCGTCGCTAGCGAGTACGGTCACGTAAACTAGTGTAAACTCATGGTAGAGGTACTGAGGATTTTTATACTACTGCAAACGTTTTAAATTTTAATCGTCTCTTTATGAGAAAACCGTCTGAGAGTTGAACTGCGTAAATAAAATACGGTAAGCTTTAGTGAAAGAACACGCTTTTAAGTCTGTTTATTAAACGCTTTGCTTTGCTAAAATGATCTGATTCAAGTTGGTTTTTTTAACATTTTGCATGTTAGAATTTTATAGTCCTCTCATTTTATTTATTTTTTAAGACAAATACGTCTAGTTTGTTAGTAAAAAGCATACAAATAAAAATGTATCATCTATTGTTACTATTTTTTTTTATTATTATGAGAGGGAGTCAAACGAGCAAGTGGGTCATCTGTGTTATCGTACTCCTCCAAAACGGCTTGATCATCATCAATCGTCATCAGCCTATCTTCGTCCACTGCTGGACATAGGCCTCTCCCATGGCACGCCACTGAGCACGATCCTCAGCCACTCTCATCCAGCTTTTGCCAGCCGCCTTGCGAAGATCATCGCTCCACCGAGTCTGAGGAACGGTTTGACCGATTTTTATAAAACTTTTTTGTCCACATTCGGTAGGTCTGAGAATAGGTCGTGGGGTATTTTTTATACTCCTATTCTGCGCAGACGGAGTCGCGGACAACAGCTAGTGCGTATGTAAATATTTCTCTCTCTCTCTACCTGGATATTCATTATCAAAAAGACAAGGATAAGGCGTGCGAACTTATCATCATTCCTCAATCATTATAGTTTGTAAATAAAAGATTAAGTAAATTTTACGCCGCTTCAATCAAGGCGCTATCAAGTTCAGGATCAGCGGTGGGCGCGCGTGCCGCGGCGTCGCCCGCGCGGCTTAGAGGAAGTAAATTAATTGGCCCTTCGATCGATCGTTTACGTGTCGTGATATGATTGTGCGGCCTGGGCAGGGGTGAAGATTGATTTGAAATTTTGCTGTTTGGACTAAGCTCGCAAGGTTATTAATTATTATATGCCTTTGGGGGTATTTGCAATAGAGAGATCTCTCTCCAGGCGGATGTTATCCTGGGGACCGAAGTCCAAGGCATAAAAGTTGGAAGTTGTATTTATGCAGCTGAGTTGAGAAACTTCGATAGTGCGATGCAGGATGTTGTAATATGTTTCTTATGTGATGACTATATGGCGCTAGTAGTCGCTACATCAGCCCCCCTTTTAGACCGGAGGTCGATATCAATTGCAGTGCAGTCTGCTGTGCGTCATGTAGGCGCTTGCAAGGGCCAGTCGCTCGTAGCCTCGTCGGCGAGCGTTGTTGTTCCTCTGCTACTTTGGGATCCTTGTTGGAGCGGGTGGAAGAAGTGGGAGGAGAGTTTGCAGACTCTCTACAAGCATGGAGATATAGCAACTAGTAAAGCACAGTGGTGGTAGTCTGGCTTGCTGTGAGACTGCGTCGTTGTCTTGTATGTCTTCGAAGGTTACGATTTCGTTAATGTCGTGGGTTACCAATCTGTGACAGATGATTTAAGTAGCACTCTGATGACACTTGCACTCTTGGCTAAAAATACTGATACGGGATACATTAGGATCCCTCGGCCGCACTCGCAACAAGTGTATGTACTCAGCCCCCAGAGACTTTTCACAAAATAAACAAACCGATACAGTAAAATAAACAGATACAGTATAAAATATCAGTAACTTAATATTAATAGTAACTTAATAGGTACTTAATAGTAACTTAATAGGTAGAGGTGAAACAGGCTTAAAATTTACTAAAATCCAGCCTACAAAATAAAATTCACGCAGCTACTAATTCAGATAGTTTTATCTGACAAGTGTACAACAGAAGCCGGCAATCGCCCCGTCGATGATAATTGCCTCCGATTGTTTACCTCTACCAAAATCCAAAGGAAAATTGCTACCAATTCCAGAATTACCAGAGCAGCAACAAAAACAGACGATAAGCTCATTACGCCGTTACATTACGCGCTGAATTGTCCGACAATGATTGATTCCCCTATTGATTGCGGCATTGTACTGCGCCCTTTGTAACGTCTGCTGGTAATTGACAGGTCGGAGGTAAAGGGGTGGTTTCGTAAATTTTAATCAAGTCATTACCTCGCGATACAGCCTTTCAACGTTGTGATGCGGCGAGATTCTTAACGTTCGATTTAACCTGCTCTTTGGGTGCTTGGCGGGCATAGGCAATCGATCAATTGACTAGAGTCCTAAAAAACATAAGTAATTAATCCATCAGTTACATGATAAAAAAAATATAAGAGATGTTTTCTTCTTTTGTCAATCCTAACGTATCCATAATAATATTATAAATGCGAAAGTGTGTCTGTCTGTCTGTTACTTCTTCACGCTTAAACCACTGCACCGATTTAAGTAGATGAAATTTGGTATAGACATAGTCCCGGGAAAGGTGAAATGAGATAGTTTTTAACCCGGAAAATTGCATAGTTTGACTTTTTTTTGTTTGCAAACGGATAATTAGCAGTCATAGTCGCAGGTACTCCGTCTGCGAAGAATAGGGGTAGATATAAAAAAATAGCCTACGACCTACCGAATACAGTAAAAACAGTTACATAAAAATAGGTCAAACCATTTCGGAGGAGTTCAACAAACACCATGATACGAGATTTTTATGTATTAGACTAGCTGTTGCCCGTGACTCCGTCTGCGAAGAATAGGGGTACATAAAAATAGCTTACGACCTATTCTCAGACCTACCGAATACAGAGAAAAAAGTTTCATAAAAATCGGTCGAGCCGTTTCGGAGGAGTTCGATAACAAACACTGTGACACGAGATTGTTATATATTAGAAGATTAGATGATAGTAAAAAGTAAATCATGGTTCGCGGAGGACATGTAGCTGTGACTACCGACGCATCAGCCCGGTCATCAAACCATCAAAATCATGATTAATCTCTCTATCCTTGTCTGATGCACAGAAAAAACCCCAGAAAAAAGACCAATGCTTGGAATCGAACCCAGGTCCTCAGCATTCCGTGCCGTGTGCCAACTGAAAGTCTCAGTTTGTATTTAGCATGAAATATATGGTTTCACGGGATGACCGTAAAAGTAATATAAAATGAAGTTGAAAAAATAAATACAAAAAGATACTTCATATCTAAGATTTGTTTGATGGAATCATGTTATCAAACAATTTTACAAGCAATTTTTAATGCACTTTTTGATTCTTTTGATTCAGTTGCGCATTTATTGAAGTTAAAGCTTCGAGGCAGTCTGAGCTCATAATATGAAGTTACGGTAATAAGCAAGCTGAAACCGAGTTAAAACTTGTCTCGTTAGGACCATACCGTGCAGCTTGGCAAATAAACTAGCATCCTATTCCATGCATTATTCATTTACATAAATATTTTATATGATCCCAGCCTATAAGTATACGTCGCACTACAGGGCAAAGGCCTCCTCTCAGAATGAGTTGGCTTGCACCGTGGTTACCACGTGGTCCCAGTGTAGATTAGGAACTTCACACACACCATTGAATTTCTTGTCAGGTACGAAACTGACAGGCAGGCAGGATTCCTCATCATACTTTCCTTCACCGTAAAGCTTATTGAAGTGAAACTTCGAATGCGACTTCCAACAATCATTGCATTAAATGCGTTGCGTTAAATACGCAACGCAACGCAACGCAAAGCAAGTTGACTTTTACGAGACGTTTGTTTTTGAAGTAAAACTTCTATAGGCACTTGAGTTGGAAGCGGGCGTTGGGCGAGTTGAAAGCGGGTTGGGAGCGGGTTGGGAGCGGGTTGGGGGCGGGTTGAGAGCGAGTTGGGGGCGGGTTGGGAGCGGGCTGGGTGCGTGTTGGGAGCGGGTTGGGGGCGGGTTCGGAGCGGGTTGGGGGCAGATTAGGAGTGGGTTGGGGGGGGGTTGAAGGGGGTTTAGGGGGTTACATTTTCTCTCATAGTGATATTTTTTATTATGAAGTTTCACTTCTTCCGCGCAGAGGGACTCCACGCACTATTTTTTTTTGTAGGTATATACCTTCCAATGTACTACATGCAGCCGTGGTGGCCTATGGTCTGACCTGTATCCTCACAAGCAAAGAGGTCCTCGGGGTTTTGCAAAATTTATCTACGAAACTATTACATTGAAATATCTCACATATTCTACTCATCCAACAAATATTAGTAGGACCAGAACGAAATAAAACATCACATCAAACGCAGTATTTAAACCCTTATTTAGATGGCGGGATACATCGTGCGATGCAGTACATTGCTGTCGATAGCCAATCATTTGTAAATTCATAGCCGCGCAATCGACAATGTAACAAGCTCGCACGACATTCACCCGTTATAGCTCTGCTCATATCTAGTGGAATGCGGGTCGTTGCCCCCGACAGCTACTCGTAGTATTCCCAGTATTTCCACTATAAAATTCGCTGAGGATTATTTGTGCGATGCAGCAAGGGTGAAAGAAATGGAAATAATATGTCATTCTGAAATAACACAAATAGCGGGTCGCTTTATATGGAACTCATTTTATTACTCGACCCTTTATTATTGCTTGTTAGTATACTTTTGAATTCAAACTATCGTGAAACACACACGAAACTATTCATCATCATCATCATCATTTCGGCCGAAAGACGTTCACTGCTGAACATAGGCTCCCCCAAGGCTCGCCAAACAGATCGGTCCCGTGCCAACCTTAACCAGGTCGTCACTCCATCTTGTTGTAGGCTTACCTACACTGCGTCTTTCGGTCCGTGGACGCCACTCGAGAACCTTTTTGCCCCATCGGCTGCCCACTGCCACTTGAGTCTGGCGATTCTTCGACGTAATTATTAAAATAAAGTAGGTAGGGTCCCAGCCTATACCCCATCCTAGCCAGGGCAGAGGCCTCCTCTCGGATTGAGAAGGCTTGGGCCGTAGTTCCCACGCGGCCCCAGTGCGGATTGGGAACTTCACACACACCATTAAATTTCTTCGTAGGTGTGTGACTCCTCACGATTTCCGATGTCGATGTCCCCAAAAATTATAACACGACTTTTTAAACAAAACAAACCAGCAAAACGCTTTTAGTGAAACTCGGGAAATCATAACATCGTTTGTGAGAACCTGCGAGCTCAAAACTTAGTTCTGCCAACTTTGTGTGGTTTACTTTGTGCGGTTTACACTGGGGTTTTAATCGCTGTTTATTTAATTTTTCGTTTAGTTTAACAAGGTGCATTTTACCTTAACACAGGGACTTTGTACTCAGTTTCGAAGTAGATATAGCAACGAAGAAAGTTAACTCGTTTGTGAGTCCATCTCTATACATTAGAAGGGAGGCCTGTATAGGTACAGTAGTTGTACAGTTAACCAATTTTGATTCCTAGGCCACTATAGAACCTTGTCACATTGACTGCTACATAATTACAACGTCAGTGCGGGTCAAAGGATTATCAACTTTCTGATCACAACATGCAATAAACGTAATGAGTTTATAAACTTTTTCATCACACTTTCCATGCCTGTATACTAAATGACAATGGCCTAAATTGTTCTTAAGGGTGTTATGGATTTACGTAGTTTTTCCTCCCATGGGAGTTCTAACTTTAGTTTTAAAATTTGCAAAACAAGTTACCTAGTAGGTATGTCATTTTAGACTAAGGAGGTTTCAAGTCAGCCAACGTTTTATTTATACAGGGTGTTACAAAATAACCCCTAAAGCCTGAAACCCCATGAACAGTAAATAAAACTGTAATTTAGCGCGCTGTTCTTTTTTTTCTAAAAAAAAATATATACTAATTTAATTCTTTACTGGAGTACTTCCATACCCTTCAGTTGTTACGGGTAATTTTGTAACACCCTGTATAATTTAAACTAAGCTTTCCCAATTTCACAACACAAAACTTATCTACGCTTCATGATACTTCGTTATTTTTATATTTTAAATTTATATCAAATAGTTTTGCAATAATTTTAGTATGTAAGTATTTTTTTTAACATGTTGGCAGAATCTGGCCGTATGACGATGACGATTCGAACTCTAAACTAAACACAGTTTACATTATCTATGGTAGATGACTAGAAAAAAGTGTCAATCTGTATTTGCGGGTAGCCATTATTTTATTCAATTTAAGTGTTCACAGACAAAATAATTTTGTTTTGCATTTTTTTTCCTCGCAATGCGATGAAAATCATTGTGTGTATCACGGGCAGTAAGGGGATTACAAACTCGAGTCATTAAAATCCCTCCGCCTTCGGCGTCGGGCTTCTAATAGACCCTCGTTAGTAATCCCCTTTTTACGGCCCTTGATGCACATTGTACTATTTCGCTCCATGACATGAAGAAGGAGAAGCTTTGACAGACGCCGCAGACATGGGCCGTACCCGGCCACTCCGGCCAGTATGCGCGGAAAGAATATTTTGTCGGTGTCTGACAATACGGCACGTGTGTGACACGCTCGGTGTCTTTAGATAGATATGAAGCGATCTTAACTCTACTTTATCGCCGAACAAAAGCGGGCAAAGTGCTTACTTAAGTAAACCTTTGTTTATAATATCATCGTAAAAGCGTGAATGAATGAAATTTCGTCGTTTAATAATCAAACAAAGTTGCGTGTTCCCAACTTGTTCGGTTAGGCCGCAGAATACATAAATGCAGACGATTCACTCCATAAAATTAAGTATAAACTAGGTAGGTGGCCTTGAATTTTCCGTGGCAATCTTCAAGCACCCGTGGAAACTGATACAAGTACGAAGTAACCGGACAAATGAAAACAAAAAAGTTTTCAGAGCTCTTGCTGCAAAGACCAAAATACATACAATACACATTGAAAACAAATACATAGCATCATATTCAGGATGTCCCTAAACACAGCGTTAACCTGGTACCGGGCGAGAGGGTCAATTTAAATAACAATTCTGGAAAAAACAAAAATAAATCCATGTCACCTATGTAGTTAAGCGACAATAGTATTTTTTTCTAAACATCTTACACGTTAAGTGACATGGATTTTTTCAATTTTCAAAAACTGGTATAACTTGACTTTGCGCCTGGTATCAGGCTATCGTGGAATTTTGGGACAACCTTTATAAAGACTAATTACAACGCTCATGCACAAGATGACACAGTATAATACATAAGTATTGTATTGTAAAGTTTGTTCTGGACCAACTTCCGTCTACTTCTCTTGTCAGGCCTGTGGACGAACATGTCGCTCTCGCATCGGGCTAATCACTCACGAAAGTCGTTATGCGCAGGTAATACGCCATAATTCGTCTGAAACAGGCCTATGCTAAACGATAATGATGATTGTAAGTCATGTGCTTATTGTATGTATTAACCCTTTCAACGCCAACGACACATATAGGATAGGTGTCACAAAGTACAGTGTCAAAGTGATCTTGATACAATGGCATAAGATTCAAAGCAGGTTTACGTTTTGTCGAGGCGTGGCGTTGAAAGGGTAAAGCTGTATAAGTATTTTTAGATACAGTCACGGCTAAAATAATGAAGAAGTGAACAATCTGTTGCTATGTAAGTTGCGCTGCACTCTGTCGCTGTCAGATGTAGCCTTGAGCCTTCCGAACAGCGATGAATTTACTTACTGTACAATAAGTTTTATCTTTGTTGCTAGTGAAATAAACGTCTCAAGGTAAGCCGAAGTTGGCATGAAAAGGTGCTCGAGACATTCGTTAACTTAATAAAATACAACTTTAGAATACGCTTTGTTTCACGAGAGTGACATTTGTGACAGTTAGTCGTTAGGTCGTCGTGTTTTAGAGGAAATTAGTATTTTTTTCAATTTCTACTAGAATCGGTGACGTATGACAATGAAATTCAAAAGTAGAGATGGGAATCCAACCAGGTTGTCATCATTCAGTGATGCGTGCTTCACCATACATCGACCCGAACAAACTTTCGCGCTTTAGGTATAATATAAGTACCTAAGAAAAGATAGTAGGGTCTTGTACTTGTATAGAGAAATAAATACTTGAATACATAGATAACATCCATCTCAGGTACAAATATTCGTGCTCATCGCACAAATAAATGCCCTTACCGGGATTCGAACCCAGGACCTCTTGCTTCGTAGGCAGGGTCACTACCAACTAGGCTAAAGCGGTCGTTATATATCGATGAAGAATTTCTAAGCAAAATTTGATTTGTGTTTTCGGGGGGCTAATCTATCTAGCTTGGTCTTACTTCTGGGAAAACGCGTGTGCTCGAGTTTTTTTTATACAATATAGGCTGGCATTTGACCACAATCACGCCTTTTATAAATCTGCACAGCTTTTTTTACCAGCTTTATTATAACTGCCCTGGTATTTTTGTCCTCAGGACCTGGAGATATACGACGCAGTAGTGGACGTGCGTTGCTACGAACTCACAGCCCTTTTCCTGTGCTCCTTATTCGTGCCCAAATGTGGTCCCTTGGGTCACATGGTGCGGCCCTGCAGAAGTCTATGTCAAGGTGAGTTGTTTGTTTAACGTGAAAGTCTGAACCATGTTTAATGGGATGCATGATTGATCCAGGCTTTGTGGAGGTTCATATAGATAGATAGATAGATAGATAGATAGATAGATAGATAGATAGATAGATAGATAGATAGATAGATAGATAGATAAAAAACTTTAATCACCACAACACATACATGGCTTAATTAATAACGATGATAAAGTGACTTAAACAATATAAAAAATAACACGGATAACTTAAAAACTAACATGCAACAGAATTCCAAAAATTAAAACTAACAAACACATTAATTTAATTTTGAAATAAAGAATTAAATTAAATTAAGAGAGCCATGCGATGATGTGGAGAAAAGGCGCTGACTCAGCATGTACTGCAGCTACGAATAGCCACAGAGCTGGCATATTAATGAATAACAGATTTAGAAACTTGTATCATGTATCATGTATGTTGTATCATGGTTTTCCAGTCAAAGACCACACAGAACTAGGCAATGTAGTATACAGCTGGTAACAACGCAACACGCTTCAGCTACTTTTCGTGGAAGTTTCCGCTATGCTGCAACTAAGTGCGGAAACAATATCCCGCCGCCAATCAGGAACCTGAAAAGCATGCATAGTTTTAGAAATGGTGTCAGAAAGTTTATTTATGCACATCAGATTGAGCAGGAAACATTGATGCATGACACTAGCTGTTTTTAGTACATACCCATGCAGAACATCCTCATTATGTTCTTTTGTCTGGTTGAATGGTTAGCACATTGAAATGAATGTCTTCTTTGTTATTTTTTCTTTACTTTGTTGCCATGTGGTCTAACTTAGCGTGGACAACTTCTATTTCGTCCACTTCTATCTAACTTTTTAATTTTATTTTTCACTTCTTCACTCTTTGTTTTCATTTTTTTTTCATTTTTTACATGTTACAATAATTAAAATAATTATTATATATCGTTTTGCTTGCTGCTCGTGTGGTTGGCCGTGTCAGTTGTCAATGTCAACGCCATGTCAAAATATAACGCCCTTGTGTTGGTAGCGCTGAGCACGATTATACGAGGGTTACCTGGTCAAACCCGATGAGTTGATCTAATGTTTTCTAGGATTTTTGAATTTAAATGTTTGTAGTTCTTTTTTCAACAATCAATTATTTCGAGTTATCGGGTTTGACCCTCGGGTCGCGTTCACAATTAGACACGGTCCAATCACACGAGCGAGCAAATGACGGCCTCACGGTCCCACCGGAAGACCAGCGCTGGCTCTCGAGCCGGCATTATGCTGAGTATAAATGTTTTTTCTCAAACATGCTATGAAATATTGACGTTATGTTCCTTATAATACGCCAAGAAGTGTCACGTTGCAGGTGCGGCTAGACGAGAGGTCAATAATGGAATTTCATACAACATTGCTGGCCAAGGCCAGCAAAGTGATCGTCTATTGTTTTGATGTGACACAGCACCATGACGTTTAATAGGTCGACGTGGATGGATGGATGGATGGATAGATGGATGGATGTTGATGGATGGATGTTGATGGATGTTGATGGATGTTGATGGATGTTGGTGGATGGATGTTGATGGATGTTGATGGATGTTGATGGATGTTGATGGATGTTGATGATGTTGTTGGTGACGATGATGGTGATGATGATGGCGGTGATGATGGTGGTGATGATGATGATGATGCATGTTTGAGAAAAACTCTATACAAGCCTTGGCCACGAACAGGGATTGCCGGCCTCGTATCTCTAGATGGCCTCGTTCACACTCGGCCATCTATAACTACTCGGCCGGCAATCCCCTATTTCGCGGCCGCTGCAGTAATGTACTATTTCTTTCCTTATCTCGCTGTAAATACTTTGCTAGTACAAAGTGTAATCTGGTATATTTCGAGATATTCGTGGCATTAAGCATAATTATGTTCTTCACCAGAGACCATGCGTCGTTGCGGCTTCTTCCTCGAGGTGTTTGGGCTGTCGATGCCGGACTACCTGCAGTGTGAGATCTTCCCGGAGTCCACGGATACCGACGTGTGCCTCGGCAACCGTGAGGTTAAGGAGGCCAAGTTCCGCGCCTCCAAGCCTGGTAAGGATAACGGTACAGGGGCGGGGGGGAGGGAGGGGGGGCAAAGTAGACGACAAAAGGGGCCGGGAGAATCTTTAGGCCCCTTTGTCGTCATACCCCCCAGCCCCTGTACCGAGCGGGCGAGGAATCATTTAAACGGTCTAGCTACAGTATAAATAACCCTATTCCTTTAGTAAATAATTTGGTATTACCTTAATACGATCCTATGTTGATAATAGCTTGTACCAACGAGCGATATTTAATCCAATTAATAGCTCTCGTATCCAGTCGGTCTGCTTGGGCAATCACTCCATTTAGCAAGGGGCATCCGAAACAACGTCTATCAATCTTCACCGGATTTTTTTTGCCCCAGTGGTTCTGAATTCTCCACTAAATATAACTACCCACTGATATTTCAAATTTCTTGCTAATCTTTTTGAAACTTTACTATGGCCTTTGAAACAGAGGGTCGTGGGTTGGAGCCGGGGTCGCACCTTTGAGTTTTTTTGGAATTTATGTGCGAGATTACATTTGAAATTTACCAAGAGTTTTACGGTGAAGGAAAACATCATGCGGAAACCTGCACACATCTGCAAAGAAATTCAATAGTATGTGTCAAGTTCCCAATCTGCACTGGGCCCGGAGCTATAGTCCAAGCCCCCATTCTGAGAGGAGGTCTGTGTCCTGCCAGTGGGATGATGATGATGATGAAATTATTCTCATAATTGACTGTCTTCTGCAGTGTGCCCCACCGGCTTCCAATGCGACGTGAAGCGTTGCATTCCTCACGACTGGCGATGCGACGGCCACGTGGACTGCGCTGACCGATCGGACGAGCTCAACTGCCGGGTCTGCAAGCGTAGCGGGGATGTGCATTGCGGCAACCAGCGCTGTATATCGCATGGGCACATGTGTGATGGCCGTCTGGATTGCCCTTGGGGTCAGGACGAGCGGAACTGCCGTGAGTATCATTGGGGATACGTGTATCAGTGGCCTTTTGTCCAATATGGTCCCGTTCGCAAATCGTCCCGTTTGGCAATTCGTCCGGTACGCAATTCGTTCCATTGGCAGCTCGTTCCGTTTGCAGATCATCCCGCAAATGCATCTCGTACCATTCGCGACTGGTCCCATTCTTAATTCGTCCCGTTAGAAAATCGTCCCGGAAACGCACCTCGATTTTTTTACGATTTGCTGACGGGACGAATTACGAACGGGTCAAATTGCCGAACGGGATGTCTTGCGAATAGGACCATAAGCGACAAAAGGATCAGTGGCAACCAGCGCGGCATCTCGCAGGGACAAATGCATGAACCACCTGTGAGGATAGAGTGAGCTAAATTTTATTTTCGTGAATATCACTGGACCAAGTTGTACTAATAGCAACCAGCACTGCATCAGAATCTGGCAGGGACACAGTCTGTGATCGTTGTGTAAATTTTATTTTCGTGAGTATCACTGGACCAAGTTGTACTAATAGCAACCTGCACTGCATCTGGCAGGGACACAGTCTGTGATCGTTGTGTAAATTGTCCTTGAGGTTAGGATGAACGGAACTGCCGTTAGTATCACTGTAGCTAGGTGTGCCAGTGGCTACTAGTTAGCGCTGCATCTCGAAAGGACACATGGTGTGATTTTCTATGGGGTCAAGACAGGCGGAACTACTGTAAGTATCACTGGCGCTAGATGGGCCCATTGCAAGCAGCGATGCATTTTGCAACGACACATTTCTGATGGTCGTATGAATTGTCCATGGGGTCAGCAAGAGCGTAATTGCCGTGAGTATCACTGGTGCTAGGTATGTCAGTGAATACCATTGCTGCATTTTGCAAAGACACATTGTGATGGTTGCGTGGATTATTAGTGGGGCCAGGACGAGCGCAATTGCTCTGAGTATCACCAAAGCTAGGTATACTAGCGGCAACCAGCGCTGCGTCTCAAAAAAACTGTGTGACTGTGTGTTTCATAGTGCCTATTAAACCTGTTGCTAAACAACAGAGCTTGTTGTGTTCTTGCCCAAGTTAAAATTGCTGGCACAGGCAACATTCTGCCTTAAGTCTTTTCATTGGTAACTATATTGTAGCCTCTCCAGAGTCCTCGGTATCTAGCGGTGGTTACTACCGTCAGGTAACCCAATTGCTTGTTAACGTTCATTTTGAAACAAAAAGACCAAACTGAAGCAGGATTTAACGTTGAGTTTGAAAGTCAGCCATGTGTATAAAACGATCTAGAACCAGCATTATTATCGTTTAAATCTCTTTATTATAATCCAAATTTTCATAAGAGCCAATTTAAATTAGTCCTTGTAACGAATAACATTATTATATTATTTCAGCTTTAAAAAAGATTATTCATTAGTGAGAAAGTAGATAGTAATATCAAAATGCTGAGCGTTATTCTACGAGTTTTAATTATCAAGGTATACAGAAAAAATGTCTGGTCGAATTAGTTCTGACATTCAATAGTCCTTCAAGAGGTTTTTTCACGAGCATTTTAGGGATTCTAATTTCAGAAAGATTTTATTGCGTATTGATTGGCCGATATGCCAGCCCGTATCTTTTTATTGAAACCTTACAATTGTCGCCTAATTTGTGAAATAACGTCGGATATTGCTTTGAATCGCCCACGGAATACGGGTATGTAATTGCGCTTCGGAAAACTTTCCACGGGAAAAATGTACGTAATAGATTGCTGCTGCTTTTCCTCGAGCTTAAGGGAAACTTTGATTTAAAAATATACTAGCTCCCGGCGAAATTCTTACCGCCCACACAGTCAATTCAGAACACTTTAAAATTTACAACGGCCAAAATTAATTAAACCGTTTCTAGAATTTATAACAATAGACCGGTAACTTTACAACATAAACAAATTTCCTTAACCTTGGCAGTCAACTTTCTTCCCCTTTTAATTCTTAAAAGCTGATTACTCAAATGATTTGATTACTTTGTTTTCCCAGATCTTTATAACTACTACATTCTCTAACACTCATGCTTACACTGCTACTTCTCACTTTTCATAAGCATGCTGCAGATAAGTACCTAATCACTTGCACTAATGACAAACACTAAGCCCGTTTAAGTTAACATTACCCTCTCGTTCCGATTCGCAAGTCAACCTCAGGCTGAAAATCACAGCTAGCAGCTTCCACGTAGGCGCAGCATTAGCCGAGCTCCATTTGCCGCAGGACAGAATGCTATTATTACTGTTGGCAAATAAATATTTTCCTTCTTTCTTCTTTCTTCTCATGGTCATCAAAGTCTACTGGTCCATATTGTTCGTGACGTTAGCCTCATCGTGTTGTTGCAGTGCGTTTGAGCGACGCCAACGGCGACATCGGCCGTGGCGAGCTGCAGCTGTATCGCGCCGCGAACCAGTCCTGGATCCCCGCCTGCCTCTTCACGCTGGACGACGGCACCGCTGCCAAGATCTGCAACATGCTGGGATACTCGTGAGTCATCATCATTGTTCGGAGTTTTAGTGGCACAGTAAAACACGCTGCGCCGTCGGTGTGTGTCACCCTGTATAAAGCCAGATACACTAGGGGACGAATGTTCCACGTCGTGTCGGCGACATGTCGAGCGAAGTCGAGCTATTTCACTTGACATATCTAGCGACATTACGCTACTTATGACTTTGCGAATCTTCGCCTGACATAAATGGTGACATCAGCAACATTATGTTTCACAAAGCATTTGTTATCACGACATCCATGATGTAAGGTGGACCGTGAGGGCGCCTTACAGGTATCTATACCGGGGCAGGGGGTGGGGTTCTATGTGCCAAGGCTATAACTATGGTACTACCGAATCAAACCACGTACGTATATACTTATGTAGGATTTAATATCAATATCACACAACAGGTAGACAGGCATAGAGCATAGCATAGCAGTCACTTATATACACCGTGTGTGGGTGGAGGCTGTGCGACAGTGCGGAGAAGAGTTGTCGGCGAGAGTGACGGAAGGGTAAGGTACGCTGCCGCGTGCACGTGCCAGCGCGTCGGTTGGTCCGGGGTTCGAGCCGCGTGGCGGCACACAAAAGGCGGTGGGGGGCGGAGGCCGGCTTGACTTGGACGCCGAGCTTCGGGTGGGCACGGCTCCGGAGCGCGGGTGGCGGTCGGGCGGGGGCCACAGGGTCCGCGCCGCGTGGTGGCACACGACAGATGGTAAGGGGCGGAGACAGGCCTGGCTTAGGCGCCGGGCTTCGGGCAGGGCAGGGCACGGCTCTGAAGCGCAGGTAGCGGTCGGGCGGGGGCCACACAACCGCTCCCTT
The DNA here is from genome assembly GCA_947859365.1 of Archips crataeganus. Classification (NCBI taxonomy): domain Eukaryota; kingdom Metazoa; phylum Arthropoda; class Insecta; order Lepidoptera; family Tortricidae; genus Archips; species Archips crataeganus. The sequence goes on along the minus strand of OX402048.1, from coordinate 1,122,815 downwards.
GCGGAAGAACTATGAGGCTCTCGTACGAACTGCTACCGGGGTTGAGGCGTCGTCGCGACAGCGGCCGTCTGCTCTCCTCGCCGCGGGCAAAATGGCCGAGTCTCCCTAGCTTGCGCGCCACTCTGGCTCATTTTCTCCTCGCCTCCCGTCCCCCTCCGCTAGCGTCTCTATCTTTCCCGCTCTCGCCTGATAGGGTGCGCTGTCGCCGTCTCCGTCGCACGATTGGGCGCGTGCGATGCCGAGTTTTCCATGACGACGATAGGTGGCGCGCGACGTATGTTCGAGGAGACTTAAGTTTAAGTAGACAACTAAGTTAATGCTATATGCTACGCTACAATGAATGACACACGCTTCGCAGTAACAAAAGATGAACGATGTCGCGCGATGTTGCCAGACATGTCGAGCGAAGTCCGGCAACGTCGCAATACTTCACCGAACGAACGTATCAATTCAGACTGGGAAAAAACACTACTGTGAAAATAAGCTTCAGTAAAAACCTATAGTGAGAAAAAAATCATTTGGAAATAAATGCGAATGGAAATTTTGCTACTAGGAAATTACGATATTCGTAAATTGATCTAGGCACTCATTGGTTTCCTTCCTCAGGAATCTGAACAGCAGTGCGGTGGTGGGAGGCGCGGGGGGCAGGGCAGGCCGCGTCCACGGAGCCGCTCAGTCCTACAAAGCGTTCCTTCGAAACGAGGGTGGACTCATGCGGGAACTGCGTGAGTGCCGCCACGACGCGCGCGTGCGCCTCGTCTGCAGAAACTACGGTCAGTGCACACTTTGCCAAATCGATCGATGCCATCGTTGATCAATAAATAAATTAGTGTTGGACAGGATACGTCTTGAAAGAGTTTGTAAGAGCAGCCTTTTTTGCATTCAACCAGTAACAATGTCCTACGGCTAGGTGTAGGCGTACTGAGCTCGGCGATAAGTACGTTTGAAGTTAAAAGTGCTACCGTGATTTTTTAACTCCATTGATATTCCACCAGCTGCTATCGACATTAACAATACAAAGCCCTATTAATTAAAACCAACGGCCGTTCATTTCCTGAATATCTGCCGATCGCCCGCAACATTCCATGACCATCGGTAGGCCACATTACGTACCATGTCGCTTCGCAGCGGGCATTACCGCGCGTGATATCTAGCCACATTGACCGCATTACTAATGGCTTGGGCTATGCTATGTGGTTTAGCTTAGCAGGATTAATATAGCTAGCTGTTGCCTGCGACTCTGTCTGCGAAGAATTCGTTTATCGCTACCCCGCAATGAAATTTTCCGGGATAAAAAGTATCCTGTAGGTTAATACAGGTTATAAACCACCTGTGTGCCAAATTTTAACACAATAGGGATCTTGAAGCCATTAAAATAAAGTCGGTTTACGGACGATCGTTTAACGTGACAACGTCATAACAAAACATTCAAACCCCCCCCCCCCCCTCCCCCGCACCTTCCAATTCTACCGCTCTCTTGCAACTGGCCTGCTTCGCTGCTCTGTAGAATGTAACGTTACATGTACGTTACAATGAGTCATGTTTTTTCGTGTATGCAGCCGGCGTTCATCGATTTAGTAGACGTTGTCACTTCAAAAAAAAAATTCGAAGACACGAAGTCGAATAACACGACTCTAGTAAAAAAACGCTTTATTTTAGCCCTGAAAACCAGATTAATTTTCGATTAACTGAAAAATTAGATTATTTGTTGCCTTAAAACAAATAAATAGTTAGTTGATCGAGTTGGCGAAAAAGTGACGTCATAAGTTGCTATTGCCATTCAAACTCTATGGGAGAATTGTTTTTTGACAGCCCATAAAAAGTACCCACGTCATTGGTCATTGGTGTGGTGTCAACATCCCTATTAGTAAACCGTTTTAGCGTCAAAGAGTAACAAACATCCACACATCTATCCGTACAGCTATCCATGCAAACTTTCGCATTTATAATATAACATGTTAAACTTAGTGGCAATTCGCTTTTGAAAATATTTGTTCGCTGTTCGCAATTTGAAATGTGCTATCAACACATGTGCTAGCTGCATTACGCCAATTCCGGGAGGTCGTGACCGAGACAGGTCTGCGGCAGACAGGATCCGGAAACTGCAAGACTGCAATCAATTGCAGACGAAATGGCAATGGCACGTTTGATATTATCACTGACAAGTGACGATACAACTTTGTAAATATGTAAACTATTATTTACTTAACTTCTCGGTAGTTTGAGTGCTGCCCATAATTTTCGTAAATCGTTATTTCTTCGTGGCATTTTTTCCCAATATGGCATTATTTATCAGAATTCATTTTTTATAATGGCATACTTTTATTCTTTTTTAATCTCAATGGACACCTGTCCTAGAATACTAGGTAGGTAGGTTGGGTTAATTAGGTAACGTAGTTTTCAGTTTTTAGTATTTCTTGTCTTTTTTGTTTAAATAAATGTAGTTTTTTCTTTCTTGTTTCTAAATGCTCCACTTCTGGAAATATTTCTTTGCTGTTTCTTACTACAAACGTACAATTTAATAATCAATTTTTTCATTTGGTCAACATAGCTAATAACAATTTGGTCTTGATTTTGAGTTCCAATATATGGTGCCCAGGACATACAAATATATAGTACTACTACTAGTCCTTCCTTCTTTCTGGTAAAGGGTTGCCTGGAAGAGATCGCTCTTAAGCGATAAGGCCGCCTATTGCTTACCTTGTAACTTACTCTCTGTGTACCTGTTTTCTGTATTGCTTACTATTCCTGGTGTACAATAAAGAGTCATTGTATTGTATTGTATTGTATTGTATATATCCTTCTAATTATCTATAAGTAAACGAGCATTTCTCAAAAATTTATTAAATTTTGTTTGGACTTCGACTTCCATAGTAATTTGCAGATAAGTAGCGTGAATGCTACTGAGCTTAATCACACACAGCCTTCCAAAATATCCCGATTCATTTGTATGGAAATTTGTTTTTTTTTTTGTTACTTGCCTTAGCACCAACAAATTCAAAATTATGTGGTAAAAGCTCTATAAACGCAAAATAAACTCTGTCTAAGTGTGAACTTATAATATTTATAAGAATAATAATAATAATAATAATAAATTCATTTATTGCCACAAACATACAAAATAAAAATTAAAAAGAAATATAATGAACATAAAAAAAAAACATACAGAAACACACAAAACAAAAAAAAAACTTCTTGGCAATAGGCTCAGGCTCAGCATAAATGCTGCCGGTTAGGAAGCCGGCGGCGCTGATATTCAGCCTGCGCCTCACTAATTATGAGTGATACACATCATTTTGTTTGCGTCTCTCCTGTGAACATGGTAAAAATTAAGGATCTACAGCCAATTTTTTTAGTCAAGTCTACATCGGCGTGTGGGACGCCTGTCCAACCTTCGGCCCATTTATGAATTTTAAGTTTGCTGATTCGGTGTTGCTAATTTTATGTCCACAGGAGAGACAACTTTTGTTTCTTATACTTATACAACTTTTAAAACGGTTACAAACATTCACAGAAGAAATTCAATGCTAGAGACAAGCGTCACATTCCAGTGTACAAGGGTTTGCCCTGACCTTCCAGTATTCGATCCATTGTTGACCTAAAAACGCTTATTTTATTAATGAAAAATATTATTTCCATGAAAAACAACGGTACAAAACAATCAACTCCACCAAATTAAATTGGACCGTTTTTCGTTTCAAATCAACAACGAACGTTTATATTCCATTATAAATCCAATAAAAACGGAATCACAGATCATAATTGTATTCTATCTCTCGATCTCCATCATGACTCTTGTCAGAGTAAATTCGACTTTAATACGGTGTCGTAAGGAGTAACGGTGGGTAAAGCGGAATGTTCCCAGTTCACTATCTAGCTAGAAGGATCGGCTGTTATTTTCTTAAGTTTTCGCGAAAAGTTAATCGAAGTTGAACACCTTTATCGGCAAAGGTTCACGTCTCGGGGTCTTTAATGCGTTTCTAAGATACGATTTGAATACCTTCATCAACATCATCCTAGCCTATATACATCCCACTGCAGGGCACAGGCCTCCTCTCAGAATGAGAGGGCTTGGGCCGTAGTTACCACGCGGGACTAGGGCGGATTGGGAATCTCACACTCACCGCGGCCTTCAACTCTAAGCTGGGGGCTTCAGGCATGGGCCCCGGTTGCCCTTGGTAAAGACGGTATTGGTACTTACCGCCTCATTTACAGTAACAAACACAAAAACACCCAAGCATCTAAACCTTAAAACATCTTCACAATCTTTCTAATTTTACTTCTTACTAATATCATAAATGCAAAAGTATCTCTATCATCAATGTATCTACCTGTTTGTCTGTTACCTGTTCACGCTTAAGTCTCTCAATTCAAATAGGAAAAAAAACGCTACTGTGAAAATAATCTTCAGTAAAAAACCATAGCAAGATAAAAAGCATCTGGGAAAAATGCGAATGGAAATTTTGCTACTAAGAAACAACGATTCTGGCAAATTGCTCTAACTAGTCATTTAGACGTTAGACGAAAGACATGGAGATACTTTGTGACCCTAGGAAGATCCCGAAAAATTGTACGACACGAAACGAACTCGGAGTCGCGGGCAACAGTTAGTTAATAATAAAAGTAGAACAGGATCATATCGATAAAACGTATCGATAGTTTTCCTATCTAGCAGCAACACTGCTTCAACCCCGAATTGAATATACAGGTCGGCCGCTAAATTCTTGCGGCGCGAACTATGCCAATCGCAACGGATACATTGTTCTGCGGCATTGATGGCGAGCTATGGAAACTTTTAAGCCCAACACACACAGACGACGGGTGCGGGTTGGTAGCGAGCCGGGTCGGGAACACGACGGGCCTATTCATATGGCGGTATATGGACGACATCACACTGACTGCAGGCGCGGGTCGGGCGCGAATCGGGTCATGCGTGGACGCCGCGGTGGTCGCTCTACGTCACAAACAGCGAGCGGGCAACTGACTGTGTTTGTATCGAACCGCGTCTTGTCAAAGAATGCATCTATTTCTCACAATAAGTAGATACAATAATTCCGTGTCCGACTTTTCCGACATCTTTAAACACTGCCTCTCGATAGCCGCTGCGGGTCTGTCGCGAAACCGACACGCTCTCTGTGTGAATACACTGAACCACGGGGCTTACGCGTTGGAAACGACCCCACCCGCTCCCGAGCCGCACCCGCTCTGTGTGCGTTGCGCTTTTAATGGGAATTGGCGGGATGACAATAAAAGCTATGCGTTATGGTTTGTTTTTGGAGTTCCTCCCCCATGGGAATGGGACAGGATGCTCCCAAACTCGGATAGCCAAGTGGTTAAACCTGAGGCCGTTTTGTGTAACGCGCGGGTGCTTGCGTTCGCATACAACATGTCTGTCCATTCTCAACCTTGGAAATCAGATTCCCTCTGGGAGCGTAGGTTCGTATCCTACCGACTGCGCCAATTATAGAGGGGGCAGCAGCGGAGGAGATGAATTATAATTTTGGTTTTTTAAACTAATAAAATTTAATTAATATAAAGGAATACAGTTTCTTCTTAAGCTATCACGAATGGTTTCGTGTTGTCCTATAGGACCTGATGTTAGGTGTCAAAAGGCCGCGAGTCACTTTGCACTCTGGTTTTATTGTAAGGATGAAACCGATTGCCTAATATTCACTGTTACGTGTTGACGTAGCGTGGTGACGTAGCGTGGTGACGTAACGTGGTGACGTAGCGTCGTCGGGTTTGTTAGATCAATTTACCAGAATCGTTATTTCTTAGTTGCAAAATTTCCATTCGCATTTTTTCTCAGATAACTTTTATCTCACTATGGTTTTTCACTGAAGCTTATTTTCACAACTGCGTTTTTTAGGGTTCCGTAGTCAACTAGAAACCCTTATAGTTTCGCCATGTCTGTCCGTCTGTCTGTCTGTCTGTCCGCGGCTAAGCTCAGAGACTGTTAGTACTAGAAAGCTGTAATTTGGCATGAATATATATATCAGTCACGCCGACAAAGTGATTGAATAAAAAAAGTAAAAAAAATTTTTTTAGGGTACCTCCCATAGACGTAAAGTGGGGGTGATTTTTTTTTCTCGGCTAACCCTATAGTGTGGGGTATCGTTGGATAGGTCTTTTAAAACCATTGCGGGGTTTTTAACATGATTTTTCTATTCAGTGATCTGTTTGCGAAATATTCAACTTTAAAGTGAAAATTTTCAATAAAATCGGCCGTCCCCCCCCTCTAAAATCTAAACTGTTGGGTGGAAAAATTTGAAAAAATTCAGAATGGTAGTAAATATATCAAATTTACTAGGAAAATTATAGCGGCTAAGATTGCTTGGAAATTATTTGTAGTTTAAGAGTAAATAGTAGCCTAAGGTATAAAACATACCTAAACTTGGATGATTCCGTACACATACGAAATCCTTAGAAAAATATTACTTGATTTTTTCGTAATGGCTACGGGACCCTACCTTGGGCGTGTCCGACACGCTCTGGGCCGGTTTTTTCCTAATTTTAACCGACACAGAAACATGGTAGGTTTAGGTTATGTCAAGTTTGCATCGGCCTGAAGGGCCAAAAGTACATAGAAGAAGAAGCTCCGCCTGAGCGAAGCTCCGTCGACACAGTTTCTGTCTCAATTCAAATTGGGAAAATACGTGATTATGAAAATAAGCTTCAGTAAAAAACCATAGTGAGGAAAAAATCACCTGGGAAAAAGTACGAATGGAAATTTTTCTACTAAGAAATAACGATTCTGGTAAATCAATCCAACAAATATTTTGAATGGTAATAGGTACTTGAAAATTTTAGGGCGTGTATTTACAAGCGGTGGCAATCCAAGGCAAATTTTCTTACGCCACGACTATGGCATGAAGTTCTCTACAGGGGTATGTATTACAATACCGAAGTACGAAAGACCGAATGTATTAAAACATCGAATGGGTCAAAAGACCGACACGATTTTTTTCTGAAACCGTAAACTTCTCAGAATTTATTAAAACGGCATCATACAGAACCCATTAGGTTAGGTTAGGTTTGTTTTATAACAATCTTGAAACGTTAACGGTTTCAGAAAAAAATCGTGTCGGTCTTTTGACCCATTCGATGTTTTAATACATTCGGTCTTTCGTACTTCGTAATACATACCCGATTTATTTTGGGGAGCTCAGAAACGCGCGAACAATTATTATAATATGCTATGTGTGGGTTTTTGGGGAAATCAATCGATCTAGCTTGTTTCTTATCTGTGGGAAAAGGTGTGTGTCCCGAGCAAAGCAAGGTACGCATCACAACAAGGTGGAATTCTACACCTGAGACTCATACAGATAGTTTTTGTTTTGATAGCTGTCCCAAGTTCTTGTAGAACTATACTTGATACTAAGCACGGCACTGATTAATTGAAGTCTTGAATTATTTCCAAGTTCGGGTCCCAAACTAGAAGTGGTACGAAGTATGACAGTTTCGGAGTTCCAATAGGGGAATTTCTCTCCAATTTCTTTAGCGGAATTTAGAATGTAGGTAATTGTAAAAGTTCCCAGGATAGGTCCTGAAGTTTCCTTATTGTAAGAGCTTTTTATCTCGCTGAAAACTTTTGATCTATATACTAACCGTATAGGTATATAAAAAGCCTGATCGAGTGGAAATTTTATTTGTTTTAAGAAAAATTCGTTAAACTATTGCACCTATTGCTGCGCTCTATTTGACCAGTGTTGCTATCTTAGTGACTTTGTCACTCTGTAGTACAAGCTTTGCTTAGTTTGGAACTAGGTTGATTAGTTTCAAACGTCTCTTGGTTTATTTATATCTATAGCAACATTTGGAGTAAATTTTCCACTTTTGTGTAAAATTTCTAGCGACTTCTGATAAAACTGTGCTTAACTAACCTGAGATAAAACGGGATACTAGAGTTTCACAAGAAGGTTATTATAATCAATGTCGATAGTAAATCTTTATTTATTTTATCGCAATATGCTTACGCATATAAAATCTCGAAATGTCAACGGCTAAGTCTAGAGTTATAAAACATGCACAGTCAATCTTAAGACAAAGTAAATACAGACTACGATGAAATTTTTGTAAATTCTCGTGGTAGATAAAAAATACGTTTATTTTGCAAGTAGGCGAGAAAGGACTCTTTTTCATGTCACTTTTTTAAACTATTACCAGCGCTTTCGGAAATACCATCATTACCAAGAATAATGCGCCGCAAGAAACTTGGCAGAAAGTAATTATTTCAGAATAAAATAAAATAAATGTTTATGTAGGACGAAAGTCACTGACATTGCTCAAAGAATTAGTTCGCTGAAGTGACGTTGGGCTGGCCACGTCTGTCGCAGGGCTGATGAGCGGTGGAGCAGACGAGCCCTCGAATGAGACCACGGACGGGGAAACGTAGTGTAGGGCGTCCCGAGGCACGGTGACGGATGACCTTAAGAGGGTCGCTAGCGACCGATGGATGCGAGGGGCCGAAGACAGAGTGTTGTGGCGAGCTATGGAAGAGCTTAGGCCTGTGTCCAGCAGTGGACTGCTATAGACTGATGATGATGATGATGTGAGGGGACGCCTTGCTGAGTCAGGCGGGCTGTCGATCGTTTGCACAGTCATTCAGCCGAATGATGATTATGATGAAATGTTTACAAACAAACAAAACTTAAATACGATTATGATACGACAGACGACTACATTAGTATTTTAAAACCGCTCATTTTCATGCGAGCAAAACTTTAGGTAAAGCCTAGTATCTTTAACAGGACAACATTCTCCAGATTTGCTATTCCGTAAAATTTTCATCAGTGCCTAATGATTTTTTCCCGCGCACGTAATTCTAAGACGCGCTATCTACCAAGTCTGGTGCCACGTCAGGTTGTTGACTTTACTGTACCACGGCTACATGCCAACGGCGGCTCGATTGCCGAACTCACTGTTCATTGCGCGTTTTAGATGCTCACGCCCTGGTATTAAACGGGTATAGACGCAGTGTATTTGTAATGCAAGTGTCGCGACGTCGTTTGCTCGTATTCATGGTCACTGCGTTAGGGCGAGTACTTACGGTAGCTGATTACGATTAGCCATTGTAACGACTAAACACACTGGCGCAAATTGGATTAGCGCTTTCAGCGTTTCAGCGGAGTTTCAGGATTTAATGGGACTGTGTGGAATGGGTTTTATAGTTGTATCATCATCATCATCCCCAGCCTATCATTACACGTCCCACTGCAGGGCACAGGCCTTTCCTCACTGTGTTTTCCTTCACCGTAAAGCTCATGAAGACGTGGTGGCCTACGGTTTGACCTATGGCCTCACATGCAGAGGGTCGTGGGTTCAAAACCCGGCTCGCACATCTGAGTTTTTCGGAATTCATGTGCAAAATTTACATTCGAAATTTACCATGAGCCTTACGGTGAAGGATAACACCGTGCGGACACCTGACAACTGAGAAGAAATTCGATGGTGTGTGTGATAGGTATACTTTACCGGAATTCCCATGGGAACGGGAATTATACAGGCGGGTTTTTTTCATCTAGTATTGAAATTAAAGTTATTATATTTGATTGACTTGAAGCTTTGACGTACAGTCGTGGTAAGAAAAGATTCGTCACCTTAAAGTTGACATTTGCTTGCACCAAGGCAAAATTGTCCTGTAAAATTTTGATTTCAAACGGAACAGAACATCGCATTGACGTTTCTCATTTTTAAAAACCACCTACTAAGAGTTTATGACTTGATAAAGGAATCAATTCAATAACTGAGGTTTCTATCCTTACTGTACTTACAAGAAAAACTCGTTGAATGAATCTTTCGCTGACTTTATCGTCTGTTATAAGGAAAATGAGAATTTATACAAATCTTCATTATGTTCAAGAAGTAAATGCTCAGTCGATGAACCATTCAATAAATGTCGATCCGTTTCAGATACGAGGAGCATATTAAGCCCAGAAGGCCCTTTGTCTAAGGCACTAAATCAAGGTTTAATGCGATCAAACTTACATATAGGTAAGGTAATGAACGCCGAGGGTCGGATGTCGCGGTATAACCCGTCTATTGAATACCGAAGGCTGTCATAATCTCTTTAATAGTGATGCCGAAGTATCGATATCTTTTTACAACGTATTTTCAAATTAATCCCGAATTTTTTACCAAGTCATGCTATAGCTAAACCGTCTCAATCCCGAACTTCTTCTGTGTGCTTTTGGCCCTTCGGGCCCATGCAAACTTGACATAACATAAACCTACATAATGTTTAATTATGTTTCTGTGTCGATATAAAGTGGGGAAAAAACGCGATTATGAAAATAAGTCTTCAGTAAAAAAACCATACTGAGAAGAAAAGCATTTGGGAAAAAATGCGAAAGGGAATTTTGCTACTAGGGAATTAAGATTTTGGTAAATTGATCTAACCCCTCTTATTAAGTATTGAACTTGGCTAACATTTTCACATTTATGTTTTTGGTGATATGTGTTACTTTAACTAAATCTATCCAGCCGTTTTAGTGTGAAACGTAACACACAATTTTTTCGCTTTTTTAACCGACTTCAAAAAAAGGAGGAGATTCTCAATTCGGTTGCATGTTCTTTTTTTTTTAACGTGTGTTACCTCAGAACTCCGTCATTTATGAACCAATTTGGCAAATTTTTTCATTGTTTGAAAGCACATGCTTCAAGGTTGGTCCCGTTGTTACCAGAATTCAGTTCTGACGATGGGATCCATGAGGAATTGACCAAACTCCTCAAAAATTCAAGATAAATGTATAGCGATTTTAGTATTTTCGGTGACAAGTCGAACATTTGCATTCAAAAAGTATCATAGAACTCTGTAATAAAACAACACAACCCCGTCGAGCATTAAACATAGAATTTTCAACATAAACTTATTTCGAAGTCAAACTGATGATTTTATCCTACGCATCTGTTTTATACAGAAACAACTAAAAAGCAAAAAATAAAAATTTTAGGTAAAAAATAAAACCTCCTTCAAAAAACATCCAAAAAACTATGAAATAATAATTGAACCGAACCGACCACAATAAGCATGAAAATATCTTTCTTCTAATCTGTTTGAAGTCGGTGCCTCAGCACGAGCCAGCAGGAGTAGCCCTATAGATAGTAGGTATGTAAGTAAGTTAGATTACTAGGTTCACTCCTGCTGGCTCGAGCTGAGGCACCAACTTCAAACAGATTAGTTAGAAGAAAGATATTTTCATGCTTATTGTGGTCGGTTCGGTTCAATTATCATTTCATAGTTTTTTTGATGTTTTTTGAAGAAGGTTTTATTTTTTACTTAAATTTTTTATTAGTAGGTACGATTAAATGGGTTGATGAAATCTGTCGACAGAATTTATCGACATAATTATCTATCGATAGCCGCAAGCAACCAAACTAACTCCAAACATATGAACTCCTCACTAATAGGAGGTTAAGTGAAAACGGTTAAATTTGTAACTCCAGTTGATTGGCCAGCGTTCCCTCTGGTTTCGGTCGCGAATTGTAAATGTTTGTAAATTCCGGGAATATAGTAATACTCTGCTAACCCGTAAAATCCTCAGTATAAAGTGTAGTCCAATATACAAGAAATATACAAGAATATCCGCACAGTTGCTACTGAACAAGTACCCACACATGCGGCGCGGCGGCTGGCCGCCCGCCCGCGCACATTCCTGCGGTTCCCTCTTCCCTTCTAGACTTCTAGCACATCTAAAGATAAGTAGGTACATATTTTCAGCGTAATTAAACATTTTGTGTAGAGTTGCATTTGCATGTCATGCCAAAAAATTAGCACTTAATGGAGTAACTAAGTTTTTAAAAGTAGGTACTAGGAGTAGGTAAACCGTTTAAAAATACTAATCTTATTATTTTTTTGATAAAATACACAAATAAAAACATTCCATTGTCACTACTTTGCGTATAAATAGTAAGTAAATCTGAAGTAATGCAATGGTAAACGACGCGTCGAATAGTGTAATAAATGCATCATCTCCTAAAACGAACGTTAGCGAACATTTGAATAATCAGTACCGATCAATTTTAATGGAGGGTAGTCGGACTATTGTGGCAAAAGATAAGTGTCCGCCGGCCGTTGATGCGAGCGCAATGAGTCATCGAGTCGAGCAGCTGGCCGCGTCGGGCTGCGCGACGCCCGCACGCAGTACTAATGCACCGAATAGTGTGACCAAAACAAACAAAGCGGAGCATGAATGGAAAACTGTCACGTATCGAAAAAAGAAGTCTACTCATTTCAAAGGACAGATAGGAACGGCGAGTGTAGTGGACTGCAATTTTAAGGCGGCGGAACGCAAAATTCCTATGTTTATTACGAACGTGAATAAGACTACCAAAGATACTGAGATAATAAAATATATTCACGAAAAAACAAATGAGAATATTTTACTTGATAAAGTTAACATTAAAAGAGCTGTAGATCACAAAGCTTATAAATTCTTCGTTAGTGAAACAAAAATTCCATTGTTTTTGAACAAATCAATATGGCCGAAGGGCATCATATTTCGCAAGTTTGTGCATTTTAAGCACAAAAAAATGGACAGAAGCAGTTCTGTTGACGAAATCGGCATTAATAATAAGGAATGACCAGTACGACCTGCTATACTATTGCAAGCTTCAATTGTAAAAATGTAAAGCGCTCCGTTGACTGTATCAGAGAGTTGTGTCGATCGTCGGACATTATAGCTTTACAAGAAACATGGCTGTTACCAGACGAGATCTCATATTTGAATAGCATCAATCAGGAATTCTGTGCAACGGGTACTTCTGCAGTTGACACGGCGGCGGGTATATTGCGCGGCCGACCGTACGGCGGTGTAGGCATATTGTGGAGGAGTGCAGTCTTTTCTAACGTGTCAGTAGTGCACTGTAATAATCCTCGGTTATGTGCAATTAAGGTGATCATGGGCGACCGGCCGTTTATAGTACTTAATGTTTATATGCCGACGGACTGTAAGGTCAACCTAACGGAATTTACAGATTGCCTCGGCGCGGTGAGTGCTATTATTAACGAATACGGAATAGAATCTGTTTATATAATGGGCGACTTTAACGCACATCCATGTGAGCCCTTTTTTAATGAACTAATGAACTACTGCCAGGAACAAGATTGGTGTTGTGCTGACATTAAATTTTTAGGTAGTGTGCCGGACACGTATACTTTTGTAAGTGACGCTCATCAATGTCGACGCTGGCTAGACCACTTTATTGTGACACAAGCTGCGTTAGCATCCGTGATGAGGATATATGTTAAATATAAGGTCATGTGGTCTGACCACTTTCCTCTTATAATGGAAGTTGATTTAAAAACTATTACACCTAGGTTGAGTAGTCCAAATACTATTACTAATCAATCTGTAATATGGGGAGATAGAACTGAGGAACAGATCTTTTGTTACAGTAGGGAATGTCATGAGAAATTAAAAACAATTGACTTTCCATCGGAGTTACAGAATTGTGACAATATTTATTGTAACGTAAGTAGTCATAGAGATGTCCTAGATAGCCTCTATTGTGACATTATATCTGTCCTCAGCGGGGCTGCGTCTGCTAGTCGGGGAAACAGTAAGTCTAGGAATAAGAAGCAGATAACGGGTTGGAATCTACATGTACGAGAGGCGTACGAGGAGGCTAGACAGAGGTTTCATGTTTGGGCCGCACATAGTAAGCCTAAAACCGGTTTTCTTTACAATGAAATGAGTGAAAGCCGCAAGATATTTAAATCACGCTTGAAATGGTGTCAGGATCATCAACATCAGATCAAAATAAATATTATTGCGTCGCACCACTCAAGGAAAGACTTTCGAGCATTTTGGAAAGCCACAAACGAAATGAAATATCTGTCTGGCCTCCCTGTTGGTGTGAATGGTAAGAATGACCCTGGTGACATTGCTAACCACTTTAAGGATCATTTTTTTGTAAAGTCTCCCTTACTGCCGATGCGAGCGGAGGTGGTCAGTGCTGAGGTCGACGTCGAAACTGTTGGAACAGGATTTACTGCAAAGGGTGTGACTAAGGCTATTAACTCTATATCCAAAGGAAAATCTCCTGGTCACGATGGTCTCAGCATTGAACACCTTCAGCATGCTGGGCCACACATTTCGAGAGTGTTGGCAATGTTTTTCACCCTGTGTATGGGACATTCCTACTTGCCTGAACAGTTGATGAGAACAATAGTTGTGCCTGTAGTCAAAAATAAAACGGGAGATTTGTCAGACGTCAATAACTATAGACCGATATCTCTCGCAACCGTTGTGGCTAAAGTAATGGATAGTGTCCTTAATGTGCAGTTGAACGAGTACGTGAAATTAAGTCATAATCAGTTTGGTTTTAGACCGGGATTATCCACGGAAAGTGCTATCTTGTGCCTTAAGCACACTGTCAAATATTACGTTGATAGAAATTCACCAGTGTACGCATGTTTCCTCGACCTGTCTAAGGCTTTTGACTTGGTTTCTTATGAGATTTTATGGAGCAAACTTAAAGCTATTAATCTACCTCCGGAAACGGTACGTATCTTCAAGTACTGGTATGGGAACCAGGTCAACAGCGTTAGATGGGCAGACGCACTTTCTGAACCATACAAAATGGAATGCGGGGTGAGACAAGGGGGATTAAGTTCCCCAACATTATTTAACCTATATGTTAACGGGCTACTCGAGGCACTCAGCAGAATGCATGTTGGTTGCCACATTGATGATGTGTGTGTCAACAATATAAGTTACGCTGACGATATGGTTCTGCTGAGTGCTTCAGTGTGCGGTATTAGAAAGTTATTGAGTATTTGTGAATTATATATCGCTAGTCATGGACTTAAATACAATATAGCCAAAAGTCATTATATGGTCTTTGAGGTCGGACGGAACCGAACAGCTGAAGTGCCACGCATATGCCTCAATGGGGTACCCTTGAGTAGAGTGGACTCTTTTAAGTATTTAGGCCATTTAGTTACGTGGGACCTCAAAGATGATAGTGACATTGAACGGGAACGAAGGGCTCTGTCAGTCAGGGCGAACATGATCGCACGCAGGTTTGCGCGTTGTACGGGAGAGGTGAAGGTAACCTTATTTAGGGCCTACTGCACCTCCCTGTACACGTGTAGCCTGTGGCTGCGGTACACGCAGCGGGCCTACAGGGCTCTTCGTGTCCAATTTAATAATGCGTTCCGGGTGTTGGTGGGACTGCCTCGTTTCTGTAGCGCATCAGGGATGTTCGCAGACGCTAGAGTTGACTGTTTTTATGCCACCATGCGCAAGAGGGCGGCATCCCTGGTGCGCCGGGTGCGCGGCAGTCCCAACAACATTTTGAATATGATAGGGGACAGAATTGACTGCCCTTACTTGCTTCACTGTCAGGGGTTACATGGTCCTAGTCAGTGAATTAATTTTATAATTTTCTTTACTAACATTTAGAACTTAAGCTACTAACAAACATATGAGTCCTTGATACTTGAAATAAAATTATTATTATTATTATTATAATGCAATAAATAATTCAGTAGATCTTTTGATATTTTTTTCATTGCTCTGCCGCGCTGCGCTTAATAATTTTTAAAAACATTTTTCAAGTATTTTTTCTAAAAAAGCCTTATATTTTCGGAATTTGTATAAATGTGGCTTTCTAAACATATTTTTTATTTGCTCATATCGGTACTAGTTCAGAATTTATCGTCACTGGAAAAAAATATTTTCTCATAAAATTTTCAATTATCGGCGGTAATTTAACTTTTTTGTATGTAAAAGTGTATTTTTGGTATCGGAAAATGATTAGCCATCTTTTATTTATCCGAAAATGATACCCTACTTGCCATACTAGCTATAAATTAGCTGTTATTACGACCAACAGTACGCGTGGCGTAAGAAAACTTTACCCCCTCCCCCTCCCCCCCTGCAGGGTGGCTCCCGCTGGCTCCCGGGCGTTTTCCACTCTGATCCATCTAGGGAACAAGTGTGCCAAGTCTCATTCTTTAATGCCAAAAATATTGGTGTTGTCCTATAAGTATCCCACTATAGTAATTTCACGTTGTTACAACTTGTAAATCATGAAGTCCACTTTTCAGACATATTTAGTAGCGGTAGGATTTATATTATTAAATACTAGCTGTTGGCCGTGACTTCGTACGGCACGGCACAGGCCTCCTCTCAGAATGAGAGGGCTTGGCCGTAGTTCCCACACGGGCCCAGTGCGGATCGGGAACTTAACACACACCATTGAATTTCTTCCCAGGTGTATGCAGATTTCTGCACGATGTTTTTCTTCACCGTAAAGCTCATGGTAAATTACAAAAGCAATTTTGAACATAAATTCCGAAAAACTCAGAGGTGTGAGCCCGGATTTGAACCCACGATCCTCTGCTTGAGAGGCCATAGCTCAAACCACTAGGCCACCAAAGTTTATTTCGCCTATTTGTTGCGAATACTTAAAAGTAGCTTAATGTTCAGTTAATCAAGTAGGTATTCCGTTAGTGAAAGAACCGAAACCAATCCAGAAGTTTCAGTGTTTACCCCTACAAACTAACACTCACGCACGCAAGCACACACACATGCAAAAAAAATAGTAGTATAGGATAAATGACGGTCTATTAAGATAAAAGTTGTGTTCCCGCCAAGCGCGACGTTTGACATTCATTTTACATCCAAACATTCAATTCGCTCAATCATTCCCGGTCACGTGACTTCGGAAGGTTGCGACTTGCTATTGTTGATCGAAGCTTGCGAGCGAGCATCTCTCGCACACTCAATCACTCGCCAAATTAGCACTGTCACGTGAGGACGTATCTTCTTTTCTCTCGATTTGCATCTCTCACTCACTCCCGTACACCAGCCGGTAAAGTGTTTGTGATATAGTGAAAGTACAGTGACATCAACCAGCTCAATCCTCTTTAAATAAATCACCATCAGCTCATCCCCATCTCCCGCCGTACGACACCATCATCTCAAGTAAGCCCTTGATTTCATCTTTCCTACCTCAACCTCATCGTCGAGTGTCATTGCCCCCAGCGATAACAAGTTGTTTTGCATGACCCGAGGAATGCTGAGTGGATTCTTTTCATTTATATTCAGTTTGCACCGTCTTATCATCATCATTATCTCAGCTTATATACGTGCCACTGGAAAGGACAGGGCTTTCATTGCAGAGTGAGATAGCTTTGGTCGTAGTTCCCACGTGGACCCATTGCGGATTGGGAGCTTCACACACACCATTGAATTTTCCTTCACTGTAAAGCTCGTAGTAAATAACAAGTTTGGTTTGAAGTACCTTTTTGTATTTTTATTTTTTCAACTTCATTTTTTACTTTTACGGTCGTCCCGTGAAATCCATATATTTCATACTAAACACAAACTGTAACATAGATGCAGAGAAAAACCACAGAAAAAAGACCAATGCTGGGAATCGAACCCAGGTCCTCGGCATTCCGTGCCGCGTGCCATTCCCCTACACCACCAAATTAATTAAATTTGTGTCTAAACTCCTGACCGGTGGTGGTGTAGGGGAATGGCACGCGGCACGGAATGCCGAGGATCTGGGTTCGATTCCCAGCATTGGTCTTTTTTCTGGGGTTTTTTTCTGTGCATCTATGTTTCAGTTTGTATATAGTATGAAATATCTCGTAGTAAATAACAAATGTAATTTCGCACATTCCGAAAAACTCAGAGATGCGAGCCCGAGCTCGAACTTACAACCCTCTGCTTGAGAGGCCATAGGTCAAACCACTAGGCCACCACGGCTTGCCACTTTGCTTCAGATGCAAATGCATGCGCATAAATGATTATTCGGGCTATTAACTTCCATAATCCCGTATATTGCAAGCTGGAGAGCTAAGCTCTACATAGTTAAGTCTTATGCACCGTTAACTTAGGCTTAGGGACATAAGTAACTTATGTTGCTACCAATGCTATTATGTTATCATCATCAACATTATCATCTCTGCCTATATAAGTCCCACGCGAGCCTAACGTGGATTGGGAACTTCACACACACCATTGAATTTCTTCGCACGTGTGTCCAGATTCCCTCATGTTTTCCTTCACCTTAAAGCTCATGGTGAATTTAATAAAATTATAAAAAAAAATGTTTTCTTTACAGTAAAATCAAATTGAATGAAGCTGCTATCAATTGAATGAAGTTAAAAAGTTAATGTTAATTTTTAATGAGTTAGGAATGCCTGGATTATATAATATAATGGCTTGTACTTTTAATTTGTTATAGAATAACAAAGTAATTATGCAACAGCTGAGATAATTAAACTCTTTAGAAAGCAGCTGCTACCTGCACTTAATAATAAAAAGCAAGCTGAGACAAAAGGACGTCATAAATACCTGTTTCAATTACGTAACCTACACTTTTTCTACAAAGCTTCGAATTAAGAAAAATATTTCAATTTACTATTAAAATTAAATTGTCACAGAGTTATTTTAATAATTAGTTGATTCTGGCATTACCTACAGATAGACGAATTCTTTACAGACGGAGTAGCGGGCCACAGCTAGTCTATACCTAATACCTATAAAAGAACGTGATTGACTGACAGACACACACGTTTCCTACACATACCTAAAAACTGCCAGCTTTGTCTATGAGAGAGCGTGAGTGTTACGTTTCAATTGCTGTTAGTTTGTTTGCGTAGGTAAATGGAATCAAAATCGAAGCGGTAACTGTAGGCGATTACGCTTCCAGAGAATTATTATTCGTAGCCTAAAAACATGCGTTTTACTTTTCGGTAGGGTGCCTGTGGTACTAAAAGCCTTCTTTGTATATATGCGAGTACTACTTATCCGTATGTTTATTTGTGTGTTGTTTTGTTGTATTGTTTATCCTTTGCTTATCTAGTACCCATACCATAACACAAGCTTTGCTTAGCTTACCTTGGGACTAGAATAATTGGTGTGAATTGTCCCGTGATATTTATTTATTTAACTTGCCACTGACATAGTATGAAACGCAGTGTAGGTAGGCCTTTAACAAGATGAAGCGATGACCTGGTTAAGGTTGCGGGAACGCTTTGGATGCGGATGGCGCAGGGCCAGTATGTTTGGCGAACCCTGGGGGGAAACTATGTCCAGCAGTGGGCGTTTTTTGACTGAAACGACGATGATGAGAACTCGCCGTTGACCGTTTATTTATACAAAATTAAATATTCCGCGGAACTCACGGTTATAAATATATATATATTACAAACTGAAACACGGATGCACAGGAAAACCCAGAAAAAAGACCAGCTCTGGGAATCGAACCCAGGTCCTCAGCATCCCGTGCTGCGTGCTATACCCCTACACCACAACTGGTCAAATAAAAATTGGAGTTGAAAAATAAAAATACAAAAAGATACCTCCGATAGACTCCATACCAATCTTGAGTTAAGTCTTGCTTAAAATTTAAAAATTTTAAAAACCCCTCAACGCAATTATGTCACACGTATGTTTGAACATAAACTAAATGCCCATTATGCGTCTAAGATCCCTTCCGCAGCTAACAAAAGAGCTGATAATAACTTTGGAACGTCTGACCCGATTTCGATACATACTAGGGGCGTTCAATAAAAAGTGAGAATGAGTATGTTATAAACAACTTTTACTAAATGTCATTTTATTTTTCGACATAGTCACCTTTTAACATAATACACTTAGTATATCTTTTTTCTAAACATAAAATTCCATTTTTAAAAAAGGTCTCATCTTAAGTACTTAAAAAATCTTGTACTGCAGCGACTACCGCGTCGTCGTCTTCAAATTTCTGGCCTCTCAGGTATTGTTTCAATCTCGGAAATAGGTAGAAATCACTGGGAGCGAGATCTGGTGAATACGGAGGATGCTTAAGGATATCGAACCCAGCATCACGAATTGCAGCCATTGCAACGGCGGACTTGTGTGCCGGGGCATTGTCCTGGTGGAACAGCAGAACTTTCGAGAGTTTACCTCGCCGTTTTTCGCGAATCTCATTGCGCAATGTTGCTATTTGTTTAGCGTATAATGTGCCCGTAATAGTGGCTCCATGCTCGAGATACTCAATCATTAATACCCCTTTACCATCCCAAAAAACAGAGCCCATGACCTTACCGGCAGATGGGCTCACCTTGAATTTCTTCGGAGTTGGAGATGATAGCCTTTTCCATGTCATAGACTGCAGTTTCGTTTCTGGGTCGTAATGATGGAGCCATGTTTCGTCCATTGTTATAAATTGCACCAAAAAAAGTTCCCGGTCTTGCTGCATCAGGTTCAAAGCTTCTTGACAAATCTCTAGTCTAGTTTGTTTTTGCGTGTCAGTAAGCATTCTTGGTACCCAACGCGCAGATACCTTTTTCATACCCAAGCGTTCATGTAAAATATTATGCACGCTCCCCGTTGAAATCTTTACATTTTCAGCAATAAAACGAACCGTGACACGACGATCCGCCAAAACTGAGTTTTCGACTTTTTTCACAATTTCTTCAGTTACTGCTGTCGTAGGGCGTCCGGAGCGGGGGTCGTCCATTGTCGATGTTCTTCCACGTCTAAATTCGGCGCACCAACGTGCGACTGTCGAATACGGAGGAGCATTAGACCCTAAAGTGTCCCGCAAATCCAAATTGACTTGGTCCGTAGAAAAAATTTTCAAACACAAGTATTTGATAACGGCGCGCAGTTCAATTTTCTCCATTTTCGCTAACGTACTCAATAGCATTGCAAAGAAATTACCGTATATTTTTTTAAACAAAAGACAGTTAGTTTTTTTTTTCATAGCAATCAGCTAGATAGATTAGCTTTACCGGCCAGTATTTAATTTCGTAATATTAAGAGTTTGCATCTCATTCTCACTTTATATTGAACGCCCCTCGTACTAAGAACCATCGCCAAGAAACCTGCTTTCGAATAAAAACACCGCATCCAAATCGGTTCACCCGTTTAAGAGCTATGATGCCACAGACAGACAGACAGACAGACACACACACACACACACACACACACACACACACACACACACACACACACACACACACACACACACACACACACACACACACACACACACACACACACACACACACACACACATACCGGTCAAACTTATAACACCACTCTTTTTGTGTCGGGGTTTAAAAATACCACCAATTCCACGCGAAACCGAATGAAAAATGGCCGCGGTAACTTTTACAGCATCCGCGACATCGCAAATTTAATTTAACCAAAGACACGCGTAAAGCAACTTTTGATAGACGAGTAAATTAGACAGGTATTACTTTTCTCATTACCTTAGATTTTTTACCTTTACGCGACCATAAAAGCGATAAGGTTGTGCTTAAACCAAACGGTGCTCAGTGCTGCGGGGACAGGGTTGGAATTCCTTCGTCGGGATTCTCCTAGGGGTCTCATTATGGGTAATGGTGGGCCATAAGTTTCACCGATTTAATTCAATCGGCCATCGCTCATACAGACCTCGTCGTGGTTTTTACGAGAGCTAATAAAAGATGTCGCATAAATGTTACGTTTCGCTATAAAGTGTTGGCTTTTCTTGCCAATTTGTTCCGTTTGACGAACCACTGCGTTGTTAGGTTTTGTTTCATTTCATTACCAGTTTCATAGTTGGTGGTTTTTGTTTAGCCAAAATTTTACATTTTTAGGGTTCCGTACCCAAACGGTAAAAGCGGGACCCTATTACTGGGACTTCGCTGCCCGTCCATCTGTCTGTCTGTCTGTCCGTCAGTCACCAGGCTGTATCTCATAGATAGCTAGACAGTTGAAATTGTCACAGATGATGTAATTTCGGCTGTCGCTATAACAACAAATACTAAAAAACAGAATAAAATAAATATTCAAGATACCGCAATGTCTCAAGTCAAAAGTCTTTGGCCAGTGTGTGTTACCAGTGATGACTTATGGCACTGAGACGTGGCCGCTAACGATGGGACTCATAAGAAAGCTCAAAGTCACTCAGAGGGCGATGGAGAGTGCTATGCTTGGAGTTTCTCTGCGCGATCGCATTAGAAAATGATGAAATAAATGTAACATAACTAAGATTGTGTATCTGGTGAAGGTATTTCCAACGCAGGCGAAGACATGTTTAAAGCTAGAGCCCTATATAATCCATAGCAGCCTTATGGAAGGATTAAGTCGAATTTGAGTGTCGTTCGCGGGTAACTCCAACATTTAGGTTGTAATATACATAGCATACGTACTACTACTACATGAAGAAGCTACTTACATGAAGACTAAGCTTTATAACAAAAGTGGGATTATGGTTTGGTGACAAGTACGAGCGTGAGTCGCGGAGCGACGACCTTAAGTTGCGGGAACGCGTTGGATGCGGATGGCCTGGGACCGGTCTGTTTGGCTAGCTGGGGAGGCCTATGTTCGTTCAGCCAGTGGACGTAGTTTGGAGGGTATGATGACGATGATAAGTTTTGTTGCACCGGCAATATTATAGGTAATAGGTACACATACTAACTAACTGTTGAGTGAGACTAACGCCTCTTAACCACCCTAGTATGTACACAGTTACATAATAAAGTTTATTTATATTTCATCTATGTACTAATTTCAGCTGTCAATATATAAGCTGTTTGGATTGCGTAGGTTTTAAGCTCCAACGCCCAGACAGCGGAGGCGTGGCGGTGCGGTGGCGGTGATGGTTGTAATATTCTAACTTGTAGGTATGAAAGGTTGTGGAGGGTGCGTGCGTACCGTACCGCGAACTCGTGTGGTGGTACTACTGTTGGGTTTGGAGCTTTAAAGCTAGTAGGTACGTACGAAGTGCACAAGAAACCAATAGTACATTGTGCATCTAGGGCCGTAAGTAGGGAGACTAACTAATGAGAGTCTATTAATGAGTTTTAATGACTCGAGTTTGTAATCCCCTTACTGCCCGTGATACACACAATGACTTTCATCATCATCACATTGCGAGAAAAAAAAATCCAAAATAAAATTATTTTGTATCTAAACCCTTAAATAATAAATAATAATTAAATAATGGCTACCCGCCAATACAGATTGTCACCAATACAGAGAGTCATCTACCGTAGATAATGTAAACTGTGTTTAGTTTAGAATTCGAAAGGTCATACAGCCAGATTCTACCAACATGTTTAAAAAAATATTTTTACTAAAATTATTGCAAAACTATTTGATATAAATTTAAAATATAAAAATAACGAATTTTTATGAAGCGTAGATAAGTTTTGTGTTGTAAAATTTGGGTTATAGCTAAGTTTTAAAGATAATAAATAAAAAAACGTTGGCTGACTTGAAACCTCCTCAGTCTGACATGACTTGTTTGCAAATTTTAAAACTAATGTTAGAACTCCCTTGGGTAGAAAAACTGTACGTAAATCTATAACTCCCTTAAGAACAATTAAGGCCATTGTCATTTAGTATACAGACATGGAATAACACCATTGACGAGCAAGTGTGATGAAAAATCTATTGAATGTACCCATTAAAAATACCTATAATTGTCAGCCACTACGCTTGAATATTTACGAATGTGTCGTTAAACGATTTGGATCGCGATGTTGATATTTTTGTGACACATTTACGCGAAAAATATCGATAAAATAAAATAAAATTTAGTTAGTTAGGGCCACTTGCACAAATTCAGGGTTAAAAAGCTAAATCGGTAACCCTGGGTTAAGAATGACAGTTCCATACATTTTGACACTTGTTAACCCTGGGTTGGCAGTTAACTCGGAGTTAAGTAACTAACCCAGGTATGCGCAAGCCCGCCTAATTGTCATTTAAATTATTATTATGGTTACTTACATTCTAATAATTGGTGTCTATAATGTTGAGTAAAGTTGTAATTGTATTGAAGACACTAATGTGTTTTTATATTTTCTTCCTATGTTGTTTATTTACAATAATATGTAATTGTACCGTGTCAATAAATAAATATATGACGGCTCTACTATCTATCCTAACCCTAAAAATATAAAAAAGATCATTCAAAATCAAGATCCAACCTCACGCTCAGGATACTCTCTTTTATACATAAAAAATATATTTGTGTTATTATTTTCGATACTTGCAACCCCATGCGCCATTATTCTAGCATCACCCAGCGACGCGGCAGATTAATGTCAAGTTTTATGAAATTCCTTAACGACAAAGGGTCCATTTTGACAGCGTATAAATTGCCAAACGCGTCTCGAACGCAAACGTTTACGTTACGGCGTCTACGCAATTACGATAGTTTATCTAAGTCTAACCGCATAATAGAACAGATCTGTCACGCAGACTTGGGTATAAGTTCGACGTAGACTGCCACGTAAACAAAATCATCATCATCCATCACTATATTTGAAATTTACCATGAGCTTTACGGTGAAAGGAAACTTACACATTTCTGAGAGGAAATTCAATGGTGTGCGTGAGGTTTCCAATCCGAACTGGACCCTCGTGTGAACCCTCTCCTTCTGAGAGGAGGTTGTGCTCCGCAGTGGGACGTGTATAGGCTGGGAAGAGTATCCATTATCCCGGCCTGTATACGCCCCACTGCAGGGCACAGGCCTCCTCTCAGAATGCCAGGGCTTGGGCCGTAGTTTTCACGCGGGCCCGGTACGGCATGGGAACTTCACGCACAGTATTGAATTTCTTCGCAGGAATTTCTTCACGATGCTTGCCTACACCGTGAGCTCATTGTAGATTTCTGATTTAATTTCGCACATAAAGTCCGAAAAACTCAGAGGTGGTGCCTGGGCTCGAACCCACGACCCTCTGCTTGAGAGGCCAATGTCAAACTACTAGGCTACCACGGTCACGGCAGCAAAATATAAAATGCATGAAATGTTGAGATGTGAGTACCTAACATTGTCAGAAAGTACAAAATGTTTGTGCCACCAGTTAATTTTGTCTGAATATTTTAGGGGCACAATATGCTTGGGCCAACATCATCATTTCAGCCGACAGACGTCCACTGCTGAACATAGGCCTCCCCCAAGGCTCGCCAAACAGATCGGCCCTGCGCCATCCGCATCCAATGCGTTCCCGCTACCTTCACCAGGTCATCGCTCCATCTTGTTGGAGGCCTACCTACACTGCGTCTTCCGGTCCGCGGACGCCACTCGAGAACCTTTCAGCCCCATCGGCCGTCAGTTCTAAGGGCGATGTGCCCTGCCCACTGCCACTTAAGTCTAGCGATTCTTCGAGCTATGTCCGTGACTTTAGTTCTTGCGCGGATTTCATCATTCAAATTTCTAATGCGATCCCGCAGAGAACTCCAAGCATAGCCCTCTCCATCGCCCTCTGAGTGACTTTGAGCTTCCTTATAAGACCCATGCTCTTAATAAAAATGTTTCCAAGGCATCATTCATTATTCATTTCATTATGGTCTAGAGATGTCCTTGTGTCTGGAAGTTTTCAGGAAAGAAGACTTACTACTTGCTCAAAATGTACAAAATGCTATTGACATTGATTATACTCTAATCGAAAACTTTTTAAAAAATCTGGCAACTGCGAGTCGGACTCGCGCACCGAGGGTTCCGTACAGTTTTTTAGGTATTTCAAAATATACGCCGTAAATAGCCGTAACTACATATATTAACAGTGTTAGCAGAGCTCTACTTCTAAGTAAAATGCACGGAGTGTGGGATCATTTTATATTGGTTAGTCGGGACCCCTCTTTATATTTATAATTATTTTTTTATTATTTGTTGTTGTTGCGGCCACAGTATTGTGCATAATCGTTGAAAATTTCAAGTATCTAGTTAACACCATTATAAAGATCGAGTTAAAAACGCAGAAAAAACACGTTTCTTGTATGACGACCCCCTTTAATTTTTGATTTCATTTTATTTTTAGTTTTTGTTGTTATAGGGCCATGTTTCGGACGGTCAGACAGACAGCGGAGTCTCAGTACGAAACCCTAAAAATCGGGTACAATTGGACGATTTTATAGTACAAAATGTAATAAAGCTTGGTATTCGTTTGACCACGTTTTAAAATGTCAACATTTACCGGCAGCTCGGCTGCGGCGCAGTCGGCGTCCACTAAATTGCGTAGCACGGTGCACAAAAGCTCCACAATTTCGCAAAATCTGCATCTCGTTACATAAGTTGTTGAGAGCACCTGGCGTATAGGATACAATATATTTCCACTTAGAGCTTCGCATTTAACGCAGGTTTAAACTCGCAAATAAATCTATATTTATTTATCGTACCTATGGGATACGTGTCACTGCAAAACTGCTTAAGAAATATAAATGAAAACTAACAATTTAAACTTAAATCTAGACTTCTTAAAATACTCCACGGCTTTCTCTGACAGCTTCTTGAGGTCATCTATGTGTCCATTGAACCTAGTGATCGGGCATTCCAGTACCACGTGGTGGGCCGTCTGTTCCGGGTCCCCACACTCGACTCGCAAGCCGCCGACTCGCACCAGCCCCATTTACTCCTAAGGTACGCGGAGTTCCCAACATTGGTTCGGAAGCGGTTAGCCAGGCACCACACTCGACGCTGAGTTTCGAAACCCGGGGGTCATTCGCGGGGGTTTAGCTCAAACAAGTCAGGTGGCTCTCCTTTCGTCTGCCATTCGCTGAGCCAGGCGTTCCGCATTTCCCAGGCAGGATCTCTGGAGTGTATTTTGGATACTGGTGGGTGGCGAGATTTTAACCTTTGGGTTGCCGCAGGTAGGTCTTTATTGACAGGTAAGGTTGAGTCCCAAAACAAAATCTACAAAAATCATATATTTATGTTTGTTACGGCTTTCACGCTAAATGTAATAGGACCACCAATCAACTGACGTACTTTTTATGAGCTGTCAAAACACAATTCTCCCACAGAGTTAGAATGGCAATAGCAACTTTATGTTATAAATAAATAAATAAATAAATATCACGGGACAATTCACACCAATAGGGATGTTGACACCATTAAAAAATAATTCAAAGACACGACTCCAGTAAAAAAACGCTTTATTTTAGCCCTAAAACCCAGATTAATTTTCGATTAACTGCAAAATTAGATTTTTTGTTGCTTTAAAACAAATAATTAGTTAGTTAATTGAGTATACAAACAAGTGACGTCATATGTTGCTATTGCCATTCAAACTCTATGGGAGAAATGTGTTTTGACAGCTCATAAAAAGTACGTCAGTTGATTGGTGGTGTCAACATCCCTATTGACCTATACTCCTTTCACTGTAGCATGGTGCAGGTGACACTTGACACACCGTTTCGTTACACTTAGACATAATTGCTGCGGTGTATTTAATAGCGATTTATTTAAATTCCAGTCTGAATTTTTCTGGAGTTAAACATTTAAACTTTGAAAACACTATCATGCGCGAAAGAAATTTAACCTAATTATTTTTTATTATCAATAAAAAAATATAATACGATTAAGTCAAGAAACGTAATATGCGTGTAACAGAACATTTAATGATGGGACATAATCTACCACGAGAAGAAGATTTATCATTTGTCAGCGTTTTTACTCGATCTTTATAATGGTATTAACTAAATTCTTGAAATCTTCACCAATTATGTTAATTATGGCCGCTACAACAACAAATGATAAAAATATAATCAAATTAAACATTAAGGGGGTCCCGACTGACCAATATAAAATGATACCCGAATGCGTAGGTACCTAAATTTTACTTAGAAGCAGGGCTCTGCTAACACTGGATTATTATAGTTACTGCTTTAGTTTTGTTTATTATAGTTTTGCTTTATGTTACGGCCTATTTTCGATATACCTAAAAATTTGTACGACCTCGACTTTTTTTTGCATTATAAAAAACTCCGGTACTTAGTTTGCTTTACTTAATTTCATGAAGTAATCGTAAATTTATATTATTAATTACACAATATACCTAATTAAAGTTATAAATTTATAGTTTTATCGATTCGAGTTTTATAGCTTTCACTTCTCTAGTCTGTGGGTTTTGACACCTGCCACCCGCAACATGCTACAGTGAAAGAAGTATAGTCCCAAAGTAAGCTAAGTAAAGCTTGTGTTATGGGTACTAGGCAACGGATAAACATACTTATATAGATAGATACATACTTAAATACATATTAAACACCCAAGACCCAAGAACAAACATTCGTATTTTTCATACAAATATCTGCCCCGACACGGGAATCGAACCCGGGACCTCAAGCTTCGTAGTCAGGTTCTCTAACCACTAGGCCACCTGGTCGTCTAAAAGTTAATGTTATGACGTCACTTTTTCGCCAGCTCAATCAAATAACTATTTATTGGTTTTAAAGCAACAAAAAATCTTATTTTGCGGTTAGATAAAAAATAATCTGGTTTTCAGGGCTAAAATAAAGCATTTTTTACTGGAGTCGTGTCTTCGAATTATTTTTTAATGGCGTCAACATCCCTATGAGCGGTTTTGAATACGATTTGGTGTGCAAATAGCTGAATGAAATAACACATTATGCTACTTTTTAATTCGATATTCCCGAGAATTCTCAAACAAATTTCAAATCTCACTTCATTATTATTACTCGATATTTTTATATTTTGAATCTTTATTAATACCTCGTCTTAATCCCTTTATATTAATTTCGTCATTATTGAGGCCTACACTGCGTCTTCCGGTCCGTGGGCTCCATTCAAGAAACTTTAGGCAGTTAAGGCCCTTTTTAGGGTTCCGGTGTCAAAATGACAAAAACGGAACCCTTATAGTTTGACATGTCTGTCTGTCCGTCCATCCGCGGCTTAGCTTTAAGGCTATTTATTAGTGCTAGAAAGCTGTGATTTTGCATGAATATAATGTGGTGTACTGCCATTTGGCAAATTATTTTTCCCAAATAATGACTTCCCAAGTAACTTATCGCAATAGTTTTATGTATGTATGTATGTATGTAAACTCTTTATTGTACAAAAATAAGGAAAAAAAACCGGCCAAGAGCGTGTCGGACACGCACAAGGTAGGGTTCCGTAGCCATTACAAAAAAATCAAGTAATATTTTTGTAAGGATTTCGTATGTGTACGGAATCATCCAAGTTTAGGTATGTTTTATACCTTAGGCTACTATTTACTCTTAAACTACAAATAATTTCCAAGCAATCTTAGCCGCTATAATTTTCCTAGTAAATTTGATATATTTACTACCATTCTGAATTTTTTCAAATTTTTCCACCGAACAGTTTAGACTCGATTTTAATGAAAATTTTCACTTTAAAGTTGAATATTTCGCAAACAGATCACTGAATAGAAAAATCATGCTAGCAACCCCGCAATGGTTTTAAAAGACCTATCCAACAATACCCCACACTATAGGATTAGTCGATAAAAAAAAATCACCCCCCCTTTACGTCTATGGGAGGTACCCTAAAAAAATATATTTTTTTATTTTTTATTTTACCACTTTGTTGGCGTGAGTGATATGTATATTTATGCCAAATTACAGCTTCCTAGTACTAACGATCTCTGAGCTTAGCCGCGGACAGACAGACAGACGGACAGACATGGCGAAACTATAAGGGTTCCTAGTTGACTACGGAACCCTAAAAAGAAATACATTATTGACAACCGTTGAAATGCATGTACAAAGGCGAACTTATCCCTTTAAGGGATCTCTACCAGTCAACCCTTGAGTGGATGAAAGGAGCATTTAGTAAGGGACCGACAAAGAGTAAGTCAAAATAATACAGTCGGACAAAGCAAAGGCTACAATACAACTTTTAGTAAATACAATACATAAACTCATAATATAAAGAAACCTAATAAAAATATACTACCATATACAACATGTCCCATTATGTCCCAAACGAATCTTTAACATAGTTAAATTTCTACTGTTTGTGGCGGTTTGCGCCTGATTCCCCTGGTCTTAGACGAAGATATTACTTTATCTACTAAAGTATTAAAAAAAAAGCCATTTTATGCAGCATTCTCTAGACATTAGCAACTTTACGAGCCTACATAAATAGATTGTGTAAGTTAAGGCTAAATAGCAATATTTTGCCGTGTGAGGGAGTGATCACCGCCGTCGGCGTCGTAACTAATAAATAAAATTGAGAGTAAATCTCCGCCAAGCACGACATAAAGGAAGATTTGCTAGTTGGACAACAATAACGTGTGATAAATACTACAAATAAATAAAATTGTTTTTGTGTTCTGGAAAAGTTGTTTCATCGAGATGTTTGCCGTTTAAGAGAATAACGTAATAGGGATTTCAAGAGATAAAAAGGTTTGCAAAATAATTAAACCTTCAGTTAATTTTAATCTATTTACTAGCTTCTACTCTTTCCTTTGCATTAGATTGGTAGTCGCATTGATATTCCTGTATTGTACTAATTTCTATTTGGGTCAATCAACTTTTTTTTGTAAATTTCTATTTACTCCTTTACAAGTAATTCTGTAATCTCTGGTTAGTGAAACCATGATTTTGCAGTAATTAGATAAACTGTTTATCATAGTGCGTATGTGAAAACCAAAAAAAATAAGTATTTCTATGAAAAAATCCGGTCACCCAGGGGAAATACCACTATTTTCATACAAATTTCGGGGACAACATTGTCCCCTGGGTCACCCACGAAATAGAAGCTAAACAAAATAAAATAAATATGGCAATTATACCATTATTGACTACAAAAATCTAGGGTTTTGAAAAGTATACTTTAAATAAGGAAAAACAATCAGTTTTTTAATTGTTTCGGTTTTCATAGAAAGTAGCAGAAAATCGTTTACAAAAAAAAGTTGATTGACCCATTTCACATTTTCAACTACTCTAAAGTTATCTAAATGAGATCGCTCTTTAGCGATAAAACTCTGTTCTTTACCTCTACTTTTAATCTTCCTCAATATGTGTGATCTATAATGTATCGATATAATATGTATATCAGAAGTCGATAAATGGGAAGACCCTATGACAGCCTCTAAAGTGCCCCGAGAATTCCGGCCCCTAAAAATGTCAATGTCTCACAATGTCACAATACTTTTAATTCATGAAATTTATTTATTTAAAAACCGTGGTGGCCTAGCGGTTTGAACAATGGCCTCTCAAGCAGAGGGTCGTGGGTTCATATCCCGGCTCGCACCTCTGCGTTTTTCGGCATTTATGTGCGAAATTACATTTGAAATTTACCATGAGTTTTACGGTGTCGGAAAACATCGCGTGGATAACTGCATACATCTGCGAAGAAATTCAATGGTGTGTGTGAAGTTCCCGATTCACGCTGGGCCCGCGTGGGAACGCCGTCCCAACCCCTCTCTTTATGGACGTAGGTATATAAGTAGGCTGGGATGATGGTGAAGATGATTTATTCATACTTGTGGTTACAGTTAAAGTGTTCTCCGTAGCTATTAAAACCAAACCTGCCATCTTGGCTTTGTTTCCAAGCCTTAATTAAGACTCGACTAATAAATTCGGGGTTAGACGTTTTGTCTAGCCGCACAATAAGATTAAAACTCCGAATGCCTTTGCAGGTAACGTGAGCCCTGTCATAGTGTTTGAACGTTTATTTGTAAATGCTCGCTGCGATTATGAAAACTTTTGTAATTATGTTTTTGTCGAGACCAACAATGGCCGCCAGGTGCGGCGGGGACGCGAGTTACAAGCGTCAGCGGGATTCGAAGGAATAAAAAAATAATAATTTAATCTTTTTTTGCCGCCTGCACTTTTTAACGGGGTCCCTTTGTTTCGTATAATTAATAAGTCATAATGTATCATTCGTCATAATCAACGTTATTCATAGGTACAGTGGTTTATATTATTTCTGAAACGGTATTCTTTTCAGGACTTTTTTAAATGCCGTCTTATAGAATGCAGTAGGCTAGGTCTGTTTACAAAAATCCGGAAAAAATAATTGTTTCAGAAATAAATCACTTTATGACTAACGTTGATTATGAAGAATGGATACATTATGATTATGACTTGTTAAATTATGGGAGTCATTATAGACCCGTGCGTGCGTGCTTGCGTGCGTTTAAAATATTCAATTTATAGTTATTGTTGACGTAGGACTTGGATTTTACATGATGTCACCCCTAAAGCCGTATTGTAAAGCACTCTGAATTACCACTGTATTCACCATTTCTTTTCCTCAAACGGAGTAAGGTAAAGATAGAAGGAGATGGCATGGATAGATACGGCTTACGGTCAAAACTCCTGAATCTCGTCGTTTGGTCACTCTTAAGAAATTTGTTTACCTCGCCACGAAAAGGGTTTTTGTTTTCAATTAGAACACTGAGATGAATAATCAACTTATTCCGACTCCAGGGGCCGTATTGTCTAACGGCTCGGCCACGACTTCGCGCGTTTAGCGGCGTGGCGAGCGTTTTATCAGTTCATTGTGTGTGCCGCCAGGTAACCACTGTACGGCCAGCGTCTCGGCCGCGCAATGAACACAGAAAACGCTCGCCGCGCCGCTAAACGCGCGAAGTCGTGGCCGAGACGTAAAGCGGGGGCGCTCGCGATCGCATCCGCCATCTCTTTTTACGCTCATTCTAGGCATTATGCTATATCATGTGCAGGGGCTAAATTCAGGAACGGCCCAACATGGTTTGCGAGCGGTAATTCGATCGTTTGCGAGAGGATAGGGATGAACTGCTATTCAGGAACGCCAAAAATCACTGGTTTGCGAGAGGTTTGGGCTGAGCTTGACTCATCCCAAGCTCAACCCAAACCTCTCACAAACCAGTGATTGTTGGCGTTCCTGAATAGCATATCCCTATCCTCACGCAAACGATCGAATTACCGCTCGCAAACCTTATTGGGCGCTGTTCCTAAATTTAGCCCCAGGTGTCGGAATTTTCACGGCAAAACAAAAGACTTTTGCAATCAAATTAGTGTTAGAAACATTATATTAACGATAGTTATAAATATACCAAAATCAAAAAGTATTTAAATACAAAAATTTACGTAAGGTTTGCATAAAATGATATACAGGGTTATTTGTAATTCACTGACATCCTCTTAACCCTGAATTCCTATCACTAAAACAAATATTTTTTTTCTTTTACGACTTTTTAAATACTTTACTATACTTACTTTTTGTCAATACTACTAAGTATAGTAAACATACCACGTCTTTTAACATACTCCGTCTGCGAAAAATGGGAGTATAAAAAATAACCTACAACCTATTCTCAGGCCCACCAAATATACCTTTGTCCAGGTGAGGAATTTATCCAGGAGCGGACGCCTTTTGGCTGATATGATGCTGATAACTCGCTCGTTGTCACCTCTTAACATATTACATACACTATATTTCCGACCAAAAAACCAAAAACAAGGTAAATCTGGATTCAAAAAATAAGTACACCTTATTTTTTGTAACATTATAAGTATAAGTAAATATTTTTTACATGTCGAACTAAGTAGCTTATAATCGATAGACATGAATATTGCGTGGGAGTTCCACGTTTTGACAAGGTTATTTGAAAGAACATTTTTTCTACGCTCCCATTTGATAAATAATTTCTTTGGCATTTGATGTCCATGTTCATAATTCTGTTTTTGTAAGATTTCTGTTTTGAATTTATTCGGATATTTATGCATGGATATTATCGACACAGCTTTGATAAAATTTCGTATCTCAAATCAATATCCTAGCCTACTTCCTACTTGGCATTATACATTAAAAATTTGTGAGGATATTTCGATACTTGGATGTTTGTTAGTCAATGAACTGAAACAATTACTTTGCTCACCCGCGACCTTACGATAGTTATGTTTATGTAAGAAATGCGTGTTCATGCAGTTCCTCCACCTCCACACTGTACGAACACACAAATCACACAAACCCAACTATCACCAAACTACACTGACGCGTTTCGAACTCAACCAGAGCTCATTCTCAGAGCAACACAACCGTTCACCATGCTACCTGATGCTAGACTTTGACTTTTTGAGTCTAACATCTTTAATTAACATAATAAATATAATAAATATGTCCACTTATTTGTTTTCTGAAGTATGGGCCACAAAGCTGTTAATTAGTTTATTTTGTAGGATTACTTTCATAAAATTGTATGAAAACTGAGCGCGTATTATATGTATTATACCTAAGTTGTAATTTAAATTTATAAATAAACTAGCCTTCCGTCCGCAGCTTCGCCCGCGATAAATTAATTTTCCCGTAGGAAAAGGTATTTTCCCGCGGTAAAAAGTAGCCTATGTCACTCAGTGGTAATGTAGCTTTCTAACGGCAAAAGAATTTATGAAATCGGTCCAGTAGTTTCGGAGCCTATTCAATGCAAACAAACAAACTAACAATCAAATCTTTCCTCTTTATAATAGTAGTATAGATTTAAAAAGAAACGAATTCTTCGCAAACAGAGTAATCAACAGCCAGTAATAAAATCTAATGGCATATTATGCCTTGTCTACAGAATGCGGGCGCAGGCGCACACTGGGCGGGGGCACGAAGCGCATAGTGGGTGGGGTGGAGGCGTCTCCAGGCGACTGGCCGTTCCTGGCCGCCATACTCGGCGGCCCCGAGGAGGTGTTCTACTGCGCAGGAGTGTTGGTGGCTGACCAGTGGGTGCTCACTGCGTCGCATTGCGTCGGCAAGTAAGTTAAAACAACACGAACCGTTAAAATGTTGTAGTGGTAGATCCATGCTGTAGCCAGCTGCTGCATCACGAATGGGCCGGCTCACACAGAACACTGGCGTGAAGCAGAAGTACTCCTGCTGCGTTTCCTACGGTCAGTGAGAGCTCCGGGGTCCCAATACCTCTCCCTCTCCCCTTTCCTTATTCCCTCTCTCTTTTTAAAGGCCGGCAACAGATCAGTGACTCTTTGAGTTGTTGATATTTATGGGCGATGGTGATCATTATCCGTCAGATGACCCGCTTGCTCCTTTCGTTTGCTTCCCTCTCATAATAAAAAAAAACCGGCCAAGTGCGAGTGGGACTCGCGCACGAAGGGTTCTATAAAAAATTGCGGTTTACGATTTAAAAAAAACTACTTACTAGATCTCGTTCAAACCGATTTTCGGTGGAAGTTTACATGGTAATGTACATCATATATTTTTTTTTTAAAGAAAGAAAGAAAGAAATATTTATTTGTGACAACTAACATAGACAAAAGAAAATTAAAACAGAATAAGCAATAAAAGCAAAAATAACACAATGAAAAAAATAACATGCTTGTGTCACAAAATGGTCCCAAATCAGCAAATATTGCCAATCTTGCGAACGGCGCTGATCTTCCTTTGGGACCATAGAACTATAACAGTAAAAAAAAACACAAGAAATCAAAGTGAAACCAACAAGTTGAGAGTTAGAAAAATAAAACAAAAAATACAAAAATCAATACTACAGTTTTTTAGTTTTATCATTCTCTTATTTTAGAAGTAACAGGGGGGGACACATTTTACCACTTTGGAAGTGTCTCTCGCGCAAACTATTCAATTTAGAAAAAAATTATATTAGAAACCTCAATATCATTTTTGAAGGCCTATCCATAGACACGTATGGGTTTGATATAAAATTTTTTTTTTGTGTGGCAGTTCTAAGTATGGGGAACCCCCAAAATTTATTGTTTTTTTTTTCTATTTTTGTGTGAAAATCTTAATGCGGTTCACAGAATACATCTACTTACGAAGTTTCAACAGCATAGTTCTTATAGTTTCGGATAAAGTGGCTGTGACATACGGACGGACAGACAGACAGACATGACGAATCCATAAGGGTTCCGTTTTTTGCCATTTAGCTTCGGAACCCTAAAAAAGAACCAAGATTTAAAAAACTTGTAGCGGCCTCTAGCGCCATCTTGTCGTCAATTAGAGAAACCGACGTTCTACATCGCGCTATCAAAGTTTCTCAACTCGGCTGCATAAATGCAACTCCCAACTTTCATCCATTGGACTTCGGTCCCAAGGCATAACATCTGCCTGGTGAGAAATCCCTCTGTTATGGCCTATCCCCACAAACTATTCTACTAAGCCTTTCGCCGCGAGCTCACTTGCATTAACTATTGAAATTTAGAAAATTACGATATTTTTTATTTTATCTTTATAGGGAAACAAACACCATAAATATTACAAAGTACATTAATACAAAAGCCAGAACAGTTTCCACTGACAGGTAATAACAGATTTGTACAGAAAGGAGAGATCTTAATGTAAAATTAAAGTTAAAGATATATAAACATAGAGATATTGCAAACATATGTAAAGGTTTAAGACTTTCGTGGATAGAGAGATGAATAGGAAATACACCAATTTAAACAGTCATTGCCGCTGCTTGACGAGTACAATTAGTCATTTGAAAATGGTTTATTAGCTTTCTATTTTATTAACTGTAGTAACTAATTTGCTCAGATGCATACTTTACTGAATTCCCTTGTTATTAACACCGTGTTAACACTTTATTATTATTATTCTAAAGGAATTTGAATCTCGACATAAAGTCGGTTTTTTTTTGGTTTATGATACGGGCGAAAGCCAAGTACCATGTAACCATTGTGTAAATTATGTTCTTTGTGTAGTGTCTGTGTCTGTGTTAGTGTGATTGTCTTGTTGGTTGCTGTGTACTGGTAGAGAGGTAGGATTTAGAAATCGGCGTACTATAGAACAAGTATCTAAAACTATTGATTTCTGTAAGGGTATATAGATGTTGTCGTTGAGGTCTAATATTTTAAGTGCTGTTTTAAGGGTTTTGGGAATAATGCCTGTTGAGGAGATAATGATTGGAATGATCTTGACGACTTCTTGATGCCACGTCTGTTTAATTTCGTCTGCTAGAGGTATGTATTTTTGTATTTTTTCGGTCTGTTTATGTTTCAGGTTGTGTGTGTTGGGAACAGCGATATCTATAAGGTAAGTGGTTTTGGTAGATTTTTGGATAAGTGTGATGTCAGGTCTATTGCTGAGGATGGTGCGGTCGGTTATTATGTCTCGGTCCCAGTAAAGTTTCGTTGTGCTATTTTCTAATACATTTTTTGGCTCGTATTGGTAGTAGGGTGTGTAGGTTGTGAGTAGTTTATGTTTCAGTGCAAGCTGTTGATGTATGTGTTTAGCGACGTTATTGTGGCGGTGAGTGTACTCTTTAAGGGCTAGGAAACTGCATCCTCCTGTGATATGGTCTATTGTTTCGGTGGTTTGATGGCATAATCTACATTTATCTGTTTCTATTGCTTCTTTTAGAATATATTTTGAATAATTACGAGTTTTGATTATTTGGTCCTGTATAGCTATGAGGAAGCCTTCTGTCTCGCCATCAATATTCCCTTTTGTGAGCCATGTGCATGATGCTTTCTGGTCTATGTGTGATTGAGCTAGTTGATGTGGGTATTTTCCATGTAGTGCTTTACTTTTCCAGTTATCTATTTTTTGTTCTTCAGTGTGTATTTTACGTTTTGGGTCAAATGATCTATTGTTAAGCTGTAGGGGTGTTCCAGGTTTCGGTAAGTCGATAATTGCTCTGTGTAGTGGACTGTCGTTAGCTTTCGTGAGGAAGTACGTTCGCAAATTGTCTATTTGTGTGTAATGTTAATTTTTTATATTTATAAATCCGCGGCCTCCGATGTCTCTATTCAGTGTGAATCTCTGTACTGCTGAGTGAATGTGGTGGATGTTGTGTCTGTAGCATGCTGTACGCGTTGTCGTATTTAGAACGTCTAATTCAGTGTCTGACCACTTAACTATTCCGAAAGAATATGTTAATATGGGGATGGCGTATGTGTTAACTGCTTTGGTTTTGTTTCTGGCTGATAATTGGGTTTTTAGTATTTGGTTAAGTCTCTGTTTGTACTTAGTTTTCAGCGTGTTTTTTATTTCTGTGTGGTTTATGCATGTGTTTTGTAAATATCCTAAGTATTTGTACGTTTCTTTAGCTTCCATTCTGTCAATGGTCCCTCCCTGTAGTTCTAAGTTGTATGGTTCTGTCTCTTTATGTTGTCCTCTAATAATACTGTTAATTTTACACTTATCTGTTCCAAATGTCATTTTGATATCTTTGCTAAATTCCTCTGTTAGTCTAAGTAATTGTTCGAGTTTGTTTCTGTTTGACGCGTAGAGTTTTATGTCGTCCATGTAAAGTAGGTGAGTCAGCTTGATGTCGTTTTGTCTGTCGATTGCGTATCCATAGTGAGTCTTATTCAGAATTCTAGAAAGGGGATTTAATGCTAGGCAGAACCATAATGGGCTGAGTGAGTCACCTTGGAAGATACCACGGGCTATTTTTATTAGAGTTGTGCTAAGTATCGTTTTTCCTGTTTGAATATTTAATTTGGTGGTCCATTTTGTCATTGCGCCTTGTAAGAATTCTATTAGTGTTGGTTCGATTTTGTATAATTTGAGAACGTGTATAAGCCATGAGTGTGGTACGCTATCGAATGCTTTCTGGTAGTCTATGTATGAGTAGTATAGATTCCTGTGATTTTGTTTGGCTTGGTTGTGAATCTCGGTGTCTATTATTAGCTGTTCTTTGCATCCTCTCGATCCTTTACTGCAGCCTTTCAGCTCTTCTAATATTATTTTGTTTTCTGTAATGTGTGTGGTGAGCTTGTGTGAGATGATAGATGTGAGTAATTTGTAAATTGTAGGTAAACATGTAATGGGTCTGTATTTAGCAGGGTTGGTCGTATCATTGTCTTTAGGTTTTAGGTAGGTGATGCCTTGTGTGAAGAACGGGGGTATGTCTTGTGGGTTATGTATGAGATGGTTCAGTGCGTTTGCAAGGTATTCGTGTGTTGCAGTGAAATATTTTAGCCAGTAATTTTGTATTTTGTCGGGGCCCGGTGCTTTCCAGTTGAGTGTCTTTTTCGCTGCTTGTGTAACATCTTATTTAGTAATGGTGATTTCTGGCATTGGGTTTACATGGTTTACTTCTTCTTCTTCTATTGTTGCCCAAGATGTGTGAGGATTGTGTTCTATTGGTGTGGACCATATATTTTCCCAGTAATGTTGGACGGTGGTGATATCGGGTGGTTGTGTAATTGTTATGTGTTCTGAGTTAAGCTTTCGGTAAAATAGTTTTTGATTGGTGTTAAATAAGTTATTGTCAGTTTTTCTTTGATTACTAATTTTGTATCGGCGCAGTCGTTTCGAGTATGCTTGTAGTTTTTGCTTATTACTATCTAGTTGATCTACTATTTCATCTCTGCTTTTATTGTGAAGGTTTAATTTTATCTGTTTGCTATGTGTAAGATTTCCTTGTAGGTATTGTGTAGTCAGTCCTATTTCCTTTCTTAGAGCAGTAATTTTGTTATCGAGTCGCTTCTCCCACTGTGATTTCCTTTGTTTGTTGTGTGTTGTATTAGTGTCAGTGTGTCGTGAATGTCTGTTGTGTGATGCATGACGTGGTGAGTGGTGTTGTGTCGTGTTATTATTGGCATGTAGTGCTGTATTGGATGATATGTCGTGGGATGGTCCTGACTTATGGTGTTGTGTGTGATTATTTTTGTCTGGTTTGTGATTATTGTCGTGTAATATATGGCGTGCAACGGTAACTGCTGCGCAATATATAAAAGTATGTACTTCTTCTAAAGTGATTGTTTGTATGCTCTTTAAGTGCTTGTCTAGTATATCATTTACCGTATTTACTAATTGTATCATCTTTCGTGTTGTTTGAAGTTTTGGGATGGAGGGCCTGGATGTTGGGTCTGTATCTGAATATTTAAGAAGCATTTCTGTAAGAGTGTTTTCGATTTCCTTGTGAGTTAATGAATCGCGTGGAGTAGCTACTGATTCTGGATTATCTATAGTTTCATGAGAGGGAGTTTCACTAAAAATATCATTTTCTGTTTCTACCTCTACGGTTAATGGAACAGTGTGTTGAGAGATATGTTGTGCCTGCTCGGGAGTTTGTGATGTAAGATTTGGAGTGTGTGTATGGATGTGTTCGAAATCATTGTTTGTGTTTATGGTTGGTGTGATGTTAGTGAATTGTGTTTCTGTTGTTTGGTTTTGTTGATTGTGATGATTAAAATTCGGGTTTGTCTGTGATACTAGTTGCTTGATATTTTCTCTTTCATGTGGTGAAATTCTGTTATTTCTATATATGACTCGAATTTGATCTGCAAGTCTTTGTTCCGGGATGTGTCTTAGTTCTGGGAATATTTGTATGAATTGTTGATGAAGAAGTGGTCTATATGAGGTTAGGTCGGTTTCGCATTGTGTGACTATATAGTAGCAACGAAGGAGCTCTCGGTTGATATTATCAGTCCACTTCATTCGTTGTCTACTTTTTCCCGCAAGAGTGGTTGCAGGGCACATTTCCTGCAAAACACTTCT
Organism: Archips crataeganus; assembly: GCA_947859365.1. Taxonomy (NCBI): domain Eukaryota; kingdom Metazoa; phylum Arthropoda; class Insecta; order Lepidoptera; family Tortricidae; genus Archips; species Archips crataeganus. The sequence continues at coordinate 1,082,704 of OX402048.1, read as the reverse complement.
TGCTGGTGTGTTGGTGTCAATATCTGGTGTATGTGTAATGTTTACGCGCTCATTGACTGAGTTAGTTTGTGATATACGCGTGTTGGTGATGCCATTGATGGGCGCAGGAGGATTAGCAAACGCTTTCTGTGCAACATCTAATGACATGGGTGATGCTGTGGTGGATCGTGATGTGGATGAGCTCTGATGTGAGTAAGAGTGTGGTGATGAGATTGGTGATGGGAATAAGCTCCGTGTGGATGATGTGGGTGATGAAGGGTGTGTATGTGTTTGGGTTTCGACTACTTTTGAGTCGTGTTCTGCAACAGTTCTCAACTGGGCAGAATTATGCGATACGGTGTCCCCCCCAGAATACGTGGGACTGCCTGAGCTTACAGGCTCAGGGCGGGATTCTCCGTCGCGGTTAGCTTCGGTACCCGCCTGGGGTAGATATCTACCGTTTCTTAAGCGCATCGCATATTTAGTTCTACTATTGCTCCGTTAGCCATTGGTTGGTTATTAGCTAAATAAATAGCTGCCAATGTCCGCCCCTCACGTGATCACAGGTGTTCGGATCGGACGTGGAGTTAGCTTTGTGAGGGGCTTATTATTATTATTATTATTATTATTCTCTTTATTTATATTTTTTTCTTAGGTTAGATTTTTACAATAATTATACAAAAAGTAAAATATAAAACTATACATACAAATCATAAAATCATTATAAAAACCTAACCTAGGGTGCCACCGGCAGCGAGGCGGGGCCTAAGCTATCGGTGGTTAGGGCGACAGAGAGAGGAACCTCCTGACTATCCGCGCAGTGTCCAAGAGTACCGCCTTCTGTATCTGACCCTTATTATTATTATTATTATGTACGCGTCAGATGCACAGGATGTTTCCGTGGGTTTATAACCAGTATGATTGCAGCCACTCGGATGTGAACGGGTGGACGATCCAGCTGGGCATCACGCGGCGTCGCTCGCACGCATACTACGGGCAGAAAGTCAAGGTGCGACGCGTCGTGCCGCATCCGCTCTACAACGTCGGTGTCGCGCACGACAACGACATCGCGCTCTTCCAGGTGTGTATTTGTGAAAACAATTACTTTGCTCACCCGCGACCAAAGCAAAGCGAATTGTTTCAGTTCATCAATATGGACCTCCGCTAAGTAACGCCTGATTCAATAAATTATGTATTTGTGATAAAACGCCGTGGTAGCCTATGGGCTCTCAAACAGAGCGTAGGTTTGAGCCCAGGCTAGCACCTCTGAGTTTTTCGGAAGTTACGTGCGATATTACATTTGAAAATTTACCACGGTCGTGCTTTACGGTGAAGTCGTCGTGAGGAAAACTTCATGCCCTGCGAAGAAATTCAATGGTGTGTAAGTTTCCAATTGGCACTGGGTCCACGTGGAAATTATGGTCCAAGCCTTCTCATTGTTAGAGGAGTCGTTAAAACTATGTCTTCAGAAGAAGCCCTAACAGGAAAACTGTAAAAATGAAAATCAAATATCGGCAATTTGTGACTTTAAAAAAAATGATTTGACGTTTTCTTGCAACGTAGTTGGCTGTCCGAGTGCGTTACCACGAGCAGCTGTCTCCGGTATGTTTGCCGCCGGAGGACCGCGTCCTACCCCCTGGTACCTACTGCACAGTCATCGGCTGGGGCAAGAGAGATGACAAAGATAGTAAGTTACCTTCCCACTAGTAAAATATCTTTGCAAGAATTTCCATTAGTTTAGTTTATTTATAATAATTATTAAGGTAAACGTACCAATGCTCGACACCTGAACGCCCAGTAGATGGCACCCATCTGTCACCTCTCTTACAATGACATAAGATCGAAGGTGAACACAGGAACGTTTACCTTACATTATAAATATTAAAATAGACATAAATTTCTAGATTAGAAAATTTATGTTGAAGTCTTCAAAGGTAATATAAATCTTATTAATAATGATAATACAAAAATCACAAGGAATACAAAGAAAGAAGACAAAACAATCTTTGTGTTATTAAGACATTTCCGTGATGAGATTGGGGTCCGTGATGAGATTGGGGATGACTTAAAGAAAGTTCAGGTCAAGTGTACCTACCTACCCGAAACCGGCGAGCATTGTATGAAAAGACTAATGGGTTGTGGAAGCGAAAGATGTATGTCAAGATTCTAGGTGGAAACAAATAGTCTCTGCCTACCCCTTTGCTGGGAAGGAGGCGTGATTAGATGTATGTATAATACAAAAATACATTATTGAGGCTGTTAACATACGAAATAAAAATAATAACGGCCACCACTGACCGATTTATTACGAATTTATTTTGTGACGCCTCGTATTAATTCCTTGACAGTGTCGGAGTACGAGCCAGCAGTCAATGAGGTGGAGGTTCCAGTGCTGAACCGAGACCTGTGCAACCAGTGGCTCGAGCATCGGGACCTGAACGTTACCGAGGGCATGATCTGCGCAGGATACCCTGAGGGAGGGAAGGACGCTTGCCAGGTAAGAGTTGAAGAGTTTTTAAGCCCCGGATTCATTCCACCATACACTATTTTTCGAAACTGACAAGTGAATAGTACCGTAATTGATCAGGACATAGCACAACTGACAAGTACATAGTGCCGCTACTGATCAGGTTATAGTTGCGCTACTGACTTAGCTCATAATATCGCAACTGACTGTCACCATAATATTTTAACTGACTAGTATACTTAGTGACAAATACCAGCAATTGATTAGAACAGTAAATAATATTGAAACTGATAACTTCATAAGTAGTTATTGAACTGATCAGATCAAAATATCGTAGCTGACCACCATAACACCGCAACTGACCAGTACATAGTACAGCAATTGTCTAGCAAAGAATACCGCAAATTAATAGCAGTAAGTAATGACATAGGTGATTGTCGATCAGCATATTTATCCGCAACTAGTCAATATTTTGTTTAGGTGTTCCAACATTGGCTGTTCCACTTCCACCATTATGAATTTCGTTAATCATCATATAATTTCTTATCATTATTAATTATAAATTTAATTATTATTCCTCACAACACCTCACATAATTCAACGGAAGGTCACCTTTTTAAAAGCATTTATTTAACTTCACGTACTTACTTCAAGTTTGTATGTACGTAAGTAAAAGCTTGTTTTTAAAAAGTTTTTTAACTAACCTGTGATTGTATTCTATCAATTCTGATGACAAGTGCAGAAGCTGAAGATATAACTCACTGGTATACAACACACTCTGGCCTTGAATATCGTAAACTGTGTTTACCTATCCTCACAAACTCGCCTACCGTGCCCCTTGTTAAGCAGGAATCTTTACAACGTGTTACAACAGAACTGCGGGGCGCTGACGAGGGTCCCTTATAAAAATGTAATCTTCGATATCCAATAAACTGTGAGAATACTCGACAATGTTTGCTGTAAGTCCCGCTCCTTCAGACGGGCGTTGCGTAATCGTTTGTAGTATTACTTGGAAAACAAAACGGGCTGAGTTTGCTTTAAATCAATAGTCGGATAACAAACGTTTAGGAGAGGTTTTTATACGCATTCAAAAAAGAAGATACACAATTAGGCTATGTTTTTTCTGTTCAATTTATTTAAACTGATAGGTGTTCATTCTGAAACAGCTTAGTTTAGTTCTTTTATTCATTCGTTAAGTAAAAAGTCTTAGTAGCCTAGTGGTTTGATGGTTAGCAGAGGGTCATGGGTTTAAGTCCGGGCTTGCACTTCAAAGTTTTTCGAAATTTATATGCGAAATTGCATTTGTTTACCATGAGTCCAACTGCAGTCGTTGTTGTCGCTCTTTTCGGAATCAACACTCATTATTGTTGACTTAGCTACCTATAGCTAAACCGTTTAAATGAATTCTCGCCCGCGCGGTAGGGGCTGGGGGTATGACGATAAAAGGGACCGGGAGAGGTGCGGGCGGCACTCATTTAAACGGCTTAGCTATAATTACTTAGGTACTTTGAACCGTACCTAAATCATTTCAAACTGTTACAGCGTATTACTGATCGTGTTCACTCTATACGCTTGGAAGTCACCAATGTGCTTCTGGTGTTCCAGGGCGATTCTGGAGGACCGCTGCTCTGCAAGGACCCGGAGGAGCCTTCGCGTTGGTACGTGGGCGGCATCGTTTCTTGGGGCATCAAGTGCGCCCACCCGCGCCTGCCCGGCGTCTACGCATACGTCCCTAAGTACATCTCGTGGATCCAGCGACAGATTCAGCTCTATAACGACGACAACGCACGCTCCGACGACATGTGAGGGCACCCTCACACCCGCCCACTCCACAAAAGAAAAGACAACAATCACATCTAGAGGCACCCTCGAACAGTCAATTCTGAACGTGTAATTGATAATTGATAGAAATTTTACAGACACGCTATTTAGCGTACGTGGACGATGACAATAAATTGACAATAATTTGACAATAATTGACAATAAGTAATTTGACAATAATTGACAATAATCATAATGACATAACGAATGGCTAAATATTTTTACATATCACTCGATTGTCGTGTGAAGTAAATCTGAAGCTGTGATAATAAACCGTTTATGAGAACGATCTTATTGTATTCAACGTCAACTAGACCCTTTTAAACTCTCGATACTTTTTCTCGGGATTAAGTGTTAGGATTTAAGTAATAGATATACTATATTTATATTGTTTAACGTGGATGTTGGATGTACCCGGCTTACGGTTGAGTAGGTCCGTGAAGCTTTAGCCTAAACTTTGAGATTTTTTTATAATGTCCCTTGATTTATTCATTTCTATTCTGTGTTGTTGGACGTTTAGTCTCCATTATATAATTAAGTGTCTGTTTGTTTGATGTTTGGTGTTAGTAGTTTAGGGAAAAGTGCTTTTATAGATTGAAATTAAGTGTCACTTGGGTTTGGAAATAGTAGTCTGGAATATTGATAAGGATCTATCGTAGATTGGTCGTCGTAAAGTTCCGTTCCTCGCGCATCGGACTTGTTTCCAAACCTCGACTTCCACGTAGAGTGTCGCTATGATAGTATATTGTAAGCCACATGTTATTCAAAAATGCACTTCCCTTCTACAGTAATACGTAGAAGTTTATATCGACAAACCTGTTATCATACAGTATTCTAAAAATTTTAAATGACAATAAAGAAACCTTAATGACATAATGACAATACTTGATTTTTTGACAATATATTTACAAAACATAATTATAGTTGTAAAATACTATACACTCTCCTAGTAGTTACAGATATAATTTCGAGATCTGATATTGAAAATGCTATTTACAAAATTTATTTTAACTATTTAGTAGTTAGGTAGTGTCATTACATAAAAAATAAAAGATACTGGTACGTTAAGAAATTAGTAAAATAGCTTTAATAGTTTGTAAGTGTATTAAATATAGATGCAGAACAGACCTAGGTAGTTTAGATAACTACTTCTATTAGGGAATGGTACAGTAGATGCCTACTTCTTAGCATTTTTTTTCTAAAGTAAATGTATTTCAAAAATTTATTCAAGTATTTGGTGGGATCTCGAAGATTACGAACTTAAAGAAATTAGGACAAGCTATGCTCAACATAAATTTTACTGTTAGGGGCTGTCTCAGAAATAAAGTAGTTGGAAAATGAAAATAAGCATTTAATGTAGTTCGGGAAATGATAATGAATAAAATATCACTTAAAGAGGTAGATGCTGAATAGCAACTATTTAAGTTTCTTTTCCAAATTTAAATATAATGACAGCCCTTTAGATTAAAAAAAAACTATTTAGATAAGTAAATGTAATGGAAGTATGGTTGTCGACCTCTTATGAGTCTTCTTCTTACTCGAGCTTTCTCCTAGAATTGTTAAAGTTGACATTTTTATATAAAACCTAACATATTTTAATGAAATACACTATAATATTATATATATATTATTATTATATTATTCATTTTGACAAAATAAATGTTGGAGTCTATGGTAAAAAGGGTGAAAAGAATCATCTCATTTGTTACAACGCTTTTGTAATTAGGGGTATACAAAATTATCAACATCACAAAAATATCCAACTATGTTGAAAAAATCTGTGAGTCAATAAAGAATACGATGTTGAAATTTGTCAATTTAAACATTATTTATACAATATCCTTTGGAATACCAATCATTTTAATTTTATAATTCTGAAACTTCATTTCTTGGTGTTTTAGTCTAATTTAAATATTGTAGAGTAAGTTAGTTTATTAAAGACAATCGAAATCAATCAATAAAAAATCAAAACGAAACAGAAATATCATCATTGTACTGTATCTTCCATTAGATACCTTCTTGCTTACTAAGCAATAGTGTAGAGACAATAAAATCCAATTACAAGAAATTTCCAGAATATATTCTATAGACAAGGACTGCTAACATAGAATACTATGAAGGAAGAGTAACAGGTATTGCCAATTACCTACCTTTTTACCCGGTGAAATTAAATCGACAAGTCAATTGAGTGAGTTCATACTGAGCTTCATGCGACAAACAAGTTTTGTAATAAGTATGGATTATTTACAAAATAACTATGAAAAATAGAGTCACTACCTGCCTATTTATTACCATGTGAATGGTTTAAACAAGTAGTTATCAAGGAAAGAAAACTTCAGTTCAATTTTAAAAGTCACATCATCTCAAAAATTAGATTTTACTTACGGTATTTCAACAGCCAACGTCAAATTTTAACGATTTCAAAGTTTTACTCCTTGAATTTGAAAGATTCACCAACTGGCTCACGTCCTTATGCACCTTTAGTATATTTCCCGTAGTCCTAGAAAGCTGAAATTTGATATGCAGATTAGGTTAGCGTATAAGTAACGAAAAAAATAAAACTAACAAACCCTTCAAGCCCTTTAAGTAAGAATGCAGATTACATAAAGTACGAGTACAAAAAGGAGTATAAATTTAAGGCGCGGGGACATTGAAAATGAAGAACACATACATCAATATTTGAAAATTTCATCAATAATATTGTCACGTAAGAAAGCCATGTTTCCTATATGCCTTATCGACTGGTACCTAAGTATCTATTGTTTTTTTTATATATGTAAATTTGACGTTCGTGATCGATGTAGACATGGTTATTGAAGAAGCGTGCGGAACTCGGCGTAATTTTTACATGCCAATGTTTTTGATGAGTTGTAAATTACTAAAATAGAAACAGAATAGAACTGTTACAACTATAAAATGATACATAAACTTTATAAATAACATAAAAGAAATGCATTGGTATTTGGCTTTATCATAGAACATGTGTAGTATAATGCACTACAAATATAAGTGTAGAATACGACTGTAGACATGTAATACAAGTTGTTTGTAATGTACTTGTATATTTATAACAGTCGCTTTTGTGTACTTGGAAGATGTTGGTATCAATAGCGCAGTGTATAAAATTAAGAGATCTATTTTGCAGTTTTGGTTTTGAACACAATTGATTTAAGTTAATATACAGTAAAATTATCGAGATGATTGGCCTCCGTGGTTTGCGTAGCAGTTTGCTACCTTTGAGAGAACATTAAATTGAAGAAGATCATAAAAACTTTTAAATTTTAATACATGTTAATTCCTAATATTAAATCATTACAAGCTAATCAGGAGGACAGAGATCGGTCAATAGTAACCGTGTCCATAATATACAATTTTAAATCCCAATATATAAATCGAAACAGTTTCAAAATTTAAAATTGTATACTCGTATTATTGCGAATACACCTGCAATTTGCAAATTTTTATTTGAATTTTTCGTAAAAGTATTTTTATGAACCAAGATGTATGTTTTTAAGGTGAAATTTTAAACGTGCTAAGTTCATAAGTTTTAGCTACTCAATTGTTCTTGTTAAATTTAAACATCTTGAATTTCATCAGACTAATAGAAAGAGCTAGAGATACTAATTTTCTATCAGGTTTCAAATTTTACCTTGTATGAAATTCTTTTGGTATTAGACATTTTGCGCGGAATAATCGTCTTCTAAATATACGAAAGCGGGTGATAAATAGAATAATCGCTGTTATGTAGGCAATGTTAAGTGTTCAGATCATATCTTCGCACCCCAACGGGTCTGACACCTAGTGTTAATTAGAGACAGTAACATTTTGTATGTGGATGAGATAATAAACGTATTTCTACTGTATTGAAATTTAATCTAAGTCTTACTCTTTTGTTTAAAGATCATGATTAAAGTAAGCTTATTTGAAGGAAAAGCCTGACTAGAAATGAGTTACGGGAAACTGAAATAAGATTACAAGTAAACCTATTTCACAAATCATAATTTATGTTTTGTGGAATTATTTGGTAAAAATTTAATTTCATCAAACACACATTTGTGGGTAATTAAGAATTATCGTGAAAAAAATCGAGTGAGATCGAAAAACTGGGAGTAAAGTAAAATTGGTGAAATGAAATTGTAAAAATGAAACGCTGGGACTAATTTTAAATATACGTGACTAAATGGAAGACTACCATTTCCAGTCAGGCGGACAATCGTTAGTGTCATGTAGTAAATTTTTAAATGCTGTATATTTTTTACTATGGAAACATATCCACATTAACAGTCTTACATAAAGGTTGTGTCATACATGTGTAGCTGTGTCTGTAAATCTGTGTTTAGTACTGGCCGATATTGGATGTTGGACGTTGTAGCAAAATATTACATATTACATAGAAGTTATAGATCATATTATAAGAATCGGTTCAATCCTAAATAACATTTTGTTTTACATGGAGTCTCCCATATATTGGTATAATAAATGTAAGCTCAATGAAAACTTGACAATAATATTTGAAATTTTATAAGAACTTTATTCTAAAGTTGAATTGATCAAATGAAAGTATAATGTTGACAATACATAGGTATACACGCTGATTATTTGTTTCAATTTTAAGCTAAAAGTTTCTGACTTATTTGTCAGCTTTTAGATGAAAGTAAAGACAATAAAAATGATGTTAACTGTCAATAATTGCAAAATATACTATAATACCTAGCTTCTTTTGTAAATCTATATTTTTCCAAAGAATATAAACTTTATGTAAATTGTAGGAAACTTTACTAAAGCTCGGATCAATTTGACAAAAAGTGTAGGACTACTTAGGGAGCTTCACAATGTTGAATATTTGCCGTTGAGAATGTAAAATAATTGTTCTGACACATTAGGTTTGGTCTTACATAAATTCTTTACTATTTAGTTTGAAATTCAAATTTAAACACCGTTCAAATATTGACGAAAGTCATTTGTCACATTTGTAAAGCGTATTTTCAATGTAAAGTAACACATTTTATTACAACAATGGTACCTATCTTCAAGCGCTCGAAACTTGAAAATCAGCGAAACTAAGTTTTGAAATCTGTATCACATTTTGAAATGCACGTCTAAATTTGTTGTGGTTTGATGATTTTTTTATTTTCTTTATTGAGCTTTTAACCACATTAAATGATTTTTATAAATGCTACAAGCCCTCTTTAGACATTCGTCTTATAATTACTTAATAAATAATAAAAATTTGAGTTAAAAAACCAATAGATAGCCATTGAAATTCGCTGTGCATATCGAATTAATTCTGAATTTTATTATTTATTTGTAACTCCACTATTTAGGTATAAGTTACAGACCTATAATAGCGTGTGACAAAGATTAAAATGTCAAAATGACCGATAAAATAAACGATAGTTAAGTTTGTGTTAACTACTTAACAATCGTTTATAGAGGGGGTTAGACTAAAAATATTTCCTCGTAGGTTTTTACTTTTTGCATAGCTAGAAATCGTTCTAATTTTAATTGGAATTATAATTCAATAACAAGATCGATCGGATCACGTTCAATTCAAATCCTGGTAATGTTAACCGCGACCTATATTTTACCAATTTCCTTTAATATATTATACAGAGTTATTTAGTGTAAGGTATTATTATGTAGTCACGTAATAGATACGCACAAGGAATTCTGTACTGTGAAGCCACTATCATAGATATTTCCGTTAAATACCGAATATCGAGAAATATATTTACTATATCGGTGTTGTACCTATGTCGTAGACGCAAGATGTCGCTTTCTGAGCCTGTTTGTACTTCGCGATTTTGTATGAAATACGAAAAAGATAAAAAAAACATCATTTTTGTAATTTCTTGACTGGGAATGGAAATGAGACAATAATGCAGATCGGTGTGGTATAATGTTTATGTATTTATTTATATGATTAGTTGATACATTCGATGTCATGCATCACATGTTGCGATTTGCGTAGTTTGTTTAAAATTAGACGCTATCCAGATATATTTTTATAAAACATAGTGTATTTATTAATACAGATCTATGTCGATAAAAAATACTGATTCGTACTTCGTCTGCACGATCGACTAATAAAGGGGGAGATTGTGCCTAATGCATTTTTTTAGTGGTCTTAAACCATTTCCGCATGATTGACCTTAAAATGAAACCAGCTTGGGGCACATGAGTTGGATGTTTTCAAAGTCTATAACAGACATAGGTAGATATCCTTTGTTGCACCGCTAACCTGGTACCAGGCCTAAGGCGAAGTTATAACAGTTCTGTAAAAAATATGAAAAAAAAATCCTGTCACTTTAGTGACGCGGTGATAGATTTTTTTTCGAAAATATCTAATAAAGTATGAATGACTCTAAAGGATTTGCCACACTGGATGCGTAGGTAATGCGGGCTGCGTTCAATTTGACTTGACCGCGACCGCAGAACGCATCCAGTGTGGCAAATCCTTAAATATTAGCTATCGTTTAATTGAATGGCATGGATTTTTTTCTTCTTTCTTCTAGAACTGGTATAATTAAAGCTCTCGACCAGTATCAGATTGTCGTCGAGTTTTGGGACACTGGATATAAGGATTGGGAAGGGCTTGAGAATCTGCTACGAGAACTGTGAGCAGGGGTTGTATTTTCGGTACTATTACTTGAATCTAGACCGATAAGCGAAAGCGGTATAACCCGGTGCTTTTGGTACAGATTTGAAGTCCGGACTATGGGGCAAAGCCGGCATTAGTAATTTCAGCTCTGCTGTCGGCCATTTACGAGTATGACAGTTGCCTTTCAAGCTACGACGTATTTTTTATTGGCATGGAGACGAAATGCCGGTAATTTACCAATGTAAACAGATAAGATGCAAACTTGTATGCGTTACGGGTGTCCATTGATTTCGAAGTCCATAAGTAAGTTAGTTTGGTGCCAGAGCGTTGTCGCTTGTCATAGTTTCTATTGTGTAGATTTACTTTGTTCCTCAAGCTTGGATTAAATATTACAGTAAAACAAGGGGTTTTATTTCAATCAATCATTAAGTGTGATATATGAAAAGATTTAGCGATCTACACACAATTATTTTTACCTAACGCATGTCGGATGCCGTTTTCTGTGTATAGCTTAATTTAGCGATATTTTTGAACGCTCAATTTGGCGACCGAAATGACAAGGAATTAAAAACGGCCGAGAAATTATTGGGATTGTCAGTAAAGGTACAGTCTCCATCATAAACATTGGAGTCTCTAAGGTTGTCAAAAATACGTGAACACGCCCGTATTGTTCAGTCGCGTACATGCGTGTTCAGATATTTTTGAGCAACTTGACCGCTCCAATATTTATGATGGTGACTGTACCACACAGACACATTGCAATAAAATTATTGCGACAAAACTTCTTTGGCCTACATTGTAAAAAGCAATAACGCGTAAGCTTTAACGCGAAAAAAATCGTAAATACATCGTAAAATAAGATCCTTTATTTTGTAACCAGTTTTTTTTTCGGTTTTCATAATCTTGGCTGGCCCTCGTAATTGGTTATAAACTATAAAATTCTCTCGTTACTTCAATCCATATAAAATTTTCGAAGATGCTATAGTTGCATTGAATTCGCAAAATAACAAATAATTTGCAAAACGCCCGTTACGCACGACATCTGAGAGGCGTATGAATGAAGCGTGGCCGCACAAACGAAGTGCCGAGTAGGCGAGTTTACCGACAGTGGAGCGAAGTATCAGCGGCTTCGCCCGAAGTGCCGAAGTATTCATAAATGGTTACATACCATGATAAAGCGATTAATCGCGCTATCGCAATGCGAGGGCCGTACCATAACGTAAAGTTTCAGTTTTAAAACTTAATGTTGTTTTAAAATAAAAATACGAAATATTCCTTCAGAAGGACGATCAGGCAGGAGCGAACTACAAAAATATAAATAAAATTCATAAAATACTTACGAAATGTTTATTTTCACTAATGGATACAATATAGTTACATGTCAACAATATGTATAAATAACCGGGCTCCACTACCTACAAGTGGATACCACATAACAGGTATACGAGTCGATTCGATTCACACAACTATGGGCCGAATCCACGGATTATCCTAGACAGTTCCAAGGATAATTGAAATTGTTTGTTAGGACTAGGACAGTCTGTAGATTCACCCTTCCGTACACCTTAATCAAAGTGAAATGATTTTGAGCAACGTAATGATGTTCAGGCGAAATGAAATGAATGGTGCTAGTTAAATTGCGGTGTAAAGCCGTAACTTGGAAATAGGTTCGAAATCCCATGGTTAGTAGTTACGGTCTTTCTGAAGGCATTGGGTCACGTGAATTGCTAAAATAAGTCAAACACAAAGTTTTCACACTAGCAAATAATATTTTAAATCTCCTTGCGTCCAGTAATCTGGTAGATATTCCTTAAAGGTATAAGGTAGGTTCGCCTTTGTACTACATCCTTTAACTCATTCATTATATTGTAAAGTTGTTGTGTTATATAGAGTTTGCATTGTATATAAACTCGTCTATCACTACGTCTCTATTATGCATTTCAACCAGATTAACTACGGGGCCATAAATAGGGCGCCAGTACAAAATCATGGTAAAGTGAGGGTAGTATACGAACAACCGTCATTCCTTCAGTATACTCTTGAGTACGGCCGCTGCAATGTGGCTGAAACATTGAGGTAATTTAAACACTTGTTTTATCACATGTTAGTTTCGTGTGAGTGCTTGTAATAATAAAGAAATATCTAGCAGAATAAGTTTTTCATCAATATGAATATGACCCAAAGCTTTCGACTCGTCATGATTCGCGAAACAAACTGCGAATGACAACACTCAGTTCAGTCTTGAGTTATATACTCTCTAAATTGACTAATCGATTGATTCCGTATTCCAATATCATAACCATAAAGCTGTATTCGATAGGCAGCGGCGACAAAGAAATCATCTCACACAAATATCACACAAATGACGTTTTCAGACTATTCATCTCGCTGTCTACCGAATATAGTCACCTTGCCCGCGGCTGCGTCTTACTTTATAACTCGCTAGTTTTACTATAAATATGGTCGAAAAGATCATCTATGTCCGGGCAATTTCAATTTAAACTAAAAATTTATTTTGTTAATAAGGAAATTTTGGTGTTTTCTTATTCAAAAAACTTATTTTAAAACTGTTCTTATTTTCTGAGTCAGTTTTGTGACTTTTTTTCATATAGTTTTATATGGCTCGTCCCAAAACAGACACAAAAAAATTTATGGTACATTTTAAATTGAAAATGCCAAATTAATACCAAATTACAATAACATTTGAAAAGCATAGGGTCAACATAATACATAATGATCATTTGATATAACGCAAGTTTCTCATAAATTGAAAACTTAACAGGATTTCAGAACTGAGTAAATTGTTATTGGCCAAAGTTACCGTTCAGGGCCAAAGACCTGACTTTACGGTAACTTAAACCAACTGTGGCTCTAGTGAAAAAAGGGGTTAAGTCTTCAGAAGTTGAAGAGCTGATTTCGACTTAGCCCCCTTTATACATAAAATAGAAAATAGCAGTTTAATTTCTGCAGACTTAACCCCTTTTCACTAGAGCCACAGTCTACAGATTACACAAACAAAATATTCGTCTAGTTATTTCACACAAAAATTAAGACGTCAAAGGACCATTATTTCTTTTATCTATTATTCTTATAAAATTGTATGTATTTTAACACGCTCCCGTTCCAATGCACGAGGACAAGTTGTAGTTAATTTTGTAAGTTCTGTTTGTTTGTTCAGTAACACGATCCCTCATGAAATGGAACAGCTATGCATTTAACTTTTATGGAAACTAACTAGATTTTTATTTTCTGCCTCAAATTAATCATAGATAACCAAAAAAACAGTGTTTTGGTCATACTATTAAAAAAATGTGTTCTTTTGTATGCGGGTAGGTAAGCTTTACATTTCAGACAAACGTACCTAACAATGTTTATGTTAGGTTTTAATCTAGGTTACTAACCCTATTCGATAGTGAAAGAAAAGCTCATACAGACTAGAAGAACTAGCTAAAGATTTAGATCAAAACAACTGAACGAACTGAACTGTGTGTGTGTGTGTGGTTACCTGCAGATTATCCAGTTATTAAAAACGCTTGTTTTTATCTATTAACATCTGCTTTTGGCATATAGAAAAAAACATAGCTAAGAAGTTTATGAGTAAGACGTATTATCAGTATTACGATTTTTTACTATTCAATATTTTAATTGTTCGCACAAACGTAATAAGATTAACAAATAAAAATAAAAATTTCAAGCAGTTCAAAATTTAAAAGAGAAACACAAAAATTCAGTTTGTCGAACTAGACACAAGCGTGTCAGCTAAGTTCACAAATCAAAAAAAAAACATACAGACGAATTGAGATCCTCCTCTTTTTTTTTTGAAGTCGGTTAAAAGGCGACACAAGTAGGTAAAGGATGAAACATAGTTAGCAACACTAGGAAGAATCGAGATAAATTTTGGATGTATATGGACGGGCCAGCGGGGTACGGTGGCAGTTATTATGCTGTTTCACAATTGGTCAAATTATCCTTATCATGACCATGCCATGTACATAATTTGGTCAAATCAGAAATTATAATTAACCAAGACTCATAGCTTCTTGCTGAATCGCCATTTAGTTTAATACTTAGTGGCATAATGTAGAGAATTGACAAATTTAAACCAGACTTAACGACTATATCTAGGACCGATTCAGGCGTTACTTTGCGGGAATCCATGTTTAAAATAAATGAGTGGATCAACGCAAGCTATTTTGCATAGATTAACCGCACTACTAATTATACGCGGAGAAGCAAATTTAGATAGTCAATTTATTTATTGCTAAATAAGAGGGGTCTCTTTGGTTTCGTATAATTTAACAAGTCATAATGTTCATAATCAACGTTAGTCATAAAGTGATTTATTTCTGAACAGTTTTTTTTTAAATTGTTATAGAACATGCCTAACCTAACACCTAATACTGCATTCTATAAGATGGCATTTAAAAAAGTCCTGAAAAATACTGTTTCAGAAATAAATCACTGTATGACTAAAATTGATTTTGAAGAATGTTGCATTATGAATTATGCGACACCAAGGGATCCTAAAAAAAGTCTATCTTTTCCAGAAAGTGGTCATTACATTACTGTAACTTATGAATGCCGCTTGGTTGTAAAGCAATAAAAGTTGTCAAACATCTAAAAAATGTCCATGAATGTACATGCCATGGCGAAACGTCTACAATATAATATCTTTACAGGTACGAGTAACTGCGAGCTACATGCTAAATCAATATTCGTTGTTCCTATACTATGAATCTTTTCTCTCAGTAGCGAATCCGTATATGTATAGATAGACACTCGAAGCTAATTATTATCTAGACAAGTCAATTTTGACGGTTCTACGTACTACGGGGTAGTTCATGAGTTTAGAAACGATGGCTGAATAGTAGAGTTCAGCAATAACTGTATCTTATGTGATTGTTCTAAAAATTATAAAACTACAACGATATTTAAATATTCGTCAAAGAATTTTTAGTAATTACTCGCACGAAACTCAAAAAATACCCCACATCTCACTTTAAACTGGTTAGTTTCGTGTTTCGCTCAAACAAATAATAATCCAATATATTTTTAATTGACCCTTAATTGAAACGTTTGTATTTGAATATTAATTTCATTTAAAACTTGCCCAGTTTAATTGAGACCAGTATGTGTACCTTGTTTTAATTCCTCAAATCGTTAGATATCGAGCAATATAAGGCTCAATTGAGTCCACATGCATTCTCACCACAGTTATTGTTGACAGCACAAACAATATTTAAAATCTACCATTAAAATAATATACTTAAACCTGCGTACTTATAAACTTGAGTATTGATTATACGTTATAAATTTTGCTAAAAACCCGTTTGTTCACTAATTTAAAAGGTAAATAATATTCTTCGCTACAAATTGACCTTATGCAAGGCGAACATACATAATAATTATATACAAATACACAGATTTACAGGACATGAAGCCGAGTATTTCTAACCTGCCGGGCGACTATTATAGAATGATCTATTAAATAATTGTTACTCGCAAAACAGTTTGCTATGAAATAAAAAGTCATTGATATATTTAGTATAAACACTTTCACATAAACAACTCTCCTGCGAATACAAGCGCAGTATTTAATTAAAATTTTGAACTTTCACAAAAATCTCAATAGTCAACGATATAGATTCATAAGAAAATTCTTAAAAACTAAATACAGAGACAAAGTACTAAGTACCTATAAATGTTGAGTATAGTTTCGTAGGCCAACTACTAATACGTAATGAATTTCGTTTCATATAATAATATCACCTTTCAGCTGCTCCAAAATACTATTTTTCAAGAATAAAATATTTTATGGATTCATATAATGTTCTAGTTACAAAACATGTCTGGAATTAAAATTTATTTCGGACAGGAGTAGACAAAATTAGAATGTTGTCTTTTTAAATACGATATAGTCAAAATACTATGTTTAACGACCCTTCTAGATCGGGAACAGCGTCGCTACTGATAAAATATGAAAGTTTAACAACTAAATAATTATATGAACAGAATTTATTTCTCATATATTTTAACGTATAATTGATATAGCAATATATTTAATTTCACTTAAATTTAATGATATGATGCAAGCGCAAATTCTCTAATATATAATTTAAACCGCATTAATAAAACTCATTGAGAAAATTTTAATAATTATCAAGTTTTTCATACCTAAAATGCGGATTTCAGTCCAAAATAAAGCCTCTTTAGTTTACTTTAAGTCTGGAAACTTTTCACAATGTTATCTTTACCACGCGAAAGACAAGCTGTTTAATTGTAAAATGCTACTAATTCATTGTATACACTTAATAAATTTTAATAATATCATCGTTCACTATGTTCGTTTGAGTTACGCAAAATCTTTGGTAAGAAAATCGGTACCATTTTGAATATAAACATTGGACAATGCGTAACAACTAAAGCTACCGAGATTACATCCTATACAAATCATTCACATAATTATGAATTTCGATGAGTGTTACTACAAAAACTAATTTGAGTAAAAAAAGTTTTTTTTTATAAAAATCTTATGTTACGATGCATAAAATATAATACTGTAAAGACATGATTCTTTCCGGTTCCCGCAACTATCCAATTTCACTTTCGCTCCTTAAGATAATCTCAGATCTTTGTTATTCGAAGAAATATATGAAATAGATTTGAAATGCAGAGAGGAAATTGTGAGGAAGACACGATCGTACAGTCGGTTCTTTAAAATAAATTTCCAATTTTCGATACTAAACTGCCTGCATAGAAAATTCGTCACTTATGTTATAGAACAGCCTCTGCTAAAGCTCCCTCTGTGAGGTAGGGCCTACGTTCCGACCACAAATGCTCAAGCCCTTTACTACGAAATTTGATTTTCGAACTTCATATGGAGTAGTTTCGTTCACGTTAATACTGGAACGTTAAAGAGACGGCACAAAACAACCTTCGAATTTAGAACTTTGTAGTATCTGTCGATACGATGTCGGAATATCGACCCAACCATCTAAAAGGGATACGAAGCAGCACGCAATTATCTAAATCCGGCTTGAGAGGACCAAACTTAGGTTTAACTCCGAGTTAAGTGCTAACCCAAGATTTTAAGTAACTAGTGCCAAATTGTTTGGAACTGTCAACTTTTGGGTTAGCAGGTAGCCCAGGTACCGTGCAAGTGGCGCTAAGGGAGTAGCGGTCGACAAAACATTATTATATTGTCACCTCGTTTCACAAAAAAACGGGTCGGGTCCCGTTGGCCTTACTTGCATTTAGCCTTAGCGATCAAACGGCTCAGTAGTACACTGACAAAGTATGCAAAATGAGTTGGTTATATAATGCTATGGTTACAAAATTGTCTTAGTTTCAGGAAGACTTACTAGAATAAAAAAGACTCTTTTTTTATTCTGTTAACGTCTAGTATTAAATATTTTATGGTCCTTGATGTTATTATGTATTTTTGTCTGTGTGTGCCTGTGTTTTGAAAAATGAAGTCTTATCTTATCTTATCTTACTTACTTAGCAAAACGTCTAAGTCGTAAAATGCACAAGTAGGCAGAATGACACAATTGTGTAAGGTCTTGATTGTATTAAATAGATTTTCAAGACCAGACCAGACCATTTACCTACTAAAACATTATGACATTAAGTCGTTTTACAACCAAGGCATTCCGTCAACTATGGCTTATAGCAATGAGGGCGTTTTACAGACCGAGGCATTTTGCTACCCGGACAAAATACAACTAAGGTGCTCTGCTAGCCAAGGCTAAATGCAAGTAAGGCCAACGGGACCCGACCCTAAATTAACTTGCAAACTATTTTAAAATTAATTAAGATTATTTCAGGGTGGGGCTCTGAACCGTTTCAACCGCCTTATCCCACGTGTAACGAAATCAACTAATAATATGTCCATCAACAAATCCCATTGACCACGACTACGCGCGGTGTGTGGTCGCAGAATTGCAATTGGTTTTTTAGTTCATGGCCATTATACAAGGTGAAATCTAAATTGGGATGCACCAAAAAAAATAACCTATAGTTTTTATATTTTTTTTGGAAAGAATAGGATATTTTAAGAAACCATTTTCATCGATTTTGAATTTGGTTGAGTATTTAATTTTTCATATTTTTTTTAAAAAATACGTTGGATGACGTCACAGTGAGAGAGCCACGTTCCATTGCCTAGAAAAATTCAAGTCGTGCATAACCTAATCTGTGGCACTACTGATTTGTCTTGTCACTGTCAATAATACAAGCACGGCTTAGGGTCCTAAATGAACCATGACAAAATAGTTTTATTTATTTCTCTTCTTTTAGCTTTGATTATTCCTGTTTGTTTGATGGTGTGATAGTAAATAGATATTTTTTATTAAAATATGATATTTAAATTCTTTTATATTTACTTGTAACGTAGTAATTTAATAATTAAATTTGTAAAAATACATTGGAAATAGTTGTATACATTTCGGACTTTACGATAAATGACAACTGTTTAAAGCCAGGTGCGCATCATGTGATTAAAGTTCTGTCTTTGTCGCTCTTTGCTATTATAAGCAGGACAGCAACATTTCAAACTGTCAATTTGCTTTAGAGTGTAGACCTGCTTATATCTGCTTTTGTGATGATTCACTGCAGGGGTCAAATGAAGGTCATTACTTAAATTTTCTTTATTTAATTCAGTTTATCATATTTTTGGAATCTGATTTCAGAAAACGCTTCACAAAGCCTACTTCTCCAAACGGTTTTCGATTTATTATACGTTGCCAAAAATTGGGACATCCCAATTGTGTTACAAAATTAGTGTTTCTTACTCGGTTAATGCTGGACAAAATAATGCATTAATTCAATTGTTAAAATTAGTCTGATAAAATTTAGGATGTTCATATTTCATTCATCATTCATTACAGCCGAAAGACGTCCACTGCTGGACATAGGCCTCCCCGAATGCCTCAATTTGCTCGAAGCTGTTGACGACTGTATCTACCTGGGACATACAATCCAATAAGGTAAGTTCAACTTCAAGAAAGAGCTCAATCGACGAATTAGACTCGGCTAGGCAGCGATCGGGAAGCTCCAAGTCAAGGGTCTTTGACCAGTGCGTGTTGCCAGTGATGACTTATGGCACTGAGACGTGGCCGCTAACGATGGGCCTCATAAGAAATCTCAAAGCCACTCAGAGGACGTCGGAGGGATCGCATTAGAAATGATGAAATCCGCGCAAGAACTAAAGTCACGGGCATAGCTCGAAGAATCGTTAGACTTAAGTGGCAGTGGGCCTGGGCAGGGCACATCGCTCGTAGAACTGATGGCCGATGGGGCCGAAAGGTTCTCGAGTGGCGTCCGCGGACCGGAAGAAGCCGTATTCATATTTAGTTGAAATTAAATCACAACGCAATGTATGGACACCACAAATTAAAAAGACTAATTAAAACAAATGAGTAATGTTATATTGTCCAGCATTAACTGAGTAAGAACACACAACTTTTGTATCACTATTTAGATTTCACCCTGTAGATTAGAAATAGAAACCCTTCAGTATGGCGAGTTCGTCGACATTTCCCTGTAAGTATCATCCAATTTTTGATAAACATCGGTCAATGGATGGAAACATTTAATTTTGTCGACTTATATTAAAAAAATCCTGTAAAACTTTATTAGTATTCATTCCAGCACACAATATTGCAATACGTTTCATGTTTTATTAACATAATGTCCAGTTTTAAGTCTTGTGCAGCCTTCAATGGACGCCTGCCACTGTAGATAATGCGTGCTGTCGCATTTACACCAATCGACAACGAATGGCGAAGACAAGGATAGAATAACTACGGAAAAAAAGCTAGATTCGCTGTTTCGAAAAAGTAGGCCTTAGCATTAAAAATATATTAGATTGAGTACGACAATAAAGAGTAAAAAATTGATGGCACAACTTTCGTTTTTAATGTCACATTTATGACATCAAATGCATGGGTAGGCCAATGTTTAGTGGCCCTGACTTAGGAAGCTCGAGGTACTGTGTACGAATAGCGGTAGAGGAAGCCGCTTTTTTGATGAATACAAAAGTTTGTGCCAGTGTCATAGATGTTATATATAAGCGTGTTTTATCTGTTACCCATCGTCATCATAAACATCGGAGCAGAGGTGCTTAAAAATATCTGAATATGTACTATGATTGACAATACGGACGTGTTTAGATATTTTTGACCACCCCGAATGAAAGGCTCCAAATGATGGCGACTGTACAAGCTTTAGCTATGCTTAGTTTGGGTCACTAGGTTGATGATGGTCCTGTGATATTTATTTATTATCGTCACTACTTTAAAAAAGCTCGTAACTGAAATCAATATGCAAACCGAACTGAACCTTGACGCATAATAATTAAAGTTCACTTGATCAGATTATCGGTTTTGAGATAAGAACTTTTTTTAAAGCATTAACGATATTAATCTTGTAATTTATCAGTCTTCTACTCTTTGTTGTCATACTCAAGATTGACAGGAGTCCTGTCACCCTGACTATTACTAACAAGACTATTATCTTGATGACGTCAGGCTTTTTGACAATTTAAAATTTGTCAAAATTCTGTCTAACAATCGAAAATAGTTTAAAAATTCAACAGTTTTTTTGTAAACAAACAACGCCTTAACAAGGCAGAGCGGGTGTCAAAGGAAAGTCAACTTTATTGTTACCACGTTAAGAACTGCTCGACGACCCGTTGAGACACTTCTCGGTTTCCGATTCAGTTGGAGTGGAAACCTGAAACAATGGAAATATTTATTACTAGCCTTTAACCGCGGCTTCGCTCGTATGAAAAATACGTCTGGGATTTGAATTGACATTTTGAGATTTTACTAAATTCCCATGGAAGTTTCCAAAAATTACATGGTGGTCGTGTAGTATGTAGTAGTCTTGCAAGATTTTATGTCTCTTGGGTTAGATGACGCTGTTTTGGAATTTGCATGCGCACTGCCAGATCGCGTGGGATTACCAGATTTTATTTATTTACCAGCTGACCCGGCAAACGTTGTTTTGCCATATATCACCTAGAAGTATAAAAAATAGCCCACAGCCTATGTTCTCAGACCTACCAAATATAGAGAAAAAAATTCAAAAAAATCGATAATAATATTAAAGGTAGTCGATTTTTCAAAAATCTATAAATCTATAATATTTTCAAAAATAAAGTGAAGTCTCCATTGATTACAATTTGCTATTTCCAATATTTAAGTAGTTGCCGCATCCAACGCGATCCCGCAACTTTAACCAGGGCCCAATTGCATAACAAAGTACAACTTATATTACAAGCGGAACTCCCTTTCTAGTTAATATAACTGAAGCGAGAGTTCCGCTTGTAATATTAGTTGTACTTTGTTATGCAACTGGGCCCTGGTCGTGGCTCAATCTTGTTGGAGGCCTACCTACACTGCGTCTTCCGGTCCGTGGACGCCACTCGAGTACCTTTTTGCCCCGTCGGCCATCAGTTCTACGAGCGATGTGCCCTGCCCACTGCCACTTGAGTCTGGCGATTCTTCGAGCTATGTCGGTAACTTTAGGTTCTTGCGCGAATTCCATCATGTCTAATGCGATCCCGCAGAGAAACTCCGTATAAATAAATTTTAGGGGACAATCTTCTTATACAAATCGACCTAGTCCCAAAATAAGCAAAGCTTGTATTATGGGTATTAGACGACGATAAAGGAACATACTTATACAGGGTAAAATTTAATAAGTGCACAAATTTTAATATGTGATGCAGTGTCGTTAAGATAACAAATTTCAGTATTTTTCGTTATAATATTTATCACTTCTTTTTATTTATTTTTCATAGTAATTCGACCAATTTATTGGATGAATATGAACAACCCAAATTTCAAAATGTAATAAAAAAAACATTTTGAACAGATAATCGTGATCTATTACGTTAATACTGAATCATATGTCAAAATTTGTGCACTGATTAATAAATTACCCTGTATATATAAATAAATACTTAAACACATAGAAAACAAATATTCGTGTTCATCACAGAAATGAATGCCCTTACCGTGATTCGAACCTGACCTCTTGCTTCGTAGGCAGGCTAAAGCGGTCGTCATAAGGAAACCCTGTATAAATAAGGTTTAATACGGACCTGTCGCGGGGCAGGCGCGGGTCAGTAGTGGTGCTGCATGGTGGCGAGGAAGGCGGGGTCGACGGAGGCCACCTTGGCCGTGAGGAACGCGTGCATGCAGAACAGCAGGCTCTGCAGGATCTGGCACTCCAGCTCCTGCCAACATGCCGCACGGCTCTATCGTTGCAGGAGTTTCATGTCATAGCTATACTCTGATACTTTATAAAACGGCCAGTTTTGTGGCTACCTAACATTAATTCATCATCATCATCCATCCCAGCCTATACATATACGTCCCACTGCAGGGCACAGGGCTCCTCTCAGAATGAATTAGCGATTCCGAGTCACAAAACTTAAAATTTATTTAAAAGAGGCAAAAGTTGGCCTAGCGTCCGTATGCGCCGGCGTACGGCGTTTGTGCACTACAAGACCGGACCAGAAAACTCCGGTCCGGAAAGAGGAGAAGTCTGCAAAAGTGTCCGATTTACCCACAACCAACCAACACCCTTGGTGGTGTTGGTGATTTTCATGTGTTTTTATGTACAATAAAGAGTTTTCCATATCGCACCGTAAAAAAATCGGACACTTTTCCCCATTCCGGACCGGAATTTTCCGGTCCGGTCTTGTAGTGCACAAACGCCCGTAGACTTGAATGACATGACCACGGGAGAAACGCCAGCAAAAAAGTGTATGACCCAGAAAAATACGTTCAATTTTAAAACATCTTAAGTAGAGGTTTAGGGGGTGTTTCACCACCTTACTGTCAAACTACTGGTCACGTAACCAATGAATAAACTAAGTACTGGACAAATCTGTCGGCTAGTTTTTTTTCAGTTTCACTACTCCGGTCCTGTGCAAACTAAGTACCACTTAACTAATCGTCGGTTTAACATAGAGGGGGAATGGCAACGTCACATTTCACGATCACGCGTTCCTGTTCGCACACTTTCGTTCAAAGAGTCGCTCATTGTTAAAGCACAAGAAATCGTAAACTATGTAATTTTTAAATACATCTATTTTTTTGCATAAACAAATGTTTATGCAAAAAAACAAAAACGGTATTTATTTACGATACTTTGTTAACAATAACAAAGAAAAATAAAATCACGTAAAACGAATCGAAAAGTGGCGCCAAACCATTTGACAGATTAACTTTTTTTTAATGGCGACATACAAGTTCAGGTAGAACAAACGATTGAGCCACTGAAAAAAAGTTTGTTATTAAAAAATATTACGAAATTTTGGATTTACTTTTACATACTAAAAGTGTACCTACATTTTTTCATTCAAATCTTGATATTTAAATTATTTTATGCAATTTAGCATGACCTCTTTGTTTAAAAAATAAAAAATACTTTGATTTATTTTTCTGAAACCGGCTGAAGGGCTCTCCAACCATGGCCACAAAAAAATAAACTAACTTTATGTGACGGATAAAAATGCTAAATGCCTCCTGATCTGATGGTCAAATTAAGAAACAGTTTGTCCGTCACTTAGCGCTAATCGAGACTGGTGAAACAGAAATTTTAATTCCATCTGTCAAATAAGGTTATGATTAAGCTAATCCGAACTTTAAGAAAAGTGGTGAAACAGCCCCTTACAGTAACAATTTACCATTGCATTTGGAGATCATACATCATTGTATTCACATTTAAGAATATTTTTTTATCCGAAACATAGCCGCGATCGCTTTGCGGTCTAGATTGCCCATGCGGTAGTTGTGTGAGTCGAACTGTACTCAACTCAACTCAACTTATAATTCCTCTCGATGTACCTGCGCAGAAGGCAGATTTTTTACCGCGGGAAACTTCGATCTACCAACGGCAAAGCAGAATCCTACGCGCGCTAAAATCTTGCGCTGTCATTGGTTGATCAATTACACACTCGACCAAATCGCGGCAGGCCGTCCGCCGTATTTTCGACTCGTGTAAGTGGGGCAGAACTAAAAATCACAACGTAATTTTCGACCACTTACAAATTAAAATGGCCTTACAAATAAAGTTAAATATAGTTTATTATGTTCGCCTACTATCGGAAAAGGTCTACACTATTCTGCGCGAACGAAAACTACCGATCGGAATTATAAGTTGAGTCAAACTGTAACTTAACTATACTCTGTCTATTTAACAGAGTTAGTACTAGAAAACAGAGAATGCACGTAATTGGTCAGCGATAAGGACGATGCACCGGCACATACGTCCCACACTGCAGGGCACATTTAAATATTATTATCTACTACTTTAAATTACATAATTATTTGAGGTGCCACGAGAAAAAACAAAAAATCACGAGAAATATTACGAATATTCCAACAAACGGCATTGTAAGCCGAGCCCGCCGTCGACGTGCGATTGTTGACGCCCACTGACAGTTTCTTGTCCCTTTCATTTGCATACAAAAGTGCAACAGAGAGAACGCCTTGCTAACTCTTTTAAAAATACACAGGGCGTATGTTTTTTAACGAGGTTTCATGCATTAAGAGTGTTTATCTACACATATCATAAAACAAACTACTATAGAGGCATTTGTTCCTGAATCGGCCTTTAATAAGGTCAGGGTGGTTACTCGTCAACAAGTGTTACCTTGGTTTCTATGACCTTGGTGTCTGCGTCTTGGAAGTGTAGCTTGAGCTTGGACTTGCCGTCGTCACTGGATCCACGCAGCTGTGAGAACCTGCACACATTCGCATACATTAACACACGTACATTGACAGGGCCAGTAGGCGTATTGATAAACAATGCGTGGGCTTGCGACCGCATCCACTACCTAGCTATATCAATCAACATCTTAGATAAAACAATAGTACAAGCTTTGCTTAGTTTGGGACAAGGTCGATTTGTGTAAGATTGTCCCCTAATATTTATTTATTTAAAAAAAAATAAGATGAAAAACAAACTCGGGGCAAATTAATTTTAAAACAAAAAAAAACATTAACAAAATTTAAATAGACTTTTTTTTTCGTTTTGACCCCATTTATTCGAGCATACTACCACAGAATCAAAAGCAGCTATCGAATACATACCTGACAAAGGATATTTTTAAAGCTTGTAGTATTTTCAATAATTACAATACATATTGAAACTTATTACTAAAAAAATAAGGTTGAATTTCCAAGTTAAAGCATGTGGTCGCTAAATCGCCTCTTCTTTATTAAGGGTTGAACTGAAAATACTACGAAATCGGTTCATAAATTTCTAAGTTCCGACGAAACAAATAGTATAAAAAAACACACCTGAATGATGAAAATAGAGCTGCATGCTCCATGGGAAAAAAATATCCAATAGGATTACTTAAATTTTGCTGCGTTGCTTTCCTATAATTGGTGGATTTTCCTCACACCCTGCTCGCACAGGCAGACAGTTTTATTTAAGTCAACCTCTGAGCAATCAATCATCATCATCATCATCAGCCTTTAGCAGTCTATTCCTAGACAATAGGCCTATCTTAATGAGCGCCTGTGCCTCGGCTCTACGCTTCCAATTTCTACCATCCTTTCTCAGATCGTCACTCCACCTAGCCGGAGGCTGTCCCTCACTACGATGCCTTGCTTAATTGACATAACTCAAAACAAGGTCTACTAACCTGTAGGACCAAACGGGCGGCGCACCGGGCGTGCCCTCGCTTAGAGAGAACCCCGCCGACCAGTCCAGCGTGAGCCCCGCCGCTCGCCCGCCATGCACCACCGTGAAGGTCTTCTTCTGTTGGACAAACATTTCACTAACTACCCTACATACAGTACGGCATTGGAGTAAACTAAAAACTTGTGTGCGTTTCCACCGCAGAGCTGTGCGAGGTAGCTAAGCGGTGTGCGAGAAAAAACCACTAATAGGAATACTTCATTTAAACAACTAAGTGTTCTAATTGGTTATTGGTTATTTCCTCGTAACCAGCTCCGCTAACTCGCACAGCTTTGTTGGAAACACGGGCTTAAGGTTTAAGCTTAAATTGCTACGTGTAAATTATGCGTTCGCGAAATCTATGTATTTTATAACAAACAGGATTGCAATTCAAAAATTTACAATTTTCCAATAAGGCTGCGTATCCACCGGAGCTGTGCGAGGATGCGTTGCGAGGGATGTGTTTGTCATGAACCAATAGAAACATTTCATTTAAAAGGTCCTAAGTGAATGAAGTGTTTCTGTTGGTTCATGACAGACACATCCCTCGCAACGCATCCTCGCACATCTCTGGTGGAAACGCAGCCTTAAACTCTTTTCACTTCACTGTCAATAGACAAACCTCAGAAGAAAAAACAAGCCTATAGATCGGCGCTGTCAGTGTCAAATGAAAAACACTGTGAATAGTAATTTTCTGATTCGATTTGTGGCATTCGAACATGGCGGATGTAGACAGTATATAATTTTGGTATTTCTGTTTCTTTGGCTAGTTGTGGTATAATTCTGATAGTGTTTTATGCGGCGATTAACCTTAACTGTTACAGTGATCTCAAAATTCTATATTGCTCTCGTGTCTGACATTTTTTAATGCGCAAGTTGTCTCCACGTGGTTTTTGGAATTTTACTATCAAGTTGCAAAAACTACAATTACCGTACAACGTGAGTCGCTCTCAGAGCAATTAACTGATATTGGCACAAGCCTAGTGGCCGCCATTAAGGAAGAAAAGAAAGATAGTAATTTTCTTCTAAAATGGACAATTCAAAGCACGCATGCATGCTGCCCAAGCCACTACGCTGTAACAACATCCCGCCCAATGCTCGGTGGTATTTGCGGCTCCGCTGCCGCATGCAGAGGCTGATGCTGCCTTGCGAGTGGCACAGAGGATCCGTGATTTTCATCAGAAGGTTCAAAGCGTATTTTTGTATTGCTGTACTTTTCTCACTGTTACTTTTTCTTCCTCTAAAGCTCCAAACGCACTGACAGCGGAGGCGTGGCGGTGCGGTGGCAGTAACGGTTGTAATATTCTAACTTGTATGAACTAGTTCGCGGAACGGTACCGCACAACCGTTTATACAAGTTAGAATATTACAACCGTCACCGCCACCGCAACTCCACGCCTCCGCTGTCTGGGCGTTTGGAGCTTAAGTTCTATAAGAACTTCTTCCCTAATACTTTAATCCGTATATGGTTATCTTCCTTTGATCATATAATTTCAAATCTCCAGGTTAGTGAGTGAACAGTGGTTTGTTATTAGCTTAATCTTAACTCAAGTAGAGGGTTGTGGGTTCGAGACCGGACTGGCACCTTTTAAGTTTATGCGAAATTTATGTGCGATACATTTGAAATTTACCACGAGCTTAACAGTGAAGGAAAACGCGAATAAATTCAATCGTGCGTGTGAAGTTCCCAATCTACACTGGACCCGCGTGAGAGCTACGGTCTAAGGCTTTTTATTATGAAAGGTCTGTTCCCTGCAGTGGGACGTATAGGCTAGAATGTATTGTATTGTAATACGATTTTAAAGCCGCATTTACATTTATCTCACGTGTTGTATTGTGACGCATTAGATTCAGTTTAGGTGTCATACATTTATCATGGTTGCGTTCATATTTCTCTGATGCAGCGTGTTGTGACGGCTTGTATTAAATGTATGAAACCGATACTGTTCTGATGCATCACGATACGACACGTCAAATAAACGTGACTCCGGTTTTTTTCATTCCAGCCGTAAGAGTCTGGAGAAGGAGCGCGAAAGGCAGATCCGCTCCGGACATCAACTGGTTTGGCATCCGTACAGCCCGATCAAGTTCTACTGGAGCTGTTTCGTGATGCTTGCCAATTTGTTTGCCAGTTGGTACATGCCGTGGCAGGTATTTTACCACTGTAAGTATCCTGGTATCAAGTCAAATCAAGTCCAAATTTTAATATCTTTATTTAATTTAGGCAAAGCGTTTTCGCTCTCCCTTCATCAATCTTACAGCTAAGGGGTGGAATTCCCACCTGCGACTGTGTTCCCTGAACGCTACAATCTGGCCGTTTTCAAGTCTAGGGTGAATGAGCATTTACTAGGCAAGCGTGCTCCATCGTACGCCTCATCTTTACTTTCCATCACGCGTGATTGTGGTCAGACGCAAGCCTATATTGTATAAAAAAAGCTATAACAAGCAGTTATGAAAGTCGAAAAATCTAGCACCAGTTCGGAAAAACCCTGTTGAGAAGGATCCGGCTAGAAACTCGACAAGGTATAATTTTTTCAAACAGATCCACAACACTTTTTAACACAGCAGATACAGCAGATAGATGTAACTACGGATCGCCCATGTGGATCACATTATTTCCGAACATCTCTGTTCCAAACCATTGGCTTTTCTGACACATTTAGGGACTGTATCACCACTATCTGATAGTAAAAGCTAGTATTTAATACTTTTAAGCAATTCTATTCTCTAATCGTTCGCGTGTAAAGATTCTATTTAGTAATTTGTTTTCATTCCCAATCGCCAGGTGCCAACCCAGCAGACCCGATCATCTTAGCAACGGACTTCATCTCCTTCTGCGATATCCTCGTCCTCTTCAACTCCGGGTACAATGACGAGGACAACAAGCAAGTGATCTTGGAGCCGAAGCAGATCGCGCTCCGTTACATTAAAGGGACATTCTTGTTCGACCTAATCGCCGCCGTCCCCTTCCAACTCTACCAACCCTTCGACAACTGCATGTATCCTACGCACACGCTCTTCTTTCCTTTAAAAGGGCTGAATTTCTGCGAGGCGCGACGCAAGACAGAGTCATTCTTCGAACAACTTGATCTGCCGTACCCATGGTCCGTACTTCTGGTTGTGACAATGAACTTGCTCCTCTTCTTTCACTGGCTGACGTATCTGCATTATCAGCTGCCTTCGCTCTACGCGCATTTTCTTCGGAAGGAGGACACGGCGGCGTGGACGTGGCTCACGCGTTGCAAAGTCGGCAACGCGAGTGGTATCTTCGAGAAGTACGTGACTAACTTGTATTTTGTATGCGGACTATGCATTGGCGCGGGCTACTACAGTCCGATCAACGCGCACGTCTGTCCGGAGATGATTTTAAACGCGATCATGGGCATCGGCGGTGTCATATTCCTGACGTATTGCTTCATGACGTTGCTGCGGCTGTCTCTATACGCGCAGTACCAGAAGCATTCGTACGAGAGCCGGATGCAGGATTTGGAGAAGTACATGAGCAACAAGCATCTACCGAAGAGTTTGCATCGGAAGATAAAGCAGTTTCTGAGCTACAAGTTTAGCGGGAAGTATTTGAACGAGGAGTTGATTCTGGGCACTATTAATGAGCAGATAAAGCAGGATATTAATATGCACTCGTGTAAAGAGCTCGTGGCTAGCGTGCCGCAGTTGCGGGAAATGCCGGTTGCTGTCGTCAACGCCATCATATTCAGTCTCAAGCAGGAGACGTTGGTCCCTGGACAGGTGATTCTTTATTGAACTAACTTGCTGTCCTCAACACGCACACACGCATGCATAAATTTGCATTTATAATATAAATAGGATAACCAACAGTGCTAAATATTTATTTTGTCTAAAAGTAAAGAAACAAGAAACAGAAAAAAATTTGATGAAAAGATGTCCCCTATGCTAGGTTCCGAAGGTACTGGCAGTTCGATAAAATTTTGGTCTCTTCATACTAACTCTGTCAGCTGATCGGATGTTTTGTATGGACAGACCAATTTTTTTTTGTATTTCGACCCCTGTTTCCTTGGGGAAAGTTATTCAGTTTCATGAGTATTACTGTCAATGGGTCGCGAATCGTACGGAATTTTTGAAACACCCTGTATAAATCCGTGTCCAGCTTTTTTATTTTCGATTCTGGCAACCCTATATCAATGGCTAAATGTAATAAGTGACAACAAGACACTTAAAATAGGAGCGTGCTTTTCCATCCGTCAAAAAACCTATTACATTATTTTTTTTGTAAATACATGACTATAACTTTCAGACGGTACAAAAGATCAGAGAACCGAGTGAGAGAATGTGTTTCATCTCTTACGGGACAGTGAGCGTTTTCGACGAGCACGGCAGAGAGGTACGGTCTCAAATTAGCTTTAATTTAATCATAAACCGTATGGAAGTGAAAGCTGGGTTTGGCAGAAAAAACATGAAAGTAGGATAAATCCTGGGGAAATGAGAGCATTGAGGAGTGTGATTGGTGTGAACTTGGGTGACCGAATGAGGAATAATAAATGAGGAACTTAGGTTAGCTTTTGCTTGAAGTAGCTTTTGTTTTTCCAGTTGACACATCTAAATGACGGCGCGTATTTCGGTGAGAGGGCGATTCTCAACCCCGGCGCGCCGGCGGTCACCACCATCACTGCACTTGAGATCACCGAGATATTTGTGTGAGTTTTTCCATATCTTGACCTATACTCCACTTTTGGATACACCTCAGAATTACAGGGCTTCGGATATTAGGCCTACGAGACCCACTGCGGATTGGGAACTTTACACACACCATTGCAGAGTCGTAATTGTAGCTATCCGTAGAAGAACAGGGTCAACGACACAGCAAAGCGGATTAGCTCGTTGAAATGGCAATGGGCAGGTCATATACACTTGCAAGCGCAGCGTGGGACGTCCACAAACGAGATGGACGGACGATTTGGTCGTTCATTATATTTTTAACTTTACCAGAAAGTTTTAATGGTTTTTTCATTCAGGTTGAACAGTCAAGACTTTCGGACGTGTATCCAACCATATCCCCACTTGAAGCGGCGGCTGGAAGTGTCTCGCCGCAACCGGAGGCGACGTTAGGAGACCCGCATTAACCATTTGGTTCACATTTTCATCATTACCTTATCATATCGTCCTTTCATCAGTTTATTAAGTTATGTTATTCCCTAATTTTTACAGGTAATCTCAAACTTAAGCTCCAAACGCACAGACAGCGGAGGCGTGGCGGTGCGGTGGCGGTGACGGTTGTAATATTCTAACTTGTATGAACGAGTTCGCGGTACGGTACCGCACAACCGTTCATAGAAGTTAGAATATTACAACCGTCACCGCCACCGCACCGCCACGCCTCCGCTGTCTGTGCGTTTAGAGCGTTAATAATAAACTGGTACGGAACGAGAGACTACGTTATAACTGTTCTGGAAAAATTAGAAAAAAAAGCCATGCCAATTAGTTGAGCTATAATAGATATGTTTTCGGAAATAATCTAATACTAAAAGCGAAATGATTATGTAAGGGTGCGACCAAACCGCCGCTTAAAAAACGGTGACGCACCGTAAACGTCACAACTTTACCATGGAGAGCATGCGGTAAATTCTGACGTTTACGGTGCGTCACTGCGATTCCGTACCGTCACCGTTTTTTAAGCGGCGGTTTGGTCGCACCTTTATGTGATTTTACTATCGCTTAACCAAGGTGACGTGGATTTTATGTTCTTATTTTTCCCAGAACTGGCATAATTTGACTTATCTTCCGGTACCTACCAAGTTATCGTTGAACTTTGGGACATGCCATATTTGTATGCATTAAGATTAAGAATAAATAAAAATTTATTTAAAAAACAAAAAGAAATTACATGGAAAATTACAAATAAGATTAAGATTACGAATAAAATAATAACAGTAACTAGTATAATATAGGTATGCGTTAAATTCCATTGGTTAAGAATCTTTTTAACACGTAGTTTTTTATTTAGATAAGGAACAAGCATGAATTTAGTTTTAAATAATGTTTAGTTGAAAATAAATAGTTCCATTAAATAAAATAATACGTAAGTTTATTTTATTTTTATTTACCTGATCTTGCTTTTAAAACAAAAACTGGCAAAGTCGTCTTACGTCACAAATGAATGGTTCCTAACCACCAGGTCGCTCCATTTTATTGGAGGCCTACTTACACTGCGTCTTCCGGTCCGTGCACGTGGAGAACTAGTTGGCTCCGCCATCAGTCCTATGTTCGTGCCCTGGCTACTGCCACTCGAGTCTGGCGATCTGTATCTTCGAACTATGTTGGCGACATAAGGCTAGATTCACACGGCAATATCCTGCACGTTTTTTTGAGACACCAAGACAAGTACAAGAGAGCAGTGAAGGCCAGGATGTACAATCTTTTAGTACTAGCGCTCGGGCTCTGGGGGGGGGGGGGCATTAAAGGGGGATGAAAATTTCATTGATTTTGCCGTAGTATGCACCGTTTTCAAGATATTTGACAAAACACCGGTTCTCGTCCGATCACCGAGGTTAAGCAACGCCGGGCGCGGTCAGTACTTGGATGGGTGACCGCCTGGTTTCATTTTTGTTTTTTGAATGTTTTGTTATGACGTTGTCGCGTTAAACTATCGTCCGTAAACCGACTTTGCAGACAACCGGTTTAACGTATTCAATTTTAAACGTACAATGAACCGGGTGTTCAAACGGTAGATTTTAATTCGTGTAACAACCGTTTTCACTAGCCACAGTTGCCATCACTTGTGATCCCTCCAAAAGACGCTCGAGTACACTGGTGTGACTATGGATCATTTTATTTATCCGTAGTCACACTGGTGTGACTACCGTTTATTTTACCCTACCCATGGTCACACCAATGCACCCCCCAAGCATAATTCAGTTCAGAAAATAGGTAGGTTAGGTTAGTTAGGTAGTTGCTTCTGCACGAAGAGCGAACCGCCCAGAAATAGGAGCCACGCGCGTCGAGTTGGTTCAAATTAAATATTTATATTTAGTCAAGGGTGAGTTGGTTTATAGTGGTGTGACTACATATAAATAAAATGAACCATAGTCGTGTGACTACGGACAGGTCATGCTAGATACTAGGGTTTACTAATGTTTCGGCGAAAAACTTTTCGCAAAATGTTTCATTTGGCAACTGTTTATTTTTTCTGAAACTGTAAACTTTTAAGGAGAGTTATAAAACAAACCTAACCTAACCTAACCTAACGTACAGGATAGTCCTAAAATATATCCTGAATAGTTTACAGTTTCAGAAAAAAAACCGGCCAAGTGCGAGTCGGACTCGCGCACTGAGGGTTCCGTACAAATTTGTATGTATCTATGAACATCCAGTCTTAGCAGACCCCTGCTCCTTAGCAAAATGTGCGCAGTGTGGGATCATTGTAGATTGGTTACAGATATAGACAGACAGACAAAAAAATTTATGCTTTTCGCAATTTTTCCTTTATCTGTGCTATAAGACCTTGCTTCGTAACAAATTTCAAGATTCTGAGTTCTCGGGAAGTACCCTGTAGGTTTTGATTCCCTTGCGAGTTTCGAAAATATGCTGAAATTTGCGGCATAAACAGCTGTATCTTTTGATTGCGTTGGCTTAGAAGTTTGATTTTTTCACAGCTTCTAGGGACAGTGGACTTGAGTATTTGATATAAATTTCAGCTTGATACCTCCACGCGTTCCTGAGGAAAAGGGTCTTGACAGACGGACGGACGGACAACAAAGTGATTCTATAAGGGTTCCGTTTTTTCCTTTTGAGGTACGGAACCCTAAAAATAAACATTTGCCAAATGAATCATTTTGCGAAATAATTTTCGCCGAAACGGCAGTACTCGAGATACTAGACGCTTGTTCGGTTTCTATTCGATAAAAAACGTATAACATTATGGCTCGTCTGCACAATGGCCCATGATGGGCGAGTACGGACATGCACGATTGTGAAGAGAGCATAATCGTCTGTGAGTGGCCATCGTTGCCTGTAATCGGGAATAATCGGAGAATTGTCGGTACATCAAAGGAATGCGCGCCAATGATCAACAGGCGACAGTGAGTAAATGAACAGTCAAGTCGCGGCGATGATGGCCACTTTTTTAATCGCCCATCATGGGTCATCGTGTAGACGAGCCATTAAATGTATGGCTACGTGTTACCTGCAGCCTGGTGACAGAGTTGACTATGTTGGCAGTCCAGGCGGCCTCGACCCGGAGCAGGTCCTGGCGCGTCTCGGCGCTGAAGTAGCGGGGCCCGGCGCCGCCCACGCCGGCGCTGCTCTGCACGAGGAAGCAGTGCTGCCGCCAGTCCACCGTCTCGCTCTCCTTCACGGTGCGGAACATCGTCTGGTACACCTTGAGCGTCTCCGGGCACTTGGCCAGCTCGGCTGTGTTCATCTGTTGAGGAGTGGCGGTCGTTGAGAGGGTTTACACCTGCTGAGCTGGCGACGTTGCATTTTTGCCAGTTTTTCTCGATTATTCCATAAAAATTGAATGAGAATTAAAAATGTTTCGTATACAGATTGTTCCAATATATAAGTTAATGTGTCTACTGCAATAATAATTCGTGATAGACTTTTATTTTCTTTAAGAACGAACAAATTATTACCTAACGGTTTTTAAAGAAAATAAAAGCCTTATCACGAATTATTATTGCAGTAGACACATTAACTTATATATTAGAACAATTTGTATACAAAAAAATTTTAATTTTCATTCAATTTTAATGGAATAATCGAGAAAAACTAACAAAATGCAAAGTTGCCAGCTCAGCAGGTGCAAACCCTCTTAATGTGGTGTGAAGAGGAGAAACGAAATGTGACCATTGCCATCATCTCACCCTGCATCTCTTCTAATGTACGACAGCACTATAATACTTTTCCACAAAGATATAGAAAATGAAATTATATGAAAAAATGCACGGAGTAAAGAGAGCATGTCGTGTGTCGCGTAACGCGAGTCGAAGGCAAGTAGCACTCAGCGGCGGGCAACGCCGGGTGAACGGGCGTTAATTTGCCCAACCGGTCCTTATGCGGCCGGGCCCCGCTTCCTATGTAGACGATATCGTAGCCGCAACAATGTCAGTGATCGTCTATGTATGATTTCGCACTTTGTGTGTGTGTATGATGTGCGTCTTAGAGCATGTGCGTGTCTCTGCGCGTGTGCGTACGAGCGTGCACGAGAGCCCCTTTTCTCCCATAATTTTTTTTATCCGAATTTTGAAAGTCAGAAATCGATGTCCATAATATTCTTGCTCATAAATATCGATGGTCATAATTTTTTTAAAGCATATCGCTTAATAGTTCTAACTGCAATGATCCATAATCCCATTGATCATAACTTTAAAAAGTCATAATATTGATATCAATAAAATTTAACGGAATATCGTAGATTATTCAGAAACATTGTAAGGCATATATCTTAAAGTAATAATTGTTTTCAGTCATAATTTTGCATTTCCTAAAATGCACTAAGCATATACATCGAAATCTATAACATTTAAAGGAATATCGATAATTATTCAGAAACATTGTAAGGCATATCGCTGGCAGCGAGCGAGCGAAGCGAGCGAGCAAGACCTTTCAGGGCAGAAGCGACTCGGACAGGTTAGGTTAGGTATTTTTTTTAAGACAGCACAGAAAATGATTATTACCTTTAATATTATGAAATGTCATACAACCATGACACTGAATGTTATTACAACGTAATTATTATGCCTAAAAATAATTATGACTTGCGAAAAAAACCATGCAATAATTATTATGAGTGACTTTATTACTTTTAACATTATGAAGACTGATGCATTCATGACACTGAATGATATGACTTTACTTATTGTTCCTTACAATAAATATGACTTAAGAAAATCGTAACTCCAATTTATGTCGTTTAATATTATGACTTCCGATAATATGACGAAGAAAAATTATGACAGAAAACGTTATGGGCTTGAAAATTCGGAACAAAAATTTTATGGGAGTCATTATAGACCCAGCGTGCCCACGTATGGATGTGTGTGTGCTCGTCTCACCGGCGGCTGGTCGTAGAGCATGACGTCAGTGCCCTTGAGCAGCAGGAACTTGGGCCGGTAGCTCTGCCAGGGCTGCGCGGCGCTAACCACGCCCTCGTGCACCCAGCCCATGTACTCGATGCGCTCGCCCTGCCCCAGCTGACGGTTGAACAGCTTCATCTGAAACATGATGATGTCATCGTTTGATAACCACAAATTGAAAGTTTTAAAAAACCCCAACGCGATTTGGTCGCACTAATGTGTGTGTGTGTGTGTGTGTGTGTGTGTGTGTTAAATGCCCATAATGCGTCTAAGATCCCTTTCCGCAGCTAACCAAAGAGCTGATAACTTTGAAACGGCTGAATTTTGATGAAACAATTAAGAACCATCGCCAAGAAACTTGCTTTCAAATAAAAAAAAACCGGCCAAAAGCGTGTCGGACACGCCCAAGGTAGGGTTCCGTAGCCATTACGAAAAAATCAAGTAATATTTTTCGAAGGATTTCGTATGTGTACGGAATCATCCAAGTTTTGGTATATTTTATACCTTAGGCTACTATTTACTCTTAAACTACAAATAATTTCCAAGCAATCTTAGCCGCTACAATTTTCCTAGTAAATTTGATATATTTACTACCATTCTGAATTTTTTCAAATTTTTCCACCCAACAGTTTAGATTTTAGAGGGGGGGGGGGGGACGGTCGATTTTAATGAAAATTTTCACTTTAAAGTTGAATATTTCACAAACAGATCACTGAATAGAAAAATCATGTTAGCAACCCCGCAATGGTTTTAAAAGACCTATCCAACGATACCCCCCACTATAGGGTTAGCCGAGAAAAAAAAAATCACCCCCACTTTACGTCTATGGGAGGTACCCTAAAAAAATTTTTTTTTTTTTTTTTTTTTTAATCACTTTGTCTGCGTGACTGATATATATCTTCATGCCAAATTACAGCTTTCTAGTACTAAGTCTCTGAGCTTAGCCGCGGACAGACAGACAGACGGATAGACATGGCGAAACTATAAGGGTTCCTAGTTGACTACGGAACCCTAAAAAACCGCATCCAAATCCGGAAAGCCGGTAAAATCCGACCGACCGAGACCGAATCTGATCCGGGTAATCCGGTAGATAGCCGTGGTGGCCTAGCAGTTTGACCTATGGCCTCTGAAGCAGAGGATAGTGGATTCAAATCCCGGCTCGCACCTCTGAGTTTTTCGGAATTTATGTGCGAAATTACATTTGAATTTTACAGTGAAGGAAAACATAGTGAGGAAACCTGCATTCACCTGCGAAGAAATTCAATGGTGAAGAAATTCAATACGCACTGGGCCCGCGTGAGAA
Source organism: Archips crataeganus (assembly GCA_947859365.1). NCBI lineage: Eukaryota > Metazoa > Arthropoda > Insecta > Lepidoptera > Tortricidae > Archips > Archips crataeganus. The sequence goes on along the minus strand of OX402048.1, from coordinate 1,044,779 downwards.
CTACGGCCCAAGCCCTCTCATTCTGAGAGGAGGCCTGTGTGTGTGTGTGCCCTGCAGTGGGACGTATATGGGCTTCCCAGCCAGCAAATCATCAGGGATGATGATAATATTTTAACGATACTATCGGGTGCTGGCTATATTTTTTATAAACATCTGTCAATTATCTTTCCGCTATTCCACGCTAGGTGCGAGAAATTTTCATTTAAACATGTGCCTGTACAAAAGACTCGTCCTTACGCCGTTGTCATAAAGTTCTGATTATAGTAAAATCACATAAAATTTACCACTGACAGATGGCTTGCCTTCATTTCATATTCAACTTTAACGACCTACAAATAAAGCCAATTTTAGTATACTGTTACCCACGTTTGCAGACTTTGTAATAACTACTTTATTTGTATGGCGTTAAAGTTGGAAACGAAATGAAGGCAAGCCATCTGTCAGTGGTAAACTAAAAGTAAACGTAAACATGCTCGTTTGTGCCTCTCGATTGCTCTTCGAACGACTCGGAGCCTTCTCATAAGACTCAATAGTCCGGGAGCCGACTGCAAGAAACCCTACCTTATAAAAAAATAGAAAATACCTACTCTGTAGGGGTAGCTGACTTTTAGTAGCTTCAACTGCTCTTGGTCGGCCGCGGCTTAACTTGGCAAATTTTGCGCAAATGAAAAAAAAGTGGTGCAAAAAAAACCTCATAGAAAAATAGAATGAAACTTTTATTGATAGGATAGAGACCTTTCGAAGACAGTAAAGAAAGTGGTCGGCCAAATCCTGTGTTGGCAGGTTCTTGTGTCCGACTGAATTTGTGGTACAGTCGGACACAAGAACCTGCCAACACAGGATTTGGCCGACCACTTTTTTTACTGTCCTCAAAAGGTCTCTATCCTATCAATACAAGTTTCATTCTATTTTTCTATGAGGTTTTTTTTGCACCACTTCTTTTTCATTTGCGCAAAATTTGCCAAGTTAAGCCGCGGCCGACCAAGAGCAGTTGAAGCTACTAAAAGTCAGCTACCCCTACAGAGTAGGTATTTTCTATTTTTTTATAAGGTAGGGTTTCTTGCAGTCGGCTCCCGGACTACAAGTAATTCTCAAACGTAGTACTGTGGAATGGCACGTCCACTTGTCCTACCTGGAGGTTGGTGAGCCCGACGATATTGTTGGAAATACTCTTGAGCCACTGCGAGAGCGCGGCGGGGTCCTCCGCGTGGATCACTCCCGTCGTCACCTGCGGCCGCGCGCCGCGCACCTGGAACGAAGCAGACATCGGATTTTAGAGGGCAAAGTTTAATAACAGTTAGGGATAAAATCGGGCTTTGTTCCGCGTACCTTGATTTTGAAGAAGCACGATATTTCGGCACAGTTGCATGCACTATGATCACGAGACGACTGGAGAATTGTGGGTATGCTGGTATAACTGTCAGTCAAGAAAAACTAAACGAACCATATCATGTCGGGCAAATGAGCACATCAAGGTTATAAAAAACAACCAAAGCTGTAAGTCTGCTATTATTGCCCAACACATCTTGGAATCTGGGACTAATCACTGGATGGAGCTCCACAAACCACAAGTCTTATCTACTCTACTGAACGCCATTACATACCACGATTAGTTAGGGAAGCTATCGAAATTACGAAATACCCTAACTTTAATTGAGAAGACGGTTTTAAGTTGTCAAGTAGTTAGGCTGGCATAGTCACACAGGTGCAATAAAGGCTCGAAAAAAAAAATAGAAAAAAAAAAGTTGTCAAGTACGTGGTCACCAGTGCTGAATATAGTTAAACCGGACCGTGTTCGTGATGATACGAAAAAAGTGGGTGATACTGTGAGTGTATTTTGCCGTGACTTTGAAGTGAGTTCGAGTTCCAGTAGTAGTGGGCAACTTGTTGGGAAGAGTGTAGATCGGTTACGTCCGATTTATTTTTCTTGACTGACAGTTATACCAGCATACCCGCATTTCACCAGTCGTCTCGTGATCATGGCGCATGCAACTGTGCCGAAATATCGGGCTTCTTCATAATCAAGGTACGCGGTACAAAACCCGATTTACTCATGAAATTAGTAATGACCGCGATAGTCTAAAATATTGTGTTAACAGTTAGGGCCTACGCTAGCTGACGCGGATTGCCCGGAACGGACGCCCGTCGTGCGCGCGTCTAATAAGAAATTGTATGAACAGCGCTAAGTGGCGCGGGCGCGTGCGACGGATTTTACGTAGATCTGGCGCCGCCCTTAGGGAGTTCCTGTAGATAAACTCGACTATCGACGTTGTTCCCATACACAACCAGTGATCGCCTCCAGCTTTGTTTGTAAGTGGGGGTTTTCAGAAAAAAATGTACCCGTTTTGCCTTAATTATCCTTAATTTTTAGGGTTCCGTAGTCAACTAGGAACCCTTATAGTTTCGCCATGTCTGTCCGTCTGTCTGTCTGTATGTCTGTCTGTCCGCGGCTAAGCTCAGAGACTGTTAGTACTAGAAAGCTGTAATTTGGCATGAATATATATATCAGTCACGCCGACAAAGTGATTGAATAAAAAAAGTAAAAAAAATTTTTTTAGGGTACCTCCCATAGACGTAAAGTGGGGGTGATTTTTTTTTCTCGGCTAACCCTATAGTGTGGGGTATCGTTGGATAGGTCTTTTAAAATCATTGCGGGGTTGCTAACATGATTTTTCTATTCAGTGATCTGTTTGCGAAATATTCAACTTTAAAGTGAAAATTTTCATTAAAATCGGCCGTCCCCCCCCCCCCTCTAAAATCTAAACTGTTGGGTGGAAAAATTTGAAAAAATTCAGAAGGATAGTAAATATATCAAATTTACTAGGAAAAATATAGCGGCTAAGATTGCTTGGAAATTATTTGTAGTTTAAGAGTAAATAGTAGCCTAAGGTATAAAACATACCTAACCTTGGATGATTCTGTACACATACGAAATCCTTAGAAAAATATTACTTGATTTTTTTGTAATGGCTACGGAACCCTACCTTGTGCGTGTACGACACGCTCTTGGCCGGTTTTGATACAAAATTTGTTAGTCAGTTTTGTGACAGTCCATACAATACAGGGTTATTAGTAATTCACTGACATCCTCTTAACCCTGAATTCCTATCACTCAAACAAATGTTTTGTGTTTTACGACTTTTTAAAATTAAGCACTTTTTTTCCCATACAAATACACAGAGTATCGTAAAAATAAGAGGTAATCTCAAATTTTCAAAACGTTATTACACCAAAAATATTAAGATGACAAAAGCCGTAAAACGAAAAACATTTGTTTAAGTGGTAGGAGTTTAGGGTTGAAAGGATGCTAGTGAATTACAAATAACCCTGTATATGTATGGTTAATTGCGTCACAAAACTGCCAATTAAAAGTGGGACACTTTTTTTTATTGCTTAAATCGATAGTGCTTGTGATTCTGAGTAGAAATAACCCAAAATTTCAAATGTATTTTAAAAAAAAAGTACAGGGTACACTTTTTTCTGAAAATGCCCATAAGAACTTTTGTTGTCTTACCTCAAACGCACCAGGCCTCAGTTTATCCGTTCCAAAAACATATCTCGTGACGTATCCCATCATAAGAGGTACTGAAACAATAAAAGAAAAAAATGTGAAAAGGTTTCGAAAAAAGCTTATTGAGAAGAATCTGGGAAGAATCTCAGCAAGTTTAAGGTGTATTTGAACTGAAAAAAATTACTTTGCTCACCCGCGACCTTACGATAGTTACGTTTATGTAAGACTAGCCTTCCGTCCGCAGCTTCGCCCGCGATAAATTAATTTTCCCGTAGGAAAAGGTATTTTCCCGCGGTAATAAGGAGCCTATGTCACTCAGTGATAATGTAGCTTTCTAACAGCAAAAGAATTGTTGAAATCGGTCCCGTAGTTTCGGAGCCTATTCAATGCAAACAAACAATCAAATCTTTCCTCTTTATAATATTAGTATAGAAATGAGTGTTCATGCAGTTCCTCCACCTACTGGGTAGGCCTAGATGGAGCGACGACCTGGTTAAGGTAGCGGGATCGCGTTGGATGCGGATGGCACGGAACCGGTCCGTTTGGCGAGCCTTGGGGGAGGCCTATGTTCTGCTCTCTCCCATGGCATCCGCAAATGGCAAGAGAGGGAAAACCGGTGGGTTTTTAAAAGAAAGAATGAAAGAAAGAAAAACATTTATTCGTGACAAAGAAAAAAACAAATACAAAAAGAGGAATCGGAAACACATACTAAATAAATATTGTCACGAAATGGTCCCAACTCAGCATGATGCTGGTCTTCCGTTGGAACCAATCCAACAACTAAACGTGGCAACAGCAATAACACAGTAACAGTATAAACTGAATAATACACACATCTGAAAATATACAACACAAAACACGACAAATATAATAACAATACAAAATAAAAATTAATTAAATGTACGACACTGTATTCATAGCCCCGATTGCCTTTGCCTCTTTTTAAAGGGGCAAAACAAAAAAGAAAAAAGACATCAATAACAATGCACAATAAGCGTAGCGTGGGCGCGACGCTAGGGCCTAGGGACAGATTTTAATCCCTTAAACAATACAAAGTAAAACGCGTAAATGGTAAAAAAAACTTTAGTGGGTAGGTGGGTTTTTAGTGGGTAGGCCTACCCCCTCTCCTTCCAGTGAGGGAGGTGGAGGGGAGGAGAGTCCCACATAACTTCCGCGCCGTCCCCACGGCGCGGTCGTATGCGTAACGCATTTTCCCACCGTTAAAACTATGTTCATGTAATATCTATTTTCACTTACCATACTAAGACTCAATTACACACGCACACACACTCGCACACACACACACACACTCGCACGCACACACACACACACACACACACACACACACACACACACACACACTCATACACACACATACACACTTGCACACACGCTCACACATACGCACGCTTGCATGCACACACACACGTACGCGCGCAGGGCGCGTGATTTATGCTGGAATTTTAGGTTAAGTTAGGATTTTAATTTCAAATAACTACTATTTTTAGATTAGTGGTCTATTTTTGGAAGAGCGAGGCCTCCCAACACAGGTACTTATATACCTGGTCTACTGGGAAGCCTCAACCTTTGTTTCTTTTTGTAACCACTGTGTTTTGTTGAAAAATAAATTATTGTTTATTATTGTTATTGTTGTTATGTTCAGCAGTGGACGTCGTTCGGCTGAAATGATGAAGATGGATCCGGCGTTGCGGATGCGGGTGCGAATGTCTGGAACACCCCTGGTTTGTGGTATCGTACCATCTACAAAACGCACCATCATCAGGCCTGTTGTGACTTACGCCTGCGAAACCTGGACCTTAACCCAGAGAGACGAACTGAAGCTTGCCGTGTTCGAAAGGAAAGTGTTGAGAAAAATCTATGGTCCCGTGAAAGAGTGTGACGGTATCTATCGTCAACGCATGAACCATGAACTGGACGCACTTATCGGGCACGAGAACATCGTCAGGTTTTGTAAGTCGCAGCGACTGAGGTGGGCGGGTCACCTTGAAAGAATGCCGGACACAAGAGCCGTAAAATTAATAGCAAAGTGGACGCCGCAGCAAAAGAGACCGAGAGGCAGGCCTAAAAAGCGTTGGAGTGATTGTGTGGAAGAAGATCTCAGGAGGATGGGAAAGTTTACCAGCTGGAAGAAGGTTGCCAGGCACCGTGACAACTGGAGGAAAATTGTGGAGGAGGCCAAGACCCACAGAGGGTTGTAGCGCCAGCGGAAGAAGAAGAACCATCTACAAAAAGGTCGCCTTGACACCTTAAATGTTTATTTTGGTTACTTATCAAAATTTAAGACACTCCTGCAGAGAGCTTATCGGGTCTCAATGTATAATGACGCACTACTCTCAA